>CM038682.1:515414705-516014705 GCA_021605205.1 Aegilops longissima
GGAGCGGGTCCGGGATGTCGCGCCTTGATCTCAGCAAGGAGGCGGGTCGTCGTTCCGCCGGTTGGGTGCTTCGGCGCGGCAGCCGGTTTCTTGCTGCTCGGCAGCAGCGTCAATGAGCCGCTGGACACGCTTCGCCATGTGGCGATGCTCGTCGCCCTCGAGGTTGTCCAGCTCGTTAGCTGCTGCCTGGGCAGCTTGTTTGTTTTCCATGGGCGTGGCGTAGACAGGGCGATTTGCCCCGAACATGCTGGCAATGGCCGCGCCGTGTTGCCGGACCGTGCCAATGCAGTTGGTCCTGCTAGGAGCCGGCGTGCCGCCAACAGCGTGGTCCATCTCGCGCTGGTAAGCCTCCGAGAGGCGTCTCATGCTGGCCAGCTTCTTGGTGCTCTCGGCGAGCAAGACGCGACGAGCTTCCAGCCTCTCGGCGTCGGCATGTTCTGCAATGGGTGCAGACATGTCCCGTAGCGTCGCCTTGAGCGGATCTCGGGCGCCGTCACTAGAAACTCCATCGTGGCTGATGACGAGCACCTCTGTGATGGTGCTACCACCGCTGTCGGTGCGAGGGAGAGGGTCATCGATGACCACCACGTTGGTAGGGAACGCGTTGAGTGACGTCGTGTCGGAGTCGACGAGCATCGGGTCGGTGGAGCCGACGACTCAAGGCGAAGGCTAGCTCACATGCGATGTGGAGTTGGTCGAGGAGGCCGACAGGCGCTCGGGCCATATGTACCTCGCCGATGCGGCTCGCCGAGAGGCGGATCTCGCCAACAAGGTCAGCGAGGCAGCTTGTCGCCAGCAGCGACCTTCAGCGCTTATGCAAAGGTCGCTTGGCAAACGCTAGCTCGTGCGTAAGGCTGGCTTCGCCGCCAGAAGGAAGAGGGTTCCCGCCCGTAACGATGTCCGACGACGGTGCACCTAGCCCCACGGTGGGCGCCAAATGTCGGGTTTTGTGCGATATATGCCAACCGGTGGCTTATCAAGGTGGGGATAGTAAGACGCCGGTGCGAGTGAAGCGGATAAGGCGAGACACGCACGCCGCGAACTTTACCTGTGTTCGGGCTCCCTAGAGATAACACCCTAGTCCTGCTCTGGGTCTCCGTGATGATCACTATCTCAATAGGTAGCTACAAGTTGCTCCTTGAGCTATTTGCTAGAGGAGGAAGAAGGGTAGGGCTAGCTCTCTCCTCTCTCTATGTGTGTGGTGGTGTAATCTAAGGGTCTGAACCATTTGCATGGGTGCCCTGGGGGGTTTATATAGGCATACCCCGAGGGGTACAATGGTAAACTGGCCGGGTGTAGGCCTAGGCCGTCAGTGTCTCGTGTGGCCGGTTTCTCCGCTGGCTGCTGGGGCCCGCCGACTGGTGGGCCCTGCCGACTGTCTTGTGCATGGCCGACAGTGCTACTCGCCCTAGGTGAGTCTTGCTACCGCTTATCATCAGTGGCCGTGCTTCTAATGACACTTGCTTTGTCGGGGAAGGCATGGCTATAGTCCCGCCGCCTGGCGGGCGTTCACTGTAGCCATTCCCCATATCTTCTGGTTAATGGTGCACAAACTCCTAGGAAGGGGGAGGGCCTCCTTCTGGGTGCCGACCTCCCCCTTGGCCGACTGGCCGAGGCTAGCCGCCTTCGGCCTTCTCACGGGCAGGTAGGGCCCGCCGCAGCTATGACGACATACGCCCGTTGTTGGTGTCAAACCGCAGATCTCGGTAGGGGTCCCGAACTGTAAGCGCCTAAGGTCGATGGTTGCAGGAGACGGGGACACGATGTTTACCTAGGTTCGGGCCCTCTATATGGAGGTAATACCCTACTTCCTCCTTGATTGATCTTGATGAATATGAATGTTACAAGAGTTGATCTACTACGAGATCGTAATGGCTAAACCCTAGAGGCCTAGCCTGTATGACTATAGTAACGAGTATATCCTTTCTGAACTACGCCCTCCAGTTTTTATAGACACCGGAGGGATCTAGGGTTACATAGAGTCGGTTACATAAGAAGGAATCTTGATAGTTGGTCGCCTAGCTTGCCTTCCACGCCAAGGAGAGTACAATCCAGACACAGCTAGAGTCTTCAGTCTTCATGTCTTCACAGCCCACCAGTCCGGCCCATGGGTAACAGGTCGGACGCCTGAGGACCCCTTAGACGAGGACTCCCTTAGTAGCCCCCAAACCAGTATTCAATAACAAAGTGTTCGGCACACAAATTGTCTTTGGCATTGCAAGGCGGGTTCTTCCTCCGATGACCTCCAAGTAATGTATTCGGCCGTTGATCAATGTCGCTCCCCTCGGCTTCTGCACGTTAAATAACTTTGTCTTCCATGTGTCGAGCGAATGTGAAAGGTCAGGGTGTTTTTGCAAATAGCACCCCATCCACGCAAGAAAGAGCGCCTATTTAAAGAGATTGGATCTTAGACCCATTCGGCACCACGCAGAGAAAAATTCCCGGAGACTGCTAGGAGAAACCATTCCAACATGGTTAGCGTTCCCGGCTCCTCCTCCCGTTCCGGCCAGAGAAAGGCGAGTGGGAGAGGTGTTCTATGTCCCGCAGTCAATTAGCGAAGCTGCAAACGCAGGGATTTCTTCCCCCTGTAGATCTGGTCCCTGTCCGAGTGGGGCTGACCTCCTTTAATGGTGATACTCAAGCAGAGAACTTCCCCAATCCATCCGGGGGGGAGCGAGTGTGTTTCGTCTCCTATCTGCTAAGAGGCGTAGGATTTCCAATCCATCCGGGGGGGAGCGAGTGTGTTTCGTCTCCTATCTGCTAAGAGGCGTAGGATTTCCAATCTATCCGTTCCTCCGAGGGTTGCTGGAATACTATGGCCTCCAGCTGCACAACTTCACCCCCACCTCCATTCTACACATTGCGGGTTATGTCGCTTTATGTGAATTATTCCTGGGCATTGAGGCCCATTTTGAGCTGTGGAGGAAGTTGTTCTGTCTTGCTCCGCACAACCATGAGGGGTCAATATTTGAAGTGGGCGGAGCCGAAGTATGGCGCATCGCCAATACCGGATATCTGTCCGGCACACCGAGGAAGGCATCCAAAGAATGGACTTCCGAATGGTTCTATATTGAGGACGTCGTGCTTCCCGACCCAGTTCGAAAGGGTCTCCCAGAATTTGCAAGTGTTTTGTTGAGGAAATGCCACAGCTGGCGCCCCCAAAGTCTTGAAGAAGAGGAAAGTGCGGAGGTTCATCATCTCCAGGGCAAGATCTTGCCCAGTCCGGTTTTACAATAGTATAGGTAATGGCGACCTCCATAGTGCGAGGGGTTCAGCCACTTCAAGACAGAGGGCTCCCAATGTGGCACTACAACGGGGAAGACGACGCCTCCCGTTATGGTCGAAAAGGTCCGGACACTCCTGCCGCTCTAGCCAAGATACTGGCCGAGCTGTTTAAAGGGGAGGAAGAAGAATTTCTCCGCACCAATCGCAGAGAGGGGTACTCCATGTACAACCCTCCCAGCTGGGTAAGTCCCAACCCCTTTGAGTTTATTCACTCCGCTCTCATGGCCATTTTTAACGAATCCCCAATCCATCTTATTTTGA
Organism: Aegilops longissima; assembly: GCA_021605205.1. Classification (NCBI taxonomy): domain Eukaryota; kingdom Viridiplantae; phylum Streptophyta; class Magnoliopsida; order Poales; family Poaceae; genus Aegilops; species Aegilops longissima. The sequence continues at coordinate 515,418,252 of CM038682.1, forward strand.
AACAACACTGGCGGAAGGTAACCAAGGGGCTAAATAGCCCTGCCCGATAGCCGGAGAACCACAACCGGGAGCTTGATCCTGGGTTCGAAGAGGACCCAGATATATTCGTGGTACTCACAGAAGGGGTGTTTTACCAGGCGAGCTATGACGGCACAGAAGTGGCCATCATCACCGATTATCCTGGTCTTCTTCTAGCTTCCCACGTAAGTAATCAGGAGAAACCCCCCCTCGAAAGAGTTTCCTCGCACTACCTCACCCACCGCACTATCTCATGCTTCAAAGGGGAGGCGTTCGGCGCGTCATGCTATGCCGGGGATGACTCCAAGAAGAGCAGCTCCCGCGCCGAGCAAGGCCTTGAAAAGGAAGGTTGGCGAAGATAAGGCCGGCCCTTCGTCGAAGAGGTATGGATTTAAAGGTATGCTTTGGCAGTCGTACCCAACCGTGATTATTATGTTGGTCCCGTATCAGGAAAAAGGTTCACCAGACTATGTCCGGGGATTCGGCCGGTCGCACTCCCAACAACCAGAATTTAAATCCCACCGGAGAGGTGGGGGCCGCTATGGGGACAATGCCGGACTGTCCTTCGGCCGAGGGTTCGGAAGACATGTCCGTTACCAACTCAGAAGTAGAGAGCGCCATGAATCATCGGCGCTGCAGGGATGTCCTACGAGACCCCAAGTTCTCGGAAGAGGCATTCAATGCCTTCAACTCGGCTGATGCATACATCCGAGCTGCTCGAGATGGGCTCGGCTGGCAATGCGGAGTGTTGCCAAGGCCCTATGGCCATCCGCCTCCCCTCCAGGAAGTATGGAGGAGCTTGTAGAGCTGTTCAAGGGAGCACGGCGCGATTCGACTATGGAAGATATCCCATCGCCGAGAAGGTGCGCGAGGCCCGGGCCATGGTGAAAACGCGATATACCAAGCTGGATCCTAATCACATGGCCTGGGTCGGACCGCTAGGGTCGAATGGGCAAGAAATTCCCGTTAGTTTAGTATATGACCAAGTAGAGGTGGCCGCCAAATATTCCCAACAGGATTGTAAGTTGGGCCGCCTGTTGGACGGTATAGAGGAGGAAGTGTTTGAGTCCAAGTGACTATGTACTTTCCTTACTCTGTGTAATTCTAGCTGAATTTTATAGCATTTGTCATGGCCGACCTTTTCGCCTCCGGACCCGAGGGTGCGGAGTGTTTCCGAATACCCTCGTGGCCGAATAGACCGGGGTATGCCTGGAATACTAGGTGTAGGGGTCATAGTTGCTTGAACAGACAAGTTGTATCCTGCTAGTTATGTTATATTACATTGATATCATAAGAAACATAATCCAGAGAGAATAGTTCCGTTAAGGGTTCCTTTCCCTGGGTGTGCATGTATTAATGTACATGTCCGAATTGTGATGGAAAAATCATAGTGTATATCGCTTCTGGGGGTTCACAATGGAGTAAATGCAAAAATGTCTTTAATTCACTGACCGAATATTCCCTTAAGAACGCTAGCTTTCGGCTTCACCCAGTCCGAGGTACACATCTGGATGACCCGGCAGTAACAATCGCAGTGGTGCTCCCTTTATGCCCTAGACGAACTAAAGGGAACGTAGGGCATAAGCACAGGAGCCAGGCAACCCAGCTTGGCCAAAACTTAAGTCATATCGATGCATATAATGGCGAAGAAGAGGTACATATGGAAGAACTCATATGTGAAGAGCTTGATGCTCGAGGAATAATAATAAAAAGCTTCTGTAAGAAGCCCCTAGGTATAATGGACATACATATTTTAAATATGCATGTGTCAGGGGTGTGCGGTCTAGCCGTACCAAAGCTATAAAGCGATAAAGGAAACAGTAATCGTAAAAGAGAGAAAAAATAATGGAAACTACAGTGGAGAAGGAGACAAACAAGGAATCTTCGAGTCCGCGCGGCTCGTGGGTTCGCCTCGGCGATTGTCTGATGCATCACGAAGACGGTACGCTCCTCCGGTGAGAACTTCGTCAATTATGAAGGGACCCTCCCATTTGGGCTTGAGTTTGTCCTTTTTCCTCTCCGGTAGGCGTAGAACGGGTTCGCCAATGTTGAAAGTCTTGGCCCGTACTTCTCTGCTTTGATATCTTCGAGCCTGCTATTGGTAAAATGTTGAATGGGCTTTTGCGACATCGCGCTCCTCCTCCAGGGCATCTAGGTTGTCCTTCCGATCAAGCTCGGCTTCTCTCTCTTCGTACATACGCACTCGAGGTGAGTCGTCAATAATATCGCAAGGCAACACGGACTCTGCACCATACACCATGAAGAAAGGTGTGTATCCTGTAGTACGGTTGGGCGTGGTCTGCAGCCCCCAGAGTACGGAGTCGAGCTCCTCAACCCAATGCTTGTCTAATTCTTTCAAAGACCGCACTAGTCTGGGCTTGATGCCGCTCATAATAAGACCATTGGCTCGTTCAACTTGACCGTTGGTTTGCGGGTGGTAGACGGAGGCGTAATTGAGTTTAATGCCCAGATTGGTACACTATGTTTTTACCTCGTCGGCTGTGAAATTAGAGCCGTTGTCGGTGATGATGATGTGTGGGACACCATAACAATCGACAACACCGGATATGAAGTCTATCACCGGGCCGGACTCAGCCGTTTCGACCGGTTTAGCCTCTATCCACTTAGTGAATTTGTCCACCATAACCAGCAGATATTTTTTCTTATGGCTTCCCCCTTTAAGGGGTCCAACCATATCCAGTCCCCAGACCGCGAAAGGCCAAGTAATGGGGATAGTTTGTAAGGCAGTTGGGGGCATGTGGCTTTGGTTGGCGAAGAGTTGGCATCCGACGCAGTGTTGGACGAGGTCCTGCGCGTCTGCTCAGGTTGTCGGCCAATAAAACCCAGTACGGAAGGCCTTGCTAACAAGGGCCCGAGCTGCGGCATGGTGTCCGTCGAGACCAGCATGAATTTCCGCTAAAAGCTGCCGCCCCTCTTCCTCGGAGATACATCTTTGAAGTACTCTGGTAGTACTTTTCTTGTAGAGCTCTCCATCGCAAACCTTGTAGGCCTTCGAACGCCGGACAATGCGGCGAGCCTCATTCTGGTCTTCGGGAAGCTCCTTCCTATCAATGTAGGCTAAGAAGGGTTCTGTTGGAGATATGCCCTAGAGGCAATCATGTGATGATGATATTTCCATATGTATTCATGAGTCCTTTGTATTGTCCTTGAACATCATCAATGATATGTATCAATAAGTATGTGGATTGTTTGTGGAACTATGTATTGTATGATGATTGTTTTAATGGTCCCTAGTTGATAAGGTTATGCGGACACATATCCCTGACTAGTATACGACTCGGTTGATGACTATGTTTCACAAGTCATGTGCACGGATATGCTAAACCGATAGTATGGGCTCGGGGATGGAGATCACCGAGCCGGACAGACCCATTTTGAGACACAGCGAGATATAGTCATCTGTTAGTCTCAAGTGCAATGTCTATGCCATGTCCTAGACCTGAGGTCCTCGCATGTTCTCGGGATAAGGATCGACTCACTTAGGGTCTATCAAACGCTACTCCGTAACAAGGTAGTTATAAAGGTAGCTTTCGGGTGAGTCGTGAGACATGCCGTGAGACATGGTTGACCAAGATGGGATTTGCCCCTCCTATTTGGAGAGATATTCTCTGGGCCCTCTCGAGTGATCAGATTCGGAAAGCATGGCCATGCGACTTGGGTTAAGTGTTAACCCAGTTCGGAAATCTGTATCATGGTTTCGAGAAGAGAGGTCGAGCTATCACAAGGGTGACAAGTACTTGCCTTGAGCTCGACAACAAATATCGTGAGGCAAAAGGAATGTTGCATATGCTACATTGTTGAGGTTCGTCAAACGACTTTACGCCCACATGGGAGTTGGCACGTTCTGCTAGGAGCCGCTACCAACTATCGACTCTGGTCGTGTCCATGTGTACGTGAACCTATAGGGGCGCACATTTAAGGGGTTGCAGCCCATTCGGATTGGATCCGAGTGGAAAATGGATGTGGACTCCTAGTGGGCTCAAGTGTTGAGCCCACCTCGGAGGTCTATATAAAGGGGAGTGGGCACACCACTTAGCGTTGATCTGATTGAACCCTGGCCACCGCCACTCACCACGCCCATGCCGCGCGACCGGACCTAGCAGTCCGCCGCTCGACGCTGCTCCCCGTGCAGGGATACCTTGGAGGCATCGTGATCTGCGGTGCTTGACGAACCGCTTGAGGGAACGCGAGGTGCCGTTCATGGGATATCACCGCTCACGGGTCTTCGCTGTTCGCGGGAGATCGGCAACGCGAGGAGGAGATGGCCCGGGAGATCGGCTACACGCATCACCAACTCTACTTCCGCTGCGGTGACTGCACGTCTAGTGGTGAACCCGATCCCGTGATCTATTTCTAGGAGCATGATCTTGGGTGCGCGGTAGAAAATTTTATTTGGTGCTAGTGTAGCGTACCGCGTGTTCCAACAGGTTCGGTCCATGGGGTAATGACTGCCATAATGAGATGGGCCGACGGTGTTATTTCGGTGGCTGAGCCCCAGGTACTGTTGGTATGTTCGGAATTTGAGGTTGTGTTCGGATCTGGACTGTTGTTGCCACCCTCCCCTTGCCACACCACAGATGGCTTGAAAAGCCTTTCTAGGAAAATGTTGGGTGGGACAGGGTCACGCTTGGCGCCAATGCGAGCAAGGACGTCCACTGCTTGATTGCTTTCCCGGGCGACGTGATGAAATTCGAGCCCCTCGAACCAAGCCGATATTTTTAAGACGACATTACGATAAGCTGCCATCTTTGGATCCTTGGCATCAAAGTCTCCGTTTATTTGAGATATTGCGAGGTTTGAATCCCCGCGCACCTTTAGGCATTGTATGCCCATGGATACGGCCATCCGAAGACCATGCAATAGGGCCTCGTATTCGGCTGCGTTATTGGAGTCTGTATATAGTATTTGGAGTACATACTGGACGACATCCCCAATGGGGGATGTTAACACGACTCCCGCTCCTAGCCCCGCCAGCATTTTTGAGCCGTCAAAATACATAACCCAATTGGAATATGCGTCGTATTCTTTAGGGAGTTTGGCCTCTGTCCATTCGGTGACGAAGTGAGCCAGTACTTGGGATTTGATGGCTCGACGTGGCTTGTATGTTATGTCAAACGGGAGTAGCTCTATGGCCCATTTGGCTATCCGTCCCGTGGCATCACGGTTGTTTATTATGTCATTGAGCGGGACTTCGGAAGCCACTGTGATTGAACACTCCTGGAAGTAGTGTCGTAGCTTTCGGGATGCCATGAAGACCGCGTATGCTATATTTTGATAATGGGGGTACCGGGATTTGCATGGTGTGAGGACAGTAGATACGTAGTATACTGGTTTCTGAAGTGGGAATTTGTGTCCGTCCTGTGCTCGTTCGACGACGAGCACGGCGCTCACCACCTGATGTGTTGCCAACATGTATAGCAACATGGGTTCGCCAGCGTTTGGTGCAGCCAGGGTTGGGTTGCTTGCTAGGAGGGACTTTATTTCCTGCAGTTCGGCAGTCGTCGTGTCTATCCATTCAAAGTTATCGGTGCGCCGTAAGAGGCGATAGAGTGGCAGTGCCTTTTCTCCTAATCTGGAGATAAAGTGGCTTAACGCTGCCACGCAACCAGCTAGTTTCTGGACTTGTTTGAGGTCTGTTGGCGTGGCCAACTGTGCCAAGGGTCGGACTTTAGCTGGGTTTTCTTCTATCCCTCTATTGGAGACGATGAAGCCCAGCAGTTTTCCAGCGGGGACGCCGAAGACACACTTTTCTGGGTTGAGCTTAATGTCATACGCACGGAGGTTGTCGAATGTAAGACGTAAGTCGTCTATTAGTGTTTCGACGTGACTAGTTTTGATGATGACGTCATCGACGTAAGCTTCTACTGTCTTGCCGATCTGCTTCTCCATGCAGGTTTGAATCATGCGTTGGTATGTGGCGCCGGTGTTCCTGAGCCCAAAGGGCATGGTGTTGAAGCAGAATGACCCATATGGGGTAATAAATGTTGTTGCGGCTTGATCGGACTCCTTCATTTTGATTTGATGGTATCCGAAATATGCATCGAGGAAACACAGTGAGTCGTGTCCTGCGGTGGCGTCAACGATTTGATCAATGCGGGGAGGGGGAAGGGGTCCTTAGGGCAAGCCTTGTTGAGGTCCTTGAAATCGACACACAGGCGCCAGGATTTGTCCTTCTTTGGTACCATCACCAGGTTTGCCAGCCAGTCCGGATGTTTGATTTCTCTAATGAATCCGGCTTCGATAAGTTTGGCCAGCTCCTCCCCCATGGCTTGTCGCTTGGGTTCGGAAAAGCGCCGCAGTGTTTGCTTGACCGGTTTAAATCTCTTGACTCGCTATGTTCAGCCAGCTTGCGTGGGATCCCTGGCATATCCAAAGGGTGCCAGGAAAATATGTCCCTGTTTCCATTCGGGAATTCTCGTAGTGCAGCGTTAACTGTTGGGTTCAGTTGCGCTCTGATGGATGCTGTCTTCTTGGGGTCCGTTGGGTGGACCTGGAATTTGACTATTTCTTCTGCTGGTTTGAAGGAGGTGGATTTTGGGCGTTTGTCGAGTATCACATCGTCCCTGTCCATCGTGGAGTGCAGTGCGGTTAACTCTTCAGCCGCGAGGGCTTCGGATAGCGCCTCAAGGGCCAAGGATGCGATTTTGTTTTCAGCGTGGAGTGCTTTGTCCGGATCACTGATGAGAGTGATTATACCGTTTGTTCCGAGCATTTTGAGCTTCATATACCCGTAATGAGGTATAGCTTGGAAGCATGTAAAAGCATCCCGCCCCAACAGGGTGTGGTATCCACTGCTGAAAGGGGCCACTTGGAAAGTGATTTCTTCGGACCGATAATTCTCCGGCGTGCCGAATACCACGTCAAGTGTGATTTTTCCCGCGCACCGTGCCTCCCGGCTGGGAATGATTCCGCGGAAGATTGTGCTACTTTGCTTGATGCGGCTCCTATGTATTTCCATTTTGTGGAGTGTGTCCTCATAAATGAGATTTAGTCTGCTGCCACCGTCCATGAGGACCTTAGTAAGTCGAAACCCATCCACGATAGGACTGAGGACTAATGTGGCTGGCACTCGGACTGTCCTGTACCTCGGTTCATAACCGGCATTAAATGTTATAGCCGTGTCATTCCAAGGGTTTATTGCAGCGATTTGGTAGACTTCGGCGAGGTCACGAAGTGCCCTTTTGCGTTTGTTGTTTGAAGCGAATGTCTCGAAGACCGTCAATACTCTTGTGTCGTCGTTTTCTGGAGGGTGCTGTTCTGGGGTGTCCTTGATAAGGATGTCCTCGCCGCTCTTGGCTACCTGCCGGAGTATCCAACATGCTCTAAGGCTGTGGGTTGCCACGGTATCTGGCATCGTGTGTATTTTGCATGGGCCATCGAGCCATCCCTCCAGAATGGTGCCATGCCGCGCAATGGGCTTATGTTTCTTGACTGTTGGACTGGGCGTGCGACGGGGGTGCACCCTCTTCGTCTGTAGGAGGAGTGGAGTTGGGATCGACGGTTCCCAGCAAGCTGCCTGAGTTTTCCAGGCGCTTTCCATCATGCTGTACTTTTGTACGATAGTTGCTAAGTCAGCGAACTTGAAAGATCTTGGGCGATTGATGGCGCGCAGGATACCTTCGATACGCAGCTTGTTGCGAACACTCATATCGCGTCCTCGTCGCGGCAATCTTTTACCTTATCTTTGACAAGGAGGAATCTGGCCGAGAAGTGGTGGACCGTTTCCTGAGACTGATGTTTGATGTTCATGAGAGCGTCTATGTCCGGGTGGGTGGGCGGAATTAAATCCGAACCCTGACCCCACCGATTACCCGGAGTCTGAAGACCTTCCAGACTCAACAGTCCAGGTTCCAGAGTATCTTCTGATTGTTTAGGACTGCCGTCCGATTCTATGTTCGGAGGGATGGTCGCATCCTTTCGCTGGTGGGTATCCGGTTTTTCCAGATCGGCGATGCGGACATAGTCCATCTTCAATATTGAAGAAGACTCGCCGTGCTGCTCCTCGACTACCGCTATCTGGTGGGTGACCGGTGGAGTTTTAATTTCTCCTTGATCGGTTTTAAGCCCGATCCGATCATAATCTGTGGCGATTCCCAAAGCGGCGATGCGACCTAGGAGTTTGTTTAAGGACGAAAACTCTGTCGGATCCATCTGCTTGGAGTGTTCGGAGTTGATGCGAAGGGGGTTTTCGATGGCCCGAGAGGTCATCGTCGGCTCAATGGCCGAACGGGCGATCATAGTAAAGCCGCCCAGCCGGAGGGTTTGGCCTGGGGCCAGAACTCCTCCGGAGGTGATGTTGTCTTTAAGGACAAGGCGAGCCATCGAACCTTTCGTCGATGTCACAGTGGAACTCTCGATGAAAGCATCAATGTCGGTGTCAAAACCTGCGGATCTCAGGTAGGGGGTCCCGAACTGTGCGTCTAAGGTCGATGGTTGCAGGAGACTGGGGACACGATGTTTACCCAGGTTCGGGCCCTCTCTATGGAGGTAATACCCTACTTCCTGCTTGATTGATCTTGATGAATATGAATGTTACAAGAGTTGATCTACCACGAAATCGTAATGGCTAAACCCTAGAGGCCTAGCCTGTATGACTATGGTAATAAGTATATCCTTTCCGGACTATGCCCTCCGATTTATATAGACACCGGAGGGATCTAGGGTTACATAGAGTCAGTTACATAAGAAGGGATCGTCATAATTAGTCGCCTGTCTTGCCTTCCACGCCAAGGAGAGTCCAATCCGGACACGGGTAGAGTCTTCGGTCTTCATGTCTTCACAACCCACCAGTCCGGCCCCTGGATAACAGGCCGGCCGCCCGAGGACCCCTTAGTCCAGGATTCCCTCACCCGTCGTGGGAGCATGGTCCCTTCTGACTTGGGTGATGTCACGGGGGAGGGGCCACAGTGACACATCATGCAGGAGATCTCCGGTTGGTACGGCGCACTGTGGCCCCAACCCGCCCTGGATTCAAGGGTGGCAGGCACTACAAAAAAAAGACACATCCGTGACATTTTGGGCCGAACGAATTTTTTTTTCTGTCATACTTATGACACTTCTATGACGATAATTGTGACAAAACCCGGTATCATCATAGATGTGGTGGGGTCCTACTTCTATGACAAAAAATCATGACAGAAAATGGGCTTTTCATCCTGGGCGGGCCGGAGACGCAGCTGCATGACATTCTTTGGGCCGTCCATGATGGAAAAAACCGTGGTAGAAGGGAAGGCGAGGAAAATATCGGGGTGCTCCCGGTTACGGTGGGTGGTCGGGGCCGAGCGATGCGCGTTTCTCTCATACACGCACGCGCGTGGGTGCGAGGCGTTGGGCTCTAACTGAACCCGAGCGAGGCGTTGGGCTCTAACTGAACACGAGCGAATGCACTGCAGGCTACACGTTACTGAACCCGAGCAATCAATCGATGGTTGCTAACTGAACCCGATCGAGCGATTCCTTCGCTACTGCTGCTAACAGAAGTCGATCGATGCTGCCTCTGGATGAACAATGAGCGTTGCTGGGGGGGGGGGGTTTGGATGAACAGTTCCCGGTGGGGGTGGATGAACAGGACCCCGTGGTGTTGCCTCTGGATGAACAGGACCCCATTGATCGAGCCAGTTGGGGCTGGATGAATAGGTCCCCGTGGAGGGTAGGATGAACAGGACCACCCCGTGGAGGGCAGGATGAACAGTAGACGGTGGAGGGCTGGATGAACAATAGCCCGTGGAGGGGTGGTTGAACAGGAGCCCGGGGAGAGGGTTGGTTGAACAGTAGCCGGTGGAGTAGCGCGCGGTGGAGTCTGGGTGAACAGGAGCCCGTGGATGAACAGTCGCAGGTGGAGGCTGGAGGAGGTCGACGGTGGATGAACAGTAGCCCGTGGAGGCTGGAGGGGGTCACCGGTGGAGATGAACAACATCCGTGGAGTCCTGCTTTTGGCACGCCACACCCTCCCGGCGAATAGGACCCCTGCTTTCGACTGTGAAGCGCCCAACACAAGTCTGCTTCCTCCGCTTTGCGGTACGCCACACCCTCCCGATCAACAAGACCCGCTTCACCGTAGGAGGTCCGTTTCCTCCGCTTTTGCGGCATGCGCGGACCCCTCTCGGCGAACAGATCCCCTTTCGAGCGGGCGGTCGAACACAAGGCCGCTTCTCCGTTAGCGATACGCCAGCCTCGCTTCCATCGGCTGTTCCGTCCAAGCCCTCCCGATGAACACGACGATGCATTCCATTCCGACCTAGCCGGTTGGCTCCCCATGAACACGACGATGACGCTGTTTCTCCGTTCCGACCCAGCCATGTACACGAGCCCTGGCCGTACGTATGCACGAGTTGGCATTCGAGACCTTGCCTGTATGTACGTACATGGACGTATTTTCTTTCTTGCACACTGGCCGTTGTACATACGTGAACATGCTACGTGCGTGCCTCTACATCGACCAGTATGTACGTACATGTTCGCGACCAGAATGACAACGCTACGTACGCTTCGACCAGGTGGGTCCCGACTGTCAGGCACTTCCTTGCGTGCGAAGATGTAGCTGGTGGGTCCCAACAGTTAGGGGGCGAATCGATTTTTTGCCCGGACGCACTTCCATGCGTGCGAAGATGTAGCTGGTGGGTCCCAGCAGTCAGGGGGAAACATTTTTTTTGCAAAATATGGTGGCCCGTCCGGTGGGTCCCCGCTGTCAGGTGGAGGAATAATTATTTTGCGCGTAATAAGGGGGCACTTCCTTGCTACGGCCGTGGACCTAGCTATCAGCCTCTCCACGTACAGTCCACGTCCGATGGAAGCCATTCCTTGACCAGGTTGACCACGCCAAGGCCGAGAGCACCTGTAGGCGGTGGACAGCGGAGAGGCCTAGGAAGGGGCGACGTGGAGCGGGGAAGACGCGGCAATGGAAGCCCGCGTGGAGAGGAGTACGAGGTTAACCGTTCGGCTGCGGTGTGAGGTTGCCGCCACCGCAGGCCCGCCAGCGGTGGGAATAGTAGGGCGGTGAGGCCTCCGTGGCAGCACAACCGCCACGGGCAGGAGCATGCGCACGCGACCGGCGCGCTTTTGGGCGGTCGGGGCAAGAAGACCAGAGGTTGAAGAAGCACTACGGCCGTTGGATGGACATCGTACGGTCACTGGAGCTAGAATCGTTCATATTGACTAAGTTGACAAAGAACTTCTTCCCCGTCAACTTAGTAGGCCCACAAGTCAGCCTCCCACCAAGGTGGTCCCAACCAGCAGGGGGAGTATTCATTTTTTTGTGCGTAATAAGGAGGCACTTCCGGTGGGTCCGAGCTGACAGCGGGGGGGGGGGATATTTTTTCGCGCAATACGGTGGCCTGTCCGGTGGGTCCCAGCAGTCAGGGGGAAACATTTGTTTCACGAAATACAGTGGCCCGTCCGGTGGGTCCCTGCTGTCAGGTGGAGGAATCATTATTTTCCGCATAATAAGGAGGCACTTCCTTGCTGCCGTCGTGGACCCAGCTGTCAGCCTCTCCACATACAGTCCACGTCCGATGGAAGCCGTTCCTTGACCATGTTGACCACGCCGCGCGAAGAGCACCAGGGCGGTGGACGACGGCGAGGCCTAGGAAGGGGACGACGAGTAGCCGGGGAAAACGCAGCAGTGGAAGCCCGCGCGGAGAGGAGTACGAGGGCTCACTGGTTCAGCTACGGTGTGAGGCTGCCATCGCCGCAGGGCCTGGCCAGCGGTGGGAATAGTATGGGGCGGTGAGGCCTCTGCGGCAGCACAGCCGGCCACGGGAGGCAGGAGCATGCGGCACGACCGGCGCTGCTTTGGGCGGCTGGAGCAACAAGACCAGGGGTTGAAGAAGCACTATGGCCATTGGATGGACATCGTACGGTCACTGCATCTAGAATCGTTTATATTGACTAAGTTGACAAAGCCCTTGGTACACGTCAACTTAGTAGGCCCACAGGTCATCTTTCGAAACGGTGCGCCCCAGATGTCAAGGGGAGGAATCATTTTTTGGGCAGGTGAAGCTAGAATATCCGAGATTGAAGAAGAAGCACGGCATCCGTTGGATGGACATCCAACTGCCACTGCTGCAAGAACCGTGTGTTGACTATAAGATGACAAAGCCTTGCATACGCGTCAACTCTCTTTTTTTAGGGGACGCGTCAACTTAGTAAGGCCACAAGTGTGTGGCAGAGAACTTATAGCCCATTTGTGATTTGTAAGAATGTGCAGCCAATTTTTGAATTCTAATGGAATTTACTACAGCCCATTTATAGTTTGTTAAAAGTACAGCCAATTTCAACCAACCGTTCAAAACAGAAATCAATAAAAATTTCCGACATTTTGATGGGATCCAAAATATTTTTATCCTGAAATTTCTAGTCAGATTAAATACAATTTCAATATAAATTTATATTACGTAAAAATCCAACGAAACATTGCACTCGCAACAATTAATGAAATTAAAATTTTCAATATCCAAAAATAATATTTTATAAAGTAATTACGTGTTTGGTGCATTTTTTATAGTTACTGCCCAGTTTTTATAATTACATCCCATTTATTATTTCTTAAAGCCCATTTTCTTGTTAAGCGTAATGCCTCCCTCCTAGGAAAGATTTGCAGCCCAACAAGGGAGAATAACAACTTAACCTTGCCTCGGGTATTCCTAAAAAAGTATAGCTGGGCTAGCCATTTTCAGCTTGAAAAAATTAATATATGGGCTGGATATCGGCTCGGGCTAGACGGGCCACAGCCCCCCAGCTTAATAGCTGCAGCGATGTTTTCGTTGTTGTTCAGAGGAGAAAAATTAATATCTGGGCTAAACATCGCTCAAGAAAAACTCTGCAGTGCTCACACCTCAAAAACACAAATATTGCTCGAGCTGCTTGGTCCCAGCTGTCGGCCGCTTCTTGTGCAATTCTCTCGTTTATTGGCTACATAGATTGACAATGATGTGGGACCGTGATGTCAGGAAACCAGGAGGAAGCAAAAAAAAATATAGTTTTATATACTAATAAGGAGGCACATGTTGTCATCCTCTCCAAGTAAAGTCATCTCCTCATCCTCATGTCCGTTGACCATGTTGACAACGCGAGACGGCGGTGCCACGGTGAGCACAACAACTCGAAGGACGACGGAGAGGGCCTCGTGGGCCCTACGGATGGTCTGGTACAGCGCCCTCTGCTCATTCGGGAAGCCAGGATCTTAGGGCCACATGTCCGCGACAGCATTGTCGTTCACTTGTTCACCGGTGCTCGTTGAGGAGACGGAGGTTGCAGCACAGTTCCTCCTGCGCTGGTAGCTCTTCTGTCATTAAGGCGTCGAAGTGCAGCCGCACCTGTTGTATGGTGAACACGGCATGAACCGGCTTGGACAAGGGCGCTGCTCCGGTCGGAAGCTACGCCCATCGTCGATTGTCGCCGCCAGCTCGGCGAGGTAGTCGGCGAGCCAGCATGTCTCGCTGCTGGACCGACCCGCCAAGCACGAAGTCCGACCGCCTGGCCCACCTGACCGCCTCCCTTGCCCGCTGCTTCGCTTCGAACGGTCAGCGTTGCCGCCCGCTTCAAAGCATGTGATTGTTCGACTTCAAACGACACAAGTGTCGCTCATCCATCCTTCGCCGCCCACATTAATGATACGCTGTTGTTGAGGCGGCAACTTCGGTGCCACACGTCCGTCCCTCCGCCGCCCACCATTGCTATATAAACTGCTGCACCGGCCATAGCTGCAGTCATCTGCATTCGTTCCTATTCTCCTGTCCACACCACTACTGCCCACCATGGCTTCCTTGCGCTCCAATGCTCTTTGGGTCGGGCGGACGCCGGACCACAAGGAGATGGCAGCCATTGCTACCGACTGGCTGGTCGGCTGGCAGCCGGAGGATGACGACGTCCTAATGGAGAACATGGTAGTCGATGATCCGGCACCAACCCCCTGCTCCGCGCCATCCTCGCCTGTGCATTGCACCATGACCATCGGCGAGGCCCGTGCCCAATATATGGACATGGTGAGGCAGAAGCGTGAGGAGCAGTTCAGGGAGGCGAAGGCCAACGCCGCCTACAACCACCATCTCCTCCAGGAGCACCTGCAGGCGGAGGAGCAGATCACCGTGGAGCGGGCGGAGCAGGAGGCGCTACTCGACTCGTACCGCTCCGCCCGCGAGGGCCGCCTCGAGCGCTGGCGGTACGGCATGCGGTACCGCATGCGGGTGGCGGAGGCTGCGGCTGCCTACAAAGAGGGCGATGAAGCAGCCGAGGCGCTGTTTGGCGAGACCGAGACGAGGCACAGGAAAATGTCGGCTTCAACGAGTCCCCGCTCCGCTGGAGTCAATGAGGCCCTACTCCGACGAGGCCCCACGGCGCCAACAACGAGGCAGAGGACACCACCGGCTCCGCCGAGGCCCCACCCTACCGGCAACTAGGGGGAGGATTCCCCCCACTCCACCGAGGCGCCGCCCGCCGGCAACAAGACAGAGGACATCGCCGGCTCCGCCGAGGCCCCGCCCCGCTGCCAACGAGGCCGCGACACACAGAAAACGAGGAAGAGTAGACCACGGTAGGTTGCCGCCGCTCGGGTCAAAGTAAGGCCACCGCTGCTACCCTCCGGTTGCTGGCACTGAGTTGTACATCATGGAGCAATTCTATGATTACAGGATGATTGAAGAGCGCTCCGTGGTTGAGCAAGCTCATGAGATACAGTCATTTGCTAGAGAACTTGAGCGCTTCAGTTGTATGCTACCAGACAAGTTTGTTGTCGGTGGTATCATCACTAAGCTTCCTCCTTCGTGGATCTCATTGGCACTCTTGATGTGGAAGAAAAGGCGAGAGCAAAGGACACACATGCTCGAGGAATTGAGGGGGGATCTAGTGCCAATCTGGTACAAAAGAAGAACTTCCAGCCCCACAAGTTCAAGAACAAGGGCAAGTTTGATGGTAAAGCAAAGTTTGCTGGAAAGAACAAGGCTGTGCAACACACGAACTTCAAGAAGAAGAATGACAAGAAGAAAGGTGTTTGTCATGTGGGGATCCTGATCATTGGGCTCCTAGTTACCCTAATCGCTATGACAAGCTAGGCGGGTTGACCACTGACGGCCGGTTAGCTTCTTGGCGGGGACGAGGAGTCTGACAGCTATGTTGGAGAAGGACGCTGCTTCTACTTAACTGTTGGTGCTGTTGGCTGACTGACACATGGGCCCAACAGCATCTCGGGCCACATGTCGCTTCGCAATCGCACCTGCAGCTAAGTCATCAAGCTTCTGTTCGCTCAAATGACACAGTGGGTATCTTCGGTTAATTAATTATACCTCTAGTGCACTCCTTTTTAGTTGAAGAATGTATGAAATGTAATGAAATCCGACATGTTTATATGAAATCCGACCGTGTATGAACGAATTTATTTCGATTAGTTCGAATTCTTGTATCACTGGCATTGGATGAACATGCAAAACAATACATACTAGCATTATTCCCAGGGTGATCACCTCGTCTGCAGCAGTTTCACATGTACTCCCTCCGGTCCTTTCTAGTCTGCATACAAGTTTTGTCTGTAGTCAAAGTATCTCTACTTTGACCAATCTTATAGAAAAAAGTATGCACTTTCACAATGTGCGAAGTAAAAAGGAAAAGAAGGAGTACAAAGAGTTTGAGCAGCTTTTTAGTGTTCCTATACACTCCAATCACATCGATTCACATGTCATAGAGAACATTCAAAACAATCGAGGATTATGCATCTCAACAATTCACATGTCAGAGCCAATATTTACTTCACAACTAAAGAATAAAGAAAAAATGGATCGACGCTGCTGACAGCAAAGGGCGCCCCATTCGAAAATATCAAACGCATGTCTTCTTGCTAAAATCAATGAGCAAAATTTGACAAGGTTTTCCCCTTTCAAAATATCAGATGCCTACGATTGTGGAATGGGTAGGGTTTGCCATCAGTTCGGACATTGACATGGCACCTTGTGCTAAATAAACCAGCTGTTCTTTTTGTGCAGTTCCACCAAAATCAACCAAATTCGCGCGTAGCTTGTATGATTTCGCCCTTATATGTTGCAACGCCTTGAACTTATCGGCACCTCCTTTCTTGTAGTGGAAATGAATGATTCGATGTATTCAACATTTTGTGCAGCTCCCATTGAAATCAAGCTGAGCACCCCTGTTTGCACAAATACAAAAAAAGTGATTAGTATAAAGCAAACTGTACTATGAATTGACAGTTTAAACAGGCACCTACATGGTCCATGTAGAGCACACTTTTACAAAATGGAACTCACCGAAAGAATCCTAGAACAACATTGTACTCAAGATCACATCAAGAAAATGGAGATTTGTCATCCTTCCGAGCTGAAGTTAGTTTGGTCTTGTGGGGGGTAATGTAACCATCCTTCAACTGCTCCTTCGATGAGAAGATAGATGTGCTTCTTCATCCCGGCATAATCGGAACTAGTCACTTCACGTACTCCATATTCTTCTTTAGAGGAGGATGATCCTGTTGTGCAAAGACAAGAGGATAACTAAATGCTAGCATCCCTGTTTGCTCGAAAAAAAGGAAAGGAAATATTTAAAACAACACAGATGAAGCACTTCTCAGGGACTCAAAGTGGGCATTTGGGACTAAAGAAAGAAGACCCCGAGGGAGAGTCTTTTTGGGACTTTTTCCAACAGTTGCCCCTGCCATGCATCGCACCTTGTCTCTATCAGTTCACTACTAGGGGTAACATGGTCTTTTAGCATGTCATTTAATAACCTCTAGTCCATGTTTAGTCCCTGGAACCAAGCAGGTAGGGACTAGGGAGTTTTTAACCAAACAAGGCCTTAGATTAACAAGAGCTAAAGAGTTGCACGGGACAGTGGACGCACCAGCAGACGCACCAGCACCACGTGCATCTACCGATGTACTGGGGTGATGCACAGTCTATTGCAACAAAGAACAAACAACCAAGGAGCATATTTGTGTTGGTCCTAGTTTTGTTATCTTTAGACACCTTTCCCTATGTGAGCGCAACAAATCTAGTCCTGCTCAAACTCTACAGCCTTGTCCCCCAAAACAAAAGATTAGTTCGTTACAGATGTGCGTACTGCGTTCGTCATTGTTTTCCCTTTTCGACCAATGTAGGTGCTGGATAGCCAATATGTACTAGTACTTTCCCCACTTCCTTTCCTCTGTGAACCACATCCTAGATTTATGCGATACAACTTTCCCCACTACTTTCCCCCTTCCTTTCCTTTTTGAACCACGTCCTAGATTCATGCTATACAACTTTTCCCACTACTTTCCCCCATTCCTTTCCTCTTTGAACCACGTCCTAGATTCATGGTATACAACTTTCCCTACTACTTTCCTGTTTGATCCAACACCTAGATTCGAGTGCAGAAGCGGAAAGAGACCACATGCAGCTAGAGCAATGCATGTGGAATAAGTAAATTATACCTTAAGGTTCTTGGGGTGTGGTTTGGTGGGAAACCGGAGGCCGTTCGACCCACACTATGTACGGCGGTGAAAAAGAAGGGGTCAGAGGCCCTCCCGCACCAACGGCGACAGCGTTAAGCCTCCTTCCCTTCCCGGCGGACGGATCCTGCCGGCTCTTTGACCAGTAGTGAGGGGAGAGAGAGAGAGGCCAGCGAAGTCTTGTTTAGATCTGGAGAGGGTGAGAGAGTGTGAAGAGAGCAACTACAAGCAAACCAGTAGTGAGGGGAGAGAGAGAGGCCACCGAAGTCTTGTTTAGATCTGGAGAGGGTGAGAGAGTGTGAAGAGAGCAACTACAGGTGCTGAGGCTCCAGCGTGTATATATATACTGGAGAGAGTGTGAAGAGTGCAAACCCTAGAAAACAAGCGTCGAGGCTGCAGCTTATACGTGATGAGGTGATTATACGGTCACTACGAGATTGTATAGCTCCGTATCCATCCATTTTGACCAGTCAAAGAATTCTCCTGGCAAGAATTATGCTCAAGTGTAGTCATCGAACCCGAGACCTCAAGTTTGATGAGCAAACAGGCTAACCAGCTACACAACCCTCTCGTTATGTTCAACGAGAGGAAAATAACCTTTTATACATTCCTGCATTCGTGTGACAAGCATGCTGTGTTTTTTTTGTGTGTGGGAGTCATTGGGGTTTAAATCATAATCGTGTCATGTGGCTTTGGTGGTAAGACTATCCACAGTGGTGCAGAAATAATGCAGCCTTAGTCACCTTACCTCTCTCCATGTAGTACGTTGGGTCCCACCAGTCAGAGGGTGAAACAAACAAATTAATAAGAAAAATTAAAAGCGCCAGCGGTGTATCTTACCTCACACATCTCGCTACTGCTCGGGAACACTGTCCAATTGATCCCGCTGTTCGCTCACGTACTATTTTAAGTGAATCCTTATTATAACATGCGCACAATTTTGGGAACTTGTATTCGACCTAAGTCAATGTGCCACCGTATCTCGTACGACTCCCTCCGTCTAGGTGTAATAAGTCACGTTAGAAGGTGCAGTGGGACCTAGGTGCAAGCAGATTGGAGGAGAAGGAGAAACTTGACCGGTCATTCCTCCAATCAAAGCCCTGATTTCTGTCTCTAAACGCAACAATTAATCCAAACAACTAAGAGATGTCGTTTTAGCTACCATGCAGGGCCACGTATTAATTCGCATGCAAGCCGACTTTGATTTCTTGACAGATCAACGTGTAGTTGCGCTCCATGCATTGGGTTTCCGGGGGAGATAACAAGGCAGAGTAATTAAGGAGCGTTTGGTTACATTGCTTAGGCTGGTCATAGTGGTGAGTAACTTGGACTAGTATAACATGCATATGTTACTAGTCTATGTTACTACTACGCAAAGTTTGTCATCGGAAGCGAGCCGATCTGGCTCTCCTGGGCTAGCAAGGTTTTTCTAGCCCACCCAAGCTAGCTGGCACACAAAAGCTAACATAGTTTAACAGTTCCAAACACCTAACCTTGCCCCTCTATGCTATAAGCTGTTCTTGCTAAGGATCCAAACGCTCCCTAAGTAACAACGCTCGCTAGAAACGAGGCCAGGAGGGGATTGAGATGCGAAGTTAATGGACGACGCCTAAACATTTTGGGAATATCTGATTTCCGTAGGATACCTTAACACCTACACGGAGGGAGTACTACTCCTCAGTCCAGGTTTGATGGAATATTTGTCACCTCTTCTCTTCTTGTACGTACTCCATTAGTATCTCATTTCCTGTGGCTTCGCACTCACACGATTTTCCTATTCGATGAACCTGTGTGTGCGTGCGCGTGTGTGTGTTTAACAACATGTGTGTGTTAGAGAGAGCGACAGATCGAGCTACTCCTACAGAGAGATGGTGTGTAGTGTATGATTCTAGCCGCGAGAGTCGGTGCATCCTCTCGTTTCCGGGCGTCCGGTAGGGACAGGCTGACAGCTGCCACGCCCGCTCCTGACTAGACTGGCCCACCCAAAGTCCCTCCATCGCCCGCGCGTGCTTCCCACCCGAAACGGTCAGCGCCGCTCCAAAGAATCGGTGCCGCATTCATGCTCGGGCAGAGCGGACACAACCTCTCACTGGCGCCTGCGTTGAAGGGAGAAGCGGATTCAAGAGTGGTGGTTGCTTCGTCCGTCCAACTTACTGCTGGGTCTATGTGATTTGATGGCTCATTGGTCATTATTACTTGGGTGGTAGGACTGCTGGATGTCCCACGCCGCGTAAAGGAGGTACTACTAGATTACAATTTTCTCCATTCTTACGCCGGAGGAGTGCAAGAGCAGTGAAAACACGCAGGCTCAGTGATTACATGGCCCACCTCACACTATCACCATATTTTCTGGACACCGTGCGACACCTAACTCTTTAAATAGTACTCCCTCCGTTCCTAAATATAAGTCTTTGTAGAGATTCCACTAGGTGGACTACATACGGAACAAAATGAATGAATCTACACTTAAAATGCATCTATATACATCCATATGTGGTTCATGGTGAAATCTCTACAAATACTTATATTTAGGAACGGAGGAAGTACTTGTATAGTACGTACTGTAATTTATCAGCGAGATAGTACAATGCTATGAAGCTTCCAGCTTCTGTTACATCTATCTTACGTCCAAGGTTGCCCGTTGCAACATTTTCATCAAATACAAAGGAGACTAACATGCATGCTATTGCATCTCAATGATTGACAGATCATAGCGAATATGTACTTCCTCCGTTCCAAAATAAGTGTCTCAACTTTAAGCTACATATGGAGCAAAATGAGTGGATCTACACTCTAAAATACATCTATATACATCAGTGTTTGGAGTATGTACAAGTAGTTGATATTGAAATCTTCCAAAGGACATATATATTCCAAACAATATGATAATCTCTCTAATCAAGGTAGTAGGGACGAGGAGTAAACGGAGGGAGTAGTAAAATTTTCTCCTTGTCCTGCGAGCCACCGCGCGCGTGGGCGAGGGAGCAGGCGTAAGGCGTACAGTACTACAACTACTCATGCAGTCCCCATCCATTGAAACAGAGACAACTAAAGAAAAAATGATCCATGCAGTCCCTAGACCTTGAACCATAAACCCTAACTAGGCTTTGATTTGCTGGCAACGTTGGCGCTTCCTAATAAATGAAGTTTGCAACCCTTCGACCATCGGATCATTTTGTGCAGTTTCACCAAAATCAAGATGAGCATCCATGTGGCAAAGAAATTGAAGAAGCGTGATTAGAATAAGATTATTGGGACTAGTTGATGAGACATAAACTCATCACAAATACAGTACGTAGAAGCGAGTGGAGGTATGTGCAGGGCAAGGAAGTAGATAAATATCCACATGGAGTGACGTCGGCAACTGGAGCAGTGGTGTAAGCCGGCTGTAAAGGGAGTTGTACCTGAGGGATGTCGGGACGTAGCTCAACCTAGAGGAGGGCGGCGGGAGGAGGCAACTACCCACGTCGCGGCAGTGAGCAATGGACGAAGGCAACCTCACCAGCGTTGTGAGAGAGAATGGCGGGGACCCCTTGTGACACCCCAAAAATTGTAACCTTGTTTTGTTAATTAAAATCTTGCCAGGAAATTTAACTTTCCTTTTTCTTGGTTTTTCTTGATTTCAGAACCATTCTTTTCTTGGTTATCTTGGAGTTGTTCCCTAAGATGAAAACTTTCACTTGTGATTTTAGACTTGTTTACCCTCTCAAGAAAATATTTTCTTTTATCAGAAGAATTAATTATATAATATTCTTCCTGATCCTTATTTTCTTGAAAAATGGTTTCCCATAGTTTTATGGTCCCATTTGTACTACAACCCTTTTATAAATTCATTCAAAAATCCCACCAAAAATTTGGAGATGTCATATGGAGTATTTGAACCACTTTTGTGCAAAAATATCTTCTGTCTATTGAATACTTTGAGCTCTACACCATATTTAAAAATCTGGTCCAGTGGGCAGATTTGCACTACAACCTATTTATTTATTTATTTACAGTTTCCACCAAAATTATGGGATATCAGTAGGAGAATAGTATTCAACTTTATGCAATAACCTAGTGATGTCCTTTGGAAATATTGAATGAATCAACCTCTTTTCTATTTTGGTCCAACTTGAGGATTTGTACAGCAACCACATTTTTAGTTGCTCCTTTATCCTTGACTCCTTTTCCTACTTGTTGTCCTCCCCGCCAAACCCCTAAGTCCGTGGAGAGTGGACCCATTGATGATTCCAAGTGCTTGCATCAATGCCATTTGCTTTCTGTCCAGAATTGAAGTTTTGCAAAACTTGCACTAGCAAGTTTGTGCTTTGGACAAACTAACCTTACCATCCTCTCTTTCATCTAAAGAGACCCCACTCTGGAAGTTTTGGCCACTCCAAGAACTGCCTGGGAGCCTTTGGCATTTTGTCAAACACCTTGAGAGCGTGGACAGTTTTGGCATGAGTTTTTGTTTACATTATGAACTTGACCCCCTGACCAGACCAGCATGTCCCATGGATTTGCCCTAGCCTATAACCCCACCCTGCTAACCCTCTTGTGGTTTAGAGCCCCCTAACATGCCTTGGCATTCTGTCGAGCACGTTCCATGCGTGCTCTGGGCACGCCCAGAGCGCGAGCGGAGCACGCGCTTTGCACGTGCCAAGACCGAGCCGCCGCGTCTCGCCCCGCACTCACTCTGGTTCGTGGCCGACCGCAGCCAGCACGCCACGTCCCCTACTGCTCTCCACGAGCACCACAACCCTCGCCACATCTCCGGCAGGCCAGCAGCTAGCCGCCAATGCCCCCCGACAGCCCCTCCAATGGCCAGCGCCGCCCGAGCCACGCCCGCCGCCACCGCCTTGAGCAAGTACCACTCGTCTGCTAGCTCCTGCCGCCATCCCCAGCCTCGCCATGATGCCTGCAAGCTACAGAACGTCGGTCGCCGACGAGCTCATCCACTGCTGCCGCGAACCGACGTGGGAGCGCTATAAAAGGAAGCCCCTCGAGCCCTCCGAGCACGGAAGCAGCCTCAAAATCACCCCTCGCTTCCCGTGGCGGTCCAACGACCCGGGAGGTTTTCTTCCGCCTCCGCAACTCCTGCCGCCGCCACAGCCCCGGCCATTCCGGCGCCACCAGGACCTCCCCCTCTCCACTCTTTCCACCAGAAGCTCTCTCTTCCTCCCGTGAACCCTTCCCCCTGCTCGATTTTGATCGGGAGCCACCGCAGCACCAAAACCACTTTGCTCCCGAAGTCTCCTCCACCGCGAAACTCATCGTCGGCGACTCCCTCCACCCCCACCGACCCAACGACCACCGGGAGGACTGCCTCGGTCTTGCGGATCCATCCCGACCCTCTCGAGCCCGCGGGGAGCAGCCATTCGCCGGCGTTGATCACCGTCGCCTCGCCTCCGCTCGGCAGAGGAAGAGGAGGAGAGATGGATCGTCAAACCTGACCAAGGGCCCCTGGACCCACTGTCAGTGACCCTACCCCAGTCCACGTGGGTTAAGTGAAGACGTAAATCTCAAAGTACGTCTTCGACGTGCACCGGTTCGAAACGTTTACTTTTCTTTTTCTGTTTTATTTAAAAACCAGGAATTTGACTAAACTTTGACTGGCTATAACTTCTTAAATATAACTCCAAATGAATCGATTCTTTTTCCTACCTCTCTCAAATTTAATCTAGTTTATTTTAAGATTTATTTGAAAAAAATTCAGACGACTTTTTTGTGCTGTTTTTAAAGTATGTGTTGTTTAAATATTTTTGAAAATAGGACTTTTGGAGAAGAAGAAAGCTTGCAAAAGTTTTTAGGATGCACCCTGCCTCTACAAAACCTGAAGGCAAGCATTCTGAGCCCGGCATAATATTTTGGTGTGTTCGTTGACACATTTATAACTCCACCTCATTTCGAAATACTCGTTATTGCATGTGATATGATCATTTGCATGGATGCATATTAGTGATCTCCATGCTGTTGGAAATGAACACACTTATGTTGGTAGCATCCTCACGTGCCTTGCATGCATACCGGGAGGAATCCGGGAAAACCTCTGCCTTGGGTGGGCATGAGTTTGTCGCCGGTCTCCGTCGAGGCGGTTATGTCCGGTATGGCATAGTAAGGTATAATGAATGTTGATTCTGTTGGTTGATATATATTGTGATACATGTCATGCAGGGAATTTATAAACCTCCTGAGTCGACCGTAGATCGAGTCTTGGACCAGTAGCCCCATACTTGTTTCGTACTACCACTTGTCCCTACCGCAAGTAGGGTACGGTTCAGTCAGTCGTCAACCCCTTTCTAGCACACACCGCATGTAGAGGCCATGGTGGAGGATATCGGTTGAAGCCGGTAGGCAAGCCACCTAGTCCGGGGGCATGGGTGTTTCCGGTTGAGACCGAGAGGAGGCCACCCCTTAGAGCGCCATGTATAAATTTGATCCCATGCTACGCGAGGTTGTAGCCTCCCACTTAGAGTTTTGCTTCACAAGTGTCATGTGTGATTCCGTGCACCGTAAGTTAAGCTGGTGTGTGCAAGTCGTGTGTTTTTCAATTAAAAGACCAGAGACGGAATTAGTCCCGATGGACTAAAGGAATCCATTACTCGTGGGTAAAGAGTACACCCTCTGCAGAGATTAAACCTATTCGTAAAGCCGTGTCCATGGTTAAGGATTACAGTCTGGGATGGATCAAGGGTTGGTCCTTGTGTCGATCTTCGGAGGAGAAGCGGTTAGTATAAATTCAGATACCGACTAGTGAAAGTGCGTTATATCGACTAGAGGGGGGGTGAATAGGCGATTTTTATGAATTTTACAAATTCTTCACTGAGGAATTTGCCGGTGAGGAAATTCCTTAGCGAAGAAATACATGCAGCGGAATAAGTACTCAGAAGTAAGCATAGCAAATTACATGCATAGTCATCATGATGAAATGAAGACAATCACAGAGTACGTAAAGCGTAATCACAGGATAACACAAGATGAAGACAAACAGATCAAGAAATTGAACTGAGGAAATTGAGAAAGTCTTCACCAAAGTCTTCAAACACAGATATGACAAACACTCAACACAAGAATGAGGAAATGAAAGGGTTGAGGAAATAGAACCAGTTAGGTTGGTGAAGACAATGATTTGGTAGACCAGTTCCAACTGCTGTCTCGCTTGTACGTCTGGTTGGAGCGGCTGAGTATTTAAACTCGAGGACACGCAGTCCCGGACACCCGATCATTGAAAGCACGCAGCTCAGACACCAAGTCCTCACCGATTCTCCTTGAACTAAGGTCACGCAGACCTCGTCCAATCACTCGTGGTAAGTCTTCAGCGACTTCCAAACCTTCACATACTTGGTCACTCGGCGATCCACAATTCCTCTTGATGTTTCTAGACCGTGACGCCTAACCGTCTGGAAGAAGCACAGTCTTCAAAGGTAAAAGCGCCGGATCCACGCTGATCAATTTCTTCATGATGCTCAATCACTTTGGGTTTGTTGGGGTTTGGTTTTGGATTTTCCTCACTTTGGGTTTTTCCTCACTTGATGATTTTCACCAAAGTCCTCGGAGGATGGGTTGCTCTCAAATGACAAGTGTCAAGTTCTTCGAGCAGCCAACCAACTAGTGGTTGTAGGGGCGGCTATTTATAGCCTAGGGAGCAGCCCGACATGATAAGACATAAATGCCCTTAAATGATATGACCGTTAGGTGGAGATATTTTGGGACAGTGGCAAGAAAGACAAAGAACGGTTGGAAGTTTGAATATCAAATTCCTCGGGGCTATCATGTTCCTCATCGTAGGCAATTCAGACTGGCGAATTCCTAACTCCTCGCCGAACAAATTCTCAAGGACTGAAGAGCTTCGTCTCACATCAAGAAATTGACTGAACTGTATGAGATTTCCAAAAGCTTCACTCGAAGGGATTGGTAGGTGTAGGATTTTGAGTTGAGCATCAAATGGAAATTTTTCCTTAGTATTTCCTCGACCCCCTTTAACAGTACGGTGTTTCCTATGACTCAAGAAAGAGAAAATGAAACTACGAAAACAAAAGTCTTCACGCTTCATATTCCTCAAGCGATTACCAAGTCTTCGGAATCACACCAATTTCTTCACTTTCAAAGTCTTCAGAAAGTCTTCAGAATATCAAATTCTTCAGCTGAAGAAATTCATTTTTAGGGGTCGACTTTCTCTGTAAATATCAAACTCCTCATAGACTTATAGACCTGTGTACACTCACAAACGCATTAGTTACTTAACCTATAAGTCTTCAATACACCAAAATCACTAAGGGCACTAGATGCACTTACAATCTCCCCTTTTGGTGATTGATGACAACATAGGTTAAGTTTTCAACGGGATAAATATATGAAGTGTAAATACGATAATGAGGATTTTGATTGCAAGATATAGAAGAACTCCCCCTGAAGGTGTGCATAGTGAGGAATTTGCTTTTGAGGCAATGCACATTTGAAGAATTGAATCATGGAGATCTCCCCCTATATCTTGTAATTCATACACGCATTTGACATATAATATGAAGAATTTGAAATGCATGATGAAATATGGTGCTTGATGATATGCAGAGCATGCAAAAAAATGCATAAAGAGTCTCAGAGCCCAATGCGTATGAGGAATTTGAAACTCTTCATGAGTATCAGATCCCAAATCAATTTGAAGATTTTCACCGAGCTCATGAGGATCAGAGCATAACAAGGATCAACGCATATCAACACTACTTTAATCAGAGCATAAAGCAAAAGCATAATGCATCAAAAGTATCAAAGCACCATCGGGTTTAAGATTACAACTCGATCCAATAAAAGGTTTCGGAAGAACGAGAGTTGTAACTTAATAAAATATTGTATATAGACAAAAAAAACGAGACCCGCTTGAAGACTAACTCAAATTTCTCCCCCTTTGTCATCGAATGACCAAAAGGATCGAAACTGAGGACTAACGCTCTTGAAGAATTTCAAGTTGAAGACGGAGCGCTAGCATTGTCGGGGTTGTTCGATGAAGTAGGACCAGCAGCAGTGTCTTCCAAATCTTCATTTTCATCAGAATCGCGAGATGAAGAATAGGAGCTGGCCACCAAGGAAGGAACTTTGACCTTCTTGAATTTCTTCGAGGAGGTGCGCACCACCAAATTCTTCCTTGAGTCCCATTGATTGCAGTTCTTCTTCATTGTATACATGTGAAAGAACAGCCCAAAGCGCTTGAAGGTTTCATGAAGATAGTAGTGGTTTTTCTTCACCGCATTGTGAGTTGAGGTCATGTTGTAAAGAATAGTACCAAACCGACGCTTGACCCACTTGTGATTGCGATCAACCTTCCGATGAAGACCGAGGAGTAATTCACGATCACCATCACCACAGGTGCGTTCCTTGAGGATTTTGCTTAACCGAGGTATTTGTCTTTGAGTCATGGGTGGCGAGTCATCATTGGTGGAGTAGGATGCTGCTTTGCTAAACTGTCCATCCAATGGACGAATGCCTTCATCTATCACAGCAGAGCCTTTCCCTTTTCATCACCGAGGCAATTGGCCGCTTGAGGACTTCAATCGGGGCGAGTAGCTGCAGTGGTTCAAAGTGTCGACTTTGTAATTCAAAGTGAAGATCTTGACCGATGAATCTCATAATCCAAGGTGCATAAGGCTTCAACTCAAAAGGTGACATGGCAATGTTAGCGAGTCCTCATGAAGAAATCATGGAAATTGACGGAACGCCATGGATGATGTTGAAAAGCATATTCTTCATGATGCCAACGACTTCTTCATCATTCGAGTCGTGGCCCTTGATAGGACTCATAGTCTTCGACAAAATTCGATAGACTGCTCGAGGCACATAGAGCAATTCCTTGACGAGGAATTTGGTCCTTGAGCTTGCCTTGGTTTCAATGGCTTCATCAACACTTGCATATAGTGATTTGAAAGTTCCTTTTCTTCATAGATGCGACGTGCACCATCAATGGAGGACTGAGTGGAAGGGCACGAAGCAATTCACTTGTCGGAGCCTTGTAGTGAGTGTTTTCGGTCATCCAATCCAAGACCCATGAAGTTACATCTTCAAATCTCCGTGATGTGCAGGGTTGCATAGAACTCAAGAATTAGCTCTTCATTCCAATCACATATATCGGTGCAAAAGTTGAGAAGACCTGCATCGTGAAGAACACTTAGAACGGGCTCAAAGCTCGGCAAAGACTCCATATCCACATGAGGAATATGAGCATGATCAAGATTTTGTCCTTGTTGAAAAGCACCGAGGAATAGAAGTTGGCTTGACCGGCAGTCCGAAGCGCCTCTTCCTAATCCGAGCAGAGTCATAAGGATTATATTCAAGAAGAACACATGCTCGGCAAAGAAATCTTCAGCCT
This sequence comes from Aegilops longissima, assembly GCA_021605205.1. NCBI lineage: Eukaryota > Viridiplantae > Streptophyta > Magnoliopsida > Poales > Poaceae > Aegilops > Aegilops longissima. The sequence continues at coordinate 515,446,058 of CM038682.1, forward strand.
TGAACTTTTGCTTGGTTGAGAACGGATTCTTCGCTTTGGCGAGAGGGTGTCGATGAGTTGCATCACCACCTCTGAACCGTAAGTTCAGGTTCTTCACTTGAGGAATTTCTTGATCCTCAACTTGTGCAGTCTGAGGATTTTCAGCAGCAAGAAGCAGTTTCATCAGCGCTAGTGGCTGGAATTTCTTCATGCACAGGACTCGTGGGTTGATTTTCTTCAATGTCTATTTGAACAGTCTGTGCAGGGGAGTGAGGAACTTGTTGAAGCGGGGTGAAGAGAGGAGTATTGGGATGTTGATTTTCCCAAAAGTCATCATTGATTACTGGAGTGGTGCATCCAATATCCACATCTTCATTTTCAATTTCCTCAAGACCATCTTGAGGAATTTCATGGTCTGATGAGGGAATGACTGGGGTTGAAGGACAGCTTCCACTTCAATTTCTTCATCAATTTTCTCGACAGAAGGTGAGATTGATGTTCTTCATCGATCCGTTGGTACTTCATATTCTTCTCCAAAAGGAACCACTTCCTTTGAAGGTATGGAGGAAATTGGAATAGCATCAATCGGGTTTTCAACAGAGCTGGTCATTGGCTTCATTTTCTTCGCAGCCGAAGAATCTGACGCAGCTGATGCTTTTCTCTTCTTCACAGCAGCTCGTTCTGCAGCCTTGGTTTTCTTCACATCAGAAGCAGATGGAAGAATAGGAGTTGGAGTTGGCGCAGGAGGAGCTGAGGAATTTGGAGCAGTTTCTTCAGGAGCAACTGATGCAGTTCCCCTGTCTTGAGCAATTTCTTCAGGCGCACCACTAGTGGGTGCCCTGGCAGTTTCTTCAGCGGGCTGAGCTTCAGTGTTGCTGGCATTTTCTTCATTAGGCTGAGCAGATGCTTCAGCCTGAGGATTTTCATGTTGCACAGGTGCAGCAACACTTGTGAGATTCTTCGTCGATTGATTTAATCTGGTCTTGACAACTTGCCAATCAGCATAGTACGTGTCAAAGTTCTTGCCGAGGTTCTGAATTTCAGTTTGAGCTTGAAGAAGTTCCTCGGTGTCATCTTGACAACATTTTTCTTCGAAACCTCTCCTTCTTGTATTGAGCCTTCTTGATTTCCTTCGCCTTCTCGAACTTCCATTTTCTTCAAAGAATGAAGTGAGTCAACATATGACTTTGACCAGGTGTCAAAGGAAGATCAGCGAGAGGGTATTGGGATCACAGTGCCAAAGGTCGATGAAATCGAGGACTTTCTTCGGGTCCAAAAGCAGTGGCACAGCTGTTCCCTTGGCTCTTGCGGCTCTAGCTTGGCGGTCTCTGATGATTTCTTCAAGTTCATCATCAGATGCCTCATCATCAGATGGCACGTGGACGACAAGCTGTTTCTTCCTTGGACTAGGCCGAGGACCACGTCCAGCTGTAGCTTTTGTCTTCAGCAGCGTCGGGCCAGATGAAGAATTGAAAGCAGCTGAGGAATTTGCAGAGGTGCCTGAGGCAATTGAAAAACCAGCAGTCCTTTGACAAGTGGCGAGATGCACAGGAACTGAAGGTTTGGACGGAACAGCTGAGGACTTTGATGGAACAGCAGCGGTGTGAGGAATTTGTTGCTGAGGAATTTGCCTGGAAGGAGCTGCTGAGGAACTTGGCCGTGAGGGCATAGATGAAGAAGCACTTGGCTTATTTGCAGACTTCTTTTGCATCGATTTCTTCGGCTTGGCCGAGACCTCAGTGGCAGCAGCAGCGGCAGAATCCTCATTGAATTTCTTCACCGCTTCCTTTGCTTGCTTAGCCAACTTTGCTTGGCGCTTAGCCCATTCATCAGGAAATTCCTCACCGCGTTTGACGCTAGTGGGATCAGCTATTTGGCCTGGTGCCAATGGAGCTCTTGGGCATGGAGGATTTAACGCGAATTTCTTCATGTACTTAGGTGTAACATAGCGGTATTCCTTCCATTCCCGTGCCCATCTCCGTTCAATCTTCTGTATACGCACCTTGCGTTGGTTTTGCTTTCCTCATCCGGTGTGCAATAGTCAGCATATATTTCCTCGTGGATTTCAATGCTGTCATGACCTCGTGTTTCTTTCCTCCCTTCTGCGGCTTCTTACCATCTGCCATTTTCTTCGGTGAGGAAATTGAACAATTGAGTTCTCTCAAGAAGTGTGCAGTTTTTCTTCGAGGAATGCTGCAAATGAGTTAAGTTGATGAGAACCTAGGGATTCAGCAGCAGACATTTGTACCTGTGAACAGAGTATAGGTGCGAGGAATTTGAAGAGGTCATATGCATTCTCAGAGGGTTTTTCAAAAAGAACTAGTTTGAGGATTTTGACCAGATGAGCCTTGAAGAATTTCAATAAGCGTTCTTTATCTTAGGTTCCAGAGTTGTATAGATCGAAGATCCACACAATTGAGGAATCTTGAAGAAAATCATTGCTTAGAGAAATGAGTCAAGAGATTTGAGGTGTTCATATGTGTGAAGAATTTGAAATAAACACCTTTGAAGAATTTGAAGAAAATTTGAGAATCAAAGTGAGTAAATAAAAGTAACTTTTAATTTACCCGAAGTGAAGAACACGACGAACTGAGATGAACAGTTTAGAAGTTCGTCTGCTCAGATCTTCTCCGCCCTAACTTGGCAGAGGAAATCAGCTACGGCGACGGCGGAGTGAAGAAATTCCACGGTCGGCGCGAGTACGTCGGCGAAGAGGTCAAGGCGGTGAAGCTTTTCCTCACCGGCGATTTATGGAGAAGCGGCGGCGCTTAGGGTTTCGAGGAGCTCGAGCGGGAGAGAGATCGAGCGGAGTAAAAGAGTGAGGAAGGGAGAGAGGGGTATTTATAGCCACGGTGAAAACGGCTTGTCCAAGATTTAGGACTAACGTGCCTCGACCGCTTCCTTCTTACGACATGTGTCACCCACGTCTGAGGTAGTGGAGATCGTGTGCATCGTGGGTGGATATAATAATGCATCGTGGGATGCGGAACGGTTTGAGCGGTAAAGTCGAAGTTTGGATAAGATTCGTTTTAAAAGTTCCGTTGCAATTTCTTCACCGTCAAGGACTCAAAGAAGAAATTGAACGAGTTTCAAAGTAGAACGCATATGAAGAATTTGTGAATGGATTGGGTTGAGTATAGCATAGAGGGAAGGGTCCGATCACATTCACTTAGCGTAAAAAGCGACTTGAAGAATTAGCCATAAGTGAATGCTGTAGAGGACATAAATCCATATATATATATAGCCAATGAAGAAAGACGACGGAAACAAAGAAGAATTTGCAAAGTTGAAGAATTTGAAAACTGAAGAATTTGAAAAACAAGAATTTCAAAACTCAAGAATTTCAAAACCTGAGGAAAACTCAAATTGAAGATTTTCAACTTTGGTGGTGGTGTGACCCATCAGATAAGAATGATGATTTCAGACACCGCGCACAATTGTCGAGGGTTCTCGAGAATCAAATTCTTCATTAATTTCTTCACATTTAGAGTGTTATTCTTCATTGATTGAAGAAAACGTTTCTTCATGTGTTGCACATCTAAGTCATCAATTTTGCATAAGTGTTAGGATGTGTGTCCTTTTCAAAGAACATTCAAGATTCTAAGATATTTAGCTCACACCGCAACTTGCTAAATCTCTTCTCATCCAAGGGCTTAGTGAAGATATCAGCTAGCTGTTCTTCATCTTCACGTGCTCGATGGAGATGTCGCCTTCAACACATGATCACGAAGAAAATGATGACGAATTTGAATGTGCTTTGTCTTCGAGTGCTGAACTGGGTTGTGAGCAATCTTGATGGCACTCTCATTGTCACAAGAGAGAGGCACATTCTTCACGTTGATGCCGTAGTCCTTGAGGGTTTGCTTCATCCATAGTAATTGAGCACAACACGAGCCAGCAGCAATGTATTCAGCTTCCGCGATGGGACGGTGATACACAGTTCTGCTTCTTCGAGGACCAACGCACCAAAGATCGTCCGAGGAAATGACAAGTACCAGATGTTGACTTGCGGTCCACACGATCACCAAAGATAGTCGAGTCGAATATCCAATGAGATCAAAAGTAGAGCCCTTGGGGTACCATAATCCTAGTGTTGGTGTGTGAGCTAGATATCAAGAATATGCTTCACAGCCTTATGGTGTGATTCCTTCTGTAGCTTGAAATCGGGCACACATGCAAACACTAAGCATTATATCTGGCCTAGATGCACATAAGTACAATAAAGAACCAATCATGGAGCGGTATACCTTGTGATCAAGTCAATACCATTTTCATCAAGGCATAGATGGCCATTTGTGGGCATAGGAATTTTGACGCCTTTGCAATCTTGCATGCCAATTTCTTCAGACATCTTTGAGGTATTTCTCCGAGATATGAATATGCCATTGTGTTGTTGACGAATTTGAAGACCTAAGAAGAATTTCAACTCTCCCATCATAGACATTTGATATTCTTCACTCATCATATAGGCAAATTCATCACTATAACGTTGGTCAAGACAGCCAAAGATAATATCATCAACATATATTTGACACACAAACAGTTCACCATCATATGATTTAGTAAAGAGAGTAGGGTCGAGTGAACTGGTGTGAAGCCATTCTTCACGAAGAATTCCTTCAATGTATCATACCACGCCCGAGGGGCTTGCTTGAGGCCATAGAGGGCCTTATTTAGTCTCAAGACTTTGTCGATTCTTTGGATCTTCAAAACCTGGGGTTGAGCAACATATACTTCTTCCTCAAGCTTACCATTGAGGAATGCACTTTTCACATCCATTTGATATAAAGTGATATTGTGATGGTTAGCATAGGCGAGTAATATGCTAATAGACTCAAGTCTAGCAACAGTGCAAAAGTTTCATCGAAATCAATTCCTTCAACCTGCGTGTAGCCTTGAGCTACTAGTCGTGCCTTATTCCTCACCACAAGACCATTTTCATCTTGCTTGTTGCGGTAGATCCACTTTGTGCCAATGATATTATGCTTGCGAGGATCTGGACGCTTGACCAGTTCCCAGACGTTGTTGAGCTCGAATCGATGTAATTCTTCTTGCATGGCCTGAATCCACTCGCTCCAAATGCTTCATCTACCTTAGTGGGCTCTGTGATAGAGACAAAAGCATAGTGCCCACAAAAGTTAGATAAATGTGAAGCTTTTGAGCGAGTGAGAGGACTGGCGCTTCAATGTCATCGATGATCTTGTCAACTTGCACTTCTTTTGCAACGCGAGGATGAGCTGGTTGTCTTCGAGGAATTTGATCATTTTCCTCGGCACCATTTTCTTCAAAGATTATCTTCAGTGCATCACTCGACGTTCTTCACAGTCTGAGAATGAATTCTTCAGCAGTTTCTTCAAGAGGAATGACATCCTCGCTTGCCTTGAACCTGATAGAATCCTCGGTGCTGGTTCGCCTAACACGTAAGGTAGGTGCTCTCTTTGCAGCCATTAGTTTCATCGAACCGCACATCTACAAAGTCAACAATCTTGTGAAGTGCGATGTTGAAGACTCAGAGGTGTGCGAGTCCTTTCCGTAACCAAGCATAAAACCTTCATGTGCTTTCGTGCAAATTTAGAGTGGTGGTGAGGATCTCTAATCCAGCATTTAGCAATCAAGACTTTGAAATAACTTACATTGGGTTTCTTGTCGGTGAGGAGTTCATAGGCAGTCTTCTTGAAGAATTTGTGAAGATATACTGTTGATGATGTGACACGCAGTGTCAATTGCTTCAATCCGTAAACGACTAGGCGTTTTGTATTCATCAAGCATAGTGCGAGCCATCTCAACAAGAGTTCTGTTCTTGCGCCCACGACGCCATTTTGCCGAGGAGTATAAGGAGCAGATAACTCATGAGTAATACCAAGTTCATCAAGATATTCATCAAGACCGAATTCTTGAACTCAGTTCCATTGTCACTTCGATGTGCTTGATCTTCACACCAAAGTTGGTTGAAGCCCTCGAGGAAAATCGCTTGAAGATTTCCTGCACTTGATTTTTGAAAGTAACAATGTGTACCCATGTGTAACGAGAGTAATCATCAACAATAACAAAGCCATAAAGAGATGCATCATTAGTGACAACTGAGTAATGATTGGGACCAAAGAGGTCCATGTGAAGCAATTCAAGGACGAGTAGTGGTCATGATAGTCTTCGCTGGATGCTTGGCCTTGGTCATTTTTCCAGCTTCACAGCACCGCATAAGTGATTCTTGAGGAATTTGACATTTTCAATGCCAATGACATGCTTCTTCTTCGCAAGCGTGTGCAAATTCCTCATGCTCGCGTGACTAAGTCGTCGATGCCATAGCCAGCCTTCGAAGCTTTTGCAAGTAGACACACGGCTGGTTGTGGTCCTGTGGAAAAATCAACAATATACAAGTCTCCTCTCCTAAAGCCTTCAAGACTTTGGAATTGTCGGCCCATAATCACAACACAACGATATTTGCCAAAGATAACAACCATATCAAGATCACAAAGCATTGAGACCGACATGAGGTTATATCCTAAAGACTCAACAAGCATGACTTTGTCCATGTGCATGTCCTTAGAGATAGCAACCTTACCAAGTCCCAATACCGACTTTTGCCTTTGTCAAGAAAGATGATATGCTTCAGATGTGACGGTGATAAGGGAGCATCCATCAATAGATTCTTGTCACCAATCATGTGATTTGTACATCCACTATCGAGAACCCACTCGGTGGCTTTGGGTTGATCATCCTGCAGATGAATTAGTATAACTTACGATCTCATATACTTCATCGGTGAAGAATATGATATCAAGTTCATCGGATGAATTTCATCACCAAGATTTAGATAAGCAAGATGAGGACGTGTGAAATGAAAGTTCATTTCATCATGATTAGCCTGGCCCTTTCGTGCACTTTTGTCGTGCCCCGAAAAAATTCTTCAGACGTTGAGGCACGCCCGAGACCTGACCTCGCAGAAGAGATTAGTTCTTTTCTTCACCACCCACATCTGAAGGGGTGGCAAAGAGTTCATCATTCTCATGAGCACCATATGAGAATGGTGGCATAGAGGCCAAACCATTTCGCTTTCACATAAGAGGGGTTAGGGTAAGCATATGAATAAGCGTAGAAATTCTTCGAGGACTTATGAACATATTGGTTTGAAGAATAATGCACATATTCATAGCCCTTAGCTCTACCTGCAAAAAGAGTTGTTAGCACGATGATAATCATATGAGGACTTTGATCCTTTTGAGGAATTTGATCCACGTGAGGAATTTGGTCCATATGAGGACTTGGATCCATATGAAGAATTTGGTCCATATGAAGAATTTGATCTGGGGTTCCTTTTCTTCACGGTGGTGTCATGAGGACATTCATTTGAAGACTTTCAAGACATTTCTTGGGAACCCAGATTTTCTTCATAGGGGGACCGTTCCTGCAGTTAGTGCCAACATATCTAGCAAATACTTCACCATTCTGATTTTTGAACAGTTTATAGTTTGAGTCAAATGACTCATCATCAGAATGAGGAAATTCACATGTAAAGCCAGATAAGGTAGATGGATCAATCGAGGTCCCTTTGCAGCAACCCATGAGGTTTTGGGATACCGCCAAAGCTTCCAAATGTTCCATCAGCATTGAGTTTCCTCTCAAAGGCAATACCCTCTTTCCTAGGGTTCCTATTGAGGATCTGCTTTTTAAGCACATCACAAAGAGTCTGATGCCCTTTGAGGCTTTTGTACATGCCTGTCATGTACAATTCCTTCAGCCCTGCATCGTCAGTGATACTAGCAATGTCCTCAGGTGAGGAATTAGTGATAGCAGAGGCAGGTGAAGAATTTGTAACAGTTGAAGCATTTGAACATTCAGGTGAAGAATTAGCGATTCACGCTCAATGCACTTTAAGCATGGAGGAACAAATTCTTCTTGAGAAGCGCTGATTTGTTGAGCAAGTAATGAATCGCGCCCTTCAAGATCTTCATAACTTGCTCTTAGCTTCTCAAGATCTTGCTTTCTTTGAAGAAATTCATAAGAAAGTTTCTCATGATCGATAAGAGAGTGTTATGATGACTTTGAAGGTTGTCAAATCTAGACTGAACTCTCTCAAGATTTTCAATGTGGCTTGAGTGCGATCCATTTCTTCACCTAACATATCATCACTCTTATCTAACATTTTTGAACCTTTTCAAAAGCCCTTTGTTGTTTTATAGCAATCTTAGCAAGTTTAGAGTAGCTGGGCTTGAGATCCTCATCGATTCATTTTCACTAGATTCGGAGGAGGTGTAATTGAGTACCTTGGCACCTTTTGCCATGAGGCACAATGCGATGATGATGATTCTGGCTCGAAAGTCATCGCTTTGAGAGATTCCTTGAAGTCCTCAAACCAGGGATCATGACGAGTTCGATGACCTTCATAAACATCGAGATTCGGTCCCGATAAGCTTCGCATTGCAAAGATGCATAATGCGCTTGAATTCATCTCTAGATAGGCGAGAAACAGATGATATCCTTCGCCATGATGTCAAGTCGAGTGAACTTGCGAATATCATCGGAGTTCGCCGCCTTGCATAGATCGCTGAGGCCAATTTCAGTGACGGTCCACAGCTCATCGCCCATTGCCATGAGGCGCTTCCTCATCATGGCCTTCCACTTGGGATAATCGTGACCGCCAAAGATAGGGCATGTCACTTTCTTCATACCTGCGGTCGACATAACTAAAACTCCGTGGTTAAACTAAAATCACACGTAACAAGGGAGTACCTTGCTCGATACCAATTGAAAGTGCGTTATATCGACTAGAGGGGGGGTGAATAGGCGATTTTTATGAATTTTACAAATTCTTCACTGAGGAATTTGCCGGTGAGGAAATTCCTTAGCGAAGAAATACATGCAGCGGAATAAGTACTCAGAAGTAAGCATAGCAAATTACATGCATAGTCATCATGATGAAATGAAGACAATCACAGAGTACAGAAAGCGTAATCACAGGATAACACAAGATGAAGACAAACAGACTGAAGAAATTGAACTGAGGAAATTGAGAAAGTCTTCACCAAAGTCTTCAAACACAGATATGACAAACACTCAACACAAGAATGAGGAAATGAAAGGGTTGAGGAAATAGAACCAGTTGGGTTGGTGAAGACAATGATTTGGTAGACCAGTTCCAACTGCTGTCTCGGCTTGTACGTCTGGTTGGAGCGGCCGAGTATTTAAACTCGAGGACACGCAGTCCGGACACCCACCATCGAAAGCACGCAGCTCAGACACCAAGTCCTCACCGATTCTCCTTGAACTAAGGTCACGCAGACCTCGTCCCAATCACTCGTGGTAAGTCTTCAGCGACTTCCAAACCTTCACATACTTGGTCACTCGGCGATCCACAATTCCTCTTGATGTTTCTAGACCGTGACGCCTAACCGTCTGGAAGAAGCACAGTCTTCAAAGGTAAAAGCGCCGGATCCACGCTGGATCAATTTCTTCATGATGCTCAATCACTTTGGGTTTGTTGGGGTTTGGTTTTGGGATTTTCCTCACTTTGGGTTTTTCCTCACTTGATGATTTTCACCAAAGTCCTCGGAGGATGGGTTGCTCTCAAATGACAAGTGTCAAGTTCTCTCGAGCAGCCAACCAACTAGTGGTTGTAGGGGGCTATTTATAGCCTAGGGAGCAGCCCGACATGATAAGACATAAATGCCCTTAAATGATATGACCGTTAGGTGGAGATATTTTGGGACAGTCAAGCCAAGAAGACAAGAACGGTCGGAAGTTTGAATATCAAATTCCTCGGGGCTATCATGTTCTCATCAGTAGGCAATTCAGACCGGCGAATTCCTAACTCCTCGCCGAACAAATTCTCAAGGACTGTAAGAGCTTCTCTCACATCAAGAAATTGACTGAATCTGTATGAGATTTCCAAAAGCTTCACTCAAGGGATTGGTAGGTGTAGGATTTTGAGTTGAGCATCAAATGGAAATTTTTCCTTAGTATTTCCTCGACCCCCTTTAACAAAGACGGTGTTTCCTATGACTCAAGAAAGAGAAAATGAAACTACGAAAACAAAAGTCTTCACGCTTCATATTCCTCAAGCGATTACCAAGTCTTCGAATCACACCAATTTCTTCACTTTCAAAGTCTTCGAAAAGTCTTCGAATATCAAATTCTTCATTGAAGAAATTCATTTTAGGGTCGACTTTCTCTGAAATATCAAACTCCTCATAGACTTATAGACCTGTGTACACTCACAAACGCATTAGTTACTTAACCTATAAGTCTTCAATACACCAAAATCACTAAGGGGCACTAGATGCACTTACAACTAGTGACTTGTGAGGACCATGGTTATTATTTCTGTTGTGGACTAACCCCATGATTATTATTTCTGTTATGGACTAACCCGTTACATTATTTATCGAGTATCTCAGGATGGTTCTACCTCCGGATATTCATTGGGAATGTTTTATTTTCTTTTATAAGCCCTTTATGTGGTGTCGCCGTACGCCTTGAATCGTGGCATTGTATGTTTTTATTTTCTTTTCTAAGCCCTTTATGTGGTGTCGCTCAGACGTCCGACTGTGGCATTGTTTGTTTTTATTTTTTCTTTTATAAGCCCTTTATGTGGTGTCGCTGAGACGCCCGACTGTGGCATGCTTGTTATTTAATTATTTTATAAGCCCTTTATGTGGTGTCGCTAAGACGCCCGACTGTGGCATGTTTGTTACTTATTTTACTTTATGAGCCCTTTATGTGGTGTCGCTGAGACGCCCGACTGAGGCATGCTTGTTATTTACCATCAATTCGAGACGTCGCTTCAGACATCCGAATGGTGCATTTTATCCCTACCTGTCATTACATATTCGTTGTTAAATATTAATAACCTGCCTGCATGCATCAAGGATTTTATTTTTATGACTGACGTTCTGATCATAGGATATTTTCAGAGCATGATTATCGGTTGCTATATTATACCTGTGTTCATAATGTTTGCGAGTACATTCAAAGTACTCACTGGCTTGTCCCTGGCTATTGTCTTGGCCAGATTTCCTGCTTGGAGAGGAGCGCTATGCGACAGCCCCGGGAACTAAGCAACAGTGATAGCAGCTTCGCGAAGATAGGAGTTAACCTGGTCAGCTGTTCCCGTGGGAAATGGAGTCCCATAGACACTGGTGATCCACGACCCGCTTCCGCCATCGACCACTAGAAACCATTTGGTGTACTCACAGACCAAAATGGTCTTTTACCACATATTTTTGTCTTTTGCTTGGAATTTTTGTATCAAGTTGGTGCCTCATCAGCTAACAGTAATCCTGGGGCTGGTGAGCATAACGGCCATTTTCTGGGATTTATTACCCGGAAAACCGGTCGCCACAGACTTGGTATCAGAGCCAGGCTTACCATTGGCTAATCCTATCTTAGTCAGGTCAATAAACTTAGGCAAACCAACCCACCAGACCGTAACCAAACCCCAGCCAAGCTTCTCGTACAAGATAGCCACACAGTGACCCGACGCCTTTTGGCAGTCGGTGCCCAACCTATCAACCTAGCCTGTCTATCGCGCACCAGGGACCAGCACCCAAGGTGTGTTATTCACAAGCGTGCGAAGGAAGACTCCGTCCCCTTTTACTATAAAAGGGCACGCTAGCCCCAACACAGCACAACCGCTACCCCAAACCGAGCCACAATGCCTGGACCTGTCGTGCACAACGAGACCACAGCAACCAACCTTGGAGGCTTTGTGACCATACTCGCAAACCTCACCCGTCGTGCCTATGCGTTAGAAGAGCCTCCCGAATATGTTGTGTACCAAGGGCCCATGAGTGGTGAGAGCCATCAATTCAGGCCATCAGACACATCTACTGTGAGGGTCTAGCACCCAGCGCCTCTGAGTTCACCAAGAACAACTTCATTTGAGCCACAAGCCATCCAACTAGCTGCTCGAGAGGCTATAGTTCATCTCCGGCACTTGTCGCCCAGATTTAACTATCTCTCGTTCCACTACTACCCCAGACGTGAAGGGTATGGTAGACCACCCCAAGTTGCCAACGGAGATCACGAGACGGATCCTGCATTGCTGCACCTAGTGCGCTATGTAGGTGCACTGGAGGAAGTGTTCGATCAAATCACCATTGATCTGATCGCAACTCGTGGAGAGCTGGTTCGTCGAGTCCCGGCAAGAGAAGGAAACGAGCCCGACGCCGACAACCCAGTCGTGTTGTTCGGACACCCGATCGAGACCCTGAGGTCAGCCCCATCCATCAACCAAGGCGCTTTGATGACCCCAGAAGTGCTTCGTCGCCTCTTGGGAGCACACTCCAACGGGGTTGTGGCCAACAATCCCCGAGATGGTCATCATCGCTACCCCGAGCCTGCAGCCCCTCAACCCTCTCCAGCTAATTCCGACGGTGAGAACCGTGGAGAAGCCTCGACATCCACAAGGCACGCCCGCTTGGATGTAAACGAGGTAGACTAAGTCACTCAAGTAGTGTCGAGTCCCAGTGTATCCTCGCTTTGTAATCGTGTGACCTTGTAAATAAACGCAGCCTGTCGTCGTGCCTCTGTTTTAAATAGTAGCCTTGCATGAATATGTTAGCATGCGGTATAAATTTCTATCCCAAGCACAGTTACCAAAACCACCCCGACAACCCCCACAGTGATACGTCACTTTGGTGAGATATGTATCTGTGGCTTGACCCCGACCCTTGGAGCTGACCCGCTAATGCATTACCATTCTTCACAGTAAAATGACCCAGCTCCGGTGCTATAAAAAGACCACCGCGTGACCTTGCCAAGCATCCCTCGCCTTGTGCACCCTTCTCACAACCATTTCTTGCCATGCCGAGCCCTAGTATTTATCTGAGAACCCCAGATGCAACCCCGGGTAGTTTTGTCAAAATATTGTGGGATTTTACCTGCAGTACCATGGGCGCTACCCAGCCACCCCAGTACGAGTTGTTCAAATCAAGGATCACCCCTTCCACCTCGAGATACTGGGCAACAGTGCACATCCCTCCTGTAAACCCAAACCAAGACCCAACGGAGGTCTCCTTCGTGGGGAAATCTATGCCGACCCCACATATGGCCGTAGAAGCTGCGACATACGAAGCGCTTGCTCGCCTTCGATTCGCGGTGCCCTATGCCAGCGAACGAGGGTATTATTACTTTCCGAGCTGTGCAACACCCGGAGGAGTAACATCTTTTCCCGATGGACGAATTGAGAGAGACCCAGTCCTGGTCAACCTCGTCCAGTACGTCATCGCTCAAGAGCGTTTAATCCAACGCATGATGGGTTATCTCCAGAGTCTCGCGAATTTAAATCCTCAGATCGCCATCGGCAGATCACTGAGGCCCGACCAGGAGAGGCACATTCATTGTCTGGTCAATCCACTTTCCCCGATAGAAGAAGAGTGTATTCCATAGATCAGAGACGCTTTCTCGACCCCGCCCGCCACTGCTTTCAGTTTAGACGTCGCCGCTGTATTTATTGCTGTGACATTTATTTATGTGTTGTAACTTATGCGTGGTACCTCGAGTTTGTGCGGCAAGTAAATTATTTAGTTTCTATTAATGTGAGTAGTTCTGTTGCAGTTTGACTCTAATGTATTACTGTGTTCTCTCGCGAGAAATCCTGGAGTGGGATTTCTTTTCCCTGATTGCTGCATCATACATCTCCTCACGACATGGATTATTTTTTTATTTCCCGCAGCACCACGGCAGCAGACTCACAACCACAACTACTCGGACACACTCACACTGCTTGCAAAAATTTGCAACGGTGTTACATCTAACTGAGCCCCTCCCGACAACAGTCAGCGCCCGACACACCCCACCTACTCCTCGTGATCACCACCACCGCAGAGAGCCAACACCGAAAGCAGCAGATCGCGACGATCATCGAGGATCATCGTGCACAGGAGCACGGAGAGCCCCAAGACCACCGCCAGCCCTCCGCACAACAGATCACGTATCAGTCCGGCACCACCGCCGCCATTAGAGCCTCGCCGAGCTTCGCAAACGGAAACAGAGGAGAAGGAAGGAGGAGGAGAAGCGAGGCCAGTGTGAGGATAAGAGAAGAACACTCGCCGCTTTTATAGCTCGAGCTCGGCGACGGTGGGAGAGGTCCACCAGTCCGCTCGTCGCCCGATCGCCCGGTGTTCGTGAGGCGAATCTCGAGCAAAGGCCGACAAAGACACCGCCCGCTGGTGAGTGCACGCTGCACCGGCAGCTAGCACGCCGTGCACTACTGCAGTACGGCCTAGATGCCCTACGCGCTAGGCGTCGCCGGTGGAGAAAGCGCGGGAAAGCACGCGGGAGAGAGGAAGAAGAAAGAGCCGGAGGGAGAAGAAGAGGATGACAAGGGGCCGGGTCCACTGGCAGCCGAGAGAGCATCAGGTTTCGGGTGCGACCAGCGTATTTTGAGATTTAGAATTTATTCTAAATCTATAGCCAGCATAGAAATCGCTCATCTTCCCCAAAAACCGTGGATTTTTCCACACCGCGCCATTGTTCCACACTATGGTTTTTCACCACTTATTGCCCTCTCACTGTAGCCGCATTTGTTTTAATGCGTATATCTCTATTAAAACAACTCTTAGCAAATCTCGAGGACGAGATTTTTCTTAAGGGGGGTAGTGTTGTGACACCCCAAAAATTGTAACCTTGTTTTGTTAATTAAAATCTTGCCAGGAAATTTAACTTCCCTTTTTCTTGGTTTTTCTTGATTTCAGAACCATTCTTTTCTTGGTTATCTTGGAGTTGTTCCCTAAGATGAAAACTTTCACTTATGATTTTAGACTTGTTTACCCTCTCAAGAAAATCTTTTCTTTTATCAAAAGAATTAATTATATAATATTCTTCCTGATCCTTATTTTCTTGAAAAATGGTTTCCCATAGTTTTATGGTCCCATTTGTACTACAACCCTTTTATAAATTCATTCAAAAATCCCACCAAAAATTTGGAGATGTCATATGGAGTATTTGAACCACTTTTGTGCAAAAATATCTTCTGTCTATTGAATACTTTGAGCTCTACACCATATTTAAAAATCTGGTCCAGTGGGCAGATTTGCACTACAACCTATTTATTTATTTCTTTACAGTTTCCACCAAAATTATGGGATATCAGTAGGAGAATAGTATTCAACTTTATGCAATAACCTAGTGATGCCCTTTGGAAATATTGAATGAATCAACCTCTTTTCTATTTTGGTCCAACTTGAGGATTTGTACAGCAACCACATTTTTAGTTGCTCCTTTATCCTTGACTCCTTTTCCTACTTGTTGTCCTCCCTGCCAAACCCCTAAGTCCAGGAGAGTGGACCCATTGGATGATTCCAAGTGCTTGCATCAATGCCATTTGCTTTCTGTCCAGAATTGAAGTTTTGCAAAACTTGCACTAGCAAGTTTGTGCTTTGGACAAACTAACCTTACCATACTCTCTTTCATCTAAAGAGACCCCACTCTGGAAGTTTTGGCCACTCCAAGAACTGCCTAGGAGCCTTTGGCATTTTGTCAAACACCTTGAGAGCATGGACAGTTTTGGCATGAGTTTTTGTTTACATTATGAACTTGACCCCTTGACCAGACCAGCATGTCCCATGGATTTTCCCTAGCCTATAACCCCACCCTGCTAACCCTCTTGTGGTTTAGAGCCCCCTAACATGCCTTAGCATTCTATCGAGCACGTTCCGTGCGTGCTCTGGGCACGCCCAGAGCGCTAGCGGAGCACGCGCTTTGCACGTGCCAAGACCGAGCCGCCGCGTCTCGCCCCGCACTCACTCTGGTTCGTGGCCGACCGCAGCCAGCACGCCACGTCCCCTGCTGCTCCCCACGAGCACCACAGCCCTCGCCACGTCTCCGGCAGGCCAGCAGCTAGCCGCCAATGCCGCCCGACAGCCCTCGCAATGGCTAACGCCGCCGAAAGCACGCCTCGCCGCCACCGCCCTTGAGCAGACCCACTCGTCCGCTAGCTCTGCCGCCATCCCCAGCCTCGCCACGATGCTCGCAAGCTACTGAACGTCGGTCGCCGACGAGCTCATCCATCGCCGCCAAACCGACGTGGGCGCTTATAAAGGAAGCCCCTCGAGCCCTCCGAGCACGGAAGCAGCCTCAAAATCACCCCCTCGCTTTCCCGTGGCAGCCCGACGACCGGGAGGTTTTCTTCCCGCCTCCGCAACTCCTGCCGCCGCCACAGCCCCGACATTCCGGCGCCACCAGGACCTCCCCTCTCACGCTCTCCACCGAAGCTCTCTCTTCCTCCCGTGAACCCTTCCCCGCCGATTTTGATCGGGAACCACCGCAGCCCCAAAACCACTTTGCTCCCGAAGTCTCCTTCGCCGCGAAACTCACCGTCGGCGACTCCCTCCACCCTCGTCGACCCAACGACCACCGGGAGGACCGCCCCGGTCTTGCGGATCCATCCCGACCCTCTGGAGCCCGCGAGGAGCAGCCATTCACCGGTGTTTATCGCTGTCACCTCGCCTTCGTTCGGGCAGAGGAAGAGGAGGGAGAGATGGACTGGTCAAACCTGACCAATGGGCCCCCTGGACCCACTGTGAGTGACCCCGCCCCAGTCCACGTGGGTTAAGTGAAGACATAAATCTCAAAGTACGTCTTCAACGTGCACCGGTTCGAAACGTCTACTTTTCTTTTTCTGTTTTATTTAAAAACCAGGAATTTGACTAAACTTTGACTGGCTATAACTTCTTAAATATAACTCCAAATGAATTGATTATTTTTCCTACCTCTCTCAAATTTAATCTAGTTTATTTTAAGATTTATTTGAAAAAATTTCAGACAACTTTTTTGTGCTGCTTTTAAAGTATGTGTTGTTTGAATATTTTTGAAAGTAGGACTTTTGGAGAAGAAGAAAGCTTGCAAAAGTTTTTTGGATGCACCCTGCCTCTACACAACCTGAAGGCAAGCATTCTGAGCCCGGCATAATATTTTTGGTGTGTTCGTTGAAACGTTTATAACACCACCTCATTTTGAAATACTCGTTATTTCATGTGATATGATCATTTGCATGGATGCATATTAGTGATTTCCATGCTGTTGGAAATGAACACACTTATGTTGGTAATCATCCTCACGTGCCTTGCATGCATACCGGGAGGAATCCGGGAAAACCTCTGCCTTGGGTAGGCATGAGTTTGTCGCCGGTCTCCGTCGAGGCGGTTATGCCCGGTATGGCATAGTAAGGTATAATGAATGTTGATTCTGTTGGTTGATATATATTGTGATACATGTCATGCAGGGCATTTATAAACCTCCTGAGTCGACCGTAGATCAAGTCTTGTACCAGTAATCCCATACTTGTTTCGTACTACCACTTGTCCCTACCGCAAGTAGGGTGCGATTTAGTCAGTCGTCAACCCCTTTCTAGCGCACACCGTACAGAGAGGCCATGGTGGAGGATATCGGTTGAAGCCGGTTGGCCAGCCACCTGGTCCGGGGGCATGGGTGTTTCCGGTTGAGACCGAGAGGGGAGGCCACCCCTTAGAGCGTGCGGTATAAATTTGATCCCATGCTACGCGAGGTTGTAGACTCCCCACTTAGAGTTTTGCTTAACAAGTGTCATGGGTGATTCCAGGCACCGGTAAGTTAAGCTGGTGTGTGCAAGTCAGGTGTGTTTTCAATTAAAAGACCGTGACGGAATTAGTCCCGATGGACTAAAGGAACTGCTACTCGTGGGTAAAGAGTACACCCTCTGCAGAGATTAAAACTATTCGAAAGCCGTGTCCATGGTTAAGGATTACAGTGCCGGATGGGTCAAGGGTTGGTCCTTGTGTCGATCTTCGAGGAGAAGCGGTTAGTATAAATTCGGATACCGACTAGTGACTTGTGAGGACCATGGTTATTATTTCTGTTATGGACTAACCCCATGATTATTATTTCTGTTATGGACTAACCCGTTACATTATTTATCGAGTATCTCTGGGATGGTTCTACCTCCGGGATATTCATTGGGAATGTTTTTATTTTCTTTTATAAGCCCTTTATGTGGTGTCGCTCAGACGCCCGACTGTGGCATTGTATGTTTTTATTTTCTTTTATAAGCCCTTTATGTGGTGTTGCTCAGACGCCCGACTGTGGCATTGTTTGTTTTTATTTTTCTTTTATAAGCCCTTTATGTGGTGTCGCTGAGACGCCCGACTGTGGCATGCTTGTTATTTAATTATTTTATAAGCCCTTTATGTGGTGTCGCTGAGACGCCCGACTGTGGCATGTTTGTTACTTATTTTACTTTATGAGCCCATTATGTGGTGTCGCTGAGACGCCCGATTGAGGCATGCTTGTTATTTACCATCAATTCGAGACGTCGCTTCAGACATCCGAATGGTGCATCTTATCCCTACCTGTCATTACATATTCGTTGTTAAATATTAATAACCTGCCTGCATGCATCAAGGATTTTATTTTTATGATTGACGTTGTGATCATAGGATATTTTCAGAGCATGATTATCGGTTGCTATATTATACCTGTGTTCATAATGTTTGCGAGTACATTCAAAGTACTCACTGGCTTGTCCCTGGCTATTGTCTTGGCCAGATTTCCTGCTTGGAGAGGAGCGTTGCGACGACAGCCCTGGGAACTAAGCAACAGTGATAGCAGCTTCGCGAAGATAGGAGTTAACCTGGTCAGCTGTTCCCGTGGGAAATGGAGTCCCATATACACTGGTGATCCACGACCCGCTTCCGCCATCGACCACTAGAAACCATTTGGTGTACTCACAGACCAAAATGGTCTTGTACCACATATTTTTGTCTTTTGCTTGGAATTTCTGTATCAAGTTGGTGCCTCATCAGCTAACAGTAATCCTAGGGCTGGTGAGCACAACGGCCATTTTATGGGATTTATTACCCGGAAAACCGGTTGCCACACCCCTGATCGGGACGTGCCGACAGTGGGTTTTCGCTATCAGCAACAGCGACCGCATTTACACTAAGCATCCACCCCTTCCCCCGGCAGACGTGATCCCCCGGGATGTTAGAGATGTGGCCACAGTGGTTTTGTGCCCCAGCAAGCAACCGTGTAGGCTCGTCCTGCCTATGTATATAGTGGAGCGGTTTCCTTTTCTCTCCATATGAACCTATTTATATTGCGTACGTGTCTCTGAAGAAAAAAAAACTTTATTTATAAATGACGCGGAACCTACTACTCGTTCTCCTATAAACCTTGCGCTTGGCATCTCCAAACTATTAACCTTGCGATTGGCTCTTCGCCTCTTGAAGTCGAGCAATAATGGTACTGCAGATATATCGCTCGCTATATGAGACCGAATGAATTGTTGCACGTCCACCACGTGGCGAGGGTCAAGGGGCGAGGGAGAGTGCGTACTATTACGTCCGTTTCAATATGGACTACATACGGAGCAAAATGAGTGAATCTACACTCTAAAATACGTCTATATACATCAGTGTTTGGAGTATGTACTAGTAGTTCATATTGAAATCTACTAAAGGACATATATTCCAAACAATATGATAATCTCTCTAATCAAGGTAGGGACGAGGAGTAAATGGAGGAGTACTAGTAAAATTTTCTCCTCGTCTCTTGAGCCACACTGCTGCTGGGCGAGGAGCGGGCGAAGGCGTGGTAAGCAAGCTTCACCTCATCCTGCGAGCCACCGCGCCCGTGGGCGGGGGAGACGGTGTACTAAGCAAGCTTCTCCTTGTTCTGCGAGTTGACGGGACACATCAAAAGTACTCCAGTGTATAGAGCCTTGCCTCTAAGGTAGGCCCCACATGGTTTGCCTCTTTTTTAACATAACACGTCAAGTCGCAATTTGTTTGTTCACCCGTGGTAGACGATCCCCCCTCCATCTCGTGGACAACTAGTACACGTGTCAAGTTACCACTTGGGCTGCCTTTTCGTACATAAATGAGCTCCACCGTGTACCCGTGCAGGTGTGGTTGGGAAAGATACGGGAGTACGTGCGCCGTGCGTGCACCTCTTCTCTTCGTGCACGCCCCTACCTATGTGGGTGTGTGTGAGAGATACAAACCTAGACAAATGGCTTGTGCGTTCGTGAGTGTTTTTTGTTTTGAGGGGAGGTTGATTTCGTGAATGTATTTGTGGGAATATGTGTCGATGACATCTCAAACAACATTTTGCATGCAATGTGTGTGAAATGGAGGCCTGTCCATATCATATATAGAGGGTCGGGCGATCCACAAGAAGAGAGGGAGGGGTCATAGATATCGATAGAGTCAAAGAGAGGATCAAGTGGGTAGGTGCGAGATCGATGAAGAGAGCCATCGAAATTGTGTGTGTGTGCAAGTCAAAGATATAGGGTGACTGACCTAGCTACCGGAACGTCAGAGGGCACAGGTCAAGTTTGTGTTTGGCAGGGAGACATGACTAGAGTGCTCGATGTATCAGTGTGTCTGCAAGCGAGAGGGGGGGGGGAGGGGTAGGCAGAGGCCTAACTATAAAGGTAGAACGACTCGTATATGTGTTGAGAAGGAGAGACCCAGCTATGTCTTGAGGGAGATCGGTCGACATCCATACATAACTGAAGGACGGGAAATAGGATGGGACAGAGAGAGAGAGAGAGAGGAGAGAGAGAGGGAGGGAGAGGGGTAGAGTGTTGGATGGGTGATGGAGTTGCTTCTCGAAGATGGTGGGAGAGGCCTACTAGACAAACTGAGGGTGGAACTGCAATATTATCAATAAGAGTGGGGATGTGTTTCTGTGTGTTCCTGTGTGTGATAGATCTACTGGGACACATCCATGGATGATGAAGGGGAACCATGTGTTTGGTAAGCAAACCTATCTAGATCGGTAGATCAATTGTTGTTTATCGGAGGAAGGGAGAGACATAACTAATGAGGTAGATCGATTGACGCATGGGGAAAAACGAGTTATAAGAACCTAGCTAGCTATATGTATAGCGGGAGATCGGTCGGTGTAAGTCCATTTGTTAGAGGCAAATAAGGCCCGGTGAGACGGATAGACAGAGAGAATGGAGCTAGGAGGTGCTGCGAGAGGCCCGGCTACTAGCTAGATAGGGGAAGGAGTGTGCGGTTGTGAGATCGATGAAAAGAGGGGCGAGAGTTTACACGTGTGTGGGACCGTATGAGAGACATGAGGCAAGGACACATAAAGGAGGAGATTGAAGGTGTGTGTGTATGTTGTAGGCAGACATCGCTGGAGAGGTTTACCGATCGGTGTGTGTCGTAAAGGAGTTGTGGAGAATGTGGGAGAACGACGTAAAAAATGAACGTGCGCGATGGATAGAATGCTGAGGGAGGGGGAGGGCGAGGTGGGCGTGTGCATGCACGAGAAAAAGTTAGTGGTAGCTACAAAGGTTAGAGGATTGTGTGGATTCATATATTTGAATAGGAGATCATAGTGTTTTAAACATATGCATGCATGAATATAGCGGTGATACGCGTGTTGTGGTTTTGCACATGTTATACCATAATGTGATAATGCATGGCGTTTGCAATTCATAGCTAAATGTCGAACAATCTAAACCATACTATATATCGAACAATCTCACATTTTATTTGAATTTGTGATAATGTGTGGCGTTTGCAGCTTACAACTAAATATCGAACAATCTAAACAATACTATATATCGAACATTCTCACGTTTTATTTGAATTTGTGGTGATGTGTGGTGCTTGCAACTCACATCTAAATACTTGTAGGCGTAGGGGGCGGGGCACCATACATAATGTGATAAACACATTATACATATGAGACATGGTTTAGTTTGTGAAGATCTAGCTAGAGCTTGAAATGTACTATGATTTGAAATCAACATAAAGTGGATTTAAAAAATCGAGTTCGAGTTCATATAGTACACATAGTTCATATCTAACTCGAGACTAATCATGTGGTGTGCTGTGAAGATAATACACAAATGATGGTTTAACTTGACAATAATGACGATTGTAGATCTTATTAAAACAGAGAAATGAATTCAAACGCTTTGACTTCACAACAATCATTATTGTAGATCTTATTGAAATAGAGAAACAAATTCAAATTTAGTTCATATTGAAGCGGTAGTATATACGTTTGGAATGCACTAAAATGTTCATTTGAGTACTAGGTTGCATGCATTATACACGTAGAGAAATATTTTAATTGAACATAACATGAATTCAAAGTTTTGAATGACATTTGTAGTGCGAATTGATTTGGTACAGTACACGTTAGGCTTGTCTGGATATTTCAACCCGCGCCTTGTTAGCCCAAAATATTTAAGATATATCTTTGTCTCGTCGTGCTCCGACAACTCCCTCCATCTCAACCCGCACCTTGCTATTCCAAAATTACAACGCGCGTGAAAACTCCCACCTCCTGTGAAATCCCGACACGTGAAATGCCCGTGATACCCCTGAACCGAAAGAACCGCCTCAAATCGGTGGGGGTACTTTTGTAACTTACCCCACATTTCGGACAAGCGCATCCCTAAGCCATGGTTCCCCACTCCCATCCCATCCGCCCACCCATTTGTACACCGAGGCCGGGAAAACCCGCGAAGCCCCACACCCTCCTCCGTCCGCCACCCAGCCAGAGCCTCTTCCCCGACGATGTCGTCCACAGCAACACCTCGACGTCCCTCATCCACCGTACTGGATGAGGATTCGTCGTCGATCTGGTCGTCCCGCCGGTTCAGCCACCCCGTCCTTCACCTCCAAGGAGCTGCCCCGATGTTCCCCTCGTCTTTCGCACCACCTCCATTCCCACACCGCCGTCTTCACCTGCAACACCGGAAGAGCATCAGCATCACCGTTTCCTCGGATGAAGCTGCGGCCTAATCGGCGCCACCAAAGAGGTTATACACTAATCGCCGCATTCTCTTCTTGATTCGATCTCACGGTGCTGCCGGCGCTCGGTCCCGAACCGACACGGCGCGGCTCCATCCACCGCGCTGTCGCCGACCACTTCCTCCACGATGTCGCTCCCTCGGCGGCGACATCCACATCAGTAGGAGTTGTTGCTGCTTTAGCTCTCGCTCGCGCTGCTGCTCTGCTCTTGCTCACGGTCCCCTACCTGGTCTGCTATTGCTCTTGTTCTTGCTCTTGCTCGCGCTGCTGCTCTCGCTCTTGCTCTTGCTTGCGATGCTGCTCCGATTTAGCTACACTTCAGTCGACTGAATCGAGTTTTGGGTCGATTGATTTTCAGGGGTGGGGGGCTTTCGAGTTAAGGAAGAACCAGCCACAGCAGGGAGGGGGGCTCGCTGGAGAAGTACCCAACTATCTATCTTAGGGTTCAGGTGGGGCGGTGGTCGCCGGCGGTGGTGGGGCGGTGGCGTGGGGATCGCCGGAGAAAAGCTTCGGCAGGGGGCCTAGAGGATGGCAGGCGGCGGACCAGCGGTGGGGAGTGTTTTGAGGCGGGCGAGGCGGCGACCGCCACTGCATGGCGGCGGGGCGACTGTTTGGCCGGTGGTGGCTGGCGGCTCAGGGGGTGGAGGTTGAAGATGAACTGCAGGCCCTTGATTTCATATCCAACGGCTGCAAAATTGACTGGCCAGAGATTAAAAAGTCAGTAGACTGACGTGTAGCCTCACCTCTAGTGCGTTCAGTTTCGACAGCAAAATTCAGTTTCGACAGTTAAGTTCAGTTTCGATAGTTAAATTCAGTTTCGATGGTTAAGTTCGGAGATGAGCGGCTGATGTATACATCTAGCACTTTGTGGTTATGTATTTTACGTCATCTATTGGAGATGCTATTAGAATTCCACTCAGGTTAACGTTGTCTCTCTTGTCCTGCTTCAGCCTCGGCGTCGTACAACTCACCGAAGCTGCTCCAACGATGAAACCCTCCATCACAGCGGAGTAGTACCTCGGGCTCCATCTCCAGACGCCTAAGATCTTCTTCCCCTCCTCCGATAGCCAATTCAGCTAGAGCATCCTCACCGGCCAACCCAAGAGATAGACATGGCTTCGCCAAAGAGGTTGTACATTTCTTGTGGTTTGACTTAATCTCACCATGCTTCTTTGCATCCTGTGATCTTCCAATTCTTGTGAACCAAACACTCAGATTGGCAGAAATCCTGTGTTTTTAAATTCTCTGTTTTGCACATGCATTCATATCCTATTCCGGTCTATTTCCTATCCCTGCATCGTTTGAATCCTCAAATTCAAACAAGCCCTTACACAATTACTTCTGTTACAGATATGTGTCAAAGAAAACCTTGTGTGGTTTTTCCTGCTCATGCGGTGTTGTGTTCCACCCCAGCTCAGCTGCTCCAATGACGGAAGGGTTCACCACAGCAGGGATTTTCTCTCCAGACTGTCTTTCGCCGCCTCAGATCTTCTTCCCCGCCTCCGGCAGCCACGACAACTGCATTACCATCATCAACTGAGCAGATGACCTTGAGGACTACACGGGTCCGCAAGAGAGGTCGCACTCTTCCGTGTCTGCTTACTTTATGCATCGCTTAAAATGATGACATGCTACTTTATCATCGTGTTCACCTATTAGACTCGGACTCAGGTCCAAACTTATGCTGAAACTTGAGTTTTTAAATGGTTGTGGGGTACATATTGGGGCAGCAATCAGTACTATCTATCTACTATCTGGTTAATCTCGGGTGTCTACTATGAGTTTCATGTTGGGTGCATACAAACATTAAAGGAGCAATTATCTGTATTTTTTAACTAAAGCTATTATCTGCCTGCTATCATTTGTTCTGGGTCTATCCACAGTTTGCTACCATCACTCTGGATTTGTGCATGCACTCCTTACATAATCTCACTATGTTTTATTCCTATGCTTGTCAGTTATTGTACACAATGGAACTGAACATGTAGAGCAAAAGAGACGAGCCTTGTGTGGCAATAAAATTTCATGCAGACGTCGGTCCATGGTGGGCGCAAAGGCAGCCCCCCTCCAACCATTTCGGATCGTAATCAAGAGGAAGATAATTGTTCTGAGGGGGATTCAGAAGTAGAAGACCACTCCTATTTACCCCATGAGGTCTTCGCTCTAACTTGGCATGCTGATGTTGGTTATATCATGCATATGGTGCCTTGCATTGCTTACTTTATACATCAAATATGTCAATTGCTTAGTTTAGACATGCTTTGTGTGAATGCCATCTATTTAGTTTGTTCGTCGTTTATGTGAATTATGCAATGCCATCTTGTTTAGCCAGGCATCATATATGTAAATTTTGCAATGCCATCCTGCATAGCCAGTCATCTTATATGTGAATTATATCAGGCCATCCTTTCTTTTCGTTACGTATTACATTTGTCAACAATGTTAGTACATTCAACTACTCTTCGTGTGCATCAGCCATTTGACACGGTGATGGAAAATTCTGGAGTGAAAACTAAGTCTTCAGAGCAGACTATGCTATCTGACGAAGCGCATATCTCGCTGGTTATAGATAGCTCATCAGATGAGGATTCAGAGATAGATGACCAGTCCTATCCCCCCCCTGAGGTGCATGCTCTAACTTGGCAGGGTTATGTTGCTCATATCGTGCGTATGGTATCTTGCATTGCTATGTCATTTGCTTAGTTTAGACATGATTTGTGTGAATGCCACCTGTTTAGTGTCTAATTACCATATATGTGAATTATGCAATGCCATCTTTTTGCAAGACATTATATATGTGAATTATGCAATGCTATCTTGTTGCAAGGCATTATATATGTGAATTATGCAATGCCATGATGTTTAGCCAAGCGTCATATATGTGAATTATATCATGCCGTCCTTTTTTGTATTTCTCATTGCTTTTGTCGACAATGTTTGTATATTCAACTGCTCTTCCTGTGCATCAGCCATTTGAATTGGTGATGGAGAAATCTAGAGTGAAAACAAGGTCTTCAGAGAAGACAATGCTACCTGGTGAAGCAGATATGTTGCTGGTTACAGATAGCTCTTCAGAGGAGGATTCAGAGGCAGATGACTAGTCCTATTACCCCCCTGAGGTGTATGCTCAAACTTGGCATGGTTATATTACTCATATCATGCATATGTTGTATTGCAATGCTTAGTTTTTACATCATATACACGATATTGAATGCCATCTCCTTAGTTGACACATCATATATGCGACTGCCCTCTGCTCACTTCCTTAGTATATAAATCATATATTCGAATTATATCATGCCATGATGTTTACATAGACAGCATGTATCTGAATTATGGCATGCCAACCCATTTTCTAAAGACATAATATAGTTATATCATCTCATCCTGTTCACATAGTCATCATATTTTGAATTATGTCATTCTCTCCGTGAATTATATCATGCCATCATGTTTCCATCGACGGCACGTTTGTGATTTATGGCATGCCAACAACTTTAATAGACACATCGTATAGTTATATCATGTCATCCTGTTTACATAGTCATCATATTTTGAAGTATGTCATTCTATCCTGTTTAGTTAGCCATCATACATGTGAAATTGTGCCATGCTATCCTGTTTAATTAGCCATCATATATTTGAAATGTCCTGCTATTCTGTTTGGTTAGACAACATAAATGTGAATTATTTCATGCCCTGTTTTCTTCCCTACTATCCATTACACCTGTCTATCTTACAATGTTTGTACATTCAATTACTTTTCTTGTTTATCAGCCATTTCAACTGGAGGGGGTGATGGCAGTATCTGTGGGAGTAAAAACATGGTCTTCAGAAAAGATCGTGTTACCTGTCGATGGAAATAGAACCACGATTGTACTTTCCCAAGAACCAGCCCCACCACACATAACCCAGACTCTCGCAGATTGTACCCCTACCCAGTTGGACAGAGAACCAGCTACACCCCTTATAACCCCAACCCCAGCAGATAGTAACCCAGTTCCCGTTGACACAGCACCGTCTCCACCACAGAGCACCCAAACACGAGCAGTTAGTAAGGCAACTGCAGTGCCCAAAGCACGAGGACCACCACTCCGAACCCCAATTCAACGCTTAAAGCAGAAGAAGAATTTTTCTTAGGTCAGGTTCCGTAGCTATGGTTCATACTACTTTGCTCTTGCATCACTGTATTTACTCATACAACTAATATCAAATTTGAAGGATGCAATTGAAACTCCAATGGCGCAACAGGTATGCTTTAAACCTGTTTCTTTAACGTGTTTGCTGTTGTAACTTTCTCTATGTTGATTTTAGTTTCAATTGCATAAACAGTTATGTTCTCATGCCATGCACATTACAAGTGTTGCTATTGTTGTGTAGTTTCCCACACTTATATTCTGTCTATGCTGCTTTGTCTTAAATAGATATGATTCGAACTGTATCTATCTTGATTTGGCAATATAAACTAGAATGATATAGACATACAGTGACCATACTACATATATATATGTTTGTTTCAAGTTGTTATCCTGTCCACCTTACTACTGAACTGGTTTACCAAAATGAGTTTCATATACTACATTGTAAACCTGTGATGTGTTTGTTTGTTTCTCCTTTAGAACGTGGATAAAATATTGGAGAAGAGTACCCCGTTATGCAATGGTAAAGGAAGTAATGCAGATCAGGTTCAAGATAGTGAGACATCCCTGTTGTTCTCCAAGAAAGCTGATAAAACTATATTGAAGACACCGGACAACCCCAAAGTCCTGTCTTGATATAGTGTTCGATTCTTGGCTACTCTCGCCGGCACCAGCTCTTCTTACTCGCTGCCTAAATTAGTTCGGCTTCTTGAGTCTCAACTTCAAGTTGAAATACATCGATCAGATGTTATGCGACAGGAAGCCGAAGGACTGAGGAAGTCCCTGCAGAATTCAGATGCATACTTTCTGGTGCAACAACAAGTGCTGGCGGATTTAAGCGCCAAACAAGAGAAAGTTAATAAGCTTGCTAAGCATCTTGCCAGCATTATGGGTACCCAGGATATTGTTTCTTGAGCTCTTCTGAAGTGGTTTCAGTTCTGGACTTGTTTTGTTGCGGCGTTTATATGCTACTTTGTTCCCTATATTTGCACTTGTGGCGAACTTTGATGCCCAGTGGATGTAATATATGTAATTGCCGTGATAGCCTAGCGTAAGTTGCTTGCTTATTTATTTCCGTTGTCTTGTTTATTTGTTTTCTTGTAGTCAGTGTAGTTCTATTTCCGCGGTTTGCTAATGGCCGGAATAACCTATTTTTTAAAACTAGGCCACATTAACAATGGGCTACATATTTACTGTAGTTAACATGGGCCTCCTACGGGCCGTAGAAACAATGGGCCTTCTACGGGGCGTAGACACAATGGGCCTTCTACGGGGCATAGACACAATGGGACTTCTACGGGCCGTATCATCAATGGGCCTTCTACAGGCCGTATGATCGGTTGGCCAAACATGGGCCAATAACAGACCACATTATGGCCGTAAATGGGCTAGAGTTGAAATCGTCCGTTCATGGGCCGACCATAACGTTCCGTCGTTAATAGGTCGTATTTGATGCCGCTATGAAAACGGCCCAACGTATTAACGGCCACAAATGGGCCGACTGTAACCACGGGTTGTATTTGGCCCACAAGCAGAAAATAACAGTAACAGGCCGAAAGTAAACAAATGCTGGAAATGAGCCCGAGAATAAATGGGCCCTAAGAAGGCTGAAAGATAACATGGGCTGGAAACGGCCCAACGGAATAATGGGCCATTAATGGGTATAAAGTGATACACTGTTCATTACGGGCCAATTTTACCACGGGCCGTTAATGGGCCGAGGGTTACTAAGGGCCTCATATGGGCCAAAAGACATCATGGGCCGTACATGGGCCGGAAGCTAAAACGGGCTGGAATTATATTGGACGGCCCAGATGACGCTACTGGGCCTAATTTGGATAGGCCGTAAACGGGCCCTGGGTTAGCGGGCTGTAAATGGGCTATATGCGAACAGGCCGTTAACAGGCTTGCCGTGGGCCGGCCCGCCACCTTTTGACCAAGTCAAACGGGTCGGCCTTTTCACAGGAATGGGCCTCTGTTGGGCCGTGCCACGTGTCGATGTATCATAGGCGCTTTGGGTCCAATGAGTGGATGACGTCTGTCCCAACGGTGAGCTGACACGTGCTTCCTCCAGCCAATGATGATTTTACACGTGGAAAATCCCCATTGGTCGGGGCTGTTAACGGGTTATTGGATCCAAAACCGGACCCGATAGCTTAACGGTGTTCCGTTACGATGGATGCCACGTGTCGGTCACCCTTGACGAAAGCACGTCTATGACGCGCGATTTATCATCACGAAAGTGGACACTTTCGTGATGATAATTTCGGTAATGTCATGGAACACTTCTATGACAGCACAGGTATGAATATCTTGATTCTGTCATAAATTTGTCATGGATGTACTCTGACAAACACGCATCATCATGGAAGTGTATTTTTTTATAGTGAGGCTTCGTTTTAGCCACGCCCCGTCCGTCGTGCTTAAGAGGGCGCAGACCTTGAGGGTGCCTGGGGCCGCCTGCTAGGAGCCGGCCTCTTTAGAGGCAGCCTGCTAGGAGGCGGCCCGCTTCGTGGCCGTCTTCCGGGGTCCGCCGCCTTCCGGCAGCCGGCCGCTTGGACCAGCCGGCCTCAAGAAGGCGGCGGTCAAGCTTCGAGGCTTGAGGGACGCAGTCGTCCCTGATGTCTTGAAATGCCATGGTAGGCAGATGAGGCTACCCATGGCCAATAACTCCGACAATCCCTATGCCTATACGCTCATCCTGTCCAATAAGATGAAACATTGGCCAAGGCACCCGGCGCCAATAATGTAGGAGTACTAGTACTATCTCCTTTCCGGTTTATAGGGCTCAATTCAAAAATCTCATCAACCAAGGTAGATGATGAGTGGTATAATAATTTTTTTAGTTTGCCAGAACACTCAATTAATGCACTCGTTTTCCTCAAAAAATTATGTTTACCAATGCATTAATTTTGTGTCAAACTTTGACCATCTACTCCCTCCATTCAGGTGAATAAGTCAACTTTGGTTGTGCATCATGACCAAGGAGGGAAAACAAGAGAATTTAATGTTTATTTGCTACTCCCTCCGTTCCTAAATAGAGTCTTTTTAGACATTCAAATGGAATACAACATACGGATGTATGTAGACATATTTTAGAGTGTAGATTCACTCATTTTGCTCTGTACGTAGTCACTTGTTGAAATCTCTAGAAAGACAGATACTCCGTATTTGGGAACGGAGGGAGGCTTTTACTCCATATTTTGGGAACAGAGGGAGTATCACCATATGGAGGGAACATAGGAAGCTTGAAATATGAACATGTCAATGGGAGGGAGTAAAAGCCTCATGCATGCATGCATGCATGCATGCATGCAACATGCAACACTCACATGTACACATGGACGCACGCAACACTCACGCACCCATGCGGCACACAACACACGACGCAACACACACGCTCACGCTCAAGTGCTCAACCTACTCCCTACATTCGTGAAAGACTGTACATTTAGATATTTACACGTTGACCAGGGCATAATTAATGCCCAAAAGTAGCAGACTTATGTGTGCATGCGACCATTGAGAGAGGAAGATTAGATGAAGGCTGTTGCATGCTGTAATTAAGGATAGACATGTGGCCTATAGCCAGAGCACAAGTTGGTGCATTAGTCAATCAATATCGATTTAGATTAAAAGCTAAATGCATTGGAAGTGTAGATGTACACTCTTTGTTTTTTAGCCGATGTACACTCTTTGTTGGAAGACCAAGGGAGTGCATGTGCATGCACTCACATACACAGCCAGTGTGGCTCGCGCGCAAGGGTTGGACTCCTGTCGCACCTGCGTAAAGTTTTGTTTAACTGGTTTCTTTGTTGTGCCAACTGACAGGTGGGACCCAGAAACTAGGTGACAATTAAACCAGTCAACAAAGTGCCACGTCGACTATGTGGCCGGTCAGTAGGGTGCAATACGGTGCTCTACCATGAGCTAGTGCTCATATTATCACCGCAAAACTATGTATAGTGATCCTAAAGAGTGTATTGTTACATACGTTGACCGCCAGTGTATTTTTCTCATTTCAAGTTAAGCCATATTAACCGGAAAGGACGTTGTATGGACTAGTACTAGTACTTCTTTGATGTGTCCCGTCAACTCGCCGAACGAGGAGAGGCTTGCATACTACGCATCTCCCTCGCCAACGCGTGCGGTGGCTCGCATGACGAGGAGAGGGTTTTGACTACAGCGCCCTCTCCCTCTCCCTCTCCCTCGCCCTCACCCTCGCGGTGGATGTGCAGCAGTTCAATCGGTGTTAGATTGCCAGAAGCATATTGTACTGTAGTATCATCATTGTTGGACCTTCCGAAGAGGCGAAGAGCCAAGTGCAAGGTTCACATGAGTACGAACTGTTCAACCTCCCGAAGAGGCAAAGAGCCAATCGCAAGGTTTTATAGGAGTTGTCGTCCTAGTAGGAGTATACTACAACTATAGCGAACGATGCTACTGTATGATGCCGCCACGTCACCTATATCCAAAGTTGTGCCACCTTTTTTTTCTCAAAGAGCGTGTTGGAGCCCGTGCATCAACCACACAAGTTGTACGTACACATAACACATTTACTATTAATAAATTCTAAAGGACAAATGCCAGTATGCCACACAAGTTCATCTCCAATTCATGTGATAAATTTGTGCACGACTACCATACTCCACTTACACGTTATAGATGGGCTACATGTCCTCCTCCAGGTTCTAGTCCTAGGTATTCTTCATGGATGGCACGATCCATAGCGGTGGGCAACAGGAATCATTGTCGTAGCTTTCTAGTCCGGTTCCACACGATGGAGACTCATCCAAGCTGAAGCGGCATAAATCAGGGATAGCATGTCCCAGCATGTCGTTCATCCGGTGATGCGCACTGAAGACACAACCATGGTTCATGAACGGCAGGCCTTCGGTGTCGTGCACGAAAGGTGGCATCCACTTCACAATTGGGTAGCTGTCCCCAATGAAAAGCGAGTACTCTCCAAGAGTGTTCCTCGGCACCCATGTAGCATCACGGGGGTCGAACTCGGCGCCGCTCATATGGTACACGCGGCTTCTCAGATCTGGACACATGGTGACGTACATAGTCAAGGTCCATGCATAATAGTGTTGTGCTCAAATATGGCGGTCGATGTCTTGTGCAACAAATAGTACTACTCTGGTATAGAGGAAGTAAAATAACGGCTTATTATATATAGCCACTCTTGGCTACATGGATGAGATAGTCAGACATGGAAAAACAAAAATGGTGGCAGCTAGTGGGTTCAAGTCTTCAAGGGCCTAGCTAGCTATACGCGTCCTCCAAGGTAAAAAGTACTCCTACTAGTACTAGTAAGTAGTACAACAATGAAAGAGAAGGCGAGAAGGTTAAAAATATAATACTAAATGGAATACATGGGTAGTTGGTGACGGTCCGATCGTGGAAGATTGTGTGACCATGTTGCACATTAGTGGTACCATGGGTAACGGCTGCTAAGATAGTTGATCCCAATATGCCAAAGTCAGCTACAAGGTTCCAGGTTAGACCGACTCACGGATGCAAATGCGCATCCAGGATCGGCAATCTTATTTTGATCGGGGGATGACTGGTCCCTGCAAAATAATGGAGTACCGTTAGGGATGAAAATTATGGTTTGTGCATTCCGTTTTAATCTCCCGTACCGTAGGATGGCAACCAGATGAAACAAGTCCCCTGGCTTGTCACCGCGAAGATGCGGCCTAGATGGCGCACGATGTCTTCGAACGTGTAGGGGTACAAATCTGCCGCGGCCAACATGCGCCAGCCTTTGCCGTTATTGCCTCTTGCATTTATGGCAATCCTTATGTCGAACACCGTGATGAGATAGTAATCGTCGTAGCCGCGTCGCTGTGTCGGTGGGTCTGTAATTGCTATCTTATTCAATCTCATGTAGGCATCATCATACGTATTCAAGCCCAGCCAGTCCGGAAGGCTGATCCCAATGGTGGAGAAGGGGTCTACGGGAACATCCGCACTGCTGTGGATGTTGTGCAAAATGATGGTGGTATCCGACCGGAGGTATGCAAGCCAATCTTCGTTGGCACCGACCCAGTCCTATATATAAGACGGTGGGCAGCGGAGAAATTACGGGATGGAAAGGGAATAACTAAGTAGTACATGATCAAACTCCATGACTGGCCTGCTCATCGGACAAAATCCGACTACCTCTCAATGTCGGCAACTCTAGGGGAGTCAACGTGCAACCATGGCCAGGAAGCGGTGGACTGTTCGAAGGATTATCCAATAGAAAAACCTTCTCCTCGTTGATGCATGGAAGACCAACAAGCATGGCCTTTTCCCAAGCATGTTTAAGCACTGTCTTGAAAAAGTTGCTGCAGGAAGCACCGAGTCTTGTGCCACTGAAGACGTCGGAGCAGCGTGCGATTTCTCCGAGAGGATCGTCGTCCAAGGTCTCCCGCCCCTACGAGGAGGAGAACCGCCTGGCGAATCCATGGGAGCAGCGACGAACTGCCTTCTCTTCGGGGGGAGGGGAACCAGCGAGGAGGAGATAACAGCATAGTAACCGCAGGGCCTCGTCCCTTCCAACTATAGCTCCTCGATCGTTCCTAAGCGAAGGGGTGAGGCTATTATTTACTACGTACTCGTACTGTAGCAGTACTAGTAGAGTACTACTTTCTCAACTAGTAGTGCGATGTACTGTAGTTCTAGTATAGTGCACCAATTTTGAACTCTTGAATCTCAGGGCCAAGGAGCTACAGTTGGAAGTGGAGGGTAGTACTATTCTCTAGAACCATCGCTGTACTATCAATGCAGGGAAAGTACACCTGCGTAGTGCGTACTCTCGGTGCTCTATTCAAGCGCGTAGTTGGCCTACTCTGCCGCTCCTCTCACACACACACTAGCAGCCTGTTTATCAGTGACGGTTACTGCGCGGGCAAAACATTTGAATTATTTGATACAGTGAGACTAGGCTTTTCGCTTCCATTTGTGGAGGTGTAATGGATCTCGTCGAACTTTGTTAGTAGTTCCTTCTTTATGAATGAGATGAGGCAAAGCTTTTGCCTCCATTTCAAAACAAAAAAAATCACGTCAAGAGGAATTTCTTTTATAGAGCCGATAATGGAGTGAAGTCCATGCGTGCAATGCCACAAGCTACAGAGTAGTAGAGTACTAGCACTTTACGTACAGAGCCATATTGCACGGTTCCCAATGCCGCGCCAGGCTTTTCCGGCTCCTCGGGCTTAATTGGGAGGCGCTAGTTTAAATATGCTACTAGCTGATGAGGAAGCTACAAGCAAGGTGTGGCTAGGGCGAGCACGCGAGCCACGAGATGATGGGAAGGAAAACCCGTTCACGTGGCTGGGCTACCCAGTGCACCCAGATTGTGGTGCGACACGTCCGTTCGACTTCAAAATTCAAACAACCCGTGTACAATATTGGCTTGCAGCAAATTTACTATTTTAGAAAAGGATGACGTGCGTTCGGCCGGGATCGAGCCCACAAAATGAGGTATACACTCCCGCGACCACTGGTAGTACTCGTTGGAGTACAACGCAACCTAGAATCGCCTTTTGTCGCTAGTAGTACATTGTTCCTTACAAGAAACCACTAATAATGCCAAGAAACTACTACCACTTGCATACGTGGCAGACTTAAGATAAGACTACCTTATCAACCATTGTACATGCCCTTACCAACTAGCCCTACCAAGAAACGACTACTCTACAAAGTGCCGTTATAGGCACGTTTCAACCCATGTCGCCCCTTAAGTCAACGCCTTCTATTCGCCCGACAAGTTAGGCGTTATGACTTGTGGGACCTACATGTCAGTATGCACAAAAATCCCCGAGTGACCCCCTACCTCCGGCCCGTCCACCTAGTCATCCTCGGCCATGGGACGCAGCTACCGCCGCCGGCAGAAGGCGAGGTCAAAACGGCCGGCGGTCCGGAGCCCATCTTGCGGCAGCCCGGATGCCAGCTCCGTCCGGCGCTCGCGGCCGCTAGCTAGCCAAGATAGCTCCGTCCAGCTGCTTGTCTGCAAGGTTTGCTAACTAGATTGGCACGGCGGAGCGGCGGCTTGCTCGCGCGCGCGCCGCACTAAGGCCAGCCATCTGGCTCGAGCGAAGGCCAGCGCAGCGGCTTGCTCGCGCGTGAGTCACGCTTGGGCCAGCCTGCCAACCCATGCGGAGGCCAGCGCGGCGTCCGGCCAGTCCGGCGAAGCGGCGGCCAACTCGCTCATCACCGGCGCCACCGACGAACACGCATCAGTACTATTTGAAGTAATGTTCAGGAAAAATAATGATTTGAGGGGGAATAACAAGATAGAAGGTCAGATGTGGGTTCCTCATGTCAATGGTCAAACAAAATGTGTTGGTTTAAGCTGCCTCGTTAGCAAGGACGTGTGGGCCAACCCTGTCGTAAACAGGTTTAAACGAGCCTAATCGGCACTAGGTAGTAGTTTTTGGCGCGGATTAAGAAATTTGGGGTATGTTTTTGCTATTTTTTGTACAATAGTTTCTTCCTATGGCTGGTTGAAAGTGGTAGTTTTTTGTTAAATACTCTAATATTGTAAGTAGGAGTGAAAGTTAAGCTTTGGAAGACAATAAGCAAGGCTAGTTACATAGTGCCTATGTGTACGTGATTGAAAGTAAATATCAACCATAAGTGACTAATATCTTGATGGGAAACTCGAAACTATGGAAATACTAGCATTTTTTTGCATGATTGGAAATACTAGCAATGTTCACGTGCGTTGCAACGGATCATAATTAGAATAATACTTATTCACAAACTTGATACAAAACACTCTAATTTTGATATACATATATCACTAGATATATATTATGTTTCAATCAGAATATATTCCTTGGGCTGTTTTGGTGAGGTGATGGAGGGGTGTTGTTGGTTTTAAGATACTAATTATGGGTTTTTCTGCAAATTGGTAGAGAAGTGGGATTTTGGTGAGAAAAGGCAACAACTTACCTCACAGTCGTTAGATGTAGATCTAATGAGTCAGAAATGACGGATGGCAGACACACCATCATCACCGACTTAGTCTTCTGTAGGGGTACTAGCAAGATGTCCGTGCATTGCACGGAACATCAATATGCATTTTTTTATAAAACATTTTGTTGTGATTGACCCATGCGGGAGTAATACCATGTGGCAAAACTAATGATATCTCGAGAAAGAGGAGATAAGGTGAAGAGGAGTGGGGCGTGGTGGTGATTGGTGGTCGGACTGAGCGGAGGCATGGGGATGGACGACGCCGGCAGCGACCACCAGGCCAGTTTGTTCCAGAGGCTTCCTTTTTTAATTGCTCAACAATGAGCTTGTTGGAGATAAGGATGAACGAGTGAAAGGCCTTGTCTGCAAATGTGGAGAGAGGTGCGGGTATCTGTAAGTTTAATTTCCATCCGTCAGATATAGATCGGACGGTCTATATTGCAAGATGGCACGCGTACCATCATCACCAACTCGGTTTTTTTATAAGAGAAGAAATATAAGTATGGAGATACAAACGTATTAACGATACTTGTTTCCGCAAACTAGGATCTACATTCTATTCAACGGCTCAACATGTGGGGCCTTAGCACAATGACTTCTCGACTGTGTAAAACAAAGGTTTTTCTGTCACCGATAAGGAAGGGGTGACGGCGGCGCGCTTTCGGCTTTCTCTTGTCCTAGTAGTCATACTAGGTGGTCTACGCACGTGTAGATTTATTCTTTTTCATGTCTCGTGTTCGTCGTACTGCCACGACTATTGATGAATAGACAATAAGTTATTCACGAGGAAACCCTTGTTGAGCGTGTTTGCGAGAGAGAGAGAGAGAGAGTGTGTGCGTGTGTGATATGTCTAGAGACTGAGGCAATGATAAGATACTATTTGTGTCTATGTGTGTGGAGGATAGAGAGAGACATGTACATGGGGCTTTATGTTGTGTAATGTGGAGACACATAGACATAATCAAAGTGTGAGTGTGTGAGATACACATGCGGACATGGGGAGAGATGTGTGAGTTAGAGAGATGGAGAATTTTGGTGTGCATCTGAGCTAGAGAGGGGGGATATATACTTACCTAGAGCTGGAGAGAATATGCAAGGGTGTGTGTCTTAAAAGAAGGATCCAGATAGATGTGTGTTTGTGCGTGTCTGTGTGTGTTTGTGTGCGCGTTTGTGTGTGAGAGGGAGTGTGTGTGTATGTGGAGTAGATAGACCACTAATGATGTAAACCTAGTATAAGGGAAGGGGGAATGGTGTGACATGTGTGTCAAAGAGAGACAAATGCATTTGTAGTAGCGGGATAGCATGGGTGCGGGCGGGGAGCAGACTATTTGGAAGAGACATCTAGTGTGTGTGGGAGGGTGCGCGCGCGCGCGAGAGAGAGAGAGAGAGAGAGAGAGAGAGAGAGAGAGAGAGAGAGAGAGAGAGAGAGAGAGAGAGAGAGAGAGGAAGAGAGGGGGGAGAGAGGGGTCGTTTATGTCCATAAGTGGCGTATAGATAGGGAGACAATGTTGATGTTGTTCGAAATTGGCCTATGTACGGAGACACAAGGGAAGCGAGTCATCGTGTGTGTGATAGAGACTTCATGAGAAATCTAGAATAGATGGTGTAGAGAACAACATGCGAGATTGAGAACGATGATACAGTAGGGAGCTATGGAAAGAGTCACGGCATATATGTATACATGGAAGGAGCTGGGGCGGGTCCGCATGTGGGAGAGATAGAAAGAGGAGAGTGGTGCACAAGGAGACAAAGTGTGCTGGTTTGCAGTGGGGTGGTGTGTGAGGTGAGTGTGCGAGAACCACATAACTAGGGAGATAGACGTTTGGGGGTGATGTTTTGTGTGCATGGGAAGGATACACGCTACATAGTGCGTGTGCTTGGGAAAGAGAGATGTCGGGAGACCTAGAGAGTGGGGGAAGAGATGTGTGCATGCCCGAGAGACAAAGTGATAGCCTATATTGGGGTCCGGACTTTGGAAGAGAGGTGGGTGTTAATGTGCTCGTGTGTTCGTGTCTAGGGGAGAGAACTACTTGTGTGTGGGGGGGTGGGGGGGTTGGCTTCAGATAAAGAGTGAGGTGTCAATATTTGAGGGACTTTAGCGTAATTGAGATATATATGGTCAATAGTGTGTGCACTCATGGTTGATCAATTTGTTTCACAGTTTCGACTATGAGATAATGATACTTTTGAACATGCGTGATATACCTTGATGTACCAGAATTACAAACCTAAGTTTGGAATTTTGGAATTCGACTCCATCATTAGCTTTTGTAATTCATTTAAACGGAGGTACATTTTTTAAGCCGGGATTTCGTGATTTCAAATTCATATATCAAACCTAGAGATATACACATACGGGCATGTTAAAACTTTATAATCATCCACTTTATTCATACACATACACATTTTTGCTTTTTTCATCATATTTAGGATAAACACATTTGGAATTTCATTTTAATTGTACCGTATGATGGTATTTGCTTGTACAAGATCAATTATCCATATTTGAATTGAATGGACAATCTAAGTTTTGAGTTGGAGACATTGATTTTCAAAACTTGCACTTTTTTGCATGCAAAACAAATAAATTCTCGGCCATGATACCATAGTAGGCCATACAAGAGCAGAACACTTATAATTTCAGGCGCCAAAAGCTTTCAAACTTCCCTCTCACATCGAAATATCTCGCGCCCGAAAGTTTAGCCCTGCGATATTCCTGTTTTACCCCTGCCACATGAACGGAAAAGGCTGCTTTGGTAACTCCATTGTTTTCCCCTCTTTGCCCCCAACATTCTTCCCCAGATCCCCTCCGCTTCCCCTCCCCGACCCCCCCCCCAACCACGGCAAGTCGCTGAATCTAGTCCTTCGCCGCAGCGGTGGACCTCACACCCCGCCGGATCTACCTTCCGCACCTTGGAATCCCCAACTACCAACTCACCACTTCACCAGAGCCGCTTCAGCGACTGGCTTGTCCACTGCTCCAGATCTCCTTGACCGCCATCATGGTCCACCGCACCGGATCTGCTTAACCGGCGCCCTCGGCCACCACAGTGTAGGCCCTTCACTGACTCCCTCGTCCGCCGCATCACTGGCCCTTCATACAAGCCCTCGTCCGCCGCAACAGATCCGCCTCACCGACAGCACTGTACACCGCGCCTTCCGAAGCCTTCGTCCACCGCACCGGACCCGCTCCATAGACGCCATATTCAACTCCACCGGCCCTGCTTTACTGACACCGCAGCCTCATCAGGTTATTTCGATTTGTACTACTTTGGTTTTTCTCTTCTTTATCCTGCCATTGTTCACTTACCACAGATAAGCTTTCTTGTATGTCGACAGGCGCCGCAAGCGAAGCACCGAAGCCGCTTCAGCGATGGTGACAGCCGGCCCAAACTCAACCGCAACACGAGCACCATCGACGATCCTTAGCTATCAAGTATGACAATGATACCCATACGCCGCCGAGAATCGGGTACTATTATCCAACGGTCGGCACCTTTGAATTTCTTCAGGGCATCATTCAATTTTTCATGAGACGCGTTATTCTGCTTGCACCTGTAGGGCCATACTTCTGGCAGTGAACATGTTACATGTGCTAAATTACATACCAGTGCACATATAGTTAATATGCTTTAGTTTTGTCCTAAGTATCAATGTACTTCCTAAATATCACAGCCTACTATTTTACTTCTTGCATGCTAAATTTATGATAATGGTGTTGTTCTGATGCCACCTGTTGGTTCCATCAGACTGCTTCATGTTCTCTATGCTTAATTACACATCAGCAAATTAGCATGTGGTTCCGCTGCTTTTTGTTCGTTTTACCCTATGTTTTCTGATGCTAGCTATTACATCACAGCTCCGAGCCTATGTTCATTACTATTTTGTGTGTTCTTGATCTTCCCAAGTTGCATGACTAATTTTATGCTTCTATTAATTATGGAGCTGCCAACCCCATCAAGCAAAATATTTGTTCTTTTGGGGCTGGCACCTCGAACAAGCATAAAAATAGAGTGAAGCAGATATATTGTGTAAGCGCACACCCTTCTTTCATTAGTTTAGATGAACCATTCATGATCAATTCGAACCAGTGCATGCGATTAAAATTAATTTTACCTAAATAGATGAACCATTCATGATCAATGCGTGTGGGCTGCTTTATTGGCTTGTGCCCTCAACCTGTAATCCCACTGAATTACAAATAGTTTACTTGTTTGCTTTGTTGTATTGCTTGATTCGAATGCTTGTTCGTTACTTGTTAGGCTATACCTGAGTTGGCCAATATGTCAGATGTGCCTGCTGTACTATCGTAACGAAATGCATGCTAGTTCATTTGAGTCCTTAAATTTTCCTCTGAACTTCATCACAAGACTGTCTTCGTAGTTTATATGAGGCCACACTGTTAAGTGCTTTCTCAGATAATTTCAACTGCTTAGATGCCTTGGCAACTTAAATATAGCGGTGGTACACTCCCTTTCAAGTTTCATCTTACCATTTTAATTTCTTTTCGGCTGATGCTGCTTCAAACCATTTAAATATAGCTTGCCAATAATTCGTATGTCATTTACCATGTAAGCTTACTGCATGGATCATGCGATAATTATCTCTTACTTAAGTCCAGTGGAAACCTTTCAGGATGCCGTTCGCACTAGGACACAATGTATAGCCCCAGAATCTATTTGTGGAAGCAGTGCGCCATCCATGTTACCAGATGGTAGCAGTTCAGAGGCAACACCGCCGGAGAGCAGTCTGAGCACAGATATTATAGTTCTTGAGGCTCTACTAGAGGCAAAAAGAGATGGTGTGGCTACAATGAATGAAGTAATCTTGATCTTGAGGCTGGAAATTATGCAATTAGCTGCACGCATTATGCAAGCAACCCAAGAATTGGAGGAAGTAAGAATGTTGCATTTGAAGACGGAGGAGGTGCTGCCGTTTCTGCTATCTGAAGCCCATGTAATCCCAGTTCTTGTTTAGATACGAGTTGAAATTTTCATTAGATTATTGTACTTGCATGTTGTGTCATGTCTCTGAATGGATTATGTTTTAAGACCCCCAATGTTGTCCATGTGTTGTAATGATCCGAATTTTTTAGGCGAGGTAATCCTCAGTACTTGTATGATTGACATAAGGTGAACTGTTTTTCGTGTGAGCATATTGTATTGGATGAAATAACTGTTTGACTCAAAGTGTATCCAACCTACTAAATTCGAAGATCACGGCATTTCTAAATCATAATCATATATAAAGGTGGAATAAATCTTTGTTGTGGTTTTGAAGAAATAAATAACAAAACATAGAATTATTTGTGGATATTCATAATCGAATAAAAATTGGATCAGAATTTAGTTGCCAGGGCCCAGGGAAAACATGAATGCTAATTCTCCCAAGTTTTGAACGAAGCGGCTAAACACCCACTATCATTTGTGGGCTGCCGGAAGCAAGTGTTTGCGAGATGGAAATTAATGCCTACCCCTGACACTTGACATCCTTATCGACCGGATTTACACTGATGTCGATAGGGGTAGACTAGTAACTTCAATCAAACGTGACACGACCGCCTCTGAGCCTGTTCAGACACGGTGGGCGCCAAACGTGGGCGGCAAACCACATTTGATTCAAGCTCGTCCGAAA
Source organism: Aegilops longissima (assembly GCA_021605205.1). NCBI lineage: Eukaryota > Viridiplantae > Streptophyta > Magnoliopsida > Poales > Poaceae > Aegilops > Aegilops longissima. The sequence goes on from CM038682.1 coordinate 515,487,534, forward strand.
GACATGTGTCTCTCCCTCCATTTCCCCATTCATACACGGTGGGCGGCAAAACAAACTCTCCTCGTCCGAAATCGATGTAGGCAAATATTTTAAATAGGGGCAGATGTGTAACTTCACTCAGATGTGACACAATCACCCTACCTGTCAGCCCCGTTCATACACCGTGGGTGCCAACCGTGGGTGGAAACACACCCTCTCCTACCCGATATCGCTACCGGCAAATATTTGGGAGATGCGAGATTACCGTCCTATCCCCAACCGACGTGATGTCCGAAATTTTATACGGGGGATAAGTTCGTATCTTTCCCACATTTCAAACAAGCGCGTCCCAAAGTTTGAGATCCCCCCTCCCCCTCCATTTCCCCATTCATACACCGTCGGCGCCACAACAACCTCCCCACTGCGGCCAGCCTCCTCCATCCGCCTCCCCATCCTCCACCTTGCCGGAGCCGCTACCCCTACCCCGTCGTCCACTGCAAGAGATAGACGTCTCTCATCCACGGTGCCAGACCAGGATCCTTTCATCTCGTCCTCTCGCTTCATCGGCGCCATCGTCCACCTCACCGTTGCCGCTCCTACGACCGCCTCGTTCACGGCAATAGGATTTATCCCCGACCCTGCCATCTGCCGTCTAAAGTCTTCTTCCCTGCTGTCGACAGCCATCGCACCCTCAGTACCCTCAACGTATCAACAGGGGCCTACACAGCGTCACAAGAGAGGTGGTACTCTTCCATATGTGCTTAAGTTATTGATCTCACCCGGAAAATAGATCGTAAATTGTTTACTGTACTTTTCTTGTCCGTACCAAATCGTAGTGGCTAGTTGAAAGCAAACATTGGTTGCAAAGTACTCCCTCCGTCCCAAAATGTAAGACGTTTTTTGATACTATGATAGTGTCAAAAAACGTCTTATATTTTGGGACGGAGGGAGTAGCTTTGTCCGGTTTGCACCTTCAGTTCCGCCATGGCACGGTCACTATACTCGTAAAGCTTATGATTTCCCCCCTTTATATTCACTACCATCATCGTAGGTGCTTCTTGTCGTGCTAGCACTGCTCCTCAAGACCTCAACCCATCAAGCTAAACAACATGCCACTCATAATTCCAAAGCTTAGGTGTTGAAATATGAATCTGATATGATGCTCATATTACTAAAACAGAGAATGTTTAATTGGTCACCTAATGTTCCTATATTCGTTTCGAAAAGCATGTGCACCACCCACTGGTCTAGCTAGTTCCACTTTCCTGATTTTACTCTTGATTCTTAGGGTTTTCCCCTTTTATCTACTCTACTACTTTCTGTCCTACTAGCATTACTCCACCCATCAAGCTAAACAACACAACACTCAAAATTCCAAAGCTTAGTTGTTCAAATATGAATGTGATATGATAATGATATTACTTAACAGACACATTTAATTGGTTAGCTAAAGGTTCCACTCGAGTTTCCAAATGCATGTCACGACATATAGAGAGACAGCAGAACTGCATTTCTTTGTCACTTGTTGAATGTACTTTCTTGTCCATACCAAATCTTAGTTGTTATTTCAAAGCAAACATCGGTTGTTAACTACCCTTTGCATAGTTTGTAGCTTCAGATCTGCCATCCCATTACCACGGTCAACACTATACTCATCATGCTTACGGTTTCCCCATTTTATGATGACCACGATCAGCCTACGTGGTTCGTGTCGTAATAGCACTGCTCCACCCATCGAGCTAAACAAGCTTAGTTTTACAAATTCAAATATGATATTATGCTGATATTAGTAAAACTGAGAGATGTTTAATTGGTCAGCTAAATGTTCCTACTTTAGTTTCAAAATGCATGTGAGCCACATATGTATAGAAAGACTTGTAATATCTTCAATCTACTTGCTCTTCTGCTCTTCTTTAAGATGATCCTCTTGTCTTCTTTAATAAGTATGTTCCTTGTTGGGAAGAGTAGCAGAGACATTTGCGGTCGACTGCTCAGGTCGAGCTGTTCTCCCTTAGTATATTTTGAATCACAGTCAGTCGACTTATTCTTCTTTACTATATGTTGAAGCTGTCATCTGCAGTATCATCACTACGGAGCTCTCATATTTTGAGTAGTAGGCCACATTATATTAATGCACACACCAAATTACAGCATGCATGACATCTCTCAGAAGAATTGCAGAGATAGCACAAAGGGGTTTACAGGGAGGCAGTATTTGATTAGAATCACTTCTGCATTACAAAGATAATCTCACTTGTTTTATGTTTTCATGCATTTCAGGTATTGAACATTATCAAAATGAATATGAGAATGGGCGCACGAGAGGAATATTGCGGAACAATCCACTGGCTAACAAACTTGGCATGGTGGAGGATGGCCTATCTTATTCACCCATCAAGGTGCTTGCTCTAACTTGGCAAGGTTGTATTGGCTGCACATATTTTGCATATGACCTCTTGCATTACTTCTACTTTGTTACACCATCTCCTTAGTTTAAGCATCATATATTAGTATATGCCATACCTATCCACTTTGTGTACCTATTCCATGTGTCGTCATACTATGTTTTTCCAGTCAAATGTTGTTCTTTCGTAATAGATGTCCAAAAGGAAGAGGGTGAGTGCAGATCCTCAAGGAGTACAAACTAGGTATTTGGAAAAGGTAGTGATACTTGTTAAATCAGATAGATCAGCAGCCACAGAAAACACAGGCCCAGCTGTACCACACTTTACCCTACCTCATTGGCCAAACCCCTATTAGAACTACTGAGAGCCCAACATCAGGTACTGTCTATGATATCGATTCAAAATTTGAACTCTTAAATTTCTTCATGTGCCTTACCTTCTCTCTTGTATGAAAACTAATTTCAGATGAATCTCCTTGCTCAAAGGATCATAGGATCTCACAACAATACTGGGCTCTACATTGCTCTTGTCAGTACCTCTTGCCCTTTGTCAGCATACTTACACTCATTGCTGTTTGATTATGTAGCATCACTGTAAATGTTTGCTTCTTTATTCTCCCTTTGCTTGAAATTATAAGATCTATATTTACTCCTAGATAAATGTAGAATTAACACAATGGTTATGAAGTTTTGGATTGCTCATGTAAGTACCTGTTGTCATGAACTCGCTCTGTATCGAATTAATTGTTGATCAATTGGATGTATTTAGAACTTAATAGTGCTAGATACATCCATTTGAGCGACAAGTAATAACGGACGGTGGTGGTATTACTGTACTTGCATCGCCACTGTACTTGCATCGCGAGATAGTTGATTGTCTAGCATTACTCTGCATCTTATCTGCTCTGCCCTCCAGTTTCTCCAAATTATCATATCTACATTTACTCATACCAAAATGTTGAATAAATCCAATGCAACTGCACACGTTGGTGTTTGCATTCCTCTTGTCAGTACATTTCGCCTTGTAACCCTGTACTTAATTAAATGATATTTGATTATGTATCATCAGTCTGCACCTGAGCTTCATTATCATCTATCTATACCTACTAATAAAAGAAATAGGTATTCTTAGTCCGTCATGCTATTTTACAGAAAACTCCCTAATGTTTCTGACATTAAATCCGCAATACATATCAAATATTTTTTTAAATACTCATATCTTCTAAACCGTAACTCCAAATTTAACATGTTATATATGGAATTTGATTAGAAAAATATATAGAATCTGAATATGATGTTATTTTACCTACTAACCATTTAAAATTTTACTATCTAGGATGCAATCTTAATCAACAATGCATTATCCGTCTTTCTTTCATATCTGTACTGATCCGGATTGTGGATAAACATCTCAGCAAAATCAGGATTGGAGACGAAATTGAAGATCACTTGCTCGTTTCTTTGTACGTATTAAATCTATATGCAAGCCGTGTTTAAATAGAAGACATGTGGAATATTGAACTTGAGCTTTTGTACGCAAAGACCATCTTTGTTTGGCCGTATACCTACAAATACTTAGATTATAGAGCATTTTTTGAAAATTCAGAGCGTGTGGTATTATTTTCTCCCGTTGCAACGCACGGACCCTTTTGCTAGTTTCTTCCAATATTTTTTGATCTATATTTACTCTCTGCAAAATGTAGAATAATGACAACGCTTATAAAGAATTTTCTTTGGGGAATTTATTGAATTATCCTTCCATCAACATGGAGAAGGGCTTTGTCCAGCCCATGTTAACATGTAATGTAAGTTCATCCTTCTCAAGCCTTCAAACTTTGTTCTAGTATAGATTTGGATAGGAATCATTTCCTCCACTGCTGTTTACATCTGATTGGATGTTTGCAACAACTACCAATTTTAAATTGTAGTTGTAAAAACATGTTCCTTATGCAGAACAGATCCATTTATTTGCTTATATAATTGTGAAACCTGCTACGTGTCTCCTTGTTTCTCTTTCAGAGTTGTATCTCTTATGTCAGGAAGAACTTTAGGGAAGATAGTGAGCCAAACCATATTGAGGACAGCGAGATGACCCCAAGGTCATGCCTTGATGAAGACAGTGAGTTGAAGCTACTCACTAGAAGGTGTGAGACAACCTCTATGCAGTCGCTGCCTCAATCAGTTCGACTTCTTCAGTCTCAACTTAAAGCGGAAAGGCTTGCTTCAGCTCAGCTCCGACTTGAAGTCAAAGATGCAACTAAGATGTCAGAGGACTGCCTTGTGCACTATGGTGCCATACAGGTAGGGATGGAGCATCTATCGTTGACACAACTAAGGTCTCATCAGCTTGTTTGGCTGCTTGCGGGGCCCGTCCTGGACAGGCCTAGTGCCTTCTGAAGTGCTCTCGATTTTTTATATTCTTTTGTCAGTGCGTTTATATGTACTGGTGGCGACCTTTGATGCCCAGTATATGTTATCCATGGTCACGTTGCGCTTTATTATCACAGGTAGTGAACTTTGATTCCCAGTGGATATAATATGTCGTAATTTCTTTATTGTATAGTCTAGGTTTATTCTTTGTTCGGTATGCTGTAATTTAGGCCTGAACATTCAGTGGATCTCAGTGTTGTCGGTCTTCAGGCCGACCCGTTACTCATATGGGCCAAAACGTGGGCCTATAGTCATCTTGGGCCATTAGCAGGTCTAAACCTATAGTAGTTTCCCACCTTTAACAGGCCGAGTAAAGTTCTAGCCAGATGGGCCAGAGAATACCATGGGCTTTTAATAGGCTAAAACCTAGATTGGGCTAGCGTTGAGCCGAAAAATTCATGGGCCAATACAGGCCGAAACTGCCTAAGGCCCATGTTTGGCCCAAATAGGACGAGCAGTTAACAGGCCAAAATATATCTCGGGCCTGTTTGGCCCAATAAAGTTATGGGCTTTAAGCAGGCCGGTATCTATGCAAGCCATAGGCCTAAAGTGTCACGGGCCATTATCAGATGGGCTCTAAGCAGGCCGGATTCAACGCGGGCTATAATTAGGCCCAACTGTTACACGGGCCATTAACAGGCCGATAGGCCAATTGGGCTGAAATTTATCCACGAAGACTACGGGCTGTTAAGAGGCCTAAAGTTATTTCGGACAAGAAATAGCCCAATTTCTGCATGGGTCGTTAAATGGCATAAAGTTAAACCAGGCCAACAACGTCCCAGGTGCACCACGGGCCGCTAACAGGCTGAAACTATTATCGGGCCGAACTGGTAACGTGCATTTAACAGGCTGAAATACAAATCTGTCTTAGAATGGGCCCAGAAGAACAGTGGCTTGTTGACGGGCCAGATCCGATATGGTCCGTAATTTGGCCCAAAACACGGCAGGTTGTGAATGGGCCTGATCTGGTATGGGCCTCAATTTGACCCAAAACATGGCAGGCTGTTAACGGGCCAGCCCACTAGTGTCTAAAAAAACATGGTGGGCCTTTAGCTAGTACCTCTGTTGGGCCGTGCCACGTGTCGATGTATCATAGGCACCTCCTGTCCAATGATTGGATGACATCTGTCCCAACGGTGAGCCAACACGTGTTTCCTCCGGCCAATGACAATTTTACACGTGGAAAATCCTCATTGGTACGGGCTGTTAACGGGTTATCGGATCCAAAACCGAACCCGATGGCTTAACGGCGACCCGTTATGGTGGATGCCACGTGTCGGTCACCCTTGACGAAAGCACTTCTATGATGCGCGATTTATCGTCATGGAAGTGGACACTTCCGTGATGATAGTTTTGGTAATGTCATGGAACACTTCTACGACAGCACAGGTATGACTATCTTGATTCTGTCATAAAATTGTCATGGATGTACATGCATGACAGAAAACGTGACCTACTGTGACAAACACGTATCATCACGGAAGTGTCTTTTTTTTGTAGTGTCGCGGTGGATGAACAGTCGCAGATGGAGGCTGGAGGAAGTCGACGGTGGATGAACAGTAGCAGGTGGAGGCTGGAGGAAGTCGACGGTGGATGAACAATAGCCCGTGGAGGCTGGAGAGAGGCAGTAGACGGTGGATGAACAATAGCCCGTGGAGTCCCATTTTGCGGTACACCACACTCCTCCCGATGAACAGGACCCCGTTTCGACCGTAGGCGCTCCAACACAAGTCTGTTTCCTCCGTTTTGCGGTACACCACACCCCTCCCGATCAACAGCACCCCATTTAAATCGTAGGAGCTCGAACAGAGGTCCGTCTCCTCTATTCTGTGGTACACCAGGCCTCGTTTCGGTTGTTCCATCCAAGTCGGTTGGCTCCTGATGAACACGACACATTCCGTTGCTTCTCGATGAACACGACGCAGTTTCTCCGTTCCGACTTAGTCGGTTGGCTTCCGATGAACATGACGTCGTTGCTGCCGTCCGTTGCCTCTCCATGTACATGAGCTCTAGTTGTACGTATGCGTGAGTATGCATTTGAGAACCCGCCCGTATGTACGTACGTGGTCGTATTTTTTGGCATGTGGTTGTATGTACGCGTACACGGTTTAGAAGGGACTACCTGAACTACTACGTCGGGGGCTCTACTACAACACGTGCGCTGCTTGCTCGACCATGATTCATCGTTGCAGAGAGCCGATCGACCAGTATGTACGTACATGTTCGCGATCAGACAGACAACGCTACGTACGCTTCGACCTGGTGGGTCCCAGCTGTCAGGGAGGATAAGGACGCACTTCCTTGCATGAGAAGATATAGCTGGTGAGTCCCAGCTGTCAGGGGGAGGAATTATTTTTATTTTGGGAGTTATAAGGAGGCACTTCCTTGTGTTCGAAGATGTAGCTGGTGGGTCCAGCTGTCAGCCTCACAGCCTAAAGTCCTCTTCCGATGGCTGTCGTTCGTTGACCTCATTGACCACGAGGCGACGAGAGCATCAAGGTGGTGGACGATGGCGAGTCCTAGGAAGGGAATGAAGCAGAGCCAGAGAAGATGAGGCAGGTGGATGCCCACGCGGAGGGGAGTATGAGGGTTCACTGGTTCGGCCGCGGCGTAAGGCTGCCGTCGCCGGAGAATAACAGGGGGTGTGTGTGAGTATAGGGAAGGCCTGGCTAGTTGTAGTATGGTCGGTCCGTGAGGGTTGCACGGCAGCACAGCCGGCCACGGGAGACTGGAGTAGGCAGTACGGCGGGCGCTGGTTTGGGCGGCTGGAGCAAGAAGACCAGAGGTTGAAGACGCAACACGACCGTTGATTTAACATCCAAAAGTCACTGCAGCTGCAATCGTTTTGACTAAGTTGACAAAGCTCGTATGCGTCAACTTAGTTGGCCCACAAGTCAGCTCCAAATTTGGTGGGTCCCAGCTAGCAGGGGGAATCATTTTTTGTTCGTAATATGGTGGCACTTCCTTGTGTGCGAAGATGTTTTGTGGATTTTTATTTCTTCTTTTTCGAGTTAGAATAAAAAGAAAAAATTAGAATCATTGGTACAATCTATTCGCGAAATGGATCATAAAAAAGCTGGTGGGTCCCAGCTGTCAAGGAGAGGTAATAATTTTCTTCCACATAATAAAGGTAACACTTTTTTGCGTGCGAAGATGTAGTTGGTGGCTCAAACCTGTCAAGGGGGAAATCATTTGTTTTCGCATAATAAGGAGGGACTTGCTCGCGTGCGGCCATGGGCCATGTGGGTCCATACTGTCAGCTACTCCACGTACATACCTCTTCCGATGGATGTCATTTGTTGACAAAGTTGACCACGCCGCACCGACAGAACCAACATGGTGGACGATGGCGAGTCCTAGGAAGGGAACGACCCGGAGCCGGCGAAGACATAGCAGTGGATGCCCACGCGGAAGGGAGTACGAGGGTTCACTGGTTCGACTGCGGTGTGAGGCTACCGTCACCGAAGAATAACAGGAGGTGTTGGTGAGTAGAGAATGGACTCAAGGGTGATGATAGTAGGGTGGGTCGGTGATGCCTGCGCGGTGATGTCTGCTAGACTACGTCGGTATTTCCCCAAAGAGGAAGGGATGATGCAGCACAGCGACGATAGGTATTTCCCTAAGTGATGAGACAAAGGTTATCGAACCATTAGGAGAACCAAGCAACACTACGTAAACAGCACCTGCACACAAATAACAAATACTCGCAACCCGACGTGTAAAAGGGGTTGTCAATCCCTTTCGGGTAACGGCGCCAGAAATTGGCAAACAGACGTGAGAGAATTGTAATAATTGATGGATCGAACACCAAAATAAAATAAAGTGCAGCAAGTAATTTTTGTATTTTTGGTTTAATCGATCCGAAAATAAAGCAAATAAAATAGATCGCAAAGGCAAATATATTAAAGAAGAGACCCGGGGGCTAGATTTCACTAGTGGCTTCTCTCGAGAAAAATAGCAAACGGTGGGTAAACAAATTACTGTTGGGCAGTTGATAGAACTTCAAATAATCATGACGATATCCAGGCAATGATCATTATATAGGCATCACGTCCAAGATTAGTAGACCAACTACTGCCTGCATCTACTACTATTACTCCACACATCGACCGCTATCCAGCATGGATCTAGTGTATTAAGTTCATGGAGAAACGGAGTAGTGCAATAAGAACGATGACATGATGTAGACAAGATTTATTTATGTAGAAATACACCCCATCTTGTTATCCTTAATGGCAACGATACATACGTGTCGGTTCCCCTTCTGTCACTAGGATCAAGCACCGTAAGATCGAACCCATCAAAAAGCACCTCTTCCCATTGCAAGATAAATAGATCAAGTTGGCCAAACAAAACCCAAATATCGGAGAAGAAATACGAGGCTATAAGCAATCATGCATATAAGAGATCAAAGAAGACTCAGATAACTTTCATGGATAAAAAGATAGATCTGATCATAAACTCAAAGTTCATCCGATCCCAACAAACACACCGAAAATAGAGTTACATCATATGGATCTCCAAGAGACCATTGTATTGAGAATCAAATGAGAGAGAGGAAGCCATCTAGATACTAACTACGGACCCGAAGGTCTACAAAAGACTACTCACACATCATCGGAGAGGCACCAATGGACATGATGCACCCCTCCGTGATGCTGTCTAGATTAGATCTGGTGGTTCTAGACTCTGCGGTGGCTGGAATTGATTTTCGTCGACTCCCCTAGGGTTTGTGGAATATTTGGGTATTTATAGAGCAAAGAGTCGGTTCGGGAGGCACCTGAGGTGGGCACAACCCACGAGGGCGCGCCTGGGCCTCCAGGTGCGCCCTGGTGCGTTGTGCCCCCCTCGGAGCACCCCCAGGCGCTTGTCCGGCCCACTGGATGTCTTCTGGTCCAAAAAAATCCACAAAAAGTTTCGCTACGTTTGGACTCTGTTTAGTATTGATTTCCTGCGATGTAAAAAACATGCAGAAAATAACAACTGGCACTTGGCACTATGTTAATAGGTTAGTACCAAAAAATTGATATAAAATGACTATAAAATGATTATAAAACATCCAAGAATGATAATATAACAGTATGGAACAATAAAAAATTATAGATACGTTGGAGACGTATCAGCATCCCCAAGCTTAATTCATGCTCGTCCTCGAGTAGGTAAATGATAAAAACAGAATTTTTGATGTGGAATGTTGCCTAACATGTCATCTCATATTCTTTTCTTTATAGCATGGACATTTGGACTGTTATATGGTTCAAAGAAATAGTCTAGTTTTGACATGAGACTTAAATACTCAAGCATATCAACAAGCAACCATGTCTTTCAAAATATCAACACTAAAATAAGTTATCCCTAGCCCATCATGCTCAATCATTGATCCATTCATGAAACACACTCGCATATTAGCTACACCCAATGCTCAAGTACGATCATAGTGCCCCCTAGTTGGTGCTTTATAAGAGAAGATGGAGACTAAAATTAAAAATAAAAATTGCATAAAGTAAAAAAGAAAGGCCCTTCGCAGAGGGAAGTAGGGATTTGTAGAGGTGCCAGAGCTCAAAACAAAAATTGAGAGATAAAAACATTTTGAGAGGCATACTATTCCCATCAATGAAAATGACTTAGAGATCCCAACACTTTCCATGCTAGATATATCATAGGCGGTTCCCAAACAGAAAGTAAGGTTCATTCCTTTTTCAACCATACTTTCACTTTCCATGGCTAACCGTATCCACGGGTGCCTTCCATACCAACACTTTCCAAGGAATTTAATATTTGACAACATAAAGTATATTCATTTTTCATTTCGGGACTGGGCATCTCTAATACATTTGACTTACTCTCGTGCCATGACAAGTGAATAAACACTCATCGTGAGAATAACACATCTAGCATGGAAAATATTGGCCATCCCTCACCACCTCGCGAGCGGTAGAGCACACAAAAGAGAAATTTATTTTGAAAATTAGAAATGGCACATACAAATTTGCTTAGAACGGCAAAAAAATACCGCATATAGGTAGGTATAGTAGACTCATGTGGCAAAACTGGTTTAAAGGATTTTGGATGCACAAGTAGTGATCATACTTAGTGCAAAATGAAGGCTAGCAAAAGATTGAGAAGCGACCAACCAATAAATGAATAATCTCATAAGCGAGCATTGAGAATAATTAACATTTAATAATGCACCACAAGTAGGATGTAATTTCATTGCATGACTATTGACTTTAGTGCTTTCATAGGGAATCACAAACCTTAACACCAATATTCTTACAAAAGCATAATTACTCATCAACATGACTGACATATCACATCATCATATCTCAAAACTATTACAAGAAATCAAGTTTATTTTGTCCAATGGTCTTCATGAAAGTTTTTATTATATCCTTCTTCGATATCTATCACTTTGGACTAATTTTCATGTGTTGCTTTTGATAAGCTCAAACAAATATAAGTGAAGATCATGAGCATATCTCTCAAATTAATTTAAGTGAAGCAAGAGAGAATTTCTTGAAAATTTTACTAACTCTCAGATAGATCTAAGTGAAGAAAGAGAGAATTTCTTCAAAAAGTACTAAAGCACACCATGCTCAAAAAGATATAAGTGAAGCACGAGAGCAATTCCATAGCTCATAAAAATTTAAGCGAAGCATAGAGAGCAATTCTAACGAGTCATGACATAATATTGGCTCTCTCAAATAGGTGTGTCCAGCAAGGAATCAAGACTTAAAACAAAAAGAAAACAAGAAAATACTCATATCATACAAGACGCCACAAGCAAAACTCATAGTATGTGGCGAATAAAAATATAGCTTCGAGTAAAATACAGATGGTCGTTAGAAGAAAGAAGGGATGTCACTCGGGGCATCCCCAAGCTTAGTTGCTTGCTTATCTTTGGATATAATAGCTTTGGATGCCATGGCCATCCCCAAGCTTAGCCTCTTCTTACTCCTTATTCCTTCATCCATCATAACATCAGCCAAAACTTGAAAACTTCAATCACACAAAACTCAACAAAACCTTCATGAGACCCGTTAGTATAACAAAGCAAATCACAACTATAAGTACTGTTGCAACCCATTCATATTTTATTCTTGCATTATATCTATTGTATTCCAAATTTTCTATGGCAAAAAATCTTCAAAGAAAACCATAGAATCATCAAAACAGGCACACAACGCAAAGAAAACAGAATATGTCAAAAACAGAACAGTCTGTAGTAATCTGGATATTTCGAATACTTCTGAAACTCAAAAAATCATGAAAAATTAGGATGGCCTAAGCAATTTTTATATAAATCTTCTGCAAAAAGAATTGGTATTTTATCGCGCTCTGGTTAAAAATAAAATTATTTTTGTGAGCGCAAAAGTTTCTGTTTTTCAGCAAGATCAAACAACTATCACCCAAGAAGATCCTAAAGGCTTTACTTGGCACAGACACTAATTAACAAAAAACACAATCATAACAGTAGCATAATTGTGCAAACACTCAAGAACAGAAAGCAAAAAGCAAAAATAAATTTTATTTATTGGGTTGCCTCCCAACAAGCGCTATCGTTTTACGCCCCTAGCTAGGCATAAAGCAAAGGATCTATGTTTTGTCAACTTTGTTTCGAGATCCATAAGATGCCCTAATGATTGATTCATATGGTGCCCTAATTCTTGTAATAGGGAAGTGCTCCATACCCTTCCTTAGTGTAAATTGGAACTTAATATTACCTTCTTTCACATCAATCACAGCAGCGATAGTGCGCAAAAACGGTCTACCAAGAATAATTGGACAAGACGGATTGCAATCAATATCAAGAACAATAAAATATATGGGAACGTAATTCCTATTTGCAAGAATAAGAACATCATTAATTCTTCCCATAGGCTTTTTAATAGTAGAATCCGCCAAGTGCAAATTTAAAGAACATTCTTCAATATCGGTAAGACCAAGCACATCACATAAATATTTCGAAATTGTAGAAACACTAGCACCCAAGCCACACAAAGCTAAACACTCATAATTTTTAATCTTGAATTTCATAGTAGGTTCCCATTCATCCTGTAATTTTCTAGGAATTTAAACTTCTAATTCCAACTTTTCTTCTAAAGCTTTCATCATAGCATCAACAATATGTTTTGTAAAAGTTGTATTTTGTTCATAAGCATGGGGTCAATTTATCATGGATTGCAACAAAGAAATACAATCAATCAAAGAGCAACTATCATAATTAAAGTCTTTGTAATCCAAAAGAGTGGGCACATCACTAGTTAAAGTTTTGACCTCCTCAAACCCACTTTTATCTATTTTCTCAACAAGATTTTCACCCTCTGAATTATCAGGACGCCTTCTAACTAAAGTTGACTCCTCTCCATTCCCTTTCTCATCAATCTTAATTTTACTAAACAAGGAATCAATAGAAGAAACACCAATCATTTTAAGATCTTCATCCTTTTTATGAAAGAAATCACTAGAAAACGCTTTTTAAAAAATTCTCTTTTAGCTCTACGCATAGAGGTTTTTTTCTTACTTTCATTCATAGAAACATAAAGAGCTTTAATTGATTACTCAACCTTAGGCACAAAAATTTTCATCTTGAGATTTTATACATCATGACAAATTCTATCAACACTTCTAGAGAAACCATCAATCTTATTCAACTTTTCTTCCATTGTAGTGTTGAAAACATTTTGAGTGTTGATAAATTCTTTAATATTATTCTCAAGATCAGAGGTGTTCCTATTATTATTATAAGAAGGATTTCCATAGGAATTACCATAATTATTAGAGGAATTACAAGGAAAATTCCTAGGATTAAAATTACCTCTATAAGCATTGTTATTGAAATTTATCGCAAGATGAAATTCACATCTATGCCATCACTATTTTTCTCAATAAAAGTAGACAAAGGCATATCATTGAAATCAATAGGAGCACTTTTACTAGCAACCAATTTCATAAGAGTATCAATTTTTTCACTGAAAGAAGAGATTTCTTCAAACGAATTAACTTTTCTACAAGTAGGAGCTCTTTCGTTGTGCCATTTTGAATAATTTTCCATAATATTATCAAGTAATTTGGTGGCTTCACCCAAAGTAATTTCCATAAAAGTACCACCCATGGCGGAATCTAAAAGATTATGAGAAACAAAATTCAACCCCGCATAAAAAATTTGTATGATCATCCAAAGATTTAACCCATGAGTTGGGCAATTCCTTAGCATCATTTTCATCCTTTCCCAAGATTGTGCAACATGCTCATGCTCAAGTTGCTTGAAATTCATGATCTGGGTTTTAAGGGAAATAATTTTTGCGAGCGGAAAATACTTAGTTATAAAAGCATCTTTGCACTTATTCCAAGAATCGATACTATTGTGAGGCAAAGAAGAAAACCAAATTTTTGCAGAATCATGCAAAGAAAACGGAAATAATTTCATCTTCACAACATCATTGTCGACATCTTTTTTCTTTTGCATATCGCATAATTCCACGAATGTGTTAAGATGGGACGCGACATCCTCATTAGGAGTACCGGGAAATTGATCTTTCATAACAAGATTCAGCAAAGCGGTATTAATATCACAAGATTCCGCACTAGTGGCGGGAGCAATCGGAGTGCCAATAAAATCATTGTTGTTGGTATTTCATAAATCACACAACTTGGCGTTCTCTTGAGTCATGGTGACTATGCAACAAGATTGCACTCAAAAACAGATCCGGTAAGAAAATGGCGAACGAAAAAGAGGGCGAATAAAATGGCAAATTTTTGTGAAGTGGGGAAGAGGAAAACGAGAGGCAAATGGCAAATAATGTAAATTGCAAGGAGATGAGATTTGTGATTAGGAACCTGGTAGATGTTGATGATCCTCCCCGGCAACGGCGCCAGAAATTCCTTTTGAAGTCTGCAAGACTACGTCAGAATTTCCCCAGAGAGGAAGGGATGATGCAGCACAGCGATGGTAGGTATTTCCCTCAGTGATGAGACAAAGGTTATCGAACAAGTAGGAGAACCAAGCAACACTACGTAAACATCACCTATACACAAATAACAAATACTCGCAACCCGATGTGTAAAAGGGGTTGTCAATCCCTTTCGGGCAATGGCGCCAGAAATTGGCAAACGGACGTGAGAGAGTTGTAATAATTGTTGGATCGAACACCCAATAAAATAAAGTGCAGCAAGTTATTTTTGTATTTTTGGTTTAATATATCTGAAAATAAAAGCAAATAAAATAGATCACAAAGATAAATATACTAAAGAAGAGACCTGGGTGCCGTAGATTTCACTAGTGGCTTCTCTCGAGAAAAATAGCAAATGGTGGGTAAACAAATTACGGTTGGGCAATTGATAAAACTTCAAATGATCATGACGATATCCAAGCAATGATCATTGTATAGGCATCACATCCAAGATTAGTAGACTGACTCCTACCTGCATCTACTACTATTACTCCACACATCGACCGCTTTCCAGCATGCATCTAGTGTATTAAGTTCATGGAGAAACGGAGTAATGCAATAAGAACGATGACATGATGTAGACAAGATCTATTTATGTAGAAATAGACCCCATCTTGTTATCCTTAATGGCAACGATACATACATGTTGGTTCCCCTTCTGTCACTGGGATCAAGCACCGTAAGATCAAACTCATCACAAAGCACCTCTTCCCATTGCAAGATAAATAGATCAAGTTGGCCAAATAAAACCCAAATATCGGAGAAGAACTATGAGGCTTTAAGCAATCATGCATATAAGAGATCAAAGAAGACTCAAATAACTTTCACGGATAAATAGATAGACCTGGTCATAAACTCAAAGTTCATCCGATCCCAACAAACACACCGCAAAAAGAGTTACATCATATGGATCTCCAAGAGACCATTGTATTGAGAATCAAACGAGAGAGAGGAAGCCATCTAGATACTAACTACGGACCCAAAGGTCTACAAAAGACTACTCACGCATCATCGGAGAGGCGCCAATGGACATGATGCACCCCTCCGTGAAGGTGTCTAGATTGGATATGGTGGTTCTGGACTCTGCGGCGGCTGGAATTGATTTTCGTCGATTCCCCTAGGATTTCTGGAATGTTGGGGTACTCATAGAGCAAAGAGTCAGTTCGGGAGGCACCCGAGGTGGGCACAACCCACCAGGGCGCGCTTGGGCCTCCAGGCGCGCTCTGGTGGTTTGTGCTCCCCTCGGGGCACCCCCCGGATGTCTTCTGGTAAAAAAATCCACAAAAAGTTCCGCTACATTTGGACTCCGTTTGGTATTGATTTCCTGCGATGTAAAAAACATGCAAAAAACAGCAACTGGCACTTGGCACTATGTCAATAGGTTAGTACCAAAAGTGATATAAAATGACTATAAAATGATTATAAAACATCCAAGAATGATAATATAATAGCATGGAACAATAAAAAATTATAGATATGTTGGAGACGTATCACGCGGTAGCACAACCGACCACGGGAGGAGGTAGCAGGCGTTACCACCCGCGGTGGTTTGGGCGGCTGAAGAATGAATATCCGAGATTGAAGAAGCACCACAACCGTTGTATGGAACATCCAACGGCCACTGCAACTAGAATCATGTGTTTACTATAAGTTGACAAAACCTTGCGTATGTGTCATCTTAGTAGGCCCACAAGTGACCATCACATCTGTGATAGAGAACATATAGCCCATTTGCGATTTGTTATAATGTACAACCCATTTTTGAATTCTAATAGAATTACTCAGCCCATTTACTGTTGTTAAAATTACTGCCCATTTTCTAGCCAGAACAATGGTTAATAATTTCAACCAACCGCTAAAAAATTCAACAAAATTTCCCACATTTTGATGGGATCCGAAATACTTTTTATCTCGAAATTTCGAGTCAAGTTAAATATAATTTTAAAATAATTTGTAGTAGGTAAAAATCCAATGAAATTTTGCACGCACAACAAGTAATGAAATTAAAAAATTTAAAATCCAAAAATAGTAATATTGAAACCAATTAGTTGTTCGGTGTGTATTTCTTATATTTACACCAAATTTTTATAACTACAGACCATTTATTATTTCTTAAAGCCCATTTTCTTGGCAAGTCTAATGCGGGGCGAAGAATAATAAGTTGACCTGGGTTGGGTATTCCGCAAAAAAAAAGTATAGTTGGGCTAGCCACTTTCACATTGAAAATTAATATCAGGGATGGATATTTGGTCGACATAAAATAATAGCCTAGGCTAGACGGGCCACAGCCCGCCCAGTTGATACCCAGGTCCTCTGAACAACAACAAAAACATCGCTTAAGAAAAACTCTGCTCACACCTCAGAAAACATACACTGCTCGAGCTGTTGGGTGATACGTCTCCAACGTATCTATAATTTTTTATTGTTCCATGTTGTTATATTATCATTCTTGGATGTTTTACAATCATTTTGTAGCAACTTTATATCATTTTTTGGGACTAACTTACTGACATAGTGCCCAGTGCGAGTTGCTGTTTTTTGCTTGTTTTTTACTTCACAGAAAATCAATACCAAACGGAGTCCAAACGTAGGGAAACTTTTTGGAGATTTTTTCTGGACCAAAAGACACATGATGGGCCAAGGAAGTACCAGAGGGGGGCTCCGAGGAGAGCACAAGCCACCTGGGCGCGCCTGGTGGCCCAGGCGCGCCCTGGTGGGTTGTGCCCACCTCGGCCGCCTCCCGCACCACCTCTTTGCTCTATAAATACCCTAAAAATCCCAAAACTCTATGGGATTCGACGAAACACAATTCCAGCTGCCGCAACTTCCAGAAACCACAGATCCAATCTAGACACCATCACGGAGGGGTTCATCATCCTCATTGGTGCCTCTCCAATGATGCGTGAGTAGTTCATTGTAGACCTTCGGGTCCGTAGTTAGTAGCAAGATGGCTTCATCTCTCTCTTTTGATTCTCAATACAATGGTCTCTTGGAGATCTATTTGATGTAACTCTTTTTGCGCTGTGTTTGTTGGCATCTGATGAACTTTGAGTTTATGATCAGATATATTCTATCCATGAAAGTTATTTGAGTTTTGATCTCTTATATGAATGATTTCTTATAGCCTCGTATTTCTTATTCGGATCTTTAGTTTAGTTAGGCCAACTAGATCAATTTTTCTTGCCATGGGAAGAGGTGCTTTCTGATGGGTTCAATCTTACGGTTCTCAATCCCAGTGACAGAAGGGGACATGACACATATGTATCATTGCTGTTAAGGATAACAAGATGGGGTCTATTCCTACATGAATAGATCTTGTCTACATCATGTCATCGTTCTTATTGCATTACTCCATTTTTCCATGAACTTAATACACTAGATGCATGCTGGATAGCGGTCGATGTGTGGAGTAATAGTAGTAGATGCAGGCAGGAGTCAGTCTACTAATCTTGGACGTGATGCCTATATAATGATCATTGCCTGGATATTGTCATAATTATTTGAAGTTCTATCAATTGCCCAACAGTAATTTGTTTACCCACCGTATGCTATTTTTCTCCAGAGAAGCCACTAGTGAAATCTACGGCCCTCGGGTCTATTCTTTATCATATTTTCTTTGAGATATATTTTTATTCGCTTTTAATCAAAAAACCCAAAAATACCTTGTTGTAGTTTTTTGTTATTTTTTTCCGCGTTTCCGCGAGATCTATTTATCAGATCTACTACAAATTTATCTATCTTTTTACCCAGGAGGGATTGACAACCCCTCTTACGCGTCGGGTTGCAAGTATTTGTTATTTGTGTGCAGGTATCGTTTAACTAGTTTTGTGTGGTTCTCCTACTAGTTTGATAACCTTGGTCTCACCACTAAGAGAAACACCTACCGTAGCTGTGCTGCATCATCCCTTCCTCTTTGGGGAAATACCGACGTAGTTCAAGCCGCATCAAAAGGAATTTCTGGAGCCGTTGCCGGGGACACATCATCAACATCTATCAAGTTCCTCATTACAAATCCCATCTCCTTGGAATTTACATTATTTTCCATTTGCCTCTCATTTTCATATCCCCAACTTCACAAAAAATTGCCGTTTTATTCGCCCTCTTTTGCGTTCGCTGTTTTCTCGTCAGGTCTGTTTTGGTATGCAATTTTGTTCGTTACTTTTTGTCGTTATGGATAGTTCTTCCTTTATTGCATGCACCCCGGAGAATGAGGTTCTTAACTTCAAACAAGGGGAGGAGAGAATTTAAAGATGCTTGGTATAGGATTTGCAATGCTCAGAATAGATCATTTCGTAAGCAATCTACCGTTGTTCATCTTCACTGTTTTTACGTGGGCATCACTACTTGGTATAGATTTGTCCTTGATACGATTACCAGTGGGAATTTCTTGATGTGTGAGGGATTCCTAGATTAGGAGGTATCCGGACAGCCGGACTATGTACTACGTACGACTATTGAAGCGTGAAGATACAAGACTCCAGACTTCGGCCCGTGTCCGGATGGGACTTTCCTTGCCGTGGAAGGCAAGCTTGGCGATCCGGATATTATATTTCCTTCCTTGTAACCGACTCCATGTAAACCCTAGCCCTCTCCGGTGCCTATATAAACCGGAGAGGTTGGTCCGTAGTAGGCCGATCACAATTACAATCATACCATCATAGGCTAGCTCTTAGGGTTTAGCCTCTACGATCTCGTGGTAGATCTACTCTTGTACTACCCATATCATCAATATTAATCAAGCAGGAAGTAGGGTTTTACCTCCATCGAGAGGGCCCGAACCTGGGTAAACATCTGTGTCCCTTGCTTCCTGTTACCATCAGCCTTGACGCACAGATCGGGACCCCCTACCCGAGATCCGCCGGTTTTGACACCGACATTGGTGCTTTCATTGAGAGTTCCTCTGTGTCGTCATTGTCAGGCTCGATGGCTCCTTCAATCATCATCAACGACACTGTCCTGTATAGACTTTCCTCCCGGACAGATCTTCGTGTTCATGGCGGCGCATCGGGCCAACTCGCTTAGCCATCCGAGCGACGATAGCTACGCTCCTGGCCACAAGGCCAGGTTCGGAAACCTGAGCTACACGACGGACATCTGCGGAGACTTGACCTTTGACGTATTTGGGCCTATGCCAGGAGCACCGGACAATCACGACGAGCATGGCTTAGACATGCCGTCAGACGAAGCCCGGGGTATTATCCCCGTACTGTCCCCGGACCTAGACCCAGAGCAGAATGCGTTGCCTGAGGACGGAGGGATGGACCCCGCCCCCTAGATCGCACACTCATTAGCGATGGAGCCGAACACGGGCCTTACCTGTGCGGTGGCCTGTGACTCCGAATCCCCGGATTCATATCCGGATGTTGGTTCCAGTCTGCACGCTCCCGAGCCCGTCGGGCCAGGATGGGCTCCGGTAATGGAGTTCACCGCTGCGGATATCTTCCAGCACTCGCCCTTTGGCGACATGCTGGACTCATTAAAGTCTCTCTCTTTGTCAGGAGGCTCTTCGCCGAACTATGTCCGGCTTGAGTAG
The DNA here is from genome assembly GCA_021605205.1 of Aegilops longissima. Lineage (NCBI taxonomy): Eukaryota > Viridiplantae > Streptophyta > Magnoliopsida > Poales > Poaceae > Aegilops > Aegilops longissima. Next base: position 515,507,833 of record CM038682.1, read on the forward strand.
GAAGCAGGCGATGAAGGAATTTGTTGCCCACCCACCACCCACTTCATTACCACGGTGGATGACTTAACCGAGGTACTGAACTTTGACTCCGGAGACATCGACGGTATGTACGTCGATGCAGGAGAAGAACATGAACCACCGCTCACTGGGCGGTGGACAGCCACCTCTTCTTATGATATATATATGGTGGACACTCCGAAGGGAACAAATGGCGATGAGGCAACGGAGAATAAAACCTCAGGGAAAAAAGCAAAGAATGGGCGTCGCCGGAGCCACTCCAAGCCCCGCCACACCAATACCGGCCCAGGATACGAAAACAATCCGGATGGTGCCAAAGAAGAATACAACCCTGAACAGCCCGCCTTCGAATAGGCCGAACAGGAGGATGACCAGGTCAGCCCAGATGAACAGGCGACGGACGACTACCCGGAGGAGGACAGCTACATGCCCCCCTCCGAAGATGAGATTAGCCTCGGCGACGACGACTTCGGCGTGCCTGAGGATCCCGTAGAGCAGGAGCGCTTCAAGCATCGGCTTATGGCCACTGCGAGGAGCCTGAAAAAGAAGGAGCAGCTACTCCAAGCTGATCAAGACCTGCTCACAGACAGATGGACTGAAGTCCTGGCAGCCGAGGAATACGGACTCGAGCACCACACGGCTGACCGACCACCTCGTGGCCGGGATAAAGTGGCATACCAGTTCGCATACCAGCCAACACCCCCACGCCAACATACTACAGCCCGGGGCAACCAATCAGGACAGCCAAGATCGATCTATGGATCATGGGGGCGCGCCTCGGTACGCGACGAGGACCGCCACGGAGGATACACCTTCAACAAGTCCGGCCGGGCCGAATATAGCCATCCAGAGCAATTCGACCTGCGTAGCCACATAGCCCGCACGCAGGCGCCACAGCACCCTCTCGCTTCATCGACGAAGTAATGGATCATGAATTCCCAGAAGGGTTTAAACCCGTAAACATCGAATCATACGATGGCACAACAGACCCCGCAGTATGGATCGAAGATTTCCTTCTCCACATTCACATGGCCCGCGGAGACGATCTACACGCCATCAAGTATCTTCCCCTTAAGCTCAAAGGGCCAGCCCGCATCAAGCTAAATAGCCTGCCAAAGAAATTCCATTCGCGTTGGGAAAACTCGAAGACGATTCCTCGACAACTTCCAGGGCACTTATGTGCGACCACCTGACGCCGATGACTTGAGCCACATCACTCAACAGCCCGGAGAGTCAGCCAGGAAATTCCGGACTCGGTTCCTAACTAAAAAGAACCAAATAGTCGACTGTCCGGATGCCGAAGCCCTAGCGGCTTTCAAGCATAATATCCGTGACGAGTGGCTCGCCCGACACCTCGCCCAGGAAAAACCCAAGTCCATGGCAGCTCTCACAACAATAATGACCCGCTTTTGCGCGGGCAAGGACAGTTGGTTGGCTCGTAGCAGCACTACGCCACAGTCTGGCAATCCGGATGGCCGCGACAATAACGGCAAGCCACGGCGTAACGGACATTAGCGACGGAACAACGGCGACAGCACTGAAGACACGACAGTCAACGCCGGATTCAGTGGATCCAAGCCCGGTCAGCGGAAGAAGTCGTTGAAAAGAAATAATCAGGGACCGTCCAGTCTACACCGCATACTGGAGCGCTCATGCCAAATTCATGGCACCCCGGACAAGCCAGCCAACCACACCAATAGAGATTGCTGGGTATTCAAACAGGCCGGCAAGATAAACGCCGAAGACAAGGACAAGGGGCTGCTGCACAGCGACGATGACGAGGAGCCTCGACATCCGAACTCGGGGGGACAGAAGAAATTTGCCCCCCAGGTGAAAACGGTCAACATGATCTACGCCACGCACATCCCCAAGCGAGAACGGAAGCGGGCACTAAGGGACATCTATGCGATGGAGCCAGTCGCCCCCAAATTCAACCCATGGTCAGCGTGTCCGATCACTTTCGACCGTAGGGATCACCCTACCAGCATCCGTCACGGCGGCTCGGCCGCATTGGTCCTAGACCCAATCATTGACGGATTCCACCTCACACGTATCCTTATGGACGGTGGCAGCAGCCTGAACCTGCTTTACCAGGACACAATGCGCAAAATGGGCATTAACCCTTCAAGGATCAAGCCCATTAAAACCACCTTTAAAGGTGTAATTCCCGGAGTAGAGGCCTGATGTACGGGCTCTATAACGTTGGAAGTGGTCTTTGGATCTCCGGATAACTTCCGAAGCGAAGAGTTAATCTTCGATATCGTCCCCTTCCGCAGTGGTTACCATGCCTCCGCAGTGGTTACCATGCACTTCTCGGACGAACCGCATTCGCCAGATTCAATGCGGTACCACACTATGCATATCTCAAGCTCAAGATGCCTGGACCACGCGGGGTCATAACGGTGAACGGAAATATGGACCGCTCCCTACGAACAGAAGAACATACTGCAGCCCTCGCGGCGAAAGTACAATGCGGCCTTCTCCGACAAACCAATCCGGCGACAACAACTTCGAGCACAGTCAAGCGAGTCCGGAGCACCCTGCAACAGGACCATCAGGCATGCCAAGAGCGCGACTAGCAGTCCGGCCTCCGCTTAAGCCCCATCAAAGCAGCATTCGTGCCACGTGCACACAATTACGCACTTAAAATACCATGGGCATAGGCGGAGGCGCATCAACGACGCAGTCAATAGTGCGGGTAAGCGCCAAATACTTCCATACTCTTTCCCTCTCACCTTTCAGGACACCGCGTTGGTGCAACATCCTCAAAAGAGTCGAATTGCCGGACTTATAGGGAAGAGACATCCAGGGAGGCAATAGACGTGGTGCACAGAAGAAAATACCCAGGTGGAATCTATTTACGATTATTATACCTGCTTTATCTACCTGCACACAGCCTGCCCCTGGATAGGACATGCCAAATAGTCCTATTTTATATTTTCTTAACGCATCCATTATAAATGTACGCTTAAACGTATTTTTTGTCAATGAGAGATTATATATAGCGTCAGCTTATTATTCTCATTCGAGCATTTTTCTCTTATAAATGTTTATTTGATATTGCATCCGTACACCTTGGTGCGGCCGGTTTGCTAGGGGCTTCTAATGGCGCCCCGCTATATGGCAACTAGAGTCCGAACACTTTCAACAGTGCGGCACCCCAAACTTATAGCACTATATGCATCAGCTCCGAATCATGTCTTGGGTCTACAGTTGGGATAGCCCAGCTACCTTGTTTTGGTGCCTTACGTTCCATTACATCGGCTAAGGTAGTGTAGGGAGAACTACTGCGATTGTGTCCCGGTTCATCAGGATGAGCACCTCAGTAGAGAAAGCCGAAATTGACCGACGTGACGTGGCGAGAGTTGGTCGCTGTTCGAGAGGTTCTAAAATCCTTAAAGATTTTTCGCTTTAGGCGATAAATCGGCTTCGTCCGATCTAGGCGTGTATAGCGCCCCAATTGGGCCTTCCGGATTCTAGGGGCTTCGCCGAAATTAAAAATTATAGACTTCTATGGCTAAGTGAAAGTTATAAAGGCGCATAGTCCGATTGCCTTGTTCGCTGCGCCGGACACCTCCTTAAGGGACCAAACATTTGGGTAAAGAGTGTCCGGGTTTTCCACGAACACCCTAGTGCTAGTCACGTGGGGGCGGAAGCCGACGACTGGCCTACTTTCGGGATTTATAAACAGCCGCACAGAAGGTAATATTTTAAATAACAAAAGCGTTACATAGCGCAAGTAACTTCGTCTTTAATTACAAGCATGCCAGAAGTGAATTCATTCAAATATGGAGTCCTTGGTACATTCATTAGCAACGAGACGAGCACCCTTCATCACGCCATCGTAGTACATTTCGGGATGGCGATGCGTCTTGCCCTCCGGTGGCCCATCCTTGACCAGCTTCTCCGCATCGAGCTTGCCCCAATGCACCTTGACGCGGGCAAAAGCTCGGTGGGCAACTTCGATGCAAACAGATCGCTTGACACTTCAAGCCGCGGGCAGGCATCCACCATCCGCTTGATCAGGCCAAAGTAGCTACTGGGCACTAGCTCACTAGGCCACATCCTGACTATGAAGCCCTTCATAGCTAGTTCGGCCGCCCTGTGGAGTTCGACCACCTGCTTCAGTTGGTCGCTCAGAGGCATCAGATGTTCGACCCCAGCATACTGGGACCAGAACAGCTTCTCCGTTGAGCTCCCCTCCTGGGCACGGTAGAACTCCACAACGTCTGAGGCGCGGCGAGGAAGATCTGCAAATGCCCCTAGAGAGCTCCGTATTCGAGTAAGTAAAATAAATGCCTCCTCCACATGTTTGCTTTGCATAAAGAATTTCTTACCTGCTGCTATCTTTTTGGCCTCCTTGATCTCCTGCTATGCTTTCTCGGCTTCGGCCTTGGCATCTTTCAAATTCACAAGGGCCTTCGCATGCTCGGCCTCCTTCGTCTTCAGATTATGCACCACGGACTCGCACTTCTTGCCGAGGTCCTGGAGCTCCTGCTGTACCTCACCTACCCTAGCACTTTGCTTTTCGCGCTCCTTACACTCCGAGGCCGCCTTGTCTTCGGCCTCGGACAGCGCCTTCTTCAGGGACACCACCTCGGCGGCGGCCCCTGTTACATGGTCACGACACTTAGGTGTTAGACTCATCAATTTTGCCTATCCTTAAACGTATAAGAGTGGGAATTACTTACCCTTGTTCTCTTCGAGCTGCCTCTTCGTGAGGATGAGCTCTCCCTGCGCCTGCTCCAGATGCCGCTTCAGTTCGACAACCTCGGCAGTACGGGCAGCAGCAGCAAGCAGCACAACCTGCTTATTCACAACAATACTTATTATTAGACTCCCGCGGATTATAGTTGACCCTTCGTTTGGCTTTTCTATCAGAACACCAACCAGAGTATCAGGGGCTACTACCTATCGGGTGGTAATTTCATACATTTTTTACTTACCTCAAAGCCCGTCAGAAGGCTTGTGCAGGCTTCGGTTAGTCCGCTTTTGGCGAACAAAACCTTTTGAATCACCGCACTCATAAGAGTACGGTGCTCTTCTTCCATGGAGGCGCCTCGGAGCGCTTCCACCAGGCTATTCGGCGCCGTTGGTGCGCCGGAAGTCCTCGGCATGGGCGGCTCACCCTCCCTAACGGGGGGCTGCCAGCCAAGTCCGAACCGCTAGTTCGGAGCAGTGTTGATCGAGCTCGCCTTGTTGCGGCTCTCATCGACGCGATCCTCGGGTTACTTGAACCCCGCATGCCCGACATTTGGAATCCCGTCGTGGGGCATCTCCAGAGTCACCTCCCCCTGCTCTGAGAGCCTTCGGGACAACACCTCCATGTCATCCGCGTGTGGAGGGGTAGTGGCCGACGGGAGCGAATTTATCGCCGAATCGCTCAGGGACCCGGAGGAGGATTCCTTGGGGTGAGCCTTGGCCGGACTGCATATATTTTCGGCACTATAAGTATAAAAACTATGAAGTGAAACCATGATAGGATGCCGACACTTACGATCGCACCGGGGGCTTCCCCCGGGGCAGCCACCCCTCCTCACTGTAAGCGGCCATGGCGGAATAGTCCGGAAGGGTTACCTTCCCCTTCTTGGACGCCCCAGCCTCCCCCTCCGGGGCGGCTTTTCTCTTCTTCTCCCCCCCTAGTGCGGGGAGGTGGAATTTCTTCTTGATTCCCCCCGCCTCCCCAGGAGGAATGTGTCTCGTCGTCATCGGACGACAAAGGAATAACGACCTTGCGCCAAGGGCCTTTTCCGGCCCCTGGCCCGCTTCGTCGGGCTCCTCATCCTTCCCGGATGGGGCGTCTTCTTCTTCCTCCTCCTCCCCTTCGTGGGAGGAGTCCGCCTCGTCGTCTTCGGACGAGGCTTCGGACGCAACCTGACGCCGGAGACCCTTCCTGGTCCCCGGGGCCTTCTTTTCGGCCTTCTTCTCCGGCACCTTGTACGGTGCCGGGACTAGCATCTCCGTCAGGAGAGCATCCGCTGGATCTTCCGGCAATGGAGCCGGACAGTCAATCTGCTCCGCCATCTTCACATAATCCGGAGGCAAATATATATAAATACTTAAGACTACCCCATGAATGTATTGGGGAAAAACTAAACCCGGTGGTGGTCCAAAAACTCACTGGATTCGGGGGCCGCGCTGCATGAAGTCCGCGGTCCTCGGATGTGGGAGGAGGTACTTCGGAGGCCTTGAACAACACTTTCCGTGCGCCTTTGTGCGTCATGCCGTAGAGCTTCCGGAGCGTCTGGTGTTCGGCTGGGATGAACTCCCACAGATTTACCGCCCGCCTTTGGCAGGGCAGGATCCGGCGAACGAGCATGACCTGGATCACATTGACAAGCTTGATGTTCTTGTCCTTCATGCTTTTGATGCATGTCGGAGTCCGCCAGCTCAGTGGAATCGCCCCAGACAGGCCCTTCTCTTCCTGTGAGGTGAGCCGCGCAGGGATTCCGTGATCGAACTTCGGGGCCGCCGCCCAGTTGGCGCCGCGCGGCTCCGTGATGTAGAACCACCCCGATTGCCATCCTTTTACGGTCTCCGCAACGGAGCCGTCCAGCCAGGTGACGTTGGGCATCTTGCCCACCATGGCCCCTCCGCACTCCGCTTGTTGGCCGCGTATAACCTTCAACTTCACACAGAAGATTTGTAGACATAGGCCGAAGTGAGGCCGGATGCGGAGGAAAGCCTCGCAAACGACGATGAACGTCGAGATGTTGAGGACGAAATTCGGGGCTAGATCATGGAAATCTAGCCCATAGTAGAACATGAGCCCGCGGACGAAGGGATGGAGTGGAAATCCCAGTCCACGGACGAAGTGGGCGACGAACACGACTCTCTCGTGGGGTCCTGGGGCCGGAATGACCTGCCCGGCGTCCGGTAGCCGGTGCGCTATGTCTGCGGCCAAGTATCTGGCCGCCCGAAGATTTGTGATGTGCTTCTCCTCGACGGTGGAAGCCACCCACTTGCCTCCTGCTCCGGACATGTCTAGCTGTGCGGAGGGGACTTGGGCTTGAGCGCTGGAGCTCGAGGGGTCAAGAATGGGCAGAGAGGGAAGAAGGCATGGGTAAAAATGAGGAAATATTATCCCTTTATAGAGGCGACGAAAGCGGTGCGCCTCCCCACTTGCCCGTTGGAAAACGCTTGCTTCCCAAGCGCCACGATTAATGATATGGTGGGATTACCCATACCCGCATTGATGAGAATCCCGTAATGAGGGGGCACGATCTCTGCTTTGACAAGACGTGTCAAGGAAACCGCCTCGCAATATGCGCTGTGGCTGGTTGTGGAAAGACGGTTCGAATAATGACTTGACCGTAGTAGCACGTCGTGTTGCCTAAAAAAGTTGTCAGCAGATTGCATTTGTGAAGCATCATTCTCTCTACGGTGGCATACGAAAATCGTCTTGTGGATCCGGACACGGTTTGAGTGTTCGATCATTACCTTGGAGTATTCGGAGGAGGAACCCGCCTTGCAATGCCTAAGACAATACTGCACGCCGGACTCATCGTCATTGAAGCCTGGTTCAGGGCTCTTGAGGAGTCTGGATTAGGGGTATCCGGACAGCCGACCAGTACTACGTCCGGACTATTGAAGCGTGAAGATACAAGACTACAGACTTCGGCCCGTGTCCGGATGGGACTTTTCTTGGCGTGGAAGGCAAGCTTGGCGATCCGGATATTATATTTCCTTCCTTGTAACCGACTCCATGTAAACCCTAGCCCTCTCCGGTGCCTATATAAACCGGAGAGGTTGGTCCTTAGTAGGCCGATCACAATTACAATCATACCATCATAGGCTAGCTCTTAGAGTTTAGCCTCTACGACCTCGTGGTAGATCTACTCTTGTACTACCCATATCATCAATATTAATCAAGCAGGAAGTAGGGTTTCACCTCCATCTAGAGGGCCCGAACCTGGGTAAACATATGTGTCCTTGCTTCCTGTTACCATCAGCCTTGACACACAGATCGGGACCCCCTACCCGAGATCCGCCGGTTTTGACACCGACAATGTGTCCTTCTCTAGATGCTTTTAATGCCATGGGAAATCTAGTGGGTTCACCACCTCTCATGATAAATGAAACAACTTTAACTCTCGAGCATGTTATGGAAAGGCTAGAAGCTATTAAAAAGAAAATGCTCACTGAAGAAAACATTGAAAAATTGGATAAAAGGATGCATGATCTTGCTAATAGAATTGGGTCAAAAGCGGGAGATGCTCTTAATGTACTAAAAGAAAAAGAAACCTCATTCAATGAGAGAATAGAGGAGAGCCCCGCTAGAATTGATACGTTGGAAGAAATATTTAGTAATTTAAACATGGCTTTTTCTTCCGCTAAAACTATTGAAAAAATTCCAGTAAAAATTAGCAAGATTACTCAAGTCACTAAAAAGAAGGGTGCAACTTCTAATAGTAACAAAGAAGATCTTAAGATGATTAGTATTCACCCCGATTTTGTTCAAGTGATAAAAGACCCTACTTGCAAGAATGAATTTTTCAAACTTGTTCCAGCAGTATTGTTATTGAAAATTTGTATGCTATATCTTTGAAGAATTCTAAGTGTTTTATTGAGGAGTTAGAATAAGAAGAAAGATGACAACACTTAGATCTATGCATTATGCCTAGCTAGGGGCATAAAACGATAGCGCTTGTTGGGAGGCAACCCAATGAATAAAATTTATTTTGTCTTTTTCTTTCTGTTCTTGAGTGTTTGCACAATTATGCTACTGTTATGATTGTGTTTTTTATGTTTTAATTAGCGTTTGTGCCAAGAAAAGCCTTTGGGATCATGTTGGGTGATAGTTGATTTGATCTTATTGAAAAACAGAAACTTTTGCGCCCAGTAAAATAATTTTAATTTATCAAAGAAGCGCGATAAAATCCTGATTTTCGTACACATGATTGATATAAAAATTGGCCACGCGGTCCTAATTTTCAGAATTTGTGGAGTTATAGAAGTATTCAAAGTTTTCACATTGCTACAGACTGTTTTGTTTTTGACATATTCTGTTTTCTTTGCGTTGTGTGCTTATTTTGATGAATCTATGGTTTGTATTGCAGGATATAAGCCATGGTAAAGTTGGAATACAGTAGATATAATGCAAAAATAAAATCTGAATGGGTTTGCAATAGTAATTATAGTAGTAATTTGCTTTGTTATACTAACGGGTCTCACGAAGGTTTTGTTGAGTTTTGTGTGATTGAAGTTTTCAAGTTTTGGGTGAGATCATGATGGATGAAGGAACAAGGAGTACGAAGAGCCTTAGCTTGGGGATGCCCACGGCACCCCAAGTTATTATCCAAAGAGGAACAAGCAACTAAGCTTGGGGATGCCACTCGCCTCTTTCTTCTAACGACCATCGGTATTTTACGTGGAACTATATTTCTATTCGTCACATATCATGAGTTTTTCTTGGAGTGTCTTGTATTATTTGAGTCTTTGCTTGTTTTGCTTCTTTTTTTAGTCAAGTATCCTTGCTGGACACACCTATTTGAGAGAGCAAAATTATGCTATGATTTGTTAAAATTGCTCTATGTGCTTCACTTAAATCTTTTTGAGCAATGGAATTGCTCTAGTGCTTCATTTATATCTTTTTGAGCATGGTGTGCTTTAATTTTTTTGAAGAAATGCTCTCATGATTCACTTAGATTTATTTGAGAGTTAGTAAAAAATTTAAGAAATCCTCTCATGCTTCAATTAAATTATTTTGAGAGAAGAAAATTTTTATGCTCATGTTCTTTACATACATTTGTTTGAACTATCAAAAGCAACATATGAAATTGGTCCCAAAGTGATAGATATTCAAGAGGGATATAATAAAAAAATTCATGAAGATCATTGGACAAAATAAGCTTGATTCCTTGTAATAGTTTTGCGATATGATGATATAATATGTGAGTCATGTTGGTGAGTAATTATGCTTTAGTAAGAATATTGGTGTCAAGGTTTGTGATTCCCTATGCAAGCATGAAAGACAATAGTTATGCAATGAAATTACATTCTACTTGTGGTGCATTATTCGGTGTTAGTTATGCTTAATGCTCGCTTATGAGATTTTCCGTTTCTTGGTTGGATGCTTCTCAATCTTTTGCTAGCCTTCACTTGTACTAAGTGGGATTACTACTTGTGCATCCAAAATCCTTAAACCCACTTTTTGCCTTATGATTCCACTATACCTACCTATATGCGGTATTTCCATGCCATTCTAAGCAAATTTGTATGTGCCATCTCTAATCTTCAAAATAAATTTCCTTTTTGTGTGCTCGTACCGCTCATAAAAAGGTAGGGGTGGCCGATATTTTTCCATGCTAGATGTGTTATTCTCAAGATGAGTGTTCATTCACTTGTCATTGCACAAGAGTACGGCAAAGGTATTAGGGATGCCCAATCCTGAAATGAAAAATGAATTTACTTTATGTTGTCAAATGATAAATTCCTTGGAAAGTGTTGGTATGGACGGTACCCGTGGATTCGGTTAGCCGTGGAATGCGGATGTATGGTGGAAAAAGGAATAAACTTTATTTTCTGTTTGGGAACCGCCTATGATATATCTAGCATGGAAAGTATTGGGAACTACTCGGTCGTTTTTGTTGATAGGAAAGGCAAGCCACCCGAAATATTTTATCTCTATCTTTTTCCGCTTTGAGCTGTGGCACACAAATCCCTACTTCCCTCCGCGAAGGGCCTTTCTATTTACTTTATGTAAATTTTTTATTTGGAGTCTCCATCTTCTCTCATAAAGCACCAACTAAGGGGCACTATGATCGTACTTGAGCATTGGGTGTAGCTAATATGCGAGTGTGTTTCATGAATGGATCAATGATTGCGCATAATGGGCTAGGGATAACTTGCTTTAGAGTCGATATTTTGAACATGGTTGCTTGTTAGTATGCTTGAGTATTGAAATCTTCATGTCAAAACTAGACTATTGCTTTGAATCATTTAAAAGTCCAAATGTCCATGCTACAAAATAAAAGAATATGTGATGAACATGATAGACAACATTCCACATCAAAAATTCTATTTTTAGCATTTACCTACTCGAGGACGAGCAGGAATTAAGCTTGGGGATGCTTGATACGTCTCCAACGTATCTATAATTTTTTATTGTTCCATGCTATTATATTATCTGTTTTGGATGTTTAATGGGCTTTATTATACACGTTTATATTATTTTTGGGACTAACCTACTAACCAAAGGCCCAGTGCAAATTGCAGTTTTTATTGTTCCATGTTGTTATATTATCATTCTTGGATGTTTTACAATCATTTTATAGGAACTTTATATCATTTTTTGGGACTAACCTATTGACATAGTGCCCAGTGCCAGTTGCTGTTTTTTTGCTTGTTTTTTACTTCTCGGAAAATCAATACCAAATGGAGTCCAAAAGCAGTGAAACTTTTTGGAGATTTTTTTCTTGACCAGAAGACACATGATGGGTCAAGGAAGTACCAGGGGGCTCTGAGGAGAGCACAACCCAGCTGGGCGAGCCTGGGGGCCCAGGCGCGCCCTGGTGGGTTGTGCTCACCTCGGCCGCCTCCCGCACCGCCTCTTTGCTCTTTAAATACCCCAAAAATCCAAAAACCCTATGGGAGTCGAAGAAACACAATTCCAGCCGCCGCAAGTTCCAGAAACCATAGATCCAATCTAGACACCATCACAGAGGGGTTCGTCATCCTCATTGGTGCCTCTCCGATGATGCGCGAGTAGTTTATTGTAGACCTTCAGGTCCGTAGTTAGTAGCTAGACGGCTTCCTCTCTCTCTTTTGATTCTCAATACAATGGTCTCTTGGAGATCTATTTGATATAACTCTTTTTGCGACGTGTTTGTTGTGATCCGATGAACTTTTATTTTATGATCACATCTATTCTATCCATGAAAGTTATTTGAGTTTTGAATCGGGACAAGTTTTGGTATAAGCTTCTTGCAAAACCGGAGATTCTCTCAATAAGCCTCGCGGTTCCGAGAGGGAACGTGTCACCTTTGTATGCGAAACGATATATGCTGCCTCCCCCTGATTTTAGTTACAGAGGCAACATAGAACTATATGAGTGCCTGTTAAATTTTGGAATTATTCCGGGTTCTTTAGGCCTTTTTTATACACTACCAACACATTCCCGTGCGTTGCAACGGGAGGAAAAAACATCTTTCATACACATATCCGACAACATCAACAAACGATATTCTTAAAAAATATCTTTATTGACACAATTTCAAACAATATGAAAATCAAGTTTGAGCCTCTGGTGTACATAAAACTCGTATCAACAGTTTAATGTGCATCATCCTACAGGGGTATGTAGTGCACTGTGCAAAACATAGAAGATGATTATGTACCTGTTTTAACCTTTAGGATATGGTAGTTGATAGGAATCAACAACCCCTATAGTGCCAATAATAGATTATGTGAGATTATCAAACTATCATATCTACTAAATTTGAATAGGGTAGAAAACATATATAATAGACATTTATTAAATGCCCCACATAGAGAAGATATTAATTAAGTTTACATTTTGTTAAATTCTGGAATTATTCCGGGTTCATTTGGCCTTTTTTATATATTAATTGAGTTTCTGGACATTTAATGTGCATAATTCAAATTTGAACTGCAAGCACATGCTCAGGTGCACAAAAGTTGGTTGAAAAATCACATGTGTGTCCATGGGTGAATTTCTAGGTCCCATGCAAGAAATGGGACTGAAAATCAAACATCTGGGCGTCGTGACTCGGCCGAGAACATTGAGAAACTTGGTTTTTAAATTCCTATAAATCCAAAACTCGCCTGGAAATCATGAAACTTGGCATGGTGTCATGTCATGGCACTAACATGTTGTGGTAAAAAACTTGGAAGAATTGGAACAAGTTTTGGTATATGCTTCTTGTAAACCGGCGCTTCTCTTAAGAAGGCTCGTGGTTCTGAGAGGGAACGTGTCACCTTTGTGTGCGAAGCGATGTACGCTCCCCCCCCCCCAGATTTTCTTTATAGAGGGCAACATAGAATGAACTATATGAGTGTTGTGTTAAATTTTGGGATTAGTCCGGGTTCGTTTGGCCTTTTTATACATTAATTGAGTTTCTGGTCATTTAATGTGCATAATTCCATTCTGAACTACAAGCACATGCTCCAGTGCACCAAAGTTGGTTGAAAAATAACATGTGTGTCCTCGGGTGAATTTCTAGGTCCCATGCAAGAAATGGGAGTGAAATTCAAACATCTGGGCGTCGTGGCTCGGCCGAGAACATTGAGAAACATGGTTTTAAAATTCTTGTAAATCCAAAACACGCCTGAAAATCGTGAAACTTGGCATGGTGTCATGTCATGGTACTAACATGTTGTGGTAAAAAAATTGGCCGAATTGAAACAAATTTTGGTATAAGCTTCTTGCAAACCGTAGCTTCTCTGAACAATGCTCGTGGTTCTGAGAGGGAACGTGTTACCTTTGTGTACGAAACGATATACGCTGTCCCCCCTTGAGTTTCTTTACAGAGGCAACATAGAACTATATGAGTGTCGTGTTAAATTTTGGAATTATTCCGGGTTCGTTTGGCCTTTTATACATTAATTGAGTTTCTCGTCATTTAATGTGCATAATTCAAATTTGAACTACAAGCACATGCTCCAGTGCACCAAAGTTGGTTGAAAAATCACATGTGTGTCCTCGGGTAAATTTCTAGGTCCCATGCAAGAAATGAGAATGAAATTCAAACATCTGGGCGTCGTGGTTCAGCCGGAAACATTTAGAAACTTGGTTTTTTAATTCCTGTAAATCCAAAACACGCATGACATGGCACCAACATGTTGTGGTAATTTTGTTGTCCGATTTGCGAAGGCGCACAGATTAACAACCAACAAAGTCATTTTGGAACAAGTGCTGTCACGTTACAATCAGAAACACAAGTATTATTGAAACTATGGGCGTTCTACTTACCATTTACGTGCCGCCACGCGTCCCTTTTTTATTAGCTAGGAGGCGCCGTGCAGGGTAGCTATTTGAGTACGGGAGGCGTACGACCAAACCCCTGTGCGTGCTTATCGGGAGGAGAGCCATTTGACCTCCATCTGCCGCCCACCTCTCTCCCAAGGTCTCCATTAATGGCGCCCGAGCCCCTGTTTAATGGTGTGGCTATGTCTCACTCCACTGGGATTTAAGAGAGAAAAAAGAAAATCTGAAAAGAAAATTTTGCACGGATCTTGATGTAAGATCCAACGGACCTACATAGCATCTACTGCGACTTATAGCAAGACTGATGAATATATAAGGACGACGACAGTGGATAATATTTGTCTTACATAATTAGGAAGATAATTAAAAAATCCACGTGCACTATGCCCGAAATACACAAGGGCAAAAGAAGAAGGAAGACAACGATTTGGCTCGCTGATCTCTACTTTCTTGATGCGTTGCTATAGGCCACGGGAACTAGTCTCCGCAAAGAGTGGCGATGAGCTATTTCATGTCCTCAAGACGCTGCTTAAGAGCATCCATGGATTCCTCCACTAGCCTTTGGCGCTCGATGCGGAACATGTCATTCTCATCCATAGGTTTCTTGACGATGACGCCGGTCCTCTTCAACAAGGCATTGGTCTCCTCCTGCTACTCTGCACTTCCGACGATCTTCGCCCTCAGCAGGTCATGGCCCAGAGCTTCTCATTGTCCTCCCTTAGTTGTCGGATGACGCTAGTAGCATGTTCAAACGAGGCTTTCATGTTGTCCTGCAACCTCGGCCAACCGGAGATCTGATCCATCTGGCTATGGACGATCACATGCATATGCCTGTAAGAGTCGTCGCCTGCCCGCCAGACATTTTCCCAGGCCACCGCGGTGTGGCGGGACATCTCCGTTGCATTCGCAGCGCGGCGGGACATCTCTACTGCTTTCGCAGCGCGGCCGGACCAGTCTGCTGTATCGACGACGCATCGGAACCTCCGTGCTGCTACTTCCGCACAGCGGGACATGTCAGCTGCTTTCACGGCGAGGCGGGACATCTCTCGTGCTTCCGCTTACATGCTCGCCTCTCCCTGGTGGTAATCTCTCGACCTAGAACTCACGCTGGCCATGGCAGACGCAAGGGAAGGATGCTGAATGACTTGTTTGTTTTTGTGGATGAGGAGTTGAGGAGGAATGTGCAGTCATCTTGGCATAGTAGTATTTATAACCGAGTACTAATACGCTCCTAAGTGGGAAACTGTTTAGGTCGTGATCAGTGTGAACAGGTTTGCAATTAAATATAGTGTGGTAGTAATTTGGAATGTGACGAGCCGCAAGCTCAAAATTTATTGACGGTTCTAGTTTCTAAGTGCGGCACTATTCCAGGATGGCGTCGTGGGCACGTGTTCTTGGCTGTGGTGTAGCATATGCCATGGTACTTCTTTTTTTACTGATGTGTACGTGCAATAACTAGCACTGTCGGATACATATCTTACGGTTATTGGGGCGTTCGACGGGAATAGCCTCGTGGCGAGCTATAGACTAGTCTTTTTTCTACCTCGAAACATATCATCTCTCTCCGTCTTTCCCACACACACACCTATCTCTCAGGACTTCTCGCATGCACCATCTCTAGCTCCCTAGGTCGATGCCACCCACATACACTTGTACTCTGAGTTTAGTATGTTATACAGGGAGAGAGGAGGTGCACGCACACACTCGTCCTCTCTCACACACGCATCTGTAGCTACAAATTGTTGTGTTCTCAACCATCCGATTGGCTCTATCATAGGTTTCCCGTTGCTCCTTGGCATTGAGATTGAGAAGTTTAAAACGCGGAGGCTAAGCTGGAGGCACGAGGTTTTGGTTAATGTGTAGGCCGCACATGGCACCAACAAAACACGAGCTTCGTATGCCTGGTTCGCAGACGGGTGAGTTGTCCAAGTATAGAAACAACCAGGCCCTCCTTTGTATCTGCGCCTCGACTTATGCACAGAGAAATTAGGATCGGAGGGAGTACTACTAGTAGTAGTACTACTACTTTGATGTGTTGCGTCAACTCACACAAGTATGCAACACTTCCTGAACAAACAAGCATATAAGTTGTTATACTTCTTACCCAAAGGATCTTTATATCCAACAGACACAAAATATCCATTCGACTGTTGGAAATTACTTAAACTGCTGATCTGATGTCGAAGTAATTGCTGCATCGCCACCAAAACCCACCATCTCTTAAGCTAAAGTAGACAGAGCTAACCCCTATTAGCATATTACTAAGATAAACAGAAGGCACTATAGAATCATATAGGAGGTGAGCTTGTCAACCTGAATGTGGAGGGACACCGTCCTCGACAACCCAGCCCCGACAAGCAGCTTGGGAGGAACTATGAAGGTCAGCTCCTTCATGGCAATGTCGCCGGGATCCTTGCTGCTTGTCACCTCCATTTCCACCTTGACGACATCGGTCCTGCCTTTGGGCTTCCCCGGCGGGCCGTTCGCCCATAGCTTGGCCATGTAGTGTGCCAGTGGGGACGCACCCGCTCTGATGCAGACGACCGACATGGTGATAGGCGCGCCGATGTCGAGCATGACGCCGACCAAGAAAAACGTGCGGCCATCCTCCTCAGCGAACAGCAAGAGCCATGGCTCCGACAGTGGCCTTGCAGCTGGAGCACCTTGCCATACTGGATCATGTGCACGGGCATGGGATGCACGGTCCTGATGTGGTAGGAGAGTGCCGTGGCCAGGCCTTCGTAGCATGCAGACAGACACAGGGCATTTGCGAGTGTGGCGGAACACGCGCTCGGTGATCGGCGAGCTTGTGGTAAGTACGTAGAGCCCACAACTTTCATGCGGGCACTCCACACTCACCGAGGAGAGGACGGCTGATACGTCTCCAACGTATGTACTTTTCCTAATGCTTTTCCTCTTGTTTTGGACTCTAATTAGCATGATTTGAATGAAACTAACCCCGGACTGACGCTGTTTTCAGCAGAACTACCATGGTGTTGTTTTTGTGCAGAAATAAAAGTTCTCGGAATGGAACGAAACTTCGCGAGGAATTTTTATATAATAAATAAGAATTTCTGGAGCCAATACCTACCGTAGAGGGGCACCAGGTGGACACAACCCACCAGGGCGCGCGCCCATCTCCTGGCGCGCCCAGGTGGGTTGTCCCCACCTAGTGGCCCTGCAGACCCTGAAACCGACGCTATAAAATCCTATTTTTCCAGAAAAAAATCAAGGAGAAAGAATTATCGTGGTCCAAGAGACAGAGCTGCCGTAACCTCCTGTTCTTCATGAGGAGGCCATATTTGGAGTCCGTTTGGGGCTCCGGAGAGGGGGATCTTCGTTCTTCATCATCACCAACCCTTCTCCATCGCCAATTCCATGATGCTCCCCATCGAGAGTGAGTAATTCCTTCGTAGGCTCGCTGGTCGGTGAGGAGTTGGAGGAGATTCATCATGTAATCGAGTTAGTTTTGTTAGGGCTTGATCCCTAGTATCCACTATTGAGGGAGTCCTGGATTACGGGGTATCCGGACAGCCGGACTATGTACAACGTCCGGACTATTGAAGCGTGAAGATACAAGACTCAAGACTTCGGTCCGTGTCCGGATGGGACTCTCCTTTGCGTGGAAGGCAAGCTTGGCGATCCGGATATTGTGTTTCCTTTCCTGTAACCGACTCCATGTAATCCCTAGCCCTCTCTTGTGTCTATATAAACCGGATAGGTTGGTCCTTAGAAGGCCAATCACAATTACAATCATACCATCATAGGCTAGCTCTTAGGGTTTAGCCTCTACGATCTCGTGGTAGGTCTACTCTTGTACTACCCATATCATCAATATTAATCAAGCGGAAGTAGGGTTTTACCTCCATCGAGAGGGCGAACACAGGTAAACATCTGTCCCTTGCTTCCTGCTACCATCAGCCTTGACCTTGCAGATCGGGACCCCCTACCCAATATCCGCGGTTTGACACCGACATTGGTGCTTTCATTGAGAGTTCCTCGTATGCGTTCTTTGTCGAGCTCGATGGCTCCTTCAATCATCATCAACGGCGCTGTCCAGGCGAGACTTTCCTCCTGGACAGATCTTACGTGTTCGGCGGCTTCGCCGCGCGCCAACTTCGCAGCTATCTGGAGCAGATCGGCAGCTCGCCCAGCCACCAGATCAGGTTCGAAACCTGAACTACAGCGGACATCCGCGGAGACTTGATCTTGATGGATTGGGGCCTATGCCGAGAGCACCGGACGATCCACGACGAGCACGGCTTAGACCTGCCGTCGAGACGAAGCTCGAGGTATCACCCGTAGTATCCCGGACCTAGATCCGGGCAGGCTGCGCTGCCCTAAGGGCGGAGGATGGACCCGCCCCACAGTGTCGCACACTCATCGGCGGTGGAGCCGAACACGGTCTTACCTCTGCGGTGGCTGTGACTACGAACTCCGGATTCGTATCCGGTCGTTGGTTCGATCCGCGCCTCCGGTCCCGTCGGGCCGGGATGGGCTCGGTAATGGAGTTCACCATGCGGAATCTTCGGCACTCGCCCTTTGGCGACATCTTTGACTCATTAAAGTCTCTCTCTTTGTCGGGAGGCTCTTGGCGAACTATGTCCGGCTCAAGTGGGAGGCAGGCGGCGAAGAATTCGTTGCCCACCACCACCCACTTCATTGCCACGGTCGATGACTTAACCGAGTACTGAACTTGACTCCGAAGACATCGACGGTATGGACGATGATGCAGGAGAAGAATATGAACCACCGCTCACTGGGCGGTGGACAGCCACCTCTTCTTATGATTGCGATGAGGCAACGGAGGATAAAACCTCAGGGGAAAAAGAAAAGAATGGGCGTCGTCGGCGCCACTCCAAGCCCCGCCACAGCAATGCCGGCCCAGGAGACGAAAACAACCCGAATGGTGCCGAAGAAGAATACAACCCTGATCATCCTGCCTTCGAGCAGGCCGAACAGGAGGATGAGCAGGTCAGCCCAGAAGAACAGCGACGGATTTAATACCCGGAGGAGGACAGCTACATGCCCCCTCCGAAGGCGAGATTACCCTCGGCGACAACGAGTTCGGCGTGCTCGAGGATCCCGTGAAGCAGGGCGCTTCAGCGTCGGCTTATAGCCACCGCAAGGAGCACGAAAAGAAGCGGCGGCAACTCCAAGCTGATCAAGACCTACTCACAGACAGATGGACTGAAGTCCTGGCAGCCGAGGAATACGGACTTGAGCACCATACGGCTGACCGGCCACCTCGTGGCCGGGATAAAACGGCATACCAGTCCGCATACCAGCCAAAACCCCCACGCCAACATACTACGGCCCGGGGCAACAAAACAGGACAGCCAAGATCGATCTATGGATCGCGGGGGCGTGCCTCGGCATGCGATGACGACCGTCACGCCGGATACACCTTCAACAAGTCCGGCCGGGCCGAATATAGCCACCCAGAGCAATTTGACATGCGTAGCCACATAGCCTGGCACAGAGGCGCCGCGCACCCCCTCTGCTTCACTGACGAAGTAATGGATCATGAATTCCCAGAAGGGTTCAAACCCGTAAACACTGAATCATACGATGGCACAATAGACCCCGCAGTATGGAAAGAAGATTTTCTTCTCCACATTCACATGGCCCGCGGAGACGATCGACACGCTATCAAGTATCTTCCCCTTAAGCTCAAAGGACCAGCCCGGCACTGGCTAAACAGCATGCCAGCAAATTCCATTGGCAGTTGGGAAAACCTGGAAGACGCATTCCTCGACAACTTCCAGGGCACATATGTGCGACCACCTGACGCCGATGACTTGAGCTACATTACTCAACAGCCCGGAGAGTCAGCCAGAAAATTCTGGACTCGGTTCCTAACTAAAAAGAACCAAATAGTTGACTGTCCGGACGCCGAAGCCCTGGCGTCTTTTAAGCATAATATCCATGACGAGTGGCTCGCTCGACACCTCGGCCAGGAAAAACCCAAGTCCATGGCAGCTCTCACAACACTAATGACCCGGCGAGGACAGTTGGTTGGCTCGCAGCAGCACTACGCCACATTCTGGCAATTCGGATGGCCGCGACAATAACGGCAAGCCACGGCGTAACAGACATATGCGACGGAACAACGGCGACAGCACTAAAGACACGACAGTCAACGTCGGATTCAGCGGCAACAAGCTCGATCAGCGGAAGAAGCCGTTCAAAAGAAATAATCTGGGACCGTCCAGTCTGGACCGCATACTGGAGCACTCGTGCCAAATTCATGGCACCCCGCACAAGCCAGCCAACCACACCAATAGAGATTGCTGGGTATTCAAACAGGCCGGCAAGATAAACGTCGAAGACAAGGACAAGGGGCTACACAGCGACGATGACGAGGAGCCCCGACGTCCGAACACGGGGGGGGGGGGGGGGTGGGAGGCAGAAGAAATCCCCGGGTGAAAACGGTCAACATGATCTATGGCACGCACATCCCCAAGCGGGAACGGAAGCTGGCACTAAGGGATGTCTATGCGGTGGAGCCAGTCGCCCCCAAATTCAACCCATGGTCAGCTTGTTCGATCACCTTTGATCGTAGGGATCATCCTACTAGCATCCGTCATGGCGGCTCAGCCGCATTGGTCTTAGACCCAATCATCGACGGATTCCACCTCACGCGAGTCCTTTTATACGCGGCAAGAGCTTTGAACTGCTTTATCGGGACACGGTCATAAAATGGCACTACTAGGGAAAAGCCTAGCAGCAGCGCTGGTTTTAGGCCTATCGAGAGCGCCAGGCGAGCCTCGATAAGGCGCTTCTGACTAAAGCTTAGCGAGCAGCGCTGGACCAGCGCTGCTGCTAAAATGATCTAGTAGTAGCGCTTCTCGAGCAGCGCTTGTTTGGTAATTAGTAGTAGCGCTCCTCCTTGCCCGCGCTACTACTATTATTTAGTATTTTATTTATTTTTAATTCCATGTTCTATTTCATACACCTTTGCACACTTTTTCATACAACAGGAATTTAGAGACTGTTTTTACATCATAATGAGCAGGTGAAACAACCGTGGACTAGTTTCAAGTGGATGGACATCCACTTGAAACTAATCCGTGGTTATTTCACCCAATGATATAATAAATATCATATCATATCATAATACATCATTGTCATATAACACCTCCTCAAGATCATCGTTTTCATCAATGAGACATCAACTAGCAAATTAGTCACTAGTCGTAATCACAAGTACTCCTCATCATCAACTCTAACACATTGTATCACATAATAAACATATTGTACCTAATAGGACCTACTACATTCTCTTAGGACCTACTATATTCTCTAAGGTAAAATAGCAAAAAACAAGATAGACCCTGACTCTCCATTATGGAGAATGGAGATTATCCTGTCTCCAATTCTTGCCTTTCGCTTAATGTTACTTCCAAGAACCTCCTTGCGAATGTCCAAACCTTTTTTCCATTCTTTGATTAGCATGTGTTCACCGGTTTTAGAAATCCGATATGCACGGGTGAGATCCGTAGGATGACCTGGCTGTATGTTCAGAACTTCAAGCCGACCATTGTAATACATCAGATGAGGCACACAATCCATCAGGATTTTCTGTTGAAAAACATAGTAATAACCGTAGTTAGCAATGATGTACTAGTTTTGGAAGTATGCAAAAGATGCACGGATGTCGTAATAGTAAAAAATCTTACGGGGTATCTCCATAGAAGTTATCGTGGTTCAACACGTGCACTAGTGGCACGTATTCACCATAATTTGGAGGAGTTCGATAATAGGTATTGTAATTCTCAAAGAAAGTACAATAAGCAATCAGATGACTTTTCTCCTTATAAGTTAATTAGACCATCGATGTAGTGGGTTTTGTCTACCATCTTACGCACATTCTTTGAAGATTCAAAATAAGCTGTCAATGGAAATAAGCTGTCAACTATTTTGAAATAAACAATATAAATTAGTTAATAACTATGTTTGAGAAACTCACATTGCGGTAGAATCGGGCGTGTCAACAAGGACCCAAATGTCCATATTGTCTTGCTCGATGTCGGGATCACCAAGATCCATGGTGACAATCATACCCTCATAAAAACCATACATTTTGCAAAGTGCTTCCCAATTTTGGCAACCAAAATGGGTTACGCTCTGAGCATTGTACAGATTACTTCAAAATCCATATCATGATGGGTCCTTAGGTGTATTTTCTTTGTTTCAAAATTTTCATGGTCTTCAAAACCCATCCTCTCCAAGACATAGCGTCTTGCATGGCATGGGATAAGCTAGTCGAATTGTAAAAGATGAAAATTAGGCGTTGAAATAGTTGAAGTCATGCTTAATTACGAAAAAAACTCTTGTCGTTGTTGCGTACCATTTCAACATTGAAGGTCTCCTCGAGCTTAATGCTTGAAGCGCCGATCTTCATCCACTCAACGAACTGTCGTCGCACATACCTCGATCGTCGTGGCACCAGCTGCACTCCCGGAGGCTATGCGTCATCCGAGTACGACATTTCCTCGTTCATAATTCAAAGATTAAACTTGTACAATTAAATATATGTACTAAAAACATAGGCCTGAAAAATCCGGCATGACCTTTGCTAAAAAGGACATATCGGCGCTGAAATTTGCGGAGCGGAAATTAATCAACACTCCGGCAAAACATAGGCCACTCGGAGGTGTAAACTGAACATGAGCGGCCACTTGGCAACCACTATCCTATTTGAGCAACAAAAGATATACATGGATATTTGGCTGGTCTCACCTCGATGTCGGAGGGGTCGGTGTGAGGACGACGGCGGGGATGATGGAGGGCTCCTTGATTTCTGCAAAAGCAAAAACCGTATAAGTTATCACTAATACATCCCGAATAATTGCTTAAACTAAAAATAACAACAAATATGACATGTTCAACTAGTTTATTAATTCAACTAGTTCTTACTAAATATAAACTTACTATAAATAGAATATGTGGTTCAACTAGTTATATTAATTATCTTACTACAAAACTAGTTCTTTCTAAAAATAAAGTAGTTCAACTAGTTATATTAATTATCTTACTAAAATACATTAGTTATATTAATTCAACTAGTTCAACTAGTTTATTAATTTACTTACTAAACTAGTTCAACTACAACTAAAATAGTTCAACTACAACTACTATTAATCATACTGCCCTAAATTTTCTTACTTCTATTTTATTCAAAACACCTCGATTTGCAAGAACAGAGACAAGGGAGGGAGGAGGAGAGAGGAGGGGAGCAGGCGGCCGGAGGAGGAGGAGGCGGCCGCAGGGAGGGGAGGAGGGCACGATGGGAGGAGGAGGAGGAGGCGCGGTGGAGGAGGAGGCACGGAAGGAGGAGTACCTCGGTGGCGTCGGACGATGGTGAGGTCGAGAGCGGCGCGGTGAGGTCGAGGCGGAGGGGTGGGGGAGGCGGCGGCGACGATGAGGTCGAGAGCGGGCGGGCGGCAGGTGAGGTTGAGGCGGGCTCGGGCGGCGGCGGTGAGGGCAGGCTCGGGCTCGGGCGGCGATAGAGGAGTAGGGGAGCAGGGAGGAGGACTTAGTGAAATTTTGAGCGGGGTTAAGTCGAGACTAGCGATGGCGCACTTTAGGAACCGCTATAGCTAATGTAGCTATAAGCGCATTTTATCAAAAACGCCATCGCTAAGTCTAAGCACGATAAAATACATTGGCCATCAATGATCTTTTGTGTACAATCTGAATTCTCAATATGAGTCCACTCCGGTAGGAACCGGAGAGGACTCATATTGCGCCACAAATTCTACACATAGAGTTCAATGAAGACCAACTAGTTGTGATAGTTTCGTAAGTAACATATTTAAGGTGGTAAACACCTGTTACGGCGAGCGAGGTGGGACTAAACTTGTGGGCTGATCGTAGCAGTGGCGATTTTCTTAGAAGCGCCGCTGCTGCTAACTTCTATAGCAGTAGCGCGGTTCACTATAGGGCGCTCTTGCTATAACTAGCTGGGTTCTTGAGGTCATGGCAATTAGAGCAGTAGCGCGGTTTCCGTGGGGCGCTCTCGCTACTTTCCTTTCAGCAGCGTTTTTATATCAGCGATGCTGCTAATTAGCAGCAGCGCCTTATTTTAGAGCGCGCTGCTGCTAAGATTCTGTGTATAGGCTTTTCCCTAGTAGTGTGGGCATTGACCCTTCAAGGATCAAGCCCACTAAAACCACCTTTAAGGGTGTAATTCCTGGAGTACAGGCCCGATGTACGGGCTCTAGAACACTGGAAGTGGTCTTCGGATCCCCGGACAACTTCCGGAGCGAAGAGTTAATCTTCGACATCGTCCCTTTCCGCAGTGGTTACCACACACTGCTCGGACGAACCGCATTCGCTAGATTCAATGCGATACCACATTATGCATACCTCAAGCTCAAGATGCCAGGACCGCGCGGGGTCATCACTGTCAACGGAAATATGGACCGCTCCCTTCGAACAGTAGAGCATACGGCAGCCCTCGCGGCAGAAATACAATGCGGCCTACTCCGACAAACCAATCCGGCGACAACTTCGAGCACAGTCAAGCGAGTCCCGAGCACCCCGCAACAGGATCATCAGGAACACCAAGAGCGTGATTAGCAGTCCGGCCTCCACTCAAGCCCCTCCAAATCAGCATTCGCGCCACGCGCACACAATTACGCACTCACAATACCATGGGCATAGGCGGAGGCGCATCAACGACTCAGTCAATAGTGCGGGTAACCGCCAAATACCTTCATACTCTTTCCCTCTTACCTTTCAGGACACCGCGTTGGGGCAGCATCCTCAAAAGAGCCGAATTGCCGGACTTATAGGGGAGAGACATCCAAGGAGGCAACAGGGCGTTGTGCATGAAGGAAATACCCATGTGGAATCTATTTACGATCATTATACCTGCTTTATCTATCTGAACACAGCCTGCCCCTGGATAGGACATGTTAAATAGTCCTATTTTATCTCTGCTTAACGCATCCATTGTAAACGTACGCTTAAATGTATTTTTAGTCAATGGGAGATTATATATAGCGTCAGCTTATTATTCTTATTTGAGTATTTTTTTTCTCTTATAAATGTTCATTTGATATTGCATCTGTACACCTTGGTGCGGTCAGTTTGCGTGGGCTTCTCATGGCATACTGTAATATGGCAAATAAAGTCCAAACACTTTCAACAATGGCGGCACCACTGAACTTATAGCACTATAGGCATCAGCTCGAATCATGTCTTGGGTCTCTGATTGGGATAGCCCGGCTCCCTTGTTTTGGTGCCTTACGTTTCGTTATATCGGCTAAGGTAGCGCAGGGAGAACTACTGCAATTGTGTCCCGGTTCTTCCGAACGAGCACCTCAGTAGAGAAAGCCGAAAATTGACCGGCATGACGTGGCGAGAGCTGGTCGCTGTTCAAGAGGTTTTAAAATCCTTAATGATTTTCCGCTTTAGGCGATAAATCGGCTTCGTCCTATCTAGGTGTGTATAGCGCCCCGATTCGGCCTTCCGGATTCTAGGGGCTTCGCCGAAATTTAAAATTGTAGACTTTTATGGCTAAGTGAAAGTTATAAAGCCGCATAGTCCGATTGCCTTGTTAAGCTCGCGGACACCTCCTTAAGGGACCAAACATTTGGATAAAGAGTGTCCAGGTTTTCCACGAACACCCCAGTACTAGTTACGTGGGGGAGGAAGCCGACGATTGGCCTACTTTCAAAATTTTATAAACAGCCGCACAGAAGGTAATATTTTAAATAACAAAAGCGCTACATAGCGCAAGTAACTTCGTCTTTAATTACAAACATGACCGAAGTGAATTCATTCCAAAATGGCGTCCTTGGTACACTCATCGGCGACGAGATGAGCACCCTTCATCACGCCATCATAGTACATTTCGGCATGGCGATGCGCCTTGCCCTCCGGCGACTCGTCCTTGACCAGCTTCTCCGCATCCAGCTTGCCCCAATACACCTTGACGTGGGCAAAGGCTCGGCGGGCACCTTCGATGCAAACGGATCGCTTGATCACTTCAAGCCGCAGGCAGGCATCCACCATCTGCTTGATAAGGCCAAAGTAGCTACTGGGCAGAAGCTCACCAGGCCACATCCTGACTATGAAGTCCTTCATAGCCAGTTCGGCTGCCCTGTGGAGTTCGAGCAACTGCTTCATTTGGTCGCTCAGAGGCATCGGATGATCGCCCCAACATACTGGGACCAGAACAGCTTCTCCATTGAGCTCCCCTCCTGGGCACGGTAGAACTCCGCAGCGTCTGAGACGCTACGTGGCAGATCTGCAAATGCCCCTGGAGAGCTTCGAATTCGAGTAAGTAAAAGAAACGCCTCCTCCACATGTTTGCTTTGCATAAAGAATTTCTTACCCGCTGCTATCTTTTTGGCCTCCTGGATCTCCTGCTGCGCTTTCTCGGCTTCGGCCTTGGCATCTTTCAAATTTACAAGGGCCTTCACAAGCTCGGCCTTCTTCATCTTCAGATCATGCTCCACGGGCTCGCACTTCTTGCCGAGGTCCTGGAGCTCTTGTTGTACCTCGCCCACTCTAGCACTTTGCTTTTCGCGCTCCTTGCATTCCAAGGCCACTTTATTTTCGGCCTCGGACAGCGCTTTCTTCAGGGACGCCATTTCGGCGGTGGCCCCTGCTACACAGTCACGACGCTTTGGCGTTAGACTGACCAATTTTGCCTATCTTTAAATACATACGAACGGGGAATCGCTTACCTTTATTCTCCTCGATCTGCCTCTTCGCGAGGCCTAGCTCTCCCTCGCTACCGCTCTAGATCCCGCTTGATTCGGCAACTTGGCGATGACGGGCAGCGGCAAGAAGAAGCACAGACCTGCTTATGCACACGAATATTTACTGTTAGACCCTTGCGGATTATAATTGACCCTCCGTTTGGTTTTTATTTCCAAACACCAAACAAAGTATCAGGGGCTACTACCTATCGGGTGGTAATTTTACACATATTTATTACTTACCTCAAAACCTGTCAAGAGGCTGGTGCAAGCTTCGATTAATCCGCTCTTGGCGGGCGAAACCTTCGAATCACCGAACTCATAAGAGTACGGTGCTCCTCATCTATGGAAGCGTCGCGAAGCGCTTCCAGCACACAATCCGGCGCCTCGGGCGCACCAGAAGTCCTCGATGCAGACAACTCGCTCTCCCTGACGAGGGGTTGTTCGCCTGAGTTCGGAACCATTGAAGGTTCCGGGACAGTGTTCGGCTGAGAGCCCGGCCTATTGTGGCTCTCATCGACACGATCCGCGGGGACCTTGAACCACGCGTTTCCGACGTCTGGGACCCCGCCTTGGGGCGTCTCCAGAGTCACCTCCCCCCGCTCGGGGAGCCTTTGGTACAACACCTCCGTGTCATCCGCGGGTTGAGGAGTAGTGGCTGTCGGAAGCGAATTGATCTCCGAATCACTCAGGGATCCGGAGGAAGACACTTCGGGGTAAGCCCTGGCCGGACTGCACATATGTTTGGCGTTAAACAAAAGCTATAGAATGAAGTTATGATGGAGTGCGGACACTTACGATCGCACCGGGGGCTTCCCCGTGGGCAGCCACCCTTCCTTGCTATGAGAGGCCATGGCGGAGTAGTCCGGAAGGGGTACCTTCCCCTTCTTGGACGCCCCAGCCTCCCCCTCCGAGCCGGCTTTTCTCTTCTTCTCCCCCCAGTGCGGGGAGGTGGAATTTCTTCTTGATTCCCCCCGCCTCCACGGGTGGAATCTGTCTCGTCGTCATCGGACGACAGGGGTATAACGGCCTTGCGCTGAGGGCCTTTTCCGGCCCCCTGGTCCGCCTCTCCGGGCCCCTCATCCTTTCCGGATGGGGCATCTTCTTCTTGTTCCTCCTCTCCTTCGTGGGAGGAGTCTGCCTCGTCATCTTGGGACGAGGCTTCTGGCACAACCTTACGCCGGAGACCCTTTCGGATCCCCGGGGCCTTCTTCTCGGCCTTCTTCTCCGGCACCTTGTACGGTGCCGGGACCAGCATCTCCGTCAGGAGAGCGTCAGCTAGGCCCTCTGGCAGCGGAGCCGGACAGTAAACCTGCTCCTCTATCTCCACATAATCCTGAGGCAAATATGTATAACTACTTAAGGATCTCCCTTGAAATATTGAGAAAAACCGAGTCCAGTGGTAGTCTGAGAACTCACCTGACTAGGAGCCCGCACGGCGTGAAGCCCGCGGTCCTCGGATGTGGGAGGAGGCACTTCAGAGGCCTTGAACATCACCTTCCATGCGCCCTGGTGCGTCATGTCATAGAGCTTCCGGAGCGTCTGGTGTTCGGCCGGGACGAACTCCCATAGATTGACTGCCCGCCTTTGATAGGGCAGGATCCGGTGAACAAGCATGACCTGGATCACGTTGACAAGCTTGATGTTCTTGTCCTTCATGCTTTTGATGCATGTCTGGAGTCCCGTCAGCTCCGTGGAATCGCCCCAGGATAGGCCCTTCCTTTCCCCGGAGGTGAGCCTCATGGGGGCTCCAGACCTGAATTCGGGGGCCGCCGCCCAGTCGGCGCCGCGTGGTTCGGTGATGTAGAACCACCCCGATTGCCATCCTTTTACGGTCTCCGCAAAGGAGCCATCCAGCCAGGTGACATTAGGCATCTTGCCCACCATGGCTCCTCCACACTCCGCTTGCTCGCCGCTTACAATCTTCGGCTTCACGCAGAAGGTTTGCAGCCATAGGCCGAAATGAGGTCGGATGCGGAGGAAGGCCTCGCATACGACGATGAACGCCGAGATGTTGTGGACGAAATTTGGGGCTAGATCATGGAAATCTAGTCCGTAGTAGAACATGAGCCCGCGGACGAAGGGATGGAGGGGAAATCCCAGTCCACGGACGAAGTGGGCAATGAATACGACCCTCTCATGGGGTCCTGGGGTCGGAATGACCTGCCCGGCGTCCGGTAGCCGGTGTGCAATGTCCGCGGCCAAGTATCCGGCCACCCGAAGGTTTGTGATGTGCTTCTCCTTGATGGTGGAAGCCACCCACTTGCCTCCTGCTCCGGACATGTTTAGCTGTGCGGAGGAGACGAGGGCTTGGGCGCTGGAGCTCGAGGGGGCAAGAGTGGGCGAAGGAGGAGGAAGGCGTGAGAAAAAATGAGGAAATTTTATCCCTTTATAGAGGTGCCGAAAGCGGTACGCCTCCCCACTTGCCCATTGGGAATCGCTTGCTTCCCAAGCGCCACGCTTGATGGCGTGGTGGGATTACCCATACCCGTATTGATGAGAATCCCATGATAAGGGGACGCGATCTCTGCTTCGACAAGACGTGTCAAGGAAACCGCCTCGTAATATGCGCTGTAGCTGGTTGTGAGAAAACGGTTCGAATAACGATCCAACCATAATAACAAGTCGCGTCATCAGAAAAAGTTGTCAGCAGATTGCATCTGTGAAATATCATTCTCCCTACGGTGGCATATGAAGTTCTCTCGCAGATCCGAACACGGTCTAAGTGTTCGATGATTACTTTGGAGTATTCGAAGAAGGAACCCGCCTTGCAATGCCGACGACAATACTGCGCACCGGACTCATCGTCATTGAAGCACTGGTTCGAGGCTCTTGAGGAGTCTGGATTAGGGGTATCCGGACAGCGGGATTGTGTACTACGTCCGGACTATTGAAGCGTGAAGATACAAGACTCGGACTTGACCCCGTGTCCGGATGGGACTTTCCTTGGCGTGGAAGGCAAGCTTGGCGATCCGGATATTATATTTCCTTCCTTGTAACCGACTCCATGTAAACCCTAGCCCTCTCCGGTGCCTATATAAACCGGAGAGGTTGGTCCTTAGAAGGCCGATCACAATTACAATCATACCATCATAGGCTAGCTCTTAGGGTTTAGCCTCTACGATCTCGTGGTAGATCTACTCTTGTACTACCCATATCATCAATATTAATCAAGCAGGACCTCCATCGAGAGGGCCCAAACCTGGGTAAACATCTGTGTCCCTTTCTTCCTGCTACCATCAGCCTTGACGCATAGATCGGGACCCCCTACCCGAGATCCGCCGGTTTTGACACCAACAACTATGTTCTAAGATTGATGTTGCTATGAATTTTCCATGCTTAATGCTTGTCACTTTGGGCCCGGGTGCCATGAACTCAGATCTGAAATGTTTATGATATCACCATTGTATCCATGTTCTAGATCCGATCTTGCAAGTTATAGTCACCTACTATGTGTTATGATCCGGCAACACCGGAGTGACAATAGTCGGGACCACTCCCGGTGATGACCGTAGTTTGAGGAGTTCATGTATTCACTATGTGTTAATGCTTTGTTCCGGTTCTCTATTAAAAGGAGGCCTTAATATCCCTATAGTTTCCAATAGGACTCCGCTGCCACGGGAGGGTAGGACAAAAGATGTCATGCAAGTTATTTCCATAAGCACGTATGACTATTTAGGGAATACATGCCAACATTATATTGACGAACTGGAGATAGTGCCGTATCGCCCTAGGTTGTAACTGTCTCATGATGAATATTATCCAACAAGTCACCGATCCAATGCCTGCGAATTTATCTCATATTGTTCCTGCTAAGTTACTACTGCTATCATCACTGTTACACTTGCTACAAAACTACTGCGATCACTGTTACCGTTACCGTTGCTGCTGCTACTATTATCAAAACTATCATACTGCTTTGCTACTGATCACTTTGTTGCAGATAATTAATCTTCGGGTGTCGGTGTCAAAACCGGCGGATCTCGGGTAGGGGGTCCCGAACTGTGCGTCTAAGGCGGATGGTAGCAGGAGACAAGGGACACGATGTTTTTACCCAGGTTCGGGCCCACTCGATGGAGGTAATACCCTACTTCCTACTTGATTGATCTTGATGATATGAGTATTACAAGGGTTGATCTACCACGAGACCGTAGAGGCTAAACCCTAGAAGCTAGCCTATGGTATGATTGTCGTCGTCCTACGGACTAAACCCTCCAGTTCATACAGACACTGGAGGGGGCTAGGGTTACACAGAGTCGGTTACAAGGGAGGAAATCTACATATCTGTATTGCCAAGCTTGCCTTCCACGCCAAGGAGAGTCCCATCCGGACACGGAATGAAGTCTTCAATCTTATATCTTCATAGTCCAACAGTCCGGCCAAAGGATATAGTCCGGCTGTCCGGAGACCCCCTAATCCAGGACTCCCTCAGTATCCCCCAAACCAGGCTTCAATGACGATGAGTCCGGCACGCAGATTGTCTTCGGCATTGCAAGGCGGGTTCGTCTCCAAATTCTGAATACCTGCTGAGTAGTGTCCGACTTCCCATAAATGATACACTTCTTGGCTTCCGCGCCCAATAATGGCTATCTTCCATGTGTCGAGCGAATGTCAGAAGCCAGGGCATTTTTACATTTGCCACCCTAGCCATGTGAGTAAACTGTCTATTAAAGAGACGGGGATTCTTAGATCCAGATCACACCATCCTCCCACGGCGAGTATCCATCGGAGCGCACCCGAAAAATCCATTCCAACATGGCCGGCCATCGCAGCTCCTCCTCTCGCTCCCGTAGCCCTAAGCCCGGTGATTGGAAGAAGTGTTCCGTCCCGCATAGCCAATTAGTAAAGTTATAGACCTAGGGATTTCTCCCTCCAGCGTATATGGTCCCCGTTCAAGCCGGGCTCGCCACCTATAATGGCGGGGAGCAAGCAGAGAGCTTTCCCAATCCCTCCAAGGGGGACGGGTATGCCTTGTCCCTTATTTGTTAAGGAGACTCGTATTTCCAATCCATCCGTTCCTCCGCGGGCTCCTGGAGTTTTATGGCCTCCAGCTGCATAATCTCACCCCTGCTTCCATATTACACATTGCTGGTTATGTTGCCCTTTGTGAGCTGTTTCTGGGCTGCGAAGGTCATTTCGAGCTGTGGAAGAGGCTATTCCGCGGAGCCGAAATATGGCGCATCGCCGGGACCGGATACCTGTCCGGTACCCCGAAGAAGACGCCCGAAGACTGGCCTTCGGAGTGGTTTTATATGGAGGACGTCCCCCTTCCAGATCCTATCCGGATTGGTCTTCCTGAGTTCGACAATGCCCCTTTGAAGAAACGCCGAAGTTGGCGCCCCCGGAGCCCTCAGGAGGAAGATAACGGAGAAGTCCTTTACCTGATGGGCTGGATAAAGGTGCTGGCTCAATCAGGACTGACAATAATCGAGGTTATGTCAATATGCATAATGCGGGGGGTGCAGCCACTTCAATATCGAGGGCACCCCATGTGGCACTTTAACGGGGAAGATGATGCCACCCACTGCGGGCGTAAGGGACCGGACTCAGTTCCTGCTCTAGCAAAAATTATGTCCGATTTGTACAAGGGAGAGGAAGAGGAGTTCATCCGCATTAAGCCACGGGATGGATTCTCCATGTACAAACCTCCAAGCTAGGTGAGTTTTCACTTTTTGCTCCCATCCTTCCCGCATTCATTGTCATAAGTATTTACCTTGCCGTTTCATGGCAGGAACTGCGAAAAGCTGTAAGGGAGGTCAACAGCCCGCCTCCACAACTGGAGGACCCTGACCGGGCCCTCGATCCTGGACTCAAAGAGGATCCGGACATATTTGTGGAGCTGATCGACAGGATATTCTATCAATTAAGCTGTGATGATGCCACGGTGGCCATTATAGCTGACTATCCTGGGCTACTCCCCGCATCGCATGTAAGTAAAACCAGAGTCCCAACTTCTGAGAAGGATCCCCTTTTATGCACTTCACCTATCGTACACATATGGTGTCTTACAGGGAAGGCCCTCGGGACGCCATGCCGAACCATGCGACTTCGCCAACAAGGGGCACCAAAGCCGGTAGGCTGAAAAGGAAAGCGGTCGGGACTGAGATGCGGCCTTGCGCAGAGGTATGATCTGAAACCTCGCTCCGTGGTTGTCGTCTTTTAAAATATAATAACAGCCATGTTTCCTAGTAGGAAAAATGCTCGCCAGACTATATCTGGAGAGGTTGCCGATCACGCCTCCACCAGTCGGGCTCCAAGGCCGGACACAGAGGCGGAAGCTAACACAGGGCAAACGCCGGATGCTCCTCCTACAGAGGATGCGGATAGACTATCCGCTACAAATTCTGAAGTAGAGAGCGCCATGAATCACAGGCGTCGTCGGGCCGTGCTCAGTGACGCTTGTTTCTCCCAAGAGGCGTTTGATTCCTTTAACTCAGGAGACGCGTACGTCCATGCTGCTCAAAATGGTCTTGCCAGAGCCACGGACCAGTATGTAAAGGATATACGGGTAAGAAAATCTGATGATTATATGTATCGAGTAGCCCGAGACTTGAAGCAGTTGACATAACTGATTTAAGGATCATTATTTGTGCAGGTTCTTACAAAGAAGAATACCCAATTGTCTCAAGAGCTGGAAGAGGGCAAAGTCCAGCTACGGGCCGTGGTTGCCGCATTGAAGGAGTCCGAGAAGGCCCCCTCTGGTAACACTGGTTCCCATTGTAAGAATGGCAGTGCCAGATAATGTGCGGCATGCATGCAAATCTAACAATAGATGTTGCGATGACTCGGAGTGAATCCGGAGGCCGTGCGAGGATGCATAGCGTGCCAATCGACAGCTAAATGCTGGCGGCGGCGTGCTACGCTGGCGTCATTTGGGAGAAAATGATCTCAAGGCGCCAATATTCCATTGGCGTGGGCGAAAGATGTTCGAGCCCACTTGCGGACTCCGTGAAGGAGAATAAGCGGCTTCGACGCGGCATTTTAGTAAGTGCTTGAGCGAACTTTTGAAAGAGTTCAGCGAAGGAGCCGCTAACGAGTTATATACGTAGGTATCTTTGACGAATGTCGTCCCGCGGAGGAGATGCCGGTCTGCGGGTGATCTTCTACGAGCTCTCACATTTGCACGAGCAAGTTCGGCGGTGATGCGGGGCATTGCCCAAGCCTTGTGGCCATCCGCCTCCCGGCCGGGAGGCACGGGGAGCTTATAGAAGCTCAAGGGGCGCGGCACTTCCGATTATGGAAGATATCGGCCTGCCGACAAGGTGCAAGGGAAGCCGGGCCATGGTGAAGGCGCGATATGCCGAGCTGACCCAAACCACATGGCGAGGTCGGACTGTGGGGCCCGATGGGAAAGAGATCCCGTCGGTTTGGTGTATGACCAAGTAGAATTAGCATAAAAGTATTCCCAACAGGATTGTAGGCTAGACAGCCTGTTGGATGGTATAGAAGAAGAATTTAGTCGATCTAAGTATTATGTAATTTAAGTTACATATGTAATGTCCCTAGCGGATTGTAAATCATTTGCCATGGCGGACCTTTTAACCCGACCTCTGGACCCGATAGTCCACGAGTGTATCTGAATACCCGCTCGATTATGTAAAAACCGGGTATGCGTGGAAACCAGGCGTAGGGGTCATAAGTGCTTGAACAGACAAGTACCCAACTAGCTATGTTATATTACATGGATAGTAAGAAACATCTTCCAGGGAGAATAGTTCCATTAAGGGTTCCTTTCCCTGGGTACGCATGCCCTAATGTGCATGTTCGAACTGCGAAAAGAGACGCAGGCTATAAACATCTGGGGGCATGTATTAAAATAATTAAAAAAGTCATCTTTTGTTCATCGACCTAATATTCCCTTAAGAAAGCTAGCTTTCGGCATCACCCAGTCTGAGGTACACATCCGGCTGACCCAGCAGTAACAATTGCAGAGGTGCTCCCCTTATGCCCTAGCCGAATTAACGGGAACGTAGGGCATAAATACAAGAGCCAGGCAACCCAGCTTGGCCAAAACTTAAGTCATATCGATGCATATAATGGCGAAAAAAAGGTACATGCGGAAGAATAACTCATGTGTGGGGCATGAAGCCCAGAAAAATAGTTATATTAAGCTTCTGTATAAGAAGCCCCCAGGTATAATGAGCGCGGTTAGCGCGTGTGTAGTCAAGACACAAGTTAGCCTTTTAAGGCCTTGAGAAGAAAGAAAAAGGAGAAAGAAAGAGAGAGAAAACAGATAACGGATGTGCAAAAAATGGACGGGGGTAAGGAGACGAACACAGAGTCCGGCGCTAGGCGTAGAATCTTCGGAGTCTGGCTGCGTTCCATGGGTTTGGCTCGATCCGATTGTCCGATGCATCCCGCAGACGGTACACTCCACCGGTCAGAACCTGGTCAATAATGAAGGGACCTTCTCATTTGGGCTTGAGTTTGTTCTTTTTCTTCTCCAGCAGGCGTAGAACTAGTTCGCCAACGTTATAAGTTTTGGCCCGTACTTCTTTGCTTTGGTACCTTGAGCACTGTTGCTTGATAGAATGCGGAGCGGGCTTTTGCCACGCGCTCCTCCTCGAGGCGTCAAACTGTCCTGCCGATCAAGCTCGACCTCTTTTTCTTCATACATGCGCACTCGAGGTGAGTCATGAATTATGTCGCAGGGCAAAACCGCCTCTGCGCCGTACACCTTAAAAACGGTGTGTATTCGATAGTGCGATTTGGCGTGGTCCACGACCCCATAGTACGGAGTCGAGCTCCTCTACCCAGTGCGTGTTAGACTCCTTTAAGGACCGCACTAATCTGGGTTTGATGCCGCTCATGATAAGACCATTTTCTCGCTCGACTTGACCGTTAGTTTGCGGGTGATAGACAGAAGCATAATCGAGCTTGATGCCCATGTTGTTGCACCAAAGTTTTACCTCGTTGGCTGTAAAGTTCTTGCCATTGTCAGTGAAGATGCTGCGGGGGACGCCATAACGGTGTACAACCCCAGATATGAAGTCTATCACCGGTCCGTATTCGGCCGTTTTAACGAGTTTGGCTTCTATCCATTTGGTGAATTTATCCACCATGACCAGTAAGTATTTTTTTCTTATGGGTTCCCCCTTTGAGGGGTCCGACCATATCAAGCCCCCAGACCGCAAAGGGCCAAGTGATCTGGATTTTTTGGAGAGCGGTAGGCGGCATATGGCTTTGGTTTGCAAAAAGCTGGCAACCGACGCAATGTTGGACCAGATCATGTGCATCTGCCCGGGCCGTCGGCCAATAGAAACCTGTACGGAAGGCCTTGCTTACAAGGGCCCGGGCTGCGGCGTGGTGGCCACCGAGTCCAAAGATGGATTTCGCCAAAAGCTTCCGCCCTTCCTCTTGAGATGCACCTTTGAAGGACTCCGGTAGTGCTTTTCTTATAAAGCTCTCCCTCGTGGACCTTGTAGGCTTTAGATCGCCGCACTATGCAGCGTCCCTCATTTTGGTCCTCGGGTAGTTCCTACCTAGTTAGGTAGGCCAGAATGGATTACATCCGCAGGCGATGGCGGCCATTATCACATGGGCTGAAGGTGTTATTTCGATGGCAGAGCCTCCGATTATGTCAGAGTGTTCGGTATCTGGTGTTGTGGCCGGGTCTGGACTATTGTTACCGGTGTCCCCTTCCCATACCACGGATGGCTTAAACAGCCTTTCCAAGAAGATGTTAGGTGGGACAGTGTCGCGCTTAGCGCCGATACGGGCGAGGTTATCTGTCGCCTGATTGTTTTCCCGAGCCACATGGTGGAATTCAAGCCCCTTGAACCGAGCTGACATTTTGAGGACGGCGTTGCGATATGCCGCCATTTTTGGATCCTTGGCGTCGAAGTCCCATTTATTTGGGATATTGCGAGGTTCGAGTCCCCACGCACCTCCAGGCGTCGAATGCCCATGGAAACTGCCATCCGAAGACCATGTAACAGGGCCTCGTATTCGGCTGCATTGTTGGAGTCTGTGTACAGTATTTGGAGTACGTATTGGACTGTATCTCCGATGGGGGACGTCAGGACGACGCCAGCCCCCAGACTAGCCAGCATTTTAGAGCCGTCGAAGGGCATGATCCAATTGGAGTACGCGCTGTACTCTTTAGGGAGTTCGACTTCTGTCCATTCGGTGACGAAATCAGCCAGTACTTGCGACTTAATGGCTCGTCGAGGTTTATATGTTATGTCGAACGGGAGGAGCTCGATGGCCCATTTGGCAATCCGGCTCGTGGCATCGTGGTTGTTTATTATGTTGTTGAGTGGTACTTCCGAGGCCATCGTGATTGAACACTCTTGAAAGGAGTGTCGTAGTTTCCGGGATGCCATAAATACCGCGTATGTTATCTTTTGATAATGTGGGTACCGTGATTTGCATGGCGTGAGGACAGTGGATACATAATATACCGACTTTTGGAGTGGAAATTTATGTTCGTCCGTGTCTCGTTCGACGACGAGCACTGCGCATACAACTTGATGAGTTGCCTCTATATATAACAACATTGGTTCGCCGGCATTTGGTGCGGCCAAGATTGGGTTGGTGGCCAAGATGGCTTTTATTTCTTCCAATCCGGCCGTGGCGCGTCAAATCCACTCGAAGTGTTGATGCGCGAAGAAGGCGATAAAGGGTAATGCCTTTTCTCCTAATCGGGAGATAAAGCGGCAAAAGGCCACACATCGATTAACTTCTGGATTTTCTTGAGGTCTGTTGGGATAGCCAAGCGTGATGAGCTCGGATTTTAGCCGAATTTGCTTCAATTCCTCTACTGGAGACAATGAAGCCTAGGAGCTTTCCGGCGGGCACGCCGAAAACGCATTTTTCTGGATTACGCTTAATGTCGTATGTTCGGAGATTGTCGAACGTGAGCCTCAAGTCGTCTATTAAGGAGTCGGCGTGTCTGGTTTTAACGACCACATAGTCTCGTATGCCTCCACCGTTTTGCCGATCTGCTTTTCCGGACATGTACGAATCATGCGTTGATACGTGGCGCGGCGTTTTTAGCCGAAGGGCATTGTGTTGAAGCGAAGGGGCCGTAAGGAGTAATAAATGCCGTTGCGGCAGATCGACTCCACCATCTTGATTTGGTGGTAGCCGGAGTATCGTCAAGAAAACACGATGAGTCGTGTCCGCAAAGAGCATCGATAATTTGATCGATCGAGGGAGGAAGGATCCTTTGGGGAAGCCTTATTAAGGTCCTTGAAGTCGGCGCATAGGCGCCAGGATTTGTCCTTCTTTGGTACCATCACCGGGTTTGCTAGCCATCCGGATGTTTTATTTCTCTAATGAATCCGACCTCCGATGGCTAGCTCCTCTCCCATGGCTTGTCGCTTAGGTTCAGAGAAACGCCGAAGAGTCTGCTTGACCGGCTTGAATCCCTTTAGGATGTTAAGGCTATGATCGGCCAGCCTGCGTGGGATTCCTGGCATGTCTGAAGGATGCCAGATGAATATGTCCCAATTCTCGCGCAGGAACTCCCGTAGTGCGGCGTCTACAGCAGGGTTTAACTGTGCCCCGATGGATGCTATTTTTGTAGGGTCCGTTGGGTGGACTTGGAATTTGACTATTTCATCCGCTGGTTTGAAAGAGGTGGACTTGGATCTTTTGTCGAGTATCACATCATCCCTGTCCACTGTGGAGCGCAGCGCAGTTAATTCCTCCGCCGCAAGGGCTTTGGATAGTGCCTCGAGGGCCAGTGCGGCTTTTTTCTTTTTGGCACGGAGTGCTATGTCCGGATCACTAGCGAGAGTGATGATTCCGTTGGGCCCGGGCATTTTGAGCTTCATGTACTCGTAATGGGGTATGGCTTGGAAGATCGTGAATGCCTCCCGCCCTAGAAGGGCGTGGTATCCGCTACCGAACGGGGCCACTTGGAATGTAATTTCTTCGGACCTGTAATTCTTCGGAGTGCCGAATACCACGTCTAGAGTGATTTTCCCAGCGCAACATGCCTCCCGACTGGGAATGATTCCTCTGAAGGTCGTGCTGCTTTGCTCAATGCAGTTTCTGTCTATTTCAATTTTTTGAAGAGTCTCTTCATAAATGAGGTTTAATCCGCTGCGAGAGATTAATGCTTTTTGAACCGGAACTTTAAACCGGATTTGAAAGCTTTAAAAATTTGTGAGGGACAAATTTACCTTGAGCGGATTTTGAACCGGATTGAGAGCTTCAAAATTTGTGAGGACAAATTACCTGGGCGGCTTTTGAACCGGATTTAAGAGCTTCAGTGCTTTGTGAAAGAAAGATGTCTCTTGAACCGGATTTTAAACCAGAGTCCTTATTTTGAGCCGGAAATCTTCTGACGGCTTTTAAATTTTCATCGATCTAGCAGTAATCTCCGGGGCCTGGGTTATTTTTCCCTTCAATGATTTTGAATTTATTGAAACCGGCTAATTTTGCAGAGTCATATCATTGTAGCCCCCGAGTCTCAAGACGACTTGAGGAGTTGGCTTGAGATTCCTCATAATTAACCGTGATATAGACCGGCTTAAATCCTGCATGGGACAGCTTGCAAACCAAAGTAATTGCTCTTTTGAAGAAAATAATATGTAATATAAAATATATTGGATGGATTTCACCTGATATGTTAGGCTAGTGATTATCCACAGAAGGTTGAGGTGACTGCAGCGGGTTATAAATGATCCCGTATGAGCTGTGTCGACAACTTTCGGCCAATGGTTCCTTCAATGGCTGTTTGAAGTTAACCAAACCGTAGTGCCGGCGACTTATGCACCTATCCATTGAGCCATCCAGTGCAGACGGCGGTTGATAATATATGATAATTTGCCTCCAATTTGTTGGAAAAGAAACTGGGCTTCCCAAGTAGTGACTTGCTCATACTCAATAAATAGCTCATACAGAAAAATGCGGCCCGGTGTGTTGATGTAGACCAGGCCGCGAGAGACGAACCGTAAAAAACGACCGCAACATCCAAGGCGGCTCAAACAGATGAATCAACCGTGGTGCTGTAAACCGGTGCGGGCGGGTAAATTGTCCTCCTTGTTGTAAGCCGGCGTGGTCGTAAGAGATGGCCATGGCGTTGTAAGCCGGCGCGGTCGCGAGAGACAGCCACGGCGTTGTAAGCCGGCGCGGTCGCGAGAGACGGCTACCTGTGCCAAAAGATGTTGGCGTGCCTCCACCTCCGCGGTATAATACCACTTTTTGTCATAAACAATTGCCCTGCATAAACAATATTGCAGATCAAGGAAAAGATAAACTTGTTCTTTGACAAAAACAACATGTGATAATAAAACAAACTTGGGTGGATATCACCTGATTTGTTTAGGCCGAAAATAATCCGCCAAGAAGTTGATAAACCCTAGGTGAAACTGAAATCCCTCACGGGTGAATCAGCCGCGGGAACAAACAGATAAACCGGCCATGGCGTTTGTAAGCCGGTACGGACGAGCAAGTTGTCCTCCACGTTGTAAGCCGGTGAGGACGCGTGAACCGGCCGCGAGGGCGGACGGGCGAGTTGTCCATGGCATTGTAAGGTGGTGCTGACGAGCGAGCCGGTCGGCGCGTTGATGTAAACCGGACCGCAGGGGCGATGGCTGTATATAACAACACTATAGGCAGAGTGGTTGTTTTCAAAAAATTAATAAATATTGATAAAAGTGGCGGATGGATATCACCGTATATTTTTGCGGATCTTGGCGCTGGATAATGCATAGTACTGCTTTTGTTTTTTGACAAAAGAGTTAATTGGTTCTGTGTCTTCTAGTGCGTGAGCTCTCCACATAACCCGACCGGCACTTTTTGAGCCGGAATTTTTGGAACCAGAACTTCTTGATAATCCGGCCGGAACCTTTGATAACCCGGAACTTTTTTAATAATCCGGCCGTAACTTTTGATAATCCGGAACTTTTGAACTGGAACCTCTTGATAACCTGGCCGAAACTTTTGGTAATCCGGAACTTTTGAACCGGAACCTCTTGATAATCCGGCCGGAACTTTTGAACGGGAACCTCTTAATAATCCGAAACTTTTTTGTAGCCTAAGTCGGAACTCTTTGTTGACTCGGACGGAACCTTTCGGCATTCGGCTGGAACCCTTCGGCGATTCGGACCGAACTTTTCGTCGAGGCGATTGGAACTCTTTGGTGATTCAGACGGAACCTTTCGTCGAGGCGGTCGAAACTTTTTCGGCGATTTAGACGGAACTTTCGTCAAGACGGTCGGAACTTTTTCGGTGAGCCAGCTGGAACTCTCCGACAAGTCGACCGGAACTTCTTCAATAAGTTGGGCGAACCTTCTCGATCCCTGGGATAGCGCCCTTCAAGAACTCAACACAACCGTGCGCGAGCCCCAAGGTGGGCGCCAACTGTCGTGGAATTGTCACGGCAGATGTCCTTAGTGTCATGACTTAGTCGCGAGGCCAACGAATCTATGTGGTAGCTTGAGAGGGGTTGATCGGGACGAGAGACGCAACAGGCAAGAAAAGGATTTAGACAGCTTCGGGCCCCGGGAAACATCATCCGGTAATAACCCTACATGCTGTTTGTGGCTAGGTCTCATTATGATCATGAGAGAGTCGTCGTTAAGCCGGCTCTTTGTGTCTAGCCCTAGAGATTGTTCTTGTTTCCTCTCCCCCTTTTGGGGAGCCCTGCCCCTCCTTATATAAGTTTAAAGGGGCGGGTTACATGTGGAGTCCAAATAGGATTAGGACTAGCTTATCTTGTACTACAAGCCAGATACAAGTCCGGGTCTTGATTCCTTGTAAGGGAGATATTCCTCACGCCTTTCCTCCTAAGCCGGCCTATCATAACGTAAGCCAGCCTTCTAGGCCTTGAGCCTGCTGGGCCCCCGGGTCTTGTCGCTCCTCTGATCCGCTTGCCAGGTCACCCATAAGTCGCCAGGATCGGGCGGGTCACTTAATGTGTCGTCCAGTCAGGGCGGGTCATTAATGAGTCGCCAAGTCCGGCCGGGTTATACTTCCGGCCGGGTTACACCGCGGGGTATATCCCCGACAGATATAGTCCGGCTGTCCGGAGACCCCCCAATCTAGGACTCCCTCACCGGGTGTGGTTGAATTGACAACTCAGCTGCTAATACCTTCAAATATTCTTTGGCTCCCCTTGTGTCGAATCTATAAATTTGGGTTGAATACTCTACCCTCGAAAACTGTTGCAATCCCCTATACTTGTGGGTTATCAAGACCTTTTTCTGGTGCCGTTGCCGGGGAGCATAGCTATATTTTTTGAGTCACTTGGGATTACTATCAATTCATAACAATGAAGAATCTGAAGGATGCTAAGACTAGGATATTTCCTCAAAGACGAGGGGAGGTAAGGAACTGCCATCTAGTTCTGCTTTAGATTCACCTTCTGTTATAAGTAAACTTGCAACACCACCACATGCAATTAATTCTGATATGTCACAAGTTATTGATGATGCTACTTCTTCTATGGATAATGCTTATGATGATGCTAGTACCTTGCTTGATAACGATGATGTGCCACTTGGTGACTTTCTTGATAAACAAATTGCTAGAGTAATATAACATGATGTTGTTGAATCTGATGATGAGCTTCAAACTGAAAGTCCTGAAACACCTGCTAGAACTAGCCCTCCTAGATATGAATTGCCTAAGGTACCGGAAGGTTATGTTATGAATGAGGAGACAACTAGAGATATTCTTGCTTGCAGAGATAGAGATGATCTAGAGAAATTATTATGCAATTATAAAGAAAAATCTCTGAATGCTAGAATGAAATATGATCCTAAGTTTGCTACTTCACCTATCTTTATTGATGATAGGGATTATGAATTCTCTGTTGACCCAGAGTTAATTACTTTGGTTGAATCTGATCCTTTCCATGGTTATGAAACTGACACTGTTGTGGCACATCTTACTAAGTTGAATGATATAGCCACACTTTTTACTCATGATGAGAAAACTTGTTATTACTTTATTCTCAAATTATTTCCTTTCTCATTAAAGGGTGATGCTAAAGCTTGGTATAATACTGCTCCTGGTTGTGTGCGTAGTCCCCAGGATATGATTTATTACTTCTCTGAAAAATATTTTCCTGCTCATAAGAAACAAGCTGCCTTATGGGAAATATTTAACTTTGTGCAAACCAAAGAAGAGAGTCTCGCACAAGCTTGGGGGAGGCTTTTCCAGTTACTTAATGCTTTGCCCGGTCATCCTCTTAAGAAAAATGAAATACTTGATATTTTCTATAATGGACTAACCGATGCTTCTAGGGACTTCCTAGATAGTTGTGTTGGCTGTGTTTTCAGGGAACGAACTGTTGGACAAGCTGAAGAATTATTGAATAATATATTGAAAAATTATGATGATTGGACCATTCCTGAACCACCACCTAAACCCACTCCGAAGAAGAGAGGTATATTATATCTCAGTCCTGAAGATATGCAAGAGGCAAAGAAATCTATGAAGGAAAAAGGTAGTAAAGCCAAGGATGTTAAAAATTTACATCCTATTGAAGAGATACATGGGTTTAGTACACCACCACTGCCTAAGGTGGTAGAGGTAAATTCTCTAATGAAGTTCAATGATAATGACAATCCT
Organism: Aegilops longissima; assembly: GCA_021605205.1. Lineage (NCBI taxonomy): Eukaryota > Viridiplantae > Streptophyta > Magnoliopsida > Poales > Poaceae > Aegilops > Aegilops longissima. The sequence continues at coordinate 515,551,048 of CM038682.1, forward strand.
CGGAATATGCATCCTAGCCAATGCCTTTATGAGTTTGAAAATAATATTAGAAAACAAGATCACTTCAATGCAAATGTTATGAAACAATTGAAATACAATTCTGATATGATTGCTCGCTTGAGTGACTTGTTATTTAGAATCTCAAATGATGTTAGAGGTGTTGGAAAACATGCTTCTATGGTTCAAACTCAATTAGAACAAGTTGCTAAATCTCAAAGAGAATTGCTTGATGAAATGAATAATAATATACATGACTTTGCTGTTAAAGTAGCAACTAGGGGAGGTAAAATGATTTGAGAACCACTTTATCCTAAGGGACACCCAAAAATAATAGAACAAGATTCAGAAAGAGTTAACACTGATGCACCTAGTCCTTCTAGAAAGAAAAAGAAAAAGAAAAATGATAGGACTTTGCATGCTTCTAGTGAACCTGAAATAGAAGAACCTCCTAATAATGATAATGAAACTTCTATCTCTGATGCTGAAACTCAATCTGGTAATGAACACTCACCTAGGATTAATGAAAAAGATAATGATGAGGTTCATGAAGATACTCAAACAATTAATGAAAAGAACTAGACAATGATGTTGAGATAGAACCACCCGTTGATCTTGATAACCCACAACCAAAGAATAAAAGATATGACAAAAGAGACTTCATTGCTAGAAAACACGGTAAAGAAAGAGAACTGTGGGTTCAAAACCTATGTCTTTTCCACCCAAATCAACTAAAAAGAAAGATTATGAAGAATTTGAACGCTTTGCTGAAATGCTTCACTTGACTGATATCTTGAAAATGCCTCCTTATGTGTCGGGGTAATTGACTATGGGTACCCCGAAGATAGCGAGACAATATTCAAGATATCGGGGCTAGCAAAGCCCCTCAGTTCGACTGCCCGGGCCAACTCGCCACCCGGCCTGCTCCCCAGCTGGCTGCCCCAGCCAGCCGACTGCCGACTGCACCAACCAGCTGGCTGCCCGAAGTCAACCGCCGACACCGACAAGACGGCTATACCTGGCACTGTTGATGAGTAGTAGTGGCGCCATCATGTATAGTGTCATTTGTCCTTGGGCACTATTCATGAAGTGACCTAGGGGACACGCATGACAGCCCCACCATGCCTCCAGCTAGCTAGCTCCCATGCCACTACTTAGCTTACTCTCTAAGCTAGCTCCCACTATATATATGAGCATCCATCCATCCACCCAGGGATGACACACCCACACACGCATGCATGCTCAGGCACATGCGGCCACAATGGCTCCCTGGAGAAGCACTAAATGCTCTCACACTTGTGCTCATATGCATATGCGAGATCAGGTGCCCACTGCACTGATCCCAGATACAGCTCCAGGAACAACTCTGTATCAGATATACCATATATACTCAGACATGCAGGAGTAGGGGTATTATCTCTCCGGAGAGCCCCGAACCTGGGTAAACTACCGCGTGATACTCGCATACCCGTCCCCGGATATTCCGGCAGCGGTCTTGCCCTCACACTAAGCCACCTTGTGGCATCTGTCGTCTTGCACCCCCCGTGAGAATATCCCGACATTATGCAAAGTATATGAAAGACATCATCACCAATAAGAGAAAAATATCAGAAGCTGAAATCTCCACTATGCCTGCTAATTACACTTTTAAAGATGGAGTACCTAAAAAACTTGGAGATCCGGGAATACCAACTATACCTTGCTCTATCAAGAAGAATTATGTGAAAACTGCTTTGTGTGATTTAGGAGCTGGTGTTAGTGTTATGCCTTTCTCTTTATATAAAAGACTTGATTTGAATAAACCCACACCTACTGAAATATCTTTGCAAATGGCTGACAAATCAACTGCCATACCTATCGGTATTTGTGAGGATGTTCCCGTTGTTGTTGCTAATGTTACTATTTTAACTGACTTTGTTATACTTGAGATGCCCGAGGACGACAACATGTCGATTATCCTTGGTAGACCCTTCTTGAATACTGTAGGGGCTGTTATTGATTGCAATAAAAGCAAGGTCACTTTTCATATCAATGGTAATGAGCATAAGGTGCACTTTCCGAACAAACAATTCCAAGTGAGTGGTATTAATGTTATTGAAAAATCTCCAACAATCACTATTGGAAGTTTTCAAATACCTCTACCTACTGTCAAAAAGAAATATGAAATGCTTATTGTTGGGGATGTTCATATCCCGTTGAGGTAACAGTGATTCTGAAAGTTCTTGGTTTCATGCTAATCGAAAGTGGTTGTTAATAAGACCTGATCAACCTTATTAATAGATCATTTTTTAGCGGTATGAAGTTGATGAATTTAGTAAGCACTACCTTCTGTCCCTACTTTTAGTTTTCTGTTTTTATTAGTTAAATAAAATAAAATGCCATGTTTTGTCTGTTTTTTGAATTTCCCGTGCAATAAAAAATGACCCACAAATGAAAGTTCTCAGAATGCCCTGAAAATTTAATACGATTTTTTCTGAATATTTAAGAATTTCCGGTGCAAATAATATCAGAGGGCGGTGCACCAGGTGGGCACAACCCACCTGGGCGCGCCCTGGTGGGTTGTGGTCCCCACGTGGGCCCCTTCACTTATCTCTTCACACCACATCATCACCTACCTCCAGAAAAAAATTCTCCATTGCTCTCTCTCTCTCTCTCCCGTGTTCTTGCTCTCAAACCCGCGGATTTCGATCTCTTTGCTCGAAGCTCCATTTCTGAAACTGTTTCGGGGGATTGTTGCTTGGTATGTGACTCCACCGTTTGTCCAATTAATTTTTGTTTTAGTGGTTTATATTTTGAATAATTAGCTACTCTTGGTGCTGCTGTAGATGAGCTTGCATGTTGAATTCTTAGAGTTATAAGTAGTTTGAATGCTTGCTATCGCCTCTATGTATCCCTATGAGTAGTTGCTATCAATATTATAAAGTTTTGTTGATAAATTTTTGTCACCCAAAAATTTTCAGAAAATTGTACGTGAACACGATGAACCTTTTTGGCAGGAGTTCTTCGAGGAGGCGATCCTCGGGGGCATCTTCTAGTGATAGCTCCGCTCGCCGATCTTATGTTGAACCAAGTGAAAGTTCCACACGAGATGCTGCTACCTCTTGAGAACTGCGTTGGTTTTCCCTTGAAGAGGAAAGGGTGATGCAGCAAAGTAGCGTAAGTATTTCCCTCGGTTTTTAGAAGCAAGGTATCAATCCAGTAGGAGACTACATGCAAGTCTCCTCGTACCTACACAAACAAATAAGAACCTTGCAACCAACGCGATAAAGGGGTTGTCAATCCCTTCACGGCCACTTGCAAAAGTGAGATCTGATGAAGATAATAAGATAAATATTTTTGGTATTTTTTATGATATAGATTTAAAGTAAAGATTGCAAAGTAAAATAGATTGGAAACTTATATGATGGAAAATAGACCCAGGGGCCATAGGTTTCACTAGTGGCGTCTCTCAAGATAGCATAAGTATTACGGTGGCTGAACAAATTACTGTCGAGAAATTGATAGAAAAGTGCATAGTTATGAGAATATCTAGGCATGATCATGTATATAGGCATTACGTCCGTGACAAGTAGACCGAAACGATTCTGCATCTACTACTATTACTCCACACATCGACCACTATCCAGCATGCATCTAGAGCATTAAGTTCATAAGAACAGAGTAACGCATTAGGCAAGATGACATGATGTAGAGGGATAAACTCAAGAAATATGATATAAACCCCATCTTTTTATTCTCGATGGCAACAATACAATGTGTGCCTTGCTTCCCCTGCTGTCACTGGGAAAGGACACCGCAAGATTGAACCCAAAGCTAAGCACTTTTCCCATTGCAAGAAAGGTCAATCTAGTAGGTCAGACCAAACTGATAATTCGAAGAGACTTGCAAAGATAACAAATCATACATAAAAGAATTCAGAGGAGATTCAAATATTGTTCATAGATAATCTTGATCATAAACCCACATTTCATCGGATCTTGACAAACACACCGCAAAAAGAATTACATCGAATAGATCTCCAAGAAGATCGAGGAGAACTTTGTATTGAGATCCAAAGAGAGAGAAGAAGCCATCTAGCTAATAACTATGGACCGGAAGGTCTGTGCAAAACTACTCACACATCATCGGGGAGGCTATGGTGTTGATGTAGAAGCCCTCCGTGATTGATTCCCCCTCCGGTGGAGCGCCGGAAAAGGCCCCAAGATGGGATCTCACGGGTACAGAAGGTTGTGGCAGTGGAAATAGGGTTTCGTGGTGCTCTCAGATGTTTTCGGGGTATATGAGTATATATATAGGTGAAAGAAGTCGGTCAGGGGAGCCACGAGAGTGGGGGCGCGCCCTCCTGCCTCGTGGCCTCCTCGTTCCTTTGTTGACGTCCACTCCAAGTCTCCTGGATTGCGTTTGTTCCAAAAGTCACTCTCCCGAAGGTTTCATTCCATTTGGATTCCATTTGATATTCCTTTTCTGTGAAACACTGAAATAGGCAAAAAAACTGCAATTTGCACTGGGCCTTTGGTTAGTAGGTTAGTCCCAAAAATAATATAAAAGTGTATAATAAAGCCCATTAAACATCCAAAACAGATAATATAATAGCACGGAACAATCAAAAATTATAGATACGTCGGAGACGTATCAAGCATCCCCAAGCTTAATTCCTGCTCGTCCTCGAGTAGGTAAATGATAAAAACAGAATTATTGATGTGGAATGCTACCTAGCATAATTTTCTATGTAATTTTCTTTATTGTGGCATGAATGTTCAGATCCGAAAGATTCAAGATAAAAGATTAATGTTGACATAAAAATAAGAATACTTCAAGCATACTAACAAAGCAATTATGTCTTCTCAAAATAACATGGAGAAAGAAAGTTCATCCCTACAAAATCATATAGTTTGGTCATGCTCCATTTTCATCACACAAGAATGCTCTCATCATACACAACCCCGATGACAAGCCAAGCAATTGTTTCATACTTTAGTAATCTCAAACTTTTTTCAACTTTCACGCAATACATGAGCGTGAGCCATGGATATAGCACTGTGGGTGGAATAGAATATAATGATGGGGGTTATGTGGAGAAGACAAAAAAAGCAGAAAGTCTCACATTGACGCGGCTAATCAACAGGCTAGGGAGATGCCCATCAATTGATGTCAATTCAAGGAGTAGGGATTGCCATGCAACGGATGCACTAGAGCTATAAATGTATGAAAGCTCAACAAAATAAACTAAGTGGGTGTGCATCCAACTTGCTTGCTCACGAAGACCTAGGGATTTGAGGAAGCCCATTGTTGGAATATACAAGCCAAGTTCTATAATGAAAAATTCCCACTAGTATATGAAAGTGACAAAACAAGAGACTCTCTATCATAAAGATCATGGTGCTACTTTGAAGCACAAGTGTGGAAAAAAGGATAGTAGCATTGTCCATTTTTATTTCTTTTCTCTTTTTTGGGCCTTTCTCTTCTTCTTTTTTGGCCTTTCTTCTTCTTCTTTTTGGGACAATGCTCTATTAATGATGATCATCACACTTCTATTTATTTACAACTCAATGATTACAACTCGATACTAGAACAAAATATGACGCTATATGAATGCCTCCGGCGGTGTACCGGGATGGGCAATGAATCAAGAGTGACATGTATGATAAATTATGCACGATGGCTTTGCCACAAATACGATGTCAACTACATGATCATGCAAGGCAATATGACAATGATGAAGCGTGTCATATAAATGAAATGGTGGAAAGTTGCATGGCAATATATCTCGGAATGGCTATGAAAATGCCATAATAGGTAGGTATGGTGGATGTTTTGAGGAAGATATAAGGAGGTTTATGTGTGATAGAGTGTATCATATCACGGGGTTTGGATGCACCGACGAAGTTTGCACGAACTCTCAAGGTGAGAAAGGGCAATGCACGGTACCGTAGAGGCTAGCAATGATGGAAAGGTGAGAGTGCGTATAATCCGTGGACTCAACATTAGTCATAAAGAACTCACATACTTATTGCAAAAATCTACAAGTCATCAAAAACCAAGCATTACGCGGATGCTCCTAGGGGGATAGATTGGTAGGAAAAGACCATCGTTTGTCCCCGACCGCCACTCATAAGGATGACAATCAAAGAACACCTCATGCTTCAAATTTGTTACACAACGGTTACCATACGTGCATGCTACAGGACTTGCAAACTTCAACACAAGTATTTCTCAAATTCATAACTACTGAACTAGCACGACTCTAATATTACCATCTTCATATCACAAAACTATCATAAAGTATCAAACTTCTCATCTATACCTACTAATAAAGCAAGCTGCGTTTATTCGATTTTTTCATCTTTTCACCGCCAAAAAGTTTCTTTTCCCTATCCGAGGTGGTACTAAAGTTTTGTGAGTCCGTTTGGTAGAAAAGAGAAAACAAATTTCGTACATGGGCCGTAGACATTGTGGCCCGGCGAAGCCAGCCCACAGAGCTAGAAAAATTCTTTACCGCACGTCGCGAAAAATGGTCTGACCTTCGCACGTGGCCCAAGACCGTGCCGGCCCATTTTCGTTTATTTCTGTGTTCTATTTCTATTTTCGATTTTGTTCCTTTCTCTATTTCTTTTTCCTTTGTCCCTGCAAACTGTAGATTTTTTTTCCATTTTTCTGAAATACAAAATTTAAAAAATCAAAATGTTGGAAAACAATTCCGAATTCCAAAATGCGTTCAAGATTTAAAAAATCCCATTTTTTCTAAATATATTTGAATTTTCCAGAAGAAAATTTGAGATTTTCAAAATAAAATTGCATTTTAGAAAATGTTCCATTTTTCTAAAAACATTTTGTTCTCCAAAAAATTGTGATTTTTAAAATAAAATTGAATTTTAAATATATTCAGGATTCTATAAATATTCTGTTTAGTGAAATGTTCACAAATTCAAAATAATATTCATGGTTAAAATAAACACATTTTCAAAAATTATTCGGAGTGTTCAAATCTTGTTCCTGTTTTAAAAAAAATCCCAAATTCAAAAAATGTTAGCACTTTTTCAAAGGTTCATGTTTTCAATAAATGTTTGTGAATTTTAAAAAATTCTTCCTATTTCGAATGTTGTTCATATTTTTCCAAAATGAACGAAGTTCTCGTAAAACTTTTAGGGATTTCATTGTTCATGTTTCCAAAAGTATTTTGCAATTCATAAATATTAAATTATTTTTGGAAAGTTCAAAAAAAATTAAAAAGGTTTTGAATATGGTAATGCAGTGTGTTCTTTAACGTTCGCACTGGTCATTGGTAAGCAGGACCTGTTTATTCGAGTGGCTAGCACCAAGTGGTTGAGTTTTTAGGTCATGAGTTCGATCCTTCAACTCGTCATTTTTTATTTATTTATACTCGTGCCTTACAAACACAGGTCCTTTTGGTGCCTGCCAGTGGGCTGGCCCAGACGTGAACTATTGAGCGTCCCATGCGCTATTTAACGATAATAGAGAATATTATTTTTGGCTATATTTAAAAGAAATTGTGGGCACAAGCCCAGAATATACTGATTTGGCTCTAATGAAAAGAACTGTGGGCACGTGACCGCTAAAAAGACAAAGAGAATAAACCCTGATAAAGAAGGGACTGCATGGTTATGCATGGACTATGCTAATGAAACTTGATTTATGCACTGCAATTAGTAATACATCAGGTAGGAGAGAGTGACGAAGCAACCGTACACTGAAGGTCGATGCACAGCCACCAAATGAGGAGGGAGCCACAACCCCGACACCGGGGTGAACCCAAAGGAAAAAAAGAACGAGTTGGTTGGTCGATGCCACGCCAACTAACCCCACCAATACCAAGATCTCGCGTGCCAAACATGACCCGCGAGAAGACCACAACTCCTTGCTCTGTAGCCCCGCTGCTGTGCAGAGCATTTTTGGTGCACATATCAATTATCCCTCTTGTTGCTTCTCAAAAGAATATATCTACCGTTGCAACACACAGGCATATGTGCTAGTAGTATTCAATGCACTTTTTATGAAAGTTCTTATTATACCAATCTTGGATGCCTATCATATTAGGACTAATTTTATAGCCAAAGCAAATTACCATGTTGTTATAAAGGACTCTCAAAATAATATAAGTGAATCATGAGAGATCAATAATTTCTATAAAATAAAACCACCACCGTGCTCTAAAAGATATAAGTGAAGCACTAGAGAAAAATTATCTAGCTCAAAAGATATAAGTGAAGCACATAGAGTATTCTAATAAATTTCGATTCATGTGTGTCTCTCCCAAAAGGTGTGTACAACAAGGATGATTTTGGTAAACTAAAAATCAAAGACTCAAATCATACAAGACGCTCCAAGAAAAACACATATCATGTGGTGAATAAAAATATAGCCTCAAGTAAAGTTACCGATGGACGAAGATGAAAGAGGGGATGCCTTCCGGGGCATCCCCATGCTTAGGCTTTTGGTTATCCTTTAATTTTACCTTGGGGTGCCTTGGGCATCCCCAAGCTTAGGCTCTTGCTACTCCTTATTCCAAAATCCATCAAATCTTTACCCAAAACTTGAAAACTTCACAACACAAAACTCAACAGAAAATCTCATGAGCTCCGTTAGCGAAAGAAAACAAACCACCACTTCAAGGTACTGTAATGAACTCATTCTTTATTTATATTGGTGTTAAACCTACTGTATTCCAACTTCTCTATGGTTCATGCCCCCCGATACTAGCCATAGATTCATCAAAATAAGCAAACAACACACGAAAAACAGAATCTGTCAAAAACAGAACAGTCTAGAGTAATCTGTATCAAACGTATACTTCTGGAACTCCAAAAATTATGAAATAAATTGGTGGACGTGAGGAATTTATCTATTAATCATCTTCAAAAAGAATCAACCTAAAAGAACTCTCCAGTAAAAAATGGCAGCTAATCTCATGAGCGCTAAAGTTTCTGTTTTTTACAGCAAGATCATAAAGACTTCACCCAAGTCTTCCCAAAGGTTCTACATGGCACAAACACTAATTTAAAACATAAAACCACATATAAACAGAGGCTAGATGAATTATTTATTACTAAACAGAACCAAAAAGCAAGAAACAAAAATAAAATTGGGTTGCCTCCCAACAAGTGCTATCGTTTAACGCCCCTAGCTAGGCATTGATAATTTCAATGATGCTCACATGAAAGACAAGAATTGAAGCACAAAGAGAGCATCAAAAAACATATGACAACACATCTAAGTCTAACATACTTCCTATGCATATGCATTTTATAAGCAAAAAAATTATCAAGACAAGCAAAAACTAGCATATGCATGGAAGAAAAAGGAAACAATAGCACTCTCAACATGACGAGAGGTAATTTAGTAACATGAGAATTTCTACAACCATATTTTCCTCTCTCATAATAATTACATGTGGGATCATATTCAAATTCAACAATATAGCTATCATATAAAGTATTTTCAACACGATCCACATGCGTGCAAAGTTGACACTCTTCCAAAATAGTGGGATTAACGTTAACTAACACTACAAAAAAAAGACACATCCGTGACATTTTGGGCCGAACGAAAAAAAAATCTGGCATACTTATGACACTTCTATGACGATAATTGTGACAAAACCCGGTATCATCATAGATGTGGTGGGTCCTAAAATCATGATAGAAAATGGGCTTTTCGTCCTGGGCGGGCCGGAGACGCAGCCGCATGACATTCTTTGGGCCGTCCATGACGGAAACAACCGTGGTAGAAGCGAGGGCGAGGAAAATATCGGGGTGTTCCCGGTTAAGGTGGGTGGTCCGTGCCGAGCGATGCGCATTTCTCTCGTACACGCACGCGCGTGGGTCCGAGGCGTTGGGCTCTAATCAACCCGAAGCGGCGTTGGGCTCTAATCAACCCGGCGATTGCAGACCGAGCTACGCGTTCATCGAACCGAGCGATCGATCGATGGCTGTTAATCGAATCCGATCGGCGATTCCTTTGCTACTTCGCTAAGCGAGGCCTATCGATGCTGTCTTTGGATGAGCAAAGGCGTTCTTTGGGAGGTTGGATGAACAGTTCCTGGTGGGGGTGGATGAACAGGACCCCGTGGTGTTGCCTCTGGATGAATAGGACCCCAATCGATCGTGCCGGTTGGGGCTGGATGAACAGGGCCCTGTGGAGGGCTAGATGAGCGATGAGCGGTGGAGGGCTGGATGAGCGGTGGCCCGTGGAGGGTGGTTGAGCAGGGCCCGTGGAGAGGGCTGGTTGAGCGATGGCGGTGGAGTACCGCGCGTGGAGGCTGGATGAGCAGAGCCCATGGATGAGCAATCGCGGTGGAGGCCGGAGGAGGTCGACGGTGGATGAGCAGTAGCCCATGGAGGCTGGTGGGGGTCGACGGTGGAGATGAACTGTATCCCGTGGAGTCCCGTTTTGCGGTACGCCACACCCCTCCCGATGAACATGACCCCCGTTTCGACCGTAGCGCTCCAACACAAGTCTGTTTCCTCCATTTTGCGGTATGCCACACCCCTCCCGATCAACAGGACCCCCGTTTCGACCGTAGGAGGTCAGTTTCCTCCGTTTTGCGGTACGCCAGACCCCTCCCGATGAATAGGATCCCGTTTCAAACATGGTCGGTCGAACACAAGGCCGTTTCCTACGTTCTGCGGTACGCCAGGCCTCGTTTCCATCGGCTGTTCCGTCCAAGCCCTCTCGATGAACACGACGACGCATTTCGTTCTGACCCAGTCGGTTGGCTCCCCATGAACACGACGATGAAGCAGTTTCTCCGTTCCGACCCAGCCATGTACACGAGCCCTGGCCGTACGTATGCGCGAGTAGGCGTTCGAGACCCTGCCCGTATGTACGTATGTGGCCGTATTTTCTTTCTTGCACACCGCGGCTATGCGTGCGTGTACATGCTACGTGTGCGCCTCTACTCGACACGTGTGCGCCTCTACATCGACCGGTATGTGCGTACCGTTGGCAACCAGAATGACAACGCTTCGTGCGCGCTTGACCAGGTGGGTCCCGTATCGAGCACTTCCTTGCGTGCGAAGATGTAGCTGGTGGGTCCCGGCGATCGGGGCGAATCATTTTTGCCCGGACGCACTTCCTTGCGTGCGAAGATGTAGCCGGTGGGTCCTAGCAGTCAGGGGGAAACGTTTTTTTCGCGAAATACGGTGGCCTGTCCGATGGGTCCCCGTTGTCAGGTGGAGGAATAATTATTTTGCGCATAATAAGGAGGCACTTCCTTGTTGCGGCCGTGGACCCAGCTGTCAGCCTCTCCACGTATAGTACTCTTCCGATGGAAGTCGTTCCTTGACCATGTTGACCACGCCGCGCCGAGAGCACCAGGGTGGTGGACGACGGAGAGGCCTAGGAAGGGGCGACACGGGCCGGGAAGACTTCGGCGGTGGAAGCCCGCGGAGAGAGTCGAGGTTCACTGGTTGGCTGCGGTGTGAGGCTGTCGTCGCCGCATAATAACAGGGGTGTGGGTGAGTAGAGGATGGCCTGGCCAGCGGTGGGAGTGGTAGGGCGGTGAGGCCTCCACGGCATCCATCCCGACCGCCACGGAGGCGAGGAGCACGCAGCACGACCGGCGCTGGTTTGTCTTGGTGGAGCAAGAAGACCAGAGGTTGAAGAAGCACTACAGCCGTTGGATGGACATCGTCTGATCCTTTGGAGCTAGAATCGTTCATATTGACTAAGTTGACAACGCCCTCCGTCCCCGTCAACTTAGTAGGCCCACAAGTCAGCCTCCCACCAAGGTGGGTCCCAGCTAGCAGGGGGAGTATTCATTTTTTCTGGGTAATAAGGAGGCACTTCCGGTGGGTCCGAGCTGACAGGGGGGGAACGTTTTTCTCGTTAAATATGGTGACCCATCCGGTGGGTCCCAGCAGTAAGGGGGGAAACATTTTTTCGCAAAATACGGTGGCCCGTCCGTTGGGTCCTTGCTGTTAGGTGGATGAATCATTATTTTTCGCGTAATAAGGAGGCACTTCCTTGCTGCGGCTGTGGACCCAGCTGTTAGCCTCTCCACGTACAGTACACTTCTGATGGAAGCCGTTCCTTGACCACGTTTACCACGCCGCGTTCCGTTGCATGCATGCGTCCATGGGTGTGGTGCGTCCCCACTGTCAGCCTCTCACGTACAGTCATCTTCCGATGACTCTCGGTTGTTGACCATGTTGACCACACTATGCCGAGCGCACCAAAGGCCAGTAGACGACGGTGAGGCCCCAGACTGGAACGTCCCGGAGATGGGGAAGACGGGGTAGTGGAGTCGCAGATGGAGAGGACTGGAAAACTTGATGGTTGGTCTTGGCGCAAAGCCAGGCCAGCAGTGCCGCCCACGGAGGCAGGAGCAAGAATAGAGGTTGAAGAAGGAGCATGGCTGTTGGATTAACATCCAACGGTCCAGCTGCTAGAATCATTTGTTGATTAAGTTGACAAAGCCCTGCATACACATCCGCTTAGTAGGCCCACAAGTCAGCCACCAAATCACGGGTCCCGGTATCAGCGGAGGAATAATTTTTTCGCATAACAAGGAGGCACTTCCTTCCGTGCAAAGATACAGCCGGTGGGTCCCAGCTGTCGTGGAGGAAACATTTTTCAGCTTAATAAGGAGGAACTTTCCTTGCGTGCGACCATGGACCTTGTGGGTCCCGGCCGTCGAGCTCTCCACGTCTGATCCTCTTCGATGACTCGTTTGTTAGCCACGCCAGCGAAAGCGCAGCGAGGCGGTGGACGACGGCGAGGCCCCGGACGGGAACGACTCGGAGATGGCAAGACGCGGCAGTGGAGTTGCAGATTGAGTGGAGGAGAAGGGTTATAACTGGTTCTGGTGCGACATGGGGCTGCAGTCGGTGGAGAATAACAGGAGGTGTGGAGGAGTGGAGGGATAGCCTGGCTGGCGGTGGGGTAGCGCTTTGCAGCGATGCGTGCTAAGCAGAGCCGCTAGCCGCCGGAGGCCGGACCGGGCGGTCCCGGCGACGCTGGAGGAAGAAGACGAGAGATTGAAGGTGCATGCCGACCAAGTTGACAACGCCTTGCGTAGGCTTCGACCTATTGGCCCACATGTCAGCCTGCAAAAATGTGGCATATATTTAACCCATGTTTTCTAGAATGTACAGTCCATTTGCTAGGCTGGGTGAACAAATAATTTCGCGTCAATGCGACCCATTTATATTACCTAAGAAATCCCAGCCCATTTGCACTTCCTTCAAATACATGAATTAGCTGGGCTCGTTATATATATAATGTTATGTTAGAAGGACCAATTAATATCAAAAAATAAACCGGAGAGGCACATTTTTTATATACATAATTAACAAATTAGCGAGTTATTGCTCAAAATAAAAATGAGCGTGTTATTATTACATTGGTCCTTAAAATCTTCGCAAGCTTTTGTACACAATCACCAAGATTTTCCTTGCGTGTGAGTCAAAAACAACCAGGATTTTCCTTGCCAACTTCTGTTAAACATTTACTTTTATAAGTTAATAACACGTGGGATGTTTTTATATGTATATATAAGTCTCTATAAAATATATGATAATAGTAATAATATAAATATATATAATGTGATTAAAAAAATACATTGGGCTGACGATCTTTAAGAAAAAGCCCATAGGCTGGTATGGACCTCAAAAAATAAGTTCAAACCACTATCACCGTATGTCGTGGGCTAGGCATGTTAAAATACAAAACCTAGGCCTAGCTGATACTTGTTCGCCCTCTGGAAAAAAATGATACCAGATCCCCGGGCGAACTGGATTATAGAGGGGGCTGGAGGCACGACTGAAGAAGCACATCAGGAGCGATTTTTTTTCTTTAGTGGATGGCTCTCGATGGCGTCTTTTTACTTGCCTCTGCACCATACTTGTATTTTTAGCCTCCCAGTCCGTGGTGGACCAGCAGCCCATTTGCTGGCCGGTCCAACCTACAGAAACCAGCACTCGATTTTTCATCAAGCCCCCAAAACAACGCAGTACTATGTTTGTTTTGAGGCCGAAAACATTACGGCAGGGGTTGAGCGGGGGAGGGGGCAAGACAGAGCAAAAAGATTAAAAAGAGCTGATGAGCCATTGCTGCCCTAACAAAGCAGGTGCAATTCTTCTCGGGAAGAAGGTGTGCCGTTGACACCCACACGTCACATACCCCACAGTAGGCATACTAACAAGTTCACACACAAGCACAACAGAAAAGGTAAACATTCGTATCAAACTCGGGTTCACAGGACACGTTCATATTCATAACCAACATTCACTATCAACAACTCAAAATATTCATATATACACAAGTTCAATATGTCTATGGATCCAAATGATTGATAGATCACACAACAATATTCATAGATAGTTCACAAAAGTTTCAGATATACACATGTTCAGTATATTTATGCATCCAAATGATTGAGATCACAGCCAATATGATCCATGGATGAAATTTAATTACCTAGGGTACAGACTGGTAAATGGTGTTCAGTCGGAGGTACTTCTTGCAAAAAATAATGCTTGTACGTACGTAAGAGGCAGCACAGACAATCTGAACTTTGCTTGTAGGTTTATCATCAAAATGATTGATAGATACCACAACAATATTCATAGATAATTCACAAAAAGATTCAGATATACACATGTTCGGTATGTTTATGCATCCAAATGATTGAGATCACAGCCAATATGATTCGTGGATGAACTTTAATTACCTAGGGTACAGACTGGTAAATGGTGTTCAGTCGGAGGTACTTCTTGCTAAAATTAATGCTTGTACGAGTAACGTTTCGAGTACATAAGAGTCAGCATAGACAGTCTGAACTTTGCTTGTAGGTTTATCCTCAAATAGTGGCCTCGTGCCGAGGGAGGTTTGAGCAACTTGGCCACTACTTTCATCCAACTAGTTTGCTGGCTCATCTTGGTCATGTAGCTCGCCAAAATTCTACATTGCAGACTGGTAAATGGTGTTCAGTCAGAGGTACTTCTTGCTAAAATTAATGCTTGTACAAGTAAACTTTCGAGTACATAGGAGGCAGCACTGAACTTTGCTTGTAGGTTTATCCTCAAATAGTGGCCTCGTGCCGAGGGAAGTTTGAGCAACTTGGCCACTACTTTCATCCAACTAGTTTACTGGCTCATCTTGGTCCTGTAGCTCGCCAAAATTCTACATCGCAAACGAGAAAGTAGGCGGTTGAGAAAATGAACAACCCAATTTTTTGTGCAGTTCAACTAAAATGGAGCATCCTCAAGGCGTCGGACTGATTAAGTGCCGATGAATATCTGCGTCAACCAACTTACGTAATCTTTAGACACCATGCCATCTGATTCGCCACCATATCTGCCGATAACCAAAAGGCACAAGTTGGGACCAAAGACTGGATTGTGTTTTTCTGGGCTATGCGCCAAGCAATATTTTTAGCGTTCACTCTCCTAATACTTGGAGTTTCACAACTGGTTGACGCCGGTTGATACTCGAATGAATATAGGCACTTCTTGTCAACATCGATGCTTCTCTGAGTGAACTTTGGAGTACATAGCAGCAGCATAAGTATATGTCCATCTGATCTCTTTGTGCGGTTCTACTGAAATCACCCAATGCAATGATTTGCATGCGAGTTCAGGCTCCAAGTTACTCCTTTATAAAATCGGCAAACAGTAGCACAATACAAAATTACCAATACATGACAAGCACAATAATCAGGATAAAGACCAGTACCAACCTGTGTGAGGTAGCATATCAATTACTTTTTCCTTTATTTGAAGCCGAGATAAGCGGGCGGTAACGACAAAGGAAGGAAGAAAGCAGGCCCAGATTAGTGACTGACGGGAAAGGATGGAAGTTGTCGAGGCAATGAAGCACCCAAAGTTTTTGTGCAGTTCTGATAACCCACAAGTATAGGGGATCGCAACAGCTTTCGAGGGTAGAGTATTCAACCCAAATTTATTGATTCGACACAAGGGGAGGCAAAGAATATTCTTGAGTATTAGCAGTTGAGTTGTCAATTCAACCACACCTGGATAACTTAGTATCTGCAGCAAAGTGTTTAGTAGCAAAAGTGGTATGATAATAATAATAACGGTAGCAAAAGTAAAGATAAATGTTTTGGGTTTTGTAGTAGTTATAACAGATGTAGCGGAAAAGTAAATAAGCGAAGAACAATATGTGAAAAGCTCGTAGGCAATGGATCGATGATGGATAATTATGCGGATGCGATTCCTCATGCAATAGTTATAACATAGAGTGATATAGAACTAGCTCCAATTCATCAATGTAATGTAGGCATGTATTCCGTAAATAGTCATACGTGCTTATGGAAAAGAACTTGTATGACGTCTTTTGTCCTACCCTCCCGTTGAAGCAGGGTCCTAGCAAAAACTAAGGGATATTAAGGCCTCCTTTTAATAGAGAACCGGACCAAAGCACTAACACATAGTGAATACATGAACTCCTCAAACTACGGTCATCACCGTGAAGTATCCCGATTATTGTCACTTTGGGGTTGTCGGATCATAACACATAATAGGTGACTATAGACTTGCAAGATAGGATCAAGAACACACATATATTCATGAAAACATAATAGGTTCAGATCTGAAATCATGGCACTCGGGCCCTAGTGACAAGCATTAAGCATAGCAAATTCATAGCAACATCAATCTCAGAACATAGTGGATACTAGGGATCAAACCCTAACAAAACTAACTTGATTAAATGGTAAACCTCATCCAACCCATCACCGTCCAGCAAGCCTACGATGGAATTACTCACGCACGGCGGTGAGCATCATGAAATTGGTGATGGAGGATGGTTGATGATGACGACGGCGACGAATCCCCTTCTCCAGAGCCCCGAACGGACTCCGGATCAGCCCTCGCGAGAGAGATTAGGGCTTGGCGGCGGCTCCGTGTCGTAAAACGCGATGAAACTTTCTCTCTGATTTTCCCCAAGACGGAATATATGGAGTTGGAGTTGAGGTCGGAGGAGGTCTAGGGGGCCCACGAGATAGGAGGCCGCGCCATTCTTATAAATTCCAAAAAGTGCCTCCGTGGATTTCCAGGACATTCCGAGAACTTTTCTTTTCTACACATAAAACAACATCATGGCAGTTCTGCTGAAAACAGCGTCAGTCCGGGTTAGTTTCATTCAAATCATGCAAGTTAGAGTCCAAAACAAGGGCAAAACTGTTTGGAAAAGTAGATACGTTGGAGACGTATCAACTCCCCCAAGCTTAACCTTTGCTTGTCCTCAAGCAATTCAGTTGATAAACTGAAAGTGATAAAGAAAAACTTTTACAAACTCTGTTTGCTCTTGTTGTTGTAAACATGAAAAGCCAGCATTCAAGTTTCAGCAAATATTATGAACTAACCATACTCACAATAACACATGGGTCTCACAATTACTCATATCAATAACATAATCAGCTAGCGAGCCATAATAATAAAACTCGGATGAAAACACTTTCTCAAAATAATCATAACATGATATAACAAAATGGTATCTCGCTAGCCCTTTCTGACACTGCAAAACATAAATGCAGAGCACCTTTAAAGATCAAGGACTGACTAAACATTGTAATTCATGTTAAAGAGATCCACTCAAGTCATACCCAATATAAACCAATAATAATGAATGCAAATGACAGTGTGCTCTCCAGCGGGTGCTTTTAATAAGAAGGGTGATGACTCAACAAAAAAGTAAATAGATAGGCCCTTCGCAGAGGGAAGCAGGGATTTGTAGAGGTGCCAGAGCTCGATTTTAAAATAGAGATTGAATAACATTTTGAGCGGCATACTTTCGCTGTCAACGCAACAACTATGAGATGGCTCAATCTTCCATACTACATGCATTATAGGCAGTTCCCAAACAGAATGGTAAAGGTTTATACTCCCCCAACCACCAATAAGCATCAATCCATGGCTTGCTCGAAACAACGAGTGCCTCCAACATACAACAGCCGTGGGGGAGTTTTGTTTAATTATTTTGATTTGCTTTGATCTTTTTGGATCATGGGACTAGGCATCCCGGTTACTGGCCCTTTCTCGTGAATGAGGAGCAGAGTCCACTCCTCTTGAGAATAACCCACCTAGCATGGAAGATATAGGCAGCCCTAGTTGTAACATGAGCTGCTCTAGCATACAAAACAGAATTTCCTTTGAAGGTTTGGAGTTTGGCACATACAAATTTACTTGGAACGGCAGGTAAATACCGCATATAGGAAGGTATAGTGGACTCATATGGAAAAACTTTGGGGTTTAAGGAGTTTGGATGCACAAGCAGATTCCGCTTAGTACAGTGAAGGCTAGCAAAAGACCGAAAGCGACCAAACCGAGAGAGCGACAACAATCGTAAACATGCATTAAAATTAATTCACACCGAGTACAAGCATGAGTAGGATATAATCCACCATGAACATAAATATCATGAAGGCTATGTTGATTTGATTCAACTACATGTGTGAACATGTACCAAGTCGAGTCACTCAATTTATTCAAAGGAGGATACCATCCCATCATACAACATCATAATCATTCTAATAGCATGTTGGCACGCAAGGTAAACCATTATAACTCATAGCTAATCAAGCATGGCACAAGCCACTATAATCTCTAAATGTCATTGCAAATATGTTTACTTCATAATAGCTGACTCAGGAACAATGAACTCATCATATTTACAAAAACAAGAGAGGTTGAGTTCATACCTACTTTTCTCATCCCAATAAGTCCATCATATATCGTCATTATTACCTTTCACTCGCACGACCGAACGATGTGTATAATAATAAGAGTGCACGTGCATTGGACTAAGCTAGAATCTGCAAGCATTCAACTCAAGAGAGAAGACAAGTAATATGGGCTCTAAGTTAAATAAACAATCATGCATATAAGAGCCACTAAGCATTTTCAATATGGTCTTCTCGACCCCCAAAAGAAAGAAAACAAAATAAAACTATTTACACGGGAAAGCTCCCAACAAGTAAAAGAAGAACGAGAAATCTTTTTGGGTTTTCATTTTAATTTCTACTACAAGCATGGAAATTAAATAACTAATTTTTTTGGGTTTTTCTCAAGGTTTATCAAACACACAAGAAGAAAACTAGAAAAAGAAATTAAACAACATGGATAATACAATGAAAGAGTATGAGCGCCGACGACTAGTGTGTGAACATGAATGTAAAGTCGGTGAGAAATACGTACTCCCCCAAGCATAGGCTTTTGGCCTAAGTTGGTCTAGTACCAAGGACCGCCGCTACTCTCCCCGGTGTAATGGGAGGTGTAATCAGGATACCACTGGCTGGTCATCTCCGGATCCCACTGGACAGATGATGCACGATAAGGGTTCAGTTCAGGTTCCGACTCAAGTTCAGGTTCTGGAGTAAAAGCTTGAGCTCGATGATTGTTCACCGCTTCCGGTGTGACAAGAAAATTTTCTGCAAGCAAATCAAATAACAGAGGCGCAGGCAAAATAATAATATCAAAGTGTTTCTTATTGAATCTAAGTTTATACAAGAGCATCTTCTCTTCGTTGTCAACAATAAACTTGTGTGCTACCATGCTCTTGTAATCTAAAATGTGAGGAGGTAATTTTGTCTCCTCGTCCTCATGGTGCCTAATGGGTATCTGAAAATGTTCAGCAAGACATGCAGCATAGATACCTCCAAATATGGGGCCTTTTGTATGATTCAGGGCTAGCCGTTTGGCAACGACGGCACCCATACTAAAAGTATTGTCTCCTAGCAAAGCATGTTGAAGAATAATAATATCTGGAACGCTCAAATTTCCACTATTTCCACGACCAATCAAGCATCTACTAGCAAATATGGCAAAGTAGCGTAAAACAGGAAAGTGTATGCTAGAGACCTTCGCCTCGGAGCCCTTCTTTGGCTCCTCTACAGCAATAGTATTAACAAAGCCACCCACATCTTCACGATGGGGTTCATCTAATTCTCCCTCATAAGGTATCCTACATACCGTGCAAAAATGACGTAAAGACATTTCTTTTAATTCATCATAAAAATGAAATGATACTGCAGGCGGTGATTTATTAGGATAATAATAAAAGTTTTGCACAAAAGTATTGGTGAGTAAGAGATACTGATCGATTCGATCGTTCATGAAACCGGTGAGGCCTACAGTCTCGATTAAAGCATAAAAGTCTTTATGAATTCCAGCTTCTTTCAAGAAATCCTCACATGGCCATTCGCACGACCGTACTTCCGCTAAGCGAGGAAGATTGTACTTGGCTTTTTCCTTCTCTTTGGCTTCTTTTTCCTGAGAGCTTTGGCTAGAAGAGCCTTCAAAAAGCCTCCTTAACATTTTCTGAAAATTTCTGAAATTTTAGTAACTTCAAAATAAAAGTGAATAAAACTAAACAAGATTGATAGCAACTACTCCTACAAGTGCCTAGAGCCTATATCATGCATTGGAATTGCTTGGGACCTCAAAAATTTAACATGCAAGCTCAAGAACATGGTCACCTATGCAGCAAAAATTTGCAATGAATAAAGCACTAGAACAAAAACTAATTGGACCAATGGAGGAGTCACATACCAAGCAACAATCTCCCAAAGAAGTTTTGCGAATGGAGCTTTGAGCTAAGAGATCGAAAATCGCAGCAAAACGAGCTAGAACTCGTGCTTGAGCTGGATGGGGATTTTTTTGGGTAGAAAATGAAGTGTGTGGGTGCTGGCATAAGTGGAGGGGGGCCACCAGGGGCCCACGAGGTAGGCGGCGCGCCCTACAGGGGGGCGCGCCCTCCTCTCTCGTGGCCTGGTGCTTGGCCCTCCTGTAGTGTTTTCAGTGCCTAAAATCCTCAAATATTCCAGAAAAAATTATACTAGATTTGCAGGGCAATTGGAGCACTTTTATTTTCGGACTATTTTTAATGCACGGATAATTCAGAAAACAGACGGATAATACTATTTTTTGCTTTATTTATTCTAAATAACAGAAAGTAAAAGGAGGGTACAGAAGGTTGTGCCTTCTAGTTTCATCCATCTTGTGATCATCAAAATGAACCCACTAACAAGGTTGATCAAGTCTTGTTAACAAACTCATTCCGAATAACACGGAACCGGAGAAATTTCGAATAACACTAAGTTACCTCAACGGGGATATGAAAATACCCAACAATAAGAATATCATACTTTTTCTTGACAGTAGGGAGAGGAAATTCAAAACCTCCAAAAATAATAGTTGGAACTTTTTCAATAGAATTGATGCTATGAACTTGAGATTGTTTCCTCGGAAAGTGCACCGTATGCTCATTACCATTAACATGAAAAGTGACATTGCCTTTGTTGCAATCAATAACAGCCCCTGCAGTATTAAGAAAAGGTCTACCAAGGATAATAGACATACTATCGTCCTCAGGAATATCAAGAATAACAAAGTCCGTTAAAATAGTGACATTTGCAACCACAACAGGCACATCCTCACAAATACCGACAGGTATAGCAGTTGATTTATCAGCCATTTGTAAAGATATTTCAGTAGGTGTCAACTTATTCAATTCAAGTCTACGATATAAAGAGAGAGGCATAACACTAACACCGGCTCCAAGATCACATAAAGCAGTTCTAACATAATTTCTTTTAATAGAGCATGGTATAGTTGGTACACCTGGATCTCCAAGTTTCTTTGGTATTCCGCCTTTAAAAGTGTAATTAGCAAGCATGGTGGAAATTTCAGCTTCCGGTATCTTTCTTTTATTTGTGATGATATCCTTCATATACTTAGCATAAGGATTTACTTTAAGCATATCAGTTAAGCGCATACGTAAGAAAATAGGTCTAATTATTTCAGCAAAGCGCTCAAAATCCTCATCATCCTCTGACTTGGATGGTTTAGGAGGAAAGGGCATGGGTTTCTGAACCCATGGTTCTCTTTCTTTACCGTGCTTCCTAGCAACAAAATCTCTCTTATCATAACGTTGATTCTTTGATTGTGGGTTATCAAGATTAACAGCAGGTTCAATCTCTACATCATTGTCTTTGCTAGGTTGAGCATCAACATGAACATTATCGTTAGGTTCATGTTCATCACCTGATTGTGTTTCAGCATCAAAAATAGAAATATCATTGGGATTCTCATGTGTGTCTACAGTAGGTTCACTAGAAGCATGCAAAGTTCTATCGTTTTTCTTCTTCTTCTTTTTAGAAGAACTGGGTGCCTCTAAATTATTTCTCTGAGAATCTTGCTCGATTCTCTTAGGGTGGCCTTCAGGATACAAAGGTTCCTGAGTCATTCTACCAGTTCTAGTAGCCACTCTAACAGCAAAGTCATTTTTATTATTTAATTCATCAAGCAAATCATTTTGAGCTTTAAGTACTTGCTCTGCTTGGGTAGCAACCCTAGAAGCATATTTGCTAACGCGGTGAAGTTCATCTTTAACTATTCTTTAACTATCTACCAACATAAGCATTAAAACTTTCTTATCTAGCCATAAAGTCATCAAATTCATCTAAGCACGGCCTATGAAATTTAGTAGAGGGTATTTCAACTTTATCATATCTGTAGAGAGAATTTACCTTTACTACCTGTGTCGGGTTATCAAGACAATGTGGTTCTTCAGGCGGTATATTAAGACCATGTATTTCTTCAATAGGAGGTAAATTCTTAACATCTTCAGCTTTAATACCTTTTTCTTTCATTGATTTCTTTGCCTCTTGCATATCTTCAGGACTGAGAAATAAAACACATCTCTTCTTGGAGTGGGTTTAGGAATAGGCTCAGAGTTGGCTCAATTGGTTCAGGAATTACTTGAGGCTGGCTCGGGAAGAGTCAATTATTTTCATTAGTCAACATATTATCCAATAATATTTCAGCTTCACGATCGTTCTTTCCACGAAAACACAACCAGCACAACTATCCAAGTAGTCCTTGGAAGCATCGGTTAGTCCATTATAAAAGATATCAAGTATTTCATTTTTCTTAAGAGGATGATTAGGCAAAGCATTATAATCGGAGAAGCCTCCCCAAGCTTGTGGGAGACTCTCTTCTTTGATTTGCACAAAATTATATATTTCCATAAGGCAGCTTGTTTCTTATGAGCAGGAAATATTTAGCGAGAAGTAATAAATCATATCACGGGGACTACGCACACAACCAGGAGCAAGAGAATTATACCAAGTCTTAGCATCACCCTTTAATGAGAACGGAAATATCTTAAGGATATATAAATAGCGAGACTTCTCATCATGAGTAAATAGGGTGGCTATATCATTCAACTTGGTAAGATGGGCCACAACAGTTTCAGATTCAAGGCCATAAAAAGGATCAGATTCAACTGAAGTAATAATATCAGGATCAACAGAGAATTCATAATCCTTATCAGTAGCACAGATAGGTGAAGTAGCAAACGCAGGATCGGGTTTCATTCTAGCATTAAGAGACTGCTGCTTCCATTTAGCTAATAATTTCTTAAGATCATTTATATCAATGCAAGCAATGATTTCCATAGCAGCTTTTTCATTCATAACATAACCCTTAGGAACAACAGGTAAAACATAATCATTGAGGGAACCTTCATCATACCTATCATCAGTAATAGGATCTTCAGTAATTTCATTCCCCCTAACTTTAGCAAGTTGTTCATCAAGAAATTCACCTAATGGCAAAGTAGTATCATGCACAGAAGTAGTTTCATCATGCATAGCAGAAGTGGCATCATCAATAACATCGACATATCGAATTCAAAGCGTAGCAGGTTTAGGTGTCGCAAGCCTACTAATAACGGAAGGAGAATCTAGTGCGAGCTAGATGGCGCTTCCTTACCTCCCTCGTAGTTGAGGGCAAAATCTTGGTCTTAGCGTCTTTCAAGTTCTTCATAGTGATCAACAGATATAAATCCCAAGTGACTCAGAGAATAGAGCTATGCTCCCCGGCAACGGCGCCAGAAATTAGTCTTGATAACCCACAAGTATAGGGGATCGCAACAGCTTTCGATGGTAGAGTATTCAACCCAAATTTATTGATTCGGCACAAGGGGAGCCAAAGAATATTCTTGAGTATTAGCAGTTGAGTTGTCAATTCAACCACACCTGGATAACTTAGTATCTGCAGCAAAGTGTTTATTAGAAAAGTGGTATGAGAATAATAGTAACGGTAGCAAAAGTAAAGATAAATGTTTTTGGGTTTTTGTAGTAGTTGTAACAGTAGCAAAGGAAAAGTAAATAAGCGAAGAACAATATGTGAAAAGCTCGTAGGCAATGGATCAGTGATGGATAATTATGCCGGATTCGATTCCTCATGCAATAGTTATAACATAGGGTGATATAGAACTAGCTCCAATTCATCAATGTAATGCAGGCATGTATTCCGTAAATAGTCATACGTGCTTATGGAAAAGAACTTGTATGACGTCTTTTGTCCTACCCTCCCGTTGAAGCGGGGTCCTAGCGGAAACTAAGGGATATTAAGGCCTCATTTTAATAGAGAACCGGACCAAAGCATTAACACATAGTGAATACATGAACTCCTCAAACTACGGTCATCACCGAGAAGTATCCCGATTATTGTCACTTCGGGGTTGTCGGATCATAATACATAATAGGTGACTATAGACTTGCAAGATAGGATCAAGAACACACATATATGCATGAAAACATAATAGGTTCAGATCTGAAATCATGGCACTCGGGCCCTAGTGACAAGAATTAAGCATAGCAAAGTCATAGCAACATCAATCTCAGAACATAGTGGATACTAGGGATCAAACCCTAACAAAACTAACTTGATTACATGGTAAATGTCATCCAACCCATCACCGTCCAGCAAGCCTACGATGGAATTACTCACGCACGGCGGTGAGCATCATGAAATTGGTGATGGAGGATGGTTGATGATGACGACGGCGACGAATCCCCCTCTCCGGAGCCCCGAACGGACTCCAGATCAGCCCTCCCGAGAGAGATTAGGGCTTGGCGGCGGCTCCGTGTCGTAAAACGCGATGAAACTTTCTCTCTGATTTTTTTTGCTCGAGAAGGAATATATGGAGTTGGAGTTGAGGTCGGAGGAGGTCCAGGGGGCCCATGAGATAGG
Organism: Aegilops longissima; assembly: GCA_021605205.1. NCBI lineage: Eukaryota > Viridiplantae > Streptophyta > Magnoliopsida > Poales > Poaceae > Aegilops > Aegilops longissima. Next base: position 515,576,064 of record CM038682.1, read on the forward strand.
ATGCCGCGCCCTAGGGGGGGCACGCCCACCTATCTCGTGGACAGGCTGTGGGCCCACTGGCGTTAATTCTTTCGCCAAAAATTCTTATAAATTCCAAAAAGTGCCTACGTGGATTTCCAGGACATTCAGAGAACTTTTCTTTTCTACACATAAAACAACATCATGGCAGTTCTGCTGAAAACAGCGTCAGTCCGGGTTAGTTTCATTCAAATCATGCAAGTTAGAGTCCAAAACAAGGGCAAAAGTGTTTGGAGAAGTAGATACGTTGGAGACGTATCAAGTTCCACCAAAATCGAGCATCCCTGTTGGCACATATATTGAGAGAGTGAGATTACTATAATAGTGGGACTAGTTGATGAAACATACACTAACAAATAGAAGCACCCTCATTATCTTAATGGGTAAAGTTAGCAACATAGTAGTCTTGCTTAAAGAGAGGTATTAGTTTATTTAATCAGTGCCAATTAGCTCAACACTCAAAGTATTGCCATGTATCATAGGTTGCAAAACTTTAACGTGCAAAGATGAAGGAGTTTCTCATGACAGTAGCACGATACAAATAGAGATGACAGCAAACTAATATGGATGAAGGCCTTAGGCCCGTACCAACCTGAGGAAACAGCTTATTCATGTAGTCCCATAAGAGATGATAAAGCACTCACTGTAATCACTCAATAGTATATATTTTTGTGCACTTCAAATGTATGGCTGAAATCACTCTTGTTTACCAGTGCTGAGATTATATCGAAAGATTATCAAGAACTTCCAGCAGAATTAAAGCACAAGCTGGGATACAGTTCATTGTATTGTCTTGTGTAGTTCCACTAAAATGTATGATTGGCACAACATGATCTCCGTTTGCACAAGTAGGAACAAGGTGAAACCTTCATTAGCTTAGTGAGAAAGGATAGAAAGACATTAGCATATTACTCTAATAGTAGCATCAAATTCATGATAGACAATACGCAAAACATTGCCTCATTGAACCAATAGCAATAAAGGCATGTTTGGTTGGAGACTTGATTTGCCACGCCTAAGCTAGCCACACGCCCACACCTGTGGCTCGCCACAGAAACTGTGGCGCTCAAAAAAAACGCCGCACCTTAGGCAAAACTTTCTACTACGGATGCTCCTATGGTTGTGGCGAGCCAAACATTACTACTGAACCAAACACATGCCAAGGGAGCTGTGGCACGCCACACTATGGCGTGGCAAGCTGAGGTAGCAACCAAACAGCCCCTAAATTGACATGCAAGACAATAGCACTATTATGTCATGACACTAATAATATTCCCTCCCTGCTCCACCACATGATTCACCTCCATAGACAAACATACACACATACATGATTCAGCATAGGGTGCTACTAAAGATTTCTTTAACTCCGACAGGAAAATTAGGCAGCAATAAATTAGTGGTACTTAAGTACTCCTAATTAATTAAGTGAGACAGCAGAAGTGGAAGGCTCCCTGGAGGATCGTCTCACATGTAAGGTAGTCGTTGCCGGAGCCCTTGAATGGCCTCGACTGAGGCCTCTGGCTTCAGCAAGATCGCCTTGGCACTATTTATTCTTCTTCTTCTTCCTCTTCATGCTCTGTTTCTCATTCTCCTCACCAGTTGGTGAAACCAAGTACATGATTGGCCTTCTATTTTAGAATTGGTTTTGTCAGTGAGGGAGTACAAGTGTACTAGTAAAAGATAACATTATTTTCTCATGGCAGTCGCAAAATAGAGATGAACACATGCATTAAATATCATTCTTACCTAAAGGAAGGTTATGGTGCCAATATGGATGATGAGGATTGGAACACAGATCTCCCTTTGTGCAGTTCCACGAAAGGAACCAACTGTTCCATTCGACATTCCAGCTTAAACAGCATAAAAGTCACTTCTTTTAAGAAGAGTTACATGCAAAGCACCAAAGGTCACAACAAAGAACTGTGTGAAATGGATATCCTGTTTACACAAAAAGCTACAGAGGAAACAGTCAGAGTCTCATACAATTACAGGAAAAAATGTTTGGCTAAACTTGTCATGGTTTATAACAGTGGCATGGCTTCATTTTTACCAGGGCATTAGATTAAGAACAGCTAAATATTTGGTATAAGGGCATGGGACAGTGGGTGCACCAGCAGTCCGGACCATGTACCTATCTGAGGGCATAAAGTGGTGATTCATAGTTTGTTGCCCCGAGAAACAAACATCCAAGAAACATATCTTGGTTGGTCCCATTTTTGTTCACTCTAGCCATCTACTCCTATGTGTGGATAGCAAATCTAGTCCTGATCATACCACTGTGCTTAGCGTTACCCCTATATTTCCCTTCTCGACCAAGAGACCTGTTGGATGGCCAGTCTGTACTACTTTCACCCCCTTTCCTTCCTGTTTGTACCAAGTCCGATGTACTACATACTAAATTCCCCCACCCCCACTTTATTTCTTGTTTGAACCAAGTACAAGATTCGACTCCATGAAGTAGCTTTACCTCTAACAATAGAAGAAAATAATAGGTGACGTTGGACCATCCGATCGAGAGGGGCCGAGAGGTAGAAAATGATGCACATGCAGCGACGTAGCAAGCTGGGGAAGTAGAGCTAAGGCGGTTTCGAAGGAAGATATACCTGAAGGTTGTCGGGATGTGGGTAGGTGGGCGGCGGGAGGCCGGAACCGCCCACACTAGGGCAATGACGAAGGGATCGGAGGACCTCCCGCGCCGGCGCTCGGCCAGAGATAACGGTGCGGCCGGCAGTGGGTCTCCTCCCTCGCTGTTGGCGACGGCCTAAACGCTTCCCATCCTCCCCTTCACCGGCGGAGGGGGATACGTCCGGATCTGTAACCAGCGGTGAGGATAGAAATACAGTGTTTTTTGAAGGGAGAAAGACAGTGTTACCACCCCTATCTGGTTTAGATCTAGAGAGGATGAGAGTGTGTGAATAGAGCAACCCTAGCAAGCAAGCATGGAGGCTCTGGCCTATATATACGTAGTGGGGTAGTTTTCCATTTTCACTCCATCAAAACAATCGTTTAAAATTGTGTACTAGTACGTGCCAGGTCACCTTTTTTTTAGTTGTTGGTTGTTTTTTGAGATAGCTACCCGCTTGTTCCAAGTGGTGTTACGGTGTGCCAGGTTTGTATCGTTCAAGTCTGGTACAAGTCCCTCCATTAAATGAACAACCACCCCCTCGTAAAAATTGTGAACAAGCCCACGGCTAAAATTATCGGAAACGTGGGTTGCCCCAACATGCATTATTATTTATATTTTCTACTCCCTCCATTCCTAAATATAAGCTTTTTTATTAGCCACACCTAAGACAAGAATTTTTTTATTAGCAGTGAACCCCATATGTCATAGACACAAAAAGTGTGGCAAGATTACCTTAGGAAAGCAAAAGTGTGTCTAACAATTTGAGCAACTCAAGTTAGGCAAGTGTGGCAAGTGTGGGAAAAATAATGTGGCAACATAAGACAAACATAGTCACAATCCAAACAGCCCCGTAATTTTTTGTGACATGCATGAAAATTTGGTTAGTTAAATTTGCAGTCAAAATTTGGCAAGGTGCATCAAATCAACACATGCAAGTATCAAAAGGGTTGTCACGGCATGCATGCATGCGTTGTAGTCCCTCCGTTTCCAAATATAAGTCTTTTTAGAGATTGCAACAAGTGACTACATATGAAGCAAAATATGTCTACATACATCCGTATGTAGTAGTCCATTTGAAATGTGTAAAAAGACTTATATCGAGTGCAGTGCTTTGATGTGTCGCGTCAACTCGTACAAGACCGAGAAGTTTGATTACTACAACGCCCTCTCCCTCGCGGACTAAGCTCCGGTGCTTTAACTGCACCTGCCTTTGGCTGCATGACAGGTGGGCCAAGCACCTGTTGGGCCCACCTGTCATAGACGCAAAGGCAGGAGCAGTAAGTCAATGAAGCTGCGTCCCTCCCTCGCGCATGAGCGTGGTGGCTGGCAGGACTAGTAGGAGCTTTCTCTACACGCTTATTGATGGCGGCGAACTTGCGGATGGAGTTGACCATCATGTCGTCCATGCGAGAGGCGAAGTCGGCGTCGGCGAGGGCTACGACGCCGGCAGTCGCTAGGACCGTCTAGAAATGCTGCATGGTGCGGGGCTGCAGGCCGGCGCCTTGGATGATTGGCACAGCCGACTGCCGCTCGTGACCATCGCCTCCATAGGTGCTTCTGGCTTCTGGTCACTTGGTCTTGGATTGGAGTGAGCAGTGTTGCGCAGAGACTAAGGAGTAGATGGATTGGAGTTGTGGGGCGCCTTTATATGAGAATCCAAACTCTGTTGCAGTCACATCGTGCTGGCTCTATTTTTCTTCTCCAATTAATTCCCTCTGCATGTAGAGTAATTTGGGGATGCATCATTGACCATTCAATGTCTCGGGAACCGCTACCCTCTCCCTCCTTGGCATTCAAGCACCTATGGAGGCAACTGTCGCTCGCGTCTATCGCGTGTCGGGAGACGTTCCCGTCGACGACGAGGTGCCTATGGTGACTTCGTAAATGTCAAGATGATAGTACTAGTATACTCAATATTGTGCACCGCGACCAAGGCCGAGAGGAAAACGAGAGAACTACGTATTTATTTGCGGTGTAGATTCACTCATTTTGCTCCATATGTACTCCGTCTCGGTGTAGTCTAGTCACTTGTTGAAATCTCTAGAAAGGAAAATACTCCTTTCGGTTTACGTATTATACTAGCAAGTACTCCTCCGTCCGAAAATACTTGTCATCAAAATGGATAAAAAAGATGTATCTGGAACTAATATACATCTAGATACATCCCCTTTTATTCATTTCAATGACAAGTATTTCCGGGCGGAGGGAGTACTACAATAGTGGGCTCACATAGAAATTTTCTCTCATGCAAGAGCCTGGCTATATGCGTGCTCCAAGGTTCACAACTGCCACGTTCGGGTTGCACTTGGCTCTTCACCTCTTCGAGAAGACGAACAATGATGTTACTACTACTGCTTCTACAGTATCGAGTCCATTGTTGCATGTCCGTCCACCGGGAGCGGGAGGGATAGCTTGTTGTTAGTACTATAAGCAAAAGCCTGTCCTCGTCTGCGAGCCACCGCGCTCATGCGCGAGGGAGAAGGCGTGTAGTAGTAAAATCAAGCTTCTCCTTGTTGTACGAGTTGAAGCGACACATCATAGCACTAGCCCCACATGGTTGCCTCTAAACTTGGCTGAAAGACCCGCAGTGTACAATACTCCATTTGCTGCAACCTCTAACATTTACCCCACCACAAATTAAAATATATATTCCTGTCTTGACCATATGAGCGTGCAAACTAGAATCACCAGGATGACAGGTAGGGCCAGAAGATTATTTTAATCAAAAAATATAGCATGGAGCCGACCCCGACGATTTTAAGCTTATAGGCACGGTACATGCTATTCTAGACTACTCTACACATGAAACTGCCACACGAGCGTCTGGGTTGCGCTTGGCTCTTTGCCTCTTCGGGAGTACTACTGCAGTGGAGGAGTACTACAGTATGCTTCTGGCCATCCGACACCGATTGAACTGCTGCATGTCCACCGTGTACGGGAGGGAGAGCGTGTAGCGAACGAAAGCTTATCCTAGTCCTGCCAGCCACCACGCTCATGGGCGAGGGAGGGACGCAGCTTCATTGACTTACTGCTCCTGCCTTTGCGTCCATGATAGGTGGGCCAAATAGGTCGGTGGCCCACCTGTCATGCAGCCAAAGGCAGGTGCGGTTAAGGCGAGAGGGCGTTGTAGTAATCAAACTTCTCGGTCTTGTACGAGTTGACGCGACACATCAAAGCACTGCACTCGATATATTTCAATAATTTGCGTTTACCGATGCATTAATTACAACGCATGCATGCATGCCGTGACTCTCCTTTGGTACCTGCATGTGTTGATTTAATGCACCTTAAAGTAGTATGAATATGTGACGGTAAAGCTTTGTAATGCCCCGGCCCTAATAAAGCGAGAGCTGGTTGTGCACGAGGAGGGCGAGATCATGCATACGGAAAAGGACCCGACGATGGAGCCCTCTATGGTCTCGATGGACCTCACCTTGCTCCACTGCCCCTTGTGCCTCCGCCCCTTGAAGCCTCCAGTGTATGAGGTTTGAACACACCTCGTCTGTTCGGTTGATCGAGCAAGGTGCAGGTTTCTTGATTGATGTGTTGTTCGATTGATTTGTGCAGTGCAAGGGAGGGCAACAGTCACACGTACACATGGACGCAAAAACGCGCGCGACGCCCTAATGCATGCATGTCCGAGCACACGACGGAACACACACGGTCACGCTCAAGTGCTCAACCTACACGTGCATGCACACACATACTCGGCCAGGGTGAGCTAGTGACCGTATAAACACCGGAAAATGTATATATTGAGCACAATGAGCATATTATGAAGTCCACTGACCATAATTTTACAAATATACAGTGACAGACAGTGTATTTATCTCGTTTGAAATTAAGCCATATTAACCGGAGAGGAGGCAGTATGGACTAGCATTACTTTGATGTGTCCCGTCAACTTGCTGAACGAGGAGAAGCTTGCAGGACGGGAGAAGCTTGCCGTGGTGGCTCGTGGGACAAGGAGAAACTTTTGACAAATGCAAGCTCTCCTTCGCTCAGACGGTGGACGTGCAATAGTTAATTCGGTGTCACATTGCCAGAAGCATACACTATACTAGTACTATTATTGTTGCACTTCCCGAAGAGGCGAACAGCCAAGCGCAAAGTTTACTATACTATAGTCTATAGAGGTATGTACTATACTAGTACTAGGAACCGGATGGAGGAGCGTCTGCACTCTTATTATATTTTTAAAATGTGATAAAGCAATCTTCAACACATTTGGTTCTCTTCGAGGGTTCTCGCATGTGATAATGGAAGTTGATTGCATGGAACACTTGCCACAATTCTCGCTTAATTCTGGCTCATATCATGTTACAAATAGGAGCGCTCGGTAATATTTCCTCTTTTTTTTGTTATTCAGCATGTAAACAGGTCTGCAAACCTTGCGGCGCATGTTTGTGCGAACCGTGCTTGCTGCACTTTGAATGTGGCCGAGAGCTGGCTTGATGAAACACCTCGCTTCCTACTTCTTTTTTTGCGGGGTACCTTGCTTCCTAGTGACCAGTGTCTTGGATGGTCGTCCTAAGAATGCTTATATATGAACAAAACTCTCTCATTTACCCGCAAAAAAGATTAAGCTATATTAACCGGAAAGGAGGGAGTATGGACTAGCACTACTTGTTGGTGTGTCCCGTCAACTCGCAGAACGAGGAGAAGCTTGCAGGACAAGTCGAAGCTCGCTTACGCCTTTTGACTAATGCAACGCACCTCGCCCGAAGCGGTGGACATGCATCAGTTCATTCGTGTCGATTGCGGAGGCATACATCAGAGTACCGAACATGCGGAGTACCATCATTGTTCGACTTCATGAAGAGGCGAAGAGCCAAGCACAAGGTTTAGTAGTCCGAGTAGTACTACTACTAGAACCGCATGGTGGAGCCTCTGTACTCTTTTTTTTAATCTATGATAAAGTACACATTTATTCCGAAGAAGGGCGGAAAACGGCAACCCAACATGTAATGATGATATCGATCAACCATGCTCGAATATATCTTGGCCTTCGTGCGAGCCCGTTTGTGTGTTCTCGCTCCTCCTCTCTCTCAAGGAACGGCGGGTTGGCCATTTTGCCGTCAACTGAGATCGGTTTGCTCACACTCCGGTCCTAGATGTCACTGATATGCCAAGAGGAGGCGCGTTGACCGACTGGCCATACGCGTACTTGGTTTTGCACCTTCATACTACTCCTCCCTCCGTCACAGTTTATGGTAGCTTCATTATGATGCATTTCTCTCAATGCATTTCCACCACCAGAGAGACTTTAGACGCGTTTGGTTTAATGCTTAATTAATTAGGGTGTGGTAACCGCAATTTTCTCTCGATGTAGTACTACGGAGTGGAGTAAGTGCATGCATGTGTGTACCCGGGGTGGAAGCACTGCATGCATGTGTGTACGCATTATTTCCTCTAGTAGTAATAGACACTGTGCTATAACTACCAATGCTATTTTTCAGGCCGATCGCAAGTCGCCTTGGTCCTAGAGATTTTCTCTTTTTCTGAAGCACGCCCTATAAACAGTGACGGATGGAGTAGTATGAGCGGATTCAAAGAAGAGTGTATTGATGGTTGCTTCTTCCGAGCAACTTACAGTGGGAAAGGTGGGGCGCATGATTGATTTGACTTCTCATTACTCACTATTAATGCGGTGCAACGACCGGTCTGGGTCTCCCATGCGGCTGTGCACTACCCCCTCGGTTTTTAAATATACTCCGGAGTATTTGTCTTTCTAGAGATTTCAACGAGTGACTACTCAAATATTTGTCTTTTTAGAGATTCAAATGGACTACTACATACAGATGTATATAGACATATTTTAGAGTGTAGATTCACTCATTTTGCTCCATATGTAGTCACTTGTTGAAATCTATAGAAAGACAAATATTTAGGAACGGAGGGAGTACACATACGAAGCAAAATGAGTGAATCTACACTCTAAAATATGCCCATTTGAAATTTGTAAAAAGATAAATATTGTTAATGGCAGTTGCGACGACAAAAAAGAAGCATATTCCTTGTCCTAAGGTAAGATAACAACACGGTTGTGTTTGTCTAAAACGGTGTGAGGACGAGATTGCAATATGGAAAGTACGCCGGACGAGCTACGTTTTGTGCAAAGAACTATGGAAGATCCACATGCAGCGACGTGGGAAGACGGGCAGTGGAGCAAGGCCAGAGGGGATACCTGGAGGTTGTCGGGATGTAACTAGGTGAGCAGCGGCGGGCGGAATCTACCCATACTGCGGCAGCGAGCATGTGGCATAGGCCCTACCGCGCCGGAGCTTGGTCAGAGAGAACGGCATGTACCGCAGATCGGGACGCGCTGCCTCGGCGCCGTCGAACGGAGAAACGATGCACGTCCTCCCTTTCCGCCGGCGGACGGGATGCAGCCGAATCAGTGACCAACGGTGAGAGAGAGAGAAGCCACCACAGCCTTGTGCGAGATACTCTGAAGAGAGACAAACCAGGCAGGGAGGCTCCATTGTATATAGTGGAGCGGACTACCTTTTTCTCCATAAAAATCATTTTATATTCTGTGTACATGCCATTGAGCAATATAACTTTATTTAAAAATAACGCGCCAACGCATCAAGTCGAACTTTGTTTCGTGCACGCATGGTACACGACCTCCGTAGGTAAACAACCGCTACACGCGTTCAAATTAGCAAGTGGGCTGCCATTTCGTACAGAAATGAGCTCCACCATGTACCCGCGCGGGTGTGTCTGGGCATGAAGCGTGAGTACGGCACGGTGCACCTATTCTCTTCTTGTATACGTACACCACCTACGTGGGGTTGTGTGAGAGAGATACAAACGTAGAGAGATATAGTGTGTGGGTTCGTGAGAGTTTTTTGGGGGGTCAATCAAAAAATGTAACATATGAAATGTGTGTGAAATAGAGTCCTGGATATATCATATATATAGAGGGGGCGATCCACGAGAAGAGAGTGGAGGTATCATCGACTTGAGGTGTTCATAGAATCGAAGAGAGGGATGATGTGTGTGTGTGTGTGTGCGCGCGCGTGGTCGATAAAGAGTGCCATCTAATTTGTGTGTGCCCACGTCAAAAATATAGAGTGGCTGGCCTACTAGAACGAGAGAGGGGACAAGTGAAGTTTGTCTCTGTGGCATGGATACCTACCTACAGCGCTCGACTATCGGTGTGTGGTGGGGGGGAGGGAGGCCTAATTAACTATAGAGGTACAATGGTTGGTATGTGTGTGGAGGAGGAGAGAGGCCTACCTCATGTATTAAGGGAGATCAATCTACCTCATGTATTAAGGGAGATCGATCGGCATCCATGCATATGTGTAGGAGAAAAATAAGGTTGGGAGAGAGACAGAGCTAGAGTGTTGGAGGGGGTGGTAGTGGAGTTGCTTCCAACAAATAGTGGGATAGGCTTGCTAGACAACCGGAGGGCACGCCTTCACTATCAATAAGAGAGGGGATGGCTGCATGTCTGTGCACGTGCGTGTGAGAGTCCGGTCAGGAGGCATGCACGAATGATGAGGGGGACTATATGGCTGTGGTAAGCAGACATAACTACATAGGAAGATCAATCGCCTTTGTCAGAGAAAGGAGAGACATAATTTGTGAGGTACGTCGATCGATGGGGGGGAATAGTTAAAGTCGACCTAGGTATATGTTGGGAGATCGATCGGTATACATGCATGTGTGTGTTAGAAGCAAATGAGGCACGGGGAGAAGGATAGAGAGAGAGGGATGCATCTAGGAGGTGGTGTGAGAGTCATACTATATCGAGGGGGAAGGAGTGTGCGAGTACGAGATCGTTGAAAAGAGTGGTGGGAGTGAGGCATGGACGGTGATAATAGAAGAGGGGAAGCTTGTGTTTGTGCTAGGCACACCTGGCTAGAGAGGCATATCGATCGATGTGTGCCATAAAGAAGGAGCTGGGGGGGCCTACACACACCATGGGTGAACGACCTAAAGTGAAAAGACGAATTTGCGCGATGGAGCTAGAGAATGCTGAGGGAGGGTGAGAGGGATATGGGCATGTGCATGCACGAGAGGAAGTTAGCGCTAGCTAGCTACAAAGATAAGAGGATTGTGTGGGTGTAAAATACGAATAGAGATCATACTTCATTATAAAAAGCGAATTCGGAGAATTTATCATAGTGTTTTAAACCGACGCATGTGTGAATATATATAACGATGATACACATGATGTGGTTATGAACATGTTATACTACATATAATATATTTTATCTCTACTCTTATAAAAAATGGAGTTGTTGATGATGGTGTGCCTGCCATCCGGCAATATAGGCCGTCCGATTTATATCTGACGGATAGCAAGGAAACTATGGCAATTTTGAAAAAAGATACCCACACTCCTCTCCATATTTACAAATTAGGCCTCCCCTTGATCATGTTGATGTTCTGTGGAACGCATGGGCATCTTGCTAGTACTATGTATAATATATAGAACATTGATCATAATTTGGGCTAATGTGTGGCTTTTGCAGCTCAGGTCTAAATACTTGTCATAATGTAGGGGGCGGGGCACTATACTATGTGTGATAAACACGGTGTACACGTATGGAACATGGTTCAGATTATGAATATATAGTTAGTACATCAAATGTACTATTATTTGGAATCAACATCAAGTGTATTCAAAAATAGAATTGAGTTCATGTAGTACACATAGTTCATATCTATCTCTATAGTAATCATGTGGTGTGTTATTAAGGTAATACATGAATGATGGTTGAAGTTGGCAACAATCATGATTGTAGATTCTTATTGAAATAGAGAAACGAATTCAAATTCAGTTCGAATTGCAGCGGTAGTATAGACATTTCGAATGCACTAAAATGTTGGTATGAGTAGGTTACATGCATTATACAGCAAGCGAAAAATTTTAGTTGGACATAACATGGATTCATACTCCTTCCTTCCATCTATATAGGGCGTAATGCGTTTTTTAAGACCGCTTTGACTATTGACAAGATTAATAGTACATGACATGCACAATGTGAATATTATATCATTGAAAGAACCTTTCACAGACGAATTTAATGGTGTGCTTTGTGTAAGTTGTATGTCATATATTATTGCTCTAATATTTGGCCAAAGTTAACATCGAAAATCGCATTAGGCCCTATATAGATGGAAGGAGGGAGTAGCTTTGAATAGCATTTTTATAGTAAAACAGGGCAAGACACTCTCTTTGTGTGGTGTGAATAGTTTTATTTTTTTTTTGTTTTCTTTTTGGTTGAGGGAAGTGCAAATTGATTTGGTACGTACAAGTACAATATTACACGTTAGGCTTGTCCCTAAAATTCAACCCGCGCCTTGTTATATCCCGAAAATTCAGATATCGTGCCCCCAAAACTGGCGCCTTCACAACCCGCGCCTTGCTATCCCGAAATTACAATGCGCGCGAAAAATCCCTCTAGCTGCCAAATCCCGACGCGCGAAATCCCCCTTCTAACCCTGAGCCGAAAGGGCCGCTAGTTCAAATTGGTGGGGGGTACTTTTGTAACACATCCTACATTTTGGACAAGCGCATCCCTAAGTCATGGTTCACGCCCTCCCACCGCCTCCTTTTTGCCATGCGAAATCCCAAGCCGCCATAACCTCTCTGCTCCAGCCGCGAAACCCCACCCTCCTCCGTCCGCCACCTCACCGCTGCCCAGCCGGAGCCTCTTCCCCGACGACGTCGTCCACCGCAACAGCTCGACGTCCCTCGTCCACCTCACCGGATGAGGATCCTCGTCCATCTCGTAGTCCCGCCGGTTCAGCCGCCCCATCCTCCACCTCCAAGGAGCTGATCCGACGATCGCCTCGTCTATCGCGGCTGCTCCATCCCCACATCACCGCCTTAAACTGCTCCACCGGAACCGCAGCATCCTCACCGACTCCTCGGACGAAGCCGAGGCCTACTCGGTGCCACCAAAGAGGTTGTACACTCATCGCACCGCACCTTCTCCTTAGCTCGACCTCCCGGTGCCGCCGGTGCTCCATCCCACACCCCCATGGAGCGGCTACCTTGAAGCCGGCGCCATGGGCGACATCTCCATGGCGGCTCTCCCCCAGTGCGAGGCCCCTTCGGCGGCGGCGTCCATACCAGCCGGATCTGCTACTGCTGCTCGGCTCGCCGATCGCTTCCTTCGCCCACCTGCTGCTGCTCGCTCGCCGCTTCGCTTGCGCTTGCTTCTTCTGCTGTCTCCCCTCGCTCATGCTGCTGCTCTGCTCCGATTTAGCTACACTTCAGTCGACTTAATCAACTTTTGGCTCAGTCGATTTTCAGGGGGTGGGGGGCTCGCCGGAGTTAAGAAGAACCACCCGCAGCGGGGACGGGGGCTCGCTGGAGAGGTAACCCACTATCTATATTAGGGTTCAGGGTGGGGGCGGGGGGCCTATAGGGCTGGCCAAGGCAGCGGCAAACCAGCGGTGGGGAGTTGTTTCGGGGCAGCGAGGCGGCGCTGGGGCCGGCGGTTTGGCCGGTGGTGGCTGGCGGCTCAGGGGGGTGCAGGTTGAAGATGAACTGCAGGCCCTCCCTAAACTACATGTCAAGTGCCTCTCTGCTACCATTGTGTTCAGTTTCGATAGTAACATTCAGATTCCACAGTAAATTTCAGTTTCGATAGTTAAGTTCAGAGTCAACAGTTTTTAACTCATCTGTTGTAGTCAGGTGGTTTTTGGGGATGTAAATTTTACATCTATTTTGCATCATCTATTGGAGATGCTATTAGAATCCCACTTGAGATTGACGATGTCTGTCTTGTGCTGCTTCAGCCTTGACGTCTTACGGCTCACCGGGGCTGCTCCAACGATAGAACGATCCATCACAATAGAGCAGTGCCTTGGACGCCGTCTACAGATTCCTCAGATCTTCCTCCACACCTCCGACATCCACCTCTGCCTCAACTACTTCAGCGACCAACCTAATGATGTTGTGGTCGACACGGCGACGGCAAAGAGGTTGTACACTTGTTGCATCACTTATTACTATACATTCATGTCGATCCATTAGGACTATTTTGGTTCAACGGAAAAACATAGCAATAGGGAATTTTCCAATGACACTCTACTATTCAATTATTCATGCATTTTGTTGAAAGGAATGAAGCAAAACATCCACCTGGACCTACTTTTCAAAATCCTATGCATGAAAACAAGACCAAGTTCATTAGTGGCAGAATAACATTCTAACTATACGCGCTTTCATATGGTTTCACTTTAGTTTGGCCATGTTTCTTTGCATTCCTCTGCTCTTCCCATTCCTGTAAACCAAACACTCAAGTTGACAGAAATCATGTGTTTACAAATGCTCTGTTTACCATGTGCATTCCTATCCTATTCTGGTGTTTTTCCTATCCCTGCGTTTTTAGAATCATGCAAGCAAAATGAGCCCTTACAGAATTACTTCAGTTACAGGTAGGTGTCGAAGGGAACTTTGTGTAGTTTGTCATGCTCCTGCCGCGACGTCGTCCACCTCAACTGAGCTGCTCCATCGACAAAAACATCCACCAAACCAGACATCACGACTCCTGACCGTCTTTCGCCGCCTCAGATCTCCTTCCCTACTGCTGGCACCCACCGCAACGGCATCACCATCATCGACTCAACAGATGAACCTGAGGAGTACACGGGTCCACAAGAGAGGTCGCACTCTTTTGTTTCTGCTTATGTTATGCATTGCTTAAAAGTACATGCTACTTTATCGTCCTGTTCACCTCTTGGACTCCAAGTCAGGTCCAAATTAATGTTCAAACTTGAGTTCTAAATTAGTTGTGGGGCACATATCAAGGAAGCAATGAATAGTATCTTTGTCTAATATCTGGTTCACCTAGCGTATGCCTATGTTGTTCATCTTGGGTGGGAAACAAATAGTAAAGCAATCATCATCTGTCTTTTTATTAAATTAAAGCAAACATCAGCCTGCTATCATTATTTTTGGATCCATCCACTGGTTGTTACCATCACTCTAAATTTCTGCATGCTCTCCTTACATAATCTCACCATATTTTTTCAGATGCATGTCACATATTGTACACAACATGCTGAACATTTAGAGAAAAAGAGAAGACTTTTGCACGGCAATACAATGTCATGCGACATCGCCCATGGTGGGTTCAATGGCAAACCCTCCCCACCCCTCTCCAGTTGTAATCCAGAGGAAGATATCTGCTCGAGGCGGATTCGCACACCACTGACCACTCCTATTTACCCCCCAAGGTGTTTGTTCTACCTTGGCATGATGATGTTAGTCATATCATGCATATGTTGCCTTGCAAAGGCCTACTTTTGACATCATATATGTCATCCGCTTAGTTTAGACATGTTCTATAATGCCACCTGTTTAGTTTCTATATCATATATGGGAATTATGCAGTCTCATGTCTTTTAGCCAGCCATAATATACGTGAAATGTGCAAAGCCATCCTGTTTAACCAAGCATCATATATTTGAATGATATCTTGCCCATCCTTTTCTTCATTATATTTCCATTTGTCGACAATGCCCATACCACGGTGACCCCCGATTGGGACGCACCGACTGTGGATTTTCTCCCTCGCCGATGTCGACCGCGTCTACGCAGAACATTGTTCCTTCCCCACCAAGGGATCAGCCGGATATGTGACCAGCGGTGTGGCCACCGTCATTCGATGCTTGTGAAGAGAGCAACCCAAGCAAGCAGGCTTGTAGCTTAGGCTCCTGCTAGTGTATATATAGTGGTTTTCTTTTTCTCTCCATATCAACCATTTTATATTACGTACGTGTCATTGGAGAGTGAAATGATGGTTGCTTATTCCGACTAACTTATTGTGTGATTTGACTACTCCTTTAGTGGCCCCAACACGTACTCCCCCTACGTGTATGCAACAGGCACACGTACACATGGACGCAAAAATGCGCGCGATGCCCTAATGCATGCATGTCCGAGCACACGAGGGAACACACACGGTCACGCTCAAGTGCTCAACCTACACGTGCATGCACACACATACTCAGCCAGGGTGAGCTAGTGACCATATAAACACCGGAAAATGTATATATTGAGCGCAATGAGCGTACTATGAAGTCCACTGACCGTATTTTTACAAATATACAGATGATGAATGCTGTATTTATCTCGCTTGAAATTAAGCCGATAACGGATGTCGACCCCGATTCCAAGTCACATCGACCTAGCCGGTAACACCTCATATCACTTTGCGGCCTCACGCACGGTATTCCCACGGTGTCGCCTTACCATGGCCGGGACCGCTTATGCCTTTTGGCTCACGATATGATGGTGTCGCTAGTATCCACATGACAAAGAACCCGGCCGACATGGCTAGTCGTGAACCCAAAGCGACGCTAACCTATGGGGACAGCATACATGAATCACATCGAGCATGTCGGTCATCAACGATATATTCGGGCTGTAGCACTGGCTAATAGGACTCGGTATTCCGGCTGTAGCAGCTAGGCAGGACTCCGAATACCACCGCGTGACATTTCCCGGGATGACATAGGAACGGCGAAACACATGCCGCCACCAAGTGTCCAAGCAGTAGTGCTGGGCTAGTAGGACTCGTGAACCGCCTCAGAAGCGGACTACTATCGCCGTAAGCACGAGACTACATTTCCCATATGAGAGGCTGCCAAGGATAAACAACTAGTATGTCGGATCCCACTCATACCAAGCATTTCAATCATACACGCAATATGCCCGATATGAGTAAATACAACAATGCATCACAACAAAACTCTACAACTCAAGTACTTTATTTAAGGGGCTCCGAGGAGCCATACATAACATATCCATACAGCTAGGGGTCACATGACCCAACACCCAAGTCATACAATCATACAAGCACATGTGGAAGCAAACTAGTCTGATTACAGACTCTAGAAAGAAAGAAAGCTTGTTGGAGCCTTTCTATCTACAAGGGCCCTTCACAAGTCTTAGATCGCCACCTGGGTGGCTAGTTCACTCATCGAAGTCGAGATCTACATAGAATCCATCGGAGGGGGTAGTGTTGTCCTCTGAAAAACATTAATTACAAACATGAGTACGGAGGTACTCAGAAGTCTTACCACGTAATCCTATCATACATGCACATTCTCAAGAAGGTGGTGGAGTTATTTGCAGACAAGCCAGCTTTGACTCTTGGCTAAACTATCCTACGTAACACCATTTGTAAAGCATTTGTCGCACACGAGTCCACTAATCACCATCACAATACTCCACCAGGATCCTCTCTCGTCATCCCACGAGAGGGCCATCCGCTGTACTCACACTTATCTTGAGGCTTTTAGTAGTATCCATTTACTTGTCTATGAACTGATATAGGTAACCTGTATACTTCTCCGTGGACACGGCTATTCAATAGATCATATTACAAACCCCGCAGGGTGTACTTCTTCACACACGCTCACCACTTACCGCCGCTTACACGACATGTACTCGCAACCTTCAAGCGGAAGCCCAACGTGGGTGTCGGCCACAGCCTACCTAAACACTCAAGTCCCTAGTCCAGGTTTATCGCCTATTCGGGTTCCATCCGCAGGAGTCCGCCGAGGTTTCCCATACAGCCCGAACGATGTGTGCAGGGTTCCCGAGATACCAAACGGCACTTTCAGTACATCGGGCCACGTGCCTACCGCAACACAACCCACCCCTAAGGTCAGCGCTATGCGTGCGGCCCCAAGATGCTACAAACACCGAAACTACTTGCAACTCCCTGACTAAGAACAAGGGTGGTTAAGAAGCCGAGAGGGTCAATTAAGGATCCCAATGCGTGGTAGTAATCTGTTTCATGGATCACGAACACGATCTCAGTTCTTAGGATCGGCTTCAATGAAACAACCCACCATGTACTCCTACATGGCCTCTCATCGATACCTTTACCAAAACGTGTTCAACACTTTCACTCACGAACCAACACAACCTTTCACTCCAGCTCATCATCCCGATGAGCCGACGACACAACTCTAAGCATAGCAAGCATAGCATGGTAGGAATCACAAACATGGCTCAATCAACTCCTACACATACTAGTGGGTTTCATCTAGTTATCGTGGCAATGACAGTCATGCAAAGGAAGTGGGTTCAACTACCACAAAGACACAACAGTTTGAATCGCGTTGTCTTAATGCAGAAACGAGAGCGAAGCGAGAACATGGGTTTGTATCGAATGATCAATGAGTTGCTTGCCCGATGGAACGGGGTAAGAGTACCGCCTTCAGATGGATAGTCGAGGTTATCCTCGGGGGCAGAACCTATCACGAAAAGCATACCGAAAGTAAACACACATGACAATGTGCAGCAATATGATGCATGCTATGACATGGCAATATGGATGTGTGTTGGCCTAATGCAAGCTGAAATAATAGGGGATGAACTCATTTGAATCAAAGATTCAAATGATAGCTCATTTGGATTAGCCCTAAAGGTGCATTATCTTATTCTGGTTAAACAGCAAGGTTAACTTGTTTTAACATGCATGAAACCTGTACCAATGGATAGAATGGATTTTTCTGATAAATTTTCATATATAAATCTTTGCATTTGGAGTTACAGATTAAAAGTTATAAGCATTTGAAATTTGAGTTATATTCTGGAATTTACTATATTAGAATAAATCCAGAAATTAGATTATTGCGTCAGCCATGCGTCAAGATGACGTCGTGGTCAACGGAGACGCCCATGTCAAACCCGACAAAGGTCCGGTGTCGTGGTAATTAGTTTAACTAAAACTTAATTAAACTAATCCTATTTAGTTAGCGTGGTGGGCCCCATCTGTCAGTGACTCATCGGAGTCAACCAGGGCCCACGCGAGTCAAAGTCCACGTCGGCTGCACCGGCGTCTAGCCGCCGGCGAGCCCGACGCGGCGGAGGAAGTGCATTTGGCGATTCCGGCGACCAAACGAGCCGCGGAGGGTGGCTATGGGTAGCTGGGAACAAGCCGCGGCTATTGGTGGAGTCGTCTGGGGTCGGGGTGGCCGGAGTCGGCGCCGGCGACGAGCTAGGCGGCCGCCGGGGTTTGGCCGAAGACGAACTTGGGGCTAGAGGGGTCGGTGAGGTGCGGGGAGTGTGTGGTTAGACCCCATGGGGTGCGGTGAGTGTGATGGACACCCGGCGGTGGCCGGAGGGCGTAACACCATTTGTAAAGCATTTGTCGCACACGAGTCCACTAATCACCATCACAATACTCCACCGTGGATCCTCTCTCGTCATCCCACGAGAGGGCCATCCGCGGTACTCACACTTATCTTGAGGCTTTTAGTAGTATCCATTTACTTGTCTATGAACTGATATAGGTAACCCAGAAGTCCTTCTCCGTGGACACGGCTATTCAATAGATCATATTACAAACCCCGCAGGGTGTACTTCTTCACACGCTCTCACCACTTACCGCCGCTTACACGACATGTACTGCAACCTTCAAGCGGAAGCTCAACGTGGGTGTCGGCCACAGCCTACCCAAACACTCAAGTCCCTAGTCCAGCTTTATCGCCTATTCGGTTCCATCCGCAGGAGTCCGCCGAGGTTTCCCATACAGCCCCGAACGATGTGTGCAGGGTTCCCGAGATACCAAACGGGCACTCGGTACACCGGGCCACGTGCCTACCGCAACACAACCCACCCCTAAGGTCAGCGTATGCGGCCCCAAAGATGCTACAAACACCGTAAACTACTTGCAACTCCCTGACTAAGAACAAGGGTGGTTAAGAAGCCGAGAGGGTCAATTAAGGATCCCAATGCGTGGTAGTAACTGTTTCATGGATCACGAACACGATCTCAGTTCTTAGGATCGGCTTCAATGAAACAACCCACCATGTACTCCTACATGGCCTCTCATCGATACCTTTACCAAAACGTGTTCAACACTTTCACTCACGAACCAACACAACCTTTCACTCCAGTTCATCATCCCGATGAGCCGACTGACACAACTCTAAGCATAGCAAGCATAGCATGGTAGGAATCACAAACATGGCTCAATCAACTCCTACACATACTAGTGGGTTTCATCTAGTTATTGTGGCAATGACAGTCATGCAAAGGAAGTGGGTTCAACTACCGCAGCACACAACAGTTTGAATCGCGTTGTCTTAATGCAAGAAACGAGAGCGAAGCGAGAACATGGGTTTGTATCGGAATGATCAATGAGTTGCTTGCCCGATGGAACGGGGTAGAGTAACGCCTTCAGATGGATAGTCGAGGTTATCCTCGAGGCGAAACCTATCACTTAAAAGCATACCGAAAGTAAACACACATGACAATGTGCAGCAATATGATGCATGCTATGACATGGCAATATGGATGTGTGTTGGCCTAATGCAAGCTGAAATAATGGGGGATGAACTCATTTGAATCAAAGATTCAAATGATAGCTCATTTGGATTAGCCCTAAAGGTGCATTATCTTATTCTGGTTAAACAGCAAGGTTAACTTGTTTTAACATGCATGAAACCTGTACCAATGGATAGAATGGATTTTTCTGATAAATTTTCATATATAAATCTTTGCATTTGGAGTTACAGATTAAAAGTTATAAGCATTTGAAATTTGAGTTATATTCTGGAATTTACTATATTAGAATAAATCCAGAAATTAGATTATTGGTCAGCCATGCGTCAGCATGACGTCAGGGTCAACGGAGACGTCCAGGTCAAACCTGACAGTGGGTCCGGGGTGTCAGGGTAATTAGTTTAACTAAAACTTAATTAAACTAATCCTATTTAGTTAGCAGGGCTCGGCCCCATCTGCCAGTGACTCATCGGAGTCAACCAGGGCCCACCCGAGTCAAAGTCCACGTCGGCTGCACCGGCGTCTAGCCGCCGGCGAGCCCGACGCGGGCGGAGGAGTGCATTTACGATTCCGCGCGACCAAACGAGCCGCGAGGGTGGCTATGGGTAGCTGGGAACAAGCCGCTGCTATTGGTGGAGTCACTGGGTCGGGTGGCGGAGTCGGCGCGCGCGACGAGCCAGGCGGCCGCCGGGTTTGGCCAAGACGAACTTGGGGCTAGAGGGTCGGTGAGGTGCGGGAGGTGTGGTTAGACCCCATGGGGTGCGGTGAGTGTGATGGACACCGGCGGTGGTCGGAGGGTGACCGGAGCACGCCGGCGACGAAGCTCCATGGCGGCGGGTGCGGTGAGCTTGCTCGTTGCTACGCTGCTCGAGAGCGCGAGAGAGGGAAGGGGGTAGATGGGCTCACGGGCGACGCGTAGAAGCTCTCGTCGAGGTCGGGGACGGACCGGAGCGACGACGGCGTTGAAGGGGATCTCCGGCGACGGTGGACTCGGCCGAGGGCGGTGTGGTGGATTCGGGGCACTAGAGCAGGCGGGGCTCGGCTAGTTTGGGGTAGTCGAGGGCGGCGGAGCTCCTAGACAAGGTGAGGAGGAGCACGGACGGCGGGGAGCGTGGTTACGGCGATGGTGCGGCGGCGGCGGCGTCGGCCAAGGCGGGGGAGCGCGAGGGAGAGGAACCGGGGAGGAGAGGAGGTGTCCAGGGGGTTCGGGGGAGAGAGAGCAATCCTCGTCGGCAGCTGGCGAGGGGAGCGGCGAGGCGGCGACCAGGTGCGTGGCACCCATGCGGTGCCCGCTGTCGAAAGCACTGGTTGCCTGCTCAAGCCGAGCCAAGCAGCTTCATTGGCCGGGCTGGGCTGGGCCGGCAGTGGGCTGTAGGTGGCGCCTGTAAGTGCCCTCTGTTTTATCTTTTTCTAATTTTTCTGCAACTTTGTGGAGTTTTCTAAAATACCAAAACAGTTTTAAAATTCACCAAAATGCTCCTGGTCCATTGTTGAAATATTTCCAACATGAAACATTTTGGTTTGGCAATTTTTGGACATTTGAAATATTTTATATAATTTGAAATGCTCAAATTCGAATGCCAATGATTTAATTCAAGGACCTTTGGATGACCTAGAAAATGATGCACCACTTTTGACATAGGCTCTGAACCAAAGCAAAGATGATGAGCATTTTGAAGGGCATTTCAGGTTCATTGAAATAATTTTTAGTAAACCCTAGTTGAATTAAGGGGGGGGGGGGTCTGGGGGTTTCCTGTCTTCCCCATTTCAAATTCAAATGAAATTTAAACATGATGCACACCCTAATGCATGGTCTAGTTGGGATGTGACACCGGAGAGGAGGCAGTATGGACTAGCATTACTTTGTTGTGTCCCGTCAACTTGTCGAATGAGGAGAAGCTTGCAGGACGGGAGAAGCTTGCGCGCAGTGGCTCGCAGGACAAGGAGAAACTTTTGACTAATGCAAGCTGTCCTTCGCTCAGGCGGTGGACGTGCAACAGTTAATTCGGTGTCAGATTGCCAGAAGCATACACTATACTAGTACTATTATTGTTGCACTTCCCGAAGAGGCAAACAACCAAGCGCAAAGTTTACTAGTACTAGGAACCGGATGGAGGAGAGTCTGCACTCTTATTACATTTTTAAAACGTGATAAAGCAATCTTCAACACATTTGGTTCTCTTTGAGGGTTCTCGCATGTGATAATGGAAGTTGATTGCATGGAACACTCGCCACAATTCTCGGTTAATTCTGTCTCATATCATGTTACAAATAGGAGCGCTCAGTAATATTTCCTCTCTTTTTTGTTATTCAGCATGTAAACAGGTCAGCAAACCTTGCGGCACAACTTTGTGCGAACCGTGCTTGCTGCACTTTGAATGTGGCCGAGAGCTGGCTTGATGAAACACCTCGCTTCCTACTTCTTTTTTTGCGGGGTACCTCGCTTCCTAGTGACCAGTGTCTTGGCTGATCGTCCTAAGAATGCTTATATATGAATAAAGCTCTCCCATTTACCCGCAAAAAAGATTAAGCCATATTAACTGGAAAGGAGGGAGTATGGACTAGCACTACTTGTTGGTGTGTCCCGTCAACTCGCAGAACGAGGAGAAGCTTGCAGGACAAGGTGAAGCTCTCTTACGCCTTTTGACTAATACAATGTACCTCGCCCAGGCGGTGGACATGCATCAGTTCATTTGGTGTCAGATTGCCAGAGGCATACACTGTAGTACCGAACATGCGGAGTACCATCATTGTTCGACTTCACGAAGAGGCGAAGAGCCAAGCGCAAGGTTTAGTAGTACGAGTAGTACTACTACTAGAACCGCATGGTGGACCCTCTGTACTCTTATTTTTCTTAATATTTGGTAAAGTACACATTTATTCCGGAGAAGGGCGGAAAACGGCAGCCCAACATGTAATGATGATATCGATCAACAATGCTCGAATATATCTTGGCCTCCGTGCGAGCCCGTCTGTGTGTTCTCGCTCCTCGTCTCTCTCAAGGAATGGCGGGTTGGCCATTTTGCCGTCAATTGAGATTGGTTTGCTCACACTCCGGTCGCACATGTCAGTGATATGCCAAGACGAGGTGTGTTGACCGAATGGCCATACGCGTACTTGGTTTTGCACCTTCATACTACTCCTCCCTCCGTCACAATTTACAGGGCGCGCTTCATTATGATGCATTTCTCTCAATGCATTTCCACCACCAGAGAGACTTTAGACGCGTTTGGTTTAATGCTCAATTAATTAGGGCGTGGTAACCGCAATTTTCTATCGATGTAGTACTACTTAGTGGAGTACGTGCATGCATGTGTCTACCCGGGGTGGAAGCACTGCATGCATGTGTGTACGCATTATGTCCTCTAGTAATAGACGTCGTGCTATAACTACCAATGCTATTTTTCAGGCCGACCGCTAGTCGCCTTGGTCCCAGAGATTTTCTCTTTTTCTGAAGCGCGCTCTATAAACAGTGATGGATGGAGTAGTATGAGAGGATTCAAAGAAGAGCGTATTGATGGTTGCTTCTTCCGAGCAACTTACAGTGGGAAAGGTGGGGCTTATGATTTGACTGCTCACTACTCACTACTAATACGGCGCAACGACCGTTTTGAATCTCCCATGCGGATGCACTACCCCCTCGGTTCTTAAATATACTACGGAGTATTTGTCTTTCTAGAGATTTCAATGAGTGACTACTCAAATATTTGTCTTTTTAGAGATTCAAATGGACTACTACATACGGATGGATATAGACATATTTTAGAGTGTAGATTCACTCATTTTGCTCCGTATGTAGTCACTTGTTGAAATCTCTAGAAAGAAAAATATTTAGGAACGAAGGGAGTACACATACGAAGCAAAATGAGTGAATCTACACTCTAAAATATGCCCATTTGAAATTTGTAAAAAGACAAATATTGTTGATGACAGTTGCGACGACAAAAAAGAAGCATATTCTTTGTCCTAAGGGAAGATAACAACACGGTTGTGTTTGTCTAAAATGGTGTGAGGACGAGATTGCAATATGGAAAGTACGCCGGACGAGCTACGTTTTGTGCAAAGAACTATGGAAGATCCACATGCAGCGACGTGGGAAGACGGGCAGTGGAGCAAGGCCGGAGGGGATACCTGGAGGTCGTCGGGATGTAACTAGGTGAGCGGCGGCGGGCGGAATCTGCCCATATCAAGGCAGCGAGCAGGTGGCGAGGGCCCTACTACGCCAGAGCTTGGTCGAGAGAACGGCGGTACCGCAGATCGACGCAGTTGCCTCAGCCGCCGAACGGAGAAACGATGCACGTCCTCCCTTTCCGCCGGCAGACGGGATGCGGCCGGATCACTGATCAACAGTGAGAGAGAGAGGCCGCCGCAGCCTTTGTGTGAAATACTCTGAAGAGAGAGAAACCAGGCAGGGAGGCTCCATTGTATATAGTGGAGCGTACTACCTTTTTCTCCATAAAAATCGGTTTATATTCTGTGTGCGTGCCATTGAGCGATATAACTTTATTTAAAAATAACGCACCAACGCATCAAGTTGAACTTTGTTTCGTGCACGCGTGGTACACGACCTCTGTAGGTAAACAACCGCTACACGCGTTCAAATTAGCATGTGGGCTACCATTTCATACAGAAATGAGCTCCACCGTGTACCCGTGCGGGTGTGGCTGGGCACGAAGCGTGAGTACGTGCACGGTGCACATATTCTCTTATTGTATACGTACACCACCTACGTGGGGTTGTGTGAGAGAGATAAAAATGTAGAGAGATATAGTGTGTGGGTTTGTGAGAGTTTTTTTTAGGGGGGGGGGTCAATCAAAAAATGTAACATATGCAATGTGTGTGAAATAGAGTCCTGGATATATCATATATATAGAGGGGGCGATCCAAGAGAAGAGAGTGGAGGTATCATCGACTTGAGGTGTCCATAGAATCGAAGAGAGGGATGATGTGTGTGTGTGTGCGCGCGGTCGATAAAGAGTGCCATCAAATTTGTGTATGCCCACGCCAAAGATATAGAGTGGCTGTCCTACTAGAACGAGAGAGGGGACAGGTGCCGTTTGTCTCTATGGCATGGATACCTACCTACAGCGCTCGGTTATCGGTGTGTGGTGGGGGGAGGCCTAATTAACTATAGAGGTACAATGGATGGTATATGTGTGGAGGAGAGAGGCCTACCTCATGTATTAAGGGATATCGATCTACCTCATGTATTAAGGGAGATCGATCGGCATCCATGCATATGTGCAGGAGACGAATAAGGTTGGGAGAGAGACAGAGCTAGAGTGTTGGAGGGGGTGGTAGTGGAGTTGCTTCTAACAAATGGTGGGATAGGATTGCTAGACAACCGGAGGGCACGCCTGCAATATCAATAAGAGAGGGGATGGTTGCCTGTCTGTGCACGTGCGTGTGAGAGACGGGTCCGGAGGCATGAACGAATGATGGGGGGCGATATGGATGTGGTAAGCAGACATAACTACATAGGAAGATCAATCGTCCTTTGTTAGAGAAAGGAGAGACATAATTTGTGAGGTACGTCGATCGATGGGGGGGAATAGTTAAAGTAGACCTAGGTATATGTTGGTAGGTCGATCGGTATACATGCATGTGCGTGTTAGAAGCAAATGAGGCACGGCGAGAAGGATAGAGAGAGAGAGAGAGAGAGGGATGCATCTAGGAGGTGGTGCGAGAGTCATACTATATCGAGGGGGAGAAAAGTAGCACGAGATCGATGAAAAGAGTGGTGGGAGTGAGGCGTGTACGGTGATAAGAGAAGAGGGGAAGCTTGTGTTTTGTGCTAGGCACACCTGGCTAGAGAGGCATATCGATCGATGTGTGCCGTAAAGAAGGAGCTAGGGGGCCTACACACACCATGGGTGAACGACCTAAAGTGAAAAGACGAATTTGCGCGATGGAGCTACAAAATGCTGAGGGAGGGTTAGAGGAATGCGGGCGTCTGCATGCACGAGAGAAAGTTAGCGCTAGCTAGCTACAAAGATAAGAGGATTGTGTGGGTGTAAAAGACGAATAGAGATCATACTTCATTATAAAAAGCGAATTCGGATATTTGAAGAATTTATCATATTGTTTTAAACCGACGCATGTGTGAATATATATAAGGGTGATACACATGGTGTGGTTATGCACATGTTATACTACATATAATATATTTTATCTCTACTCTTATAAAACGGAGTTGTTGATGATGGGGCCATCCTGCAATATAGGCCGTCCGATTTATATCTGACGGATAGAAGGAAACTATGGCAATTTTGAAAAAAGATACCCACACCCCTCTCCATATTTGCAAATTAGGCCTCCCCTTGATCATGTTGATGTTCTGTGGAATGCATGGGCATCTTGCTAGTACTACGTATAACATATAGAACATTGATCATAATTTGGGCTAATGTGTGGCTTTTACAGCTCAAGTCTAAATACTTGTCATAATGTAGGGGGCGGGGCACTATACTATGTGTGATAAACACGTTGTACACGTACGAAACATGGTTTAGATTATGAATATATAGTTAGTACATCAAATGTACTATTATTTGAAATCAACATCAAGTGTATTCAAAAAATAGAATTCGAGTTCATGTAGTACACATAGTTCATATCTATCTCTATAGTAATCATGTGGTGTGTTATTAAGGTAATACACGAATGATGGTTGAAGTTGGCAACAACCATGATTGTAGATTTGTTATTGAAATAGAGAAACGAATTCAAATTCAGTTCGAATTTTAGCGGTAGTATAGACATTTGGAATGCACTAAAATGTTGGTATGAGTAGGTTACATGCATTATACAAAGAAGTTTAAAAAATTTAATTGGACATAACATGGATTCATACTAATTGCACTAAATTGTTGGTATGAGTAGCTTTAAATAGCATTTTATAGTAAAACGGGCAAGGATCTCTTTGTGTGGTGTGAATAGTTTTGTTTTTTCGCTTTCTTTTTGGTTGAGGGAAGTGCGAATTGATTTGGTACGCATAAGTACAATATTACACGTTAGGCTTGTCCCTAAAATTCAACCCGCGCTTTGTTATATCCCGAAAATTCAGATATCGTGCTCCCAAAACTGGCGCTTTCACAACCCGCGCTTTGCTATCCTCGAAACTACAACGCGCGAAAACTCCCTCCACTTGCCAAATCCCGACACGCCAAATCCCCTTCTAACCCCTGAGCCGAAGGGCCGGTAGTTCAAATCAAGGGGGTACTTTTGTAACACACCCTACATTTTGGACAAGCGCGTCCCTAAGTCATGGTTCACCCCCTCCCATCTCCTCCTTCTTGCCATTCAAAATCCCAGGCCGCCATAACCTCTCCGCTCCAGCCGCGAAACCCCACCCTCCTTCGTCCGCCACCTCACCGCTGCCCAGCCAGAGCCTCTTCCCCGACGATGTCGTCCACCGCAACAGCTCGACGTCCCTCGTCCACCTCCCCAGATGAGGATCCGTCGTCCATCTCGTCGTCCGGCCGGTTCCGCCGCCCCGTCCTCCACCTCCAAGGAGCTGCTCTGACAATCGCCTCGTCTATCGCGGCTGCTCCATCCCCACAGCGCCGCCTTAACCTGCTCCACCGGAACCGCAGCATTGTGACGCCCTCGATTCAATCGTACACTAATCATACACGCAAATGTGTACGATCAAGATCAAGGACTCACGGGAAGATATCACAACACAACTCTAGACACAAAATAAAATAATACAAGCTTTATGTTACAAGCCGGGGCCTCGAGGGCTCGAATACATAAGCTCGAAAACACAAGAGTCGCCGGAAGCAACAATATCCGAGTACAAACATGAGTTAGACAAGTTTGCCTTAAGAAGGCTAGCACAAAAGCAACATCGATCGAAAAGGCAAGACCTCCTGCCTGGAGCCTCCTAACTACTCCTAGTCATCGGCGGCCTCCACGTAGTAGTAAGCATCGGCGGTGGCATCTGCCCCTGGCTCCGCTATCCGTTGCATCAACCGAAAGAAGAAGAAAGGGGGAAAGGGGAGCAAAGCAACCGTGAGTACTCATCCAAAGTACTCGCAAGCAAGGATCTACACTACATATGCAACATTATCAAAGGAAGGTCTGTATATGTGGACTGGGCTGCGAAATGCCGAATAGAGAGAAGGCCTAGTCCTATCGAAGACTAGCATCTTCTCGAAACCACCATCTTGCAAAGAACCGGAAGGAGTAGAGTAGCATAAAGTAAAGTAGTAGTGTTATCTACCTCGCCGAGATCCTTTCTCGACTCCTGCGAGGAAGAAACCCCGAGCCATACTATCCAGCTTATCATCACAATCCAATTCTCATCACCATCCAGCCTCATCACAAGTATCTAGTTCTAGTTGTATCGATCGATACAACTCCAAGTGTCCGCTATCAGAGGACAGGCTATCGATAGATGTTTTCACCGCAGGGTGCACCAACTTACCCACCACGCCGCTTAACTCCGCCGACACACTTTCCAGGTCATGCCCGCCTCGCCAAACAATACGCCGCAACCCGACCTAGGCTTAATAGAGAGGCCAGCACGCCGGACTAAACCTATGCCCCTGGGGTCATGGGCCATCTCCCGAGAACTCCCACAAGACGCTATGTGGGCGGCGGTGAGCGACCTAGCTACCTCCTTCAACAAGGCAGCGCCACGCAGTCCAACCCGCGCGCCCCGGCCGCCGACGCCTATTAAGCTTCGCTGATGTATACGACGCAGAACGCCCATACTATGCCCACGTGATGGTTAGTGCTATCGTGCCGAGGCCCCTCGGATCAAATATCCAAATCGTAGTGGATTAGGAACGCGCGTAACAAGCAGAGACTCACGAAAGTGTGACCCCGTTGCCCTGTCTCGAGGACTTGCGGCAAGGGCTAGGAATGCCCGGCCACGCCTCGTAATTATCTCGCGGCACCCTCCGGTCAACTCGACTCCACATCACTGCAATTAAGCTCACGCGGCACCCTCGTGGTCGAATTCGCCTTTAGTAACATGGCTCGATGTAAAGTCATAGTAATCAAAGTAACGGTGTGTCTAAACATCAAGGGGAAAAACCCGAGGAATCACCCCCGGTGAATTCCACTCGATGTAGTCATCAAGGTGAACGTAAGAGGATTCACCCTCGAGGTTCACACTTGAGGGGTTGCACGACAAACTCGTATCGAAGTGGTTAAAGAGGAAATCACCCTCGATGACCACGAATCGGATAGCTATACTACAGGTTAATATCGAAGTGTTGTAGAGGTCTCACCCTCGGACTCGACAAAGAACTCCAAAGAGTGTCGAGCAACTAAGGGAAGTGATGTGCGTGTCGGGCCTGGTCTTCGATCCCGCTGATCGGTCTTCGATAATCCAACAAGGCATCGGGACAAAGTGGGGTCATCGATGGATCTCTAACCAACCTATACTAAGCAGTTTAGGATAAGGTAAGGTACAACAACAGATACAAAAATAGGCTATGCATCGTAATAGGAGCAATCAATAACAATAGCAAAATCTAATGCAAGCATGAGAGAATGGAATGGGCGATATCGGGATGATCAAATGGGGGCTTGCCTGGTTGCTCGCAAGGAGGAGTCATCGGTGACGAGTCGATCACCGGGCATCGCCGCCCTCGGGTCACCGAGAGAAGAGGGGAAGAAACAGTAAATACATAGCAAAAGAGGTAACACTAAGCATGACATGACGACACGTGCGCTAGGCGTGCTCTAACGCGGTACTACACATTGCGCATTTAAGGGGGAAACATCCGAGGTGAATTCTCGACGCTAGGTGGATTCCTGACAAGGAAAAGAGGGGAAAGTTCCATGTTCAGCATGCTAGGGCATGTGATGATGAACGGACCACGATTCGGATTCGCTGGATTTTTCCGAGCAACTTTCATATAGAAAGCATTTTCATCCGAGCTACGATTTAATTTCTATGAATTTTAAAGTTTAAACAATATTCGAATTAACTAAATTAACAAAAATAGAAATATGACATCAAGATGACGCAGCCGATGACGCCGGCGATCAATGCACTCACGACAGGTCAATCGACTCAGGTCCACCGGGACCCACATGTCATAGAGAGAGAGCTAAATGAGTTCATTTTAATTAAGCGAGCTAATTAAGGGGTGGGCCCCGTGTCGATGGTCGCTTAGGTTAATTTACCAATATAAATTACACTAAAGTTAATTAGCGAGTGGGGCCCGCCGTCATTGACAAGGACGCCAACAAGAAAGTTGACGAGTCAACTTAGTCAACAGGATTCGCGGGGCCCACCGGCAAGGACCAGGGGTGGCCCTGACCGGCCACGTCGGCAGGGCGCCGGAGAAGGCTCCGGCGACCTCTCCCGCGGCGGCACGACGCCGGAGACGGCCGGGATTCGCTTACAGGGGGCCAACACGGGCGCGGGCGGGCGCGTTCGAACGGGGAGAGCCTGCCGCGTCGCGTGGTGAGGTCGGTTGGACGCGGGGGTGACCGGAACTGCGTCGGCGACGAGTGGAGGCGGCGGTGGGGTTCGGGACCTCGTCGGGATCGGCGTTGCAGTGCGTGATTTGGCGAACGAAGGAGCTCGAGGTCTGGCGGCGCCCAGAGCTCGTCTTGAGCTACTAGCTCGAGCGGAGGAGCTCGGTGGCGAACCCTACGACGGCAATGGCGGACGGCGGAGCTCGGCTTGCGGGCGAGCTAGCTACGGTGGAGGCAGAGACCCGCGAGGAGAGGGAAAAGGGGGCCGGAGCTCACCTTGGGGGCACACGGTGGCCCGTTGGGTGACTAGGAGCAGCAGTGGCATGGATTCGGGGCGGCAGCGTTCGTCGGAGCCGAGGGCGAAGGCGAGGTCGTGGCGGTGCGGCGGGGCCGTCCCGGTCCGTGTGGCTCGCTCAAGGGGCGGATGTGGAGGTCGAGGCAGCGCTGGGGGCACGCTAGCGGCGAAGGCGGTCGATGGTCGCGAGGACGACGGAGAACGGCGGCGATCACAGGCGGTCTCCTCTCGAACGAGGAGAGGGAGAGGAGAGAGCTGGATCTGGGGAGAGGGGCAAGTGGGCGAGTGGGGAGGGAGCCTGTGGCGCCGGCTGCCCTTATCTCCCCAAGGGCGCTCAGAAGGCGTGGCCGACGAGGTGGTTCGGCGGCGACGCGCGTCTTGCCGCCGCAAGTGGAGGAGGGGAAGACGACAAGGGGGAGGGGCTGCCTAGCTCGGGCTGGGCTTGGCTCAGGTGGGCCAAGCCCACTGGAGGCGAGGGCTCTCGCCTTTTTTTTTTTTTTTGCTTTCCTTTTCTTTTTCCAGCAGCTTTTGCCTTTTCTTTTTAGCCAATAAAGATTTTGCAAAAATTATGCCATTGGCCAAAATAATTTCAAAGAAGTATATTGCAATCGCCACAAAAAGGGTGGGAGGCTTTTGAATAGTTGCCAATCTTATAAATTAAAAGGGCATTTAATTTATTGTTTAGGTCACCGCTTAAGTAGCTTAGGCCACTTAAACCTTTTGCAAAATGTTGGTTCACCACCAATATTAGTTGTGGATTATTTGGCACATGATGAACATTTTGTGTTCATGTTCCGAGCATTTTGAATTTCACATGTAATTTGAATTTGAATTCAACCGAATGTGAAAGAGCATGAGACAATAATGATCAGGCACATGTTTAGCAAAACAATTAACTTAACCCTAGGGGTTACTGTAGCATCATTACACCGGGGGTGTTACAAGCATCCTCACTGACTCCTCGGACGAAGCCGAGGCCTACTCGGCGCCACCAAAGAGTTTGTACACTCATCGCATCGCACCTTCTCCTTAGCTCGACCTCCCGGCGCCGACGGTGAGACAAAGGTCTTGATAACCCACAAGTATAGGGGATCGCAACAGTTTTCGATAAGTAAGAGTGTCGAACCCAACGAGGAGCTAAAGGTAGAACAAATATTCCCTAAAGTTCTATCGACAATCGATACAACTCTACGCATGCTTAACGTTCGCTTTACCTAGAACAAGTATAAAACTAGAAGTACTTTGTAGGTGTTTTCGGATAGGCTTGCAAGAAAGTAAAGAGCACAAAAATAAAACTAGGGTTGTTTAAGTAAAGACACAACTAAAGTAAATATAGCGAGTGTGGAAGAGTGATGGTAGGTGTGGCTAAATTGTCCCTTACAATTGACTACCTTACTAGACCGATAGCAAGTTTTATGTGGAGAGGCCACTGCTAGCATGTCATCCCTTACTTGGAATTCTATGCACTTATGGTTGGAACTATTAGCAAGCATCCGCAACTACTAACGCTCATTAAGGTAAAACCCAACCATAGCATTAAGATATATTGGTCCCCTTCAATCCCGTATGCATCAATTTCTATGCTAGGTTGAAGCTTCACACTCTTGCCTCCAATACATAGTCCTATCAACATACAACTAACTCTATGGTGTGATCCACGCTACGCATATGATGGGCACCAAAGGACAGCAACATAACCACAAGTAAATTAAATCAATCATAGCAATTCATCAACCACCGATAGGATAACGAAAATCTACTCAGACATCTTAGGATGGCAACACACCATTGGATAATAATATGAAGCATAAAGCACCATGTTCAAGTAGAGGGTACAGCGGGTTGCGGGAGAGTGGACCGCTGTAGATAGAGGGGGGAAGGTGATGGAGATGTTGGTGAAGATGGCGGAGGTGTTGGTGGAGATCGCGGTGATGATGATGGCCCCAAGGAGTTCCGCGCCACGGAAGCGAGGGGAGAGAGCCCTCCTTCTTCTTCTTCTTCCTTGACCTTTTCCCTAGATGGGAGAAGGGTTTCCCTCCGTCCATGGTCTCCATGGTGGGAGGGCGAGAGCCCGTCCGAGATTGGATCTGCTCTCTGCTCTCTCTGCTTCGCTTCTGTTTTTGCTCTGCTTTCACCGCTTCGTATATATGGAGATCCGTAATCCGATTGCCCTGAAACCTTCGCCGTGTTTTTTTCCGAATATTAGCTTTCTTGCGGCAAAAGAAGAGCGCCAACCGCTTACGGTGGGCTCACGAGGGTAGGGGCGCGCCTAGAGGGGGGCGCCTCTACCTCGTGACCACCTCGACACTGGTTCGCTGATTTTCTTTCCAGATTTTCCATATTTTCCAAAAATAAGCCCGCCCATTTTATCCCGCTTGGACTCCGCTTGATATGGATATTCTGCGAAACCAAAACATGCAATGCATGTGGACCGCACCGGCAATCGGATCAATATGTTAGTCCCAAAATAATATAAAAGTTGCCAAAAAGTATATCAAAGTTGAATAATATTGGCATGGAACAATCAAAAATTATAGATACGACGGAGACGTATCAGCATCCCCAAGCTTAATTCCTGCTCGTCCTCGAGTAGGTAAATGATAAAAAAGATAAGTTTTGATGTGGAATGCTACCTAGCATAATCTTGATCATATGTCTAATCATGGCATGAATATTAAAACATGAGTGATTCAAAGCAATAGTCTATCCTTTGACATAAAAACAATAATACTTCAAGCATACCAACCAAGCAATTATGTCTTATTGAAATAACATAGCCAAAGAAAGCTCATCCCTACAAAATCATATAGTCTGGTTATGCTCCATCTTCACCACATAAAATATTTACATCATGCACAACCCCGATGACAAGCCAAGCAATTGTTTCATACTTTTGACGTTCTCAAACCTTTTCAACTTTCACGCAATACATGAGCGTGAGCCATGGACATAGCACTATATGTGG
This sequence comes from Aegilops longissima, assembly GCA_021605205.1. Lineage (NCBI taxonomy): Eukaryota > Viridiplantae > Streptophyta > Magnoliopsida > Poales > Poaceae > Aegilops > Aegilops longissima. Next base: position 515,609,689 of record CM038682.1, read on the forward strand.
AATAGAATATGATGATGGGGGTTATGTGGAGAAGACAAAAAAGGAGAAAGTCTCACATCGACGCGGCTAATCAACGGGCTATGGAGGTGCCCATCAATTGATGTCAATGTGAGGAGTAGGGATTGCCATGCAACGGATGCACTAGAGCTATAAGTGTATGAAAGCTCAAGCTGGAAACTAAGTGGGTGTGCATCCAACTTGCTTGCTCATGAAAACCTAGGGCATTTGAGGAAGCCCGTCGTTGGAATATACAAGCCAAGTTCTATAATGAAAATTCCCACTAGTGTATGAAAGTGATAACTCAAGAGACTCTCTATATGAAGAACGTGGTGCTACTTTGAAGCACAAGTGTGGTAAAAGGATAGTAACATTGTCCCTTTTTCTTTTCTTTTTTTTTCTTTTTTTTTTGCGGGCTTCTTTCGCCCCGTTTTTTTATTTAGGCTTCTTTGGCCTCTCTTTTTTTTTGGGGGCAATGCTCTAATAATGATGATCATCACACTTTCATTTACTTACAACTCAATATTACAACTCGATATCTAGAACAAAGATATGACTCTATATGAATGCCTCCGGTGCTGTACCGGGATGTGCAATGATCTAGCGTAGCAATGACATCAAAAACGGACAAGCCATGAAAACATCATGCTAGCTATCTTACGATCATGCAAAGCAATATGAAAATAAATGCTCAAGTCATGTATATGATGATGATGGAAGTTGCATGGCAATATATCTCGGAATGGCTATGGAAATGCCATAATAGGTAGGTATGGTGGCTGTTTTGAGGAAGATATAAGGAGGTTTATGTGTGACAGAGCGATCGTATCACGGGGTTTGATGCACCAAATAAGTTTGCACCAACTCTCAAGATGAGAAAGGGCAATGCACGGCATCAAGAGGCTAGCAATGATGGAAGGGTGAGAGTGCGTATAATCCATGGACTCAACATTAGCCATAAAGAACTCACATAAAAATCTATCAGTCATCGAAACAAAGTACTACGCACATGCTCCTAGGGGGGTAGATTGGTAGGAAAAGACCATTGCTCGTCCCCGACCGCCACTCATAAGGAAGACAATCAATAAACACCTCATGCTCCGACTTCGTTACATAACGGTTCACCATACGTGCATGCTACGGGATTTGCAAACCTCAACACAAGTATTTCTCAATTTCAAAATTACTCAACTAGCACGACTCTAATATCACCACCTTTATATCACAAAACTATTGCAAGGAATCAAGCATATCATATTCAGCAATCTACAAGTTTTATGTAGGGTTTTATGACTAACCATGTGAATGACCAGTTCCTGTCATCTCTCTAAATAGATATAAGTGAAGCAAGAGAGTTTTAGTTATTTCTACAAAAGATATGCCCACGCTCTAACAAATATAAGTGAAGCAAAAGAGCATTCTACAAATGGCGGTTGTCTATGTAAATAGAAACAGGCAATCCAAACTTCAAATGATATAAGTGAAGCACATGAAGCATTCTATAAAGCCATACTAAAAAGATATAAGTGAAGTGCAATGAGAATTCTATAAATCAACCAAGGACTATCTCATACCAGCATGGTGCATAAAGGAAAAATGAAAACTAAATGCAAAAGACGCTCCAAGATTGCACATATCGCATGAATGAAACGAATCCGAAAACATACCGATACTTGTTGAAGAAAGAGGGGATGCCTTCCCAGCATCCCCAAGCTTAGATGCTTGAGTCTCCTTAAATATTTACTTGGGGTGCCTCGGGCATCCCCAAGCTTGAGCTCCTGCCTCTCTTCCTTCTTCTCACATCGAAACCTTCTCCATCATCGAACACTTCATCCACACAAAACTCCAACAGAAAACTCGGTAAGATCCGTTAGTATAATAAAGCAAATCACTACTCTAAGTACTGTTGCAAACCAATTCATATTTTGTTTTGCATTGTGTCTACTGTAATGTAACTTTTTCATGGCTTAATCCACTGATATAACTTGATAGTTTCATCAAAACAAGCAAACTATGCATCAAAAACAGAATCTGTCTAAAACAGAACAGTCTGTAGCAATCTGAACATTCACCATACTTATGATACTTGAAAACTTCTGCCAAAATTATTAAAAATAAAAAATTTGTACAGAAATATAGTGCAAAAAGAATCAGAACCATTTTGTGTTCCAGCTAAAAATTAAAAATCGCGCACTACAGCCAAAGTTTCTGTCCTGCACCGTACAAACCAACAAGCATCATAAACATCCTAAAGGCAAACCTTGGCACATTATTTTTATAATACAATGGAATTGTATAAGGGGATAATTATTTTTGTCGAAAAGTTTCTGTAATCAAGATTCACAAAGTTGCCGTGAGCATGAACAAAGTTCAAGGAGCTCTCCCACTTCAACAATGATTGTCTTTCTCACTTCACTTTCCTCTTTGAAAAGTTTTGGGTTCCCCTCTTTATTTTTGTTGTTTTTAAACTATATAAAAGCACTCAACAGAAATAAATGACTCTCTAAAACTTCTGGGTTGTCTCCCTGGCAGCGCTTTATTTAAAGCCATTAAGCTAGGCATATAGTGCTCAAGTAGTGAATCCACCCGGATCGCAAGGTATATCAAAGCCAATTTTAATTAGCAATGATTTGTAATTTAGTAGTGAGCACAAAGTAACATATATCATGTAATGACGAAGTCTAACTCTCTTCCTATGCATCGGCATGTCATAAAAGAACAATTCATGCACACATAGTAAAGGCCAATGCATAGTATAAACATTATCTTGCAATTTTATCGTGTGGGAAACATAGAGAGGTGGAGATATAGTTCCTCTCTCATAATAATTGCAAGTAGGAGCAGCAAGCACATGCATATTATATCTATCAAAATCATCATGTGCAACGGTAAAAGGCAACCCATCAATATAATCCTTAATAAGGGCAAACTTCTCCGATATAGTATATTCGGGAGAATTCCAAAAGATAATAGGACTATCATGCGTGGGTGCAATAGCAACAATTTCATGTTTAACATAAGGAACTATAGCAAGTTCATCTCCATAAGCATAATTCATATTGGCATCTTGGCCACAAGCATAGCAAGCATCATCAAAAAGGATATTTCAAGAGAATCAACGGGATCATAACAATCATCATTCGGTAAGCATGAAGGAAAATTAAACAATATATGAGTTGGAGGGTTACTCTCATTAGAAGGTGGGCACGGGTAGCTAATCCGCTCTTCCTCCTTTTGTTCTTCGCTCTCCTCATCATCTTTTTCATCCAATGAGCTCACAGTTTCATCAATTTCTTCTTCCATAGCTTCCTGCAAAATATTAGTCTCTTCTTGGACAGCGTTGACTTTCTTCATAAAAGCATTAATATAGTAATTGTATTCATAATTTTCATAGCAATATCTAAGTATAGCAAGATTTTCAGGCCTATAAGCATCATCATCTAAAGCTTCATACTTTTCAAACAAAGATTCAATTTCATAAGCAGCCTTAAAAGCAACAAATTCTTCTATTTGTTCCACATCATAGTAATCATATATACCATTAGCATAAGAAGCTAAGGTTTCATTATCATTAAATTCGCATGAAAAGGGAAGGTGTGGAGCCTCCATCCTAGAGCAACAAGTAATATCATATTTCAAGCATAGATTCCAGCATACCAACGCAACATAATAAATTGATCCCATAATAGTTTCCCTTTTTGTGTCGAGCGATAATCCCTAAAGTATTCACGTTGATCCAACGGTCTCCCATTATAAAGTTGAATGGGGTTTTCAGGATTATCAAAGTAGTACATAATATCTCTCACATAATGAGAATCAGGGGTTTTAGGAGTTACCCCATCCTCATGAGTAGCAAGTACACCTAATTTTTTTGGTATTTCGTGTTCCATATCCATAATTAAAGATAGAGAACAACTAAGAACAGCAAATAAAAATTACTTAGTGATAAAGCAAACAAGCACACACGAGAATATTCACCCCACGCTATTGCTCCCCGGCAACGGCGCCAGAAAAAGGTCTTGATAACCCACAAGTATAGGGGATCGCAACAGTTTTCGATAAGTAAGCGTGTCAAACCCAACGAGGAGCTAAAGGTAGAACAAATATTCCCTAAAGTTCCATCGACCACCGATACAACTCTACGCATGCTTAACATTCGCTTTACCTAGAACAAGTATAAAACTAGAAGTGCTTTGTAGGTGTTTTTGGATAGGCTTGCAAGAAAGTAAAGAGCACGAAAATAAAACTAGGGGCTGTTTAAGTAAAGACACAACTAAAGTAAATATAGCGAGTGTGGAAGAGTGATGGTAGGTGTGGCGAAATTGTCCCTTAAGCAATTGACTACCTTACTAGACCGATAGCAAGTTTTATGTGGGAGAGGCCACTGCTAGCATGTCATCCCTTACTTGGAATTCTATGCACTTATGATTGGAACTATTAGCAAGCGTCCGCAACTACTAACGTTCATTAAGGTAAAACCCAACCGTAGCATTAAGATATATTGGTCCCCCTTCAATCCCGTATGCATCAATTTCTATGCTAGGTTGAAGCTTCTGGCACTCTGGACCTCCAATACATAGTCCTATCAACATACAACTAATCCTATGGTGTGATACACGCGCGTGCTCATATGATGGGCACCAAAGGACAGCAACATAACCACAAGAAAATTAAATCAATCATAGCAATTCATCAACCACCGATAGGACAACGAAAATCTACTCAGACATCTTAGGATGGCAACACATCATTGGATAATAATATGAAGCATAAAGCACCATGTTCAAGTAGAGGGTACAACGGGTTGCGGGAGAGTGGACCGTTGTAGATAGAGGGGGGAAGGTGATGGAGATATTGGTGAAGATGGCGGAGGTGTTGGTGAAGATCGCGGTGATGATGATGGCCCCTGCGGCTGCGTTCAAGACCACTCGAAGCGAGGGGGAGAGGGCCCCCCTCCTTCTTCTTCTTCCTTGACCTTCTCCCTAGATGGGAGAAGGGTTTCCTCCGTCCATGGCCTCCATGGCATGGGAGGGCGAGAGCCCTCCGAGATTGGATCTATCTCTCTCTCTCTCTGCTTCTCGCTCGCTTTTGCCTGCTTCACCGCTTCATGTATATATGGAGATCCGTAACTATGATTGCCCTGAAACCTTCGCCGTGATTTTTTTCCTAATATTAGCTTTCTTGCGGCAAAAGAAGAGCGTCAACCGCCTTAAGGTGGGCTCGCGAGGGTAGGGGGCGCGCCCTAGAGGGGGGTCGCGCCCCCTACCTCGTGACCACCTCGGACACTGGTTCGCGTTGATTTTCCTTCCAGATTTTCCATATTTTCCAAAAATAAGCTCCGTCTGCTTTTATCCCGCTTTGGACTCGCTTGATATGGATATTCTACGAAACCAAAAACATGCAATGTAGAGGGACCGCACCGGGCACCGGATCAATATGTTAGTCCCAAAAATAATATAAAAAGTTGCCAAAAAGTATATGAAAGTTGAATAATATTGGCATGGAACAATCAAAATTTATAGATACGACGGAGACGTATCACGGTGCTCCATCCCGCACCCCCATGGAGCGACTACCTTGAAGCCAGCGCCGCGGGCGACATCTCCATGGCGGCTCTCCCCCAGTGCGAGGCCCTTTCGGTGGCGGCGTCGCATTCAGCCGGATCTGCTGTTGCTGCTCGCTCGCCGCCGCTGCTGCGCTGCTGCTGTTCGGCTCGCCGACGCCTGAGCTGCTGCTGCTCGCTCTGCTCGCTCGCTTCCGCTGCTGCTGCTGCTCGGCTCGCCGATCGCTCGCTTGCCCACCTGCTGCTGCTCGCTCGCCGCCAGACACGCCGCCGCCGCTGCTCTCCCTTCGCCAGGCTGCTTCTCGCTCCGATTTAGCTACACTTCATCGATCGAATCGACTTTTGGGTCACCGATTTTTAGGGGGCTCACGGAGTTAAGGAAGAACCACCCGCAGCGGGACGGGCTCACGGAGAGGTACCCCACTATCTATCTTAGGGTTCAGGGGGGGCGGGGGCCTATAGGGCTGGCCGGGCGGCGGACCAACGGTGGGGAGTTGTTTGGGCGGCGAGCGAGGCAGCTGGGCCAGCGGTTCGGCCGGTGGTGGTGGGGCGGCTTAGGGGTTGCAGTTGAAGATGAACTGCAGCCCTCCCTAAACTACATGTCAAGTGCCTCTCTGCTACCATTGCGTTCAGTTTCGACAGTAACATTCAGATTCCACAGTAAATTTCTGTTTTGACAGTTAAGTCAGGTCCAAATTAATGTTCAAACTTGAGTTCTAAATTAGTTATGGGGCGCATATCAAGGAAGCAATGAATAGTATCTCTGTCTAATATCTGGTTCACCTAGGGTATGCCTATGTTGTTCATCTTGGGTGGGAAACAAATAGTCAAGCAATCATCATCTGTCTTTTTATTAAATTAAAGCAATCATCAGCCTACTATCATTATTTTTGGATCCATCCACTGGTTGTTACCATCACTCTATATTTCTCCATGCTCTCCTTACATAATCTCACCATATTTTTTTGTATGCATGTCAGATATTGTACACAACATGCTGAACATGTAGAGAAAAAGAGAAGAGTTTTATGCTGTCAATACAATGTCATGCGACATCGCCCATGGTGGATTCAATGGCAAACCCTCCCACCCCTCTCCAGATTGTAATCCAGAGGAAGCTATCTGCTCGAGGCGGATTCGACGCCACGACCACTCCTATTTACCCCCAAGGTGTTTGTTTACCTTGGCATGATGATGTTAGTCATATCATGCATATGTTGCCTTGTAGTGCCTACTTTTGAAATCATATATGTCATCCGCTTAGTTTAGACATGTTCAGTAATGCCACCTGCTTAGTTTCTATATCATATATGGGAATTGTGCAGTCTCATGTCTTTTAGCCAGCCATAATATACATGAAATGTGCAATGCCATCCTGTTTAACTAGGCATCATATATTTGAATGATATCTTGCCCATCCTTTTCTTCATTACATTTCCATTTGTCGACAATGTTTGTACATTAAACTACTCTTCCTGTGAATCAACCATCTGGGTGGGAGATTGAAAAATCTGGAGTGAAAACAAGGCTTCTGAGCAGACAGTGCTACCTATCGAAGTAGATCTCTTGTTGGGTCTCGATAGCTCCTCAGAGATGGATTCTGAGACAGATGATCAGTCCTATTCCCCCTACGAGGTGTATATATGCTCTAACTTGGCACGGTTATACTGCTCATATCATGCATACGGTGTCTTGCGTTGCATATATTAGACATCATATACACAATATTCAACACCATGTTCTTAGTTCAGACATCATATCTAATGCCCTCTGTTTAGCATATAAATCACATATGTGAATTAAATGATGCGATCCTGATTACTTAGATAACATGTAGGTGAATTATGTCATGCGATCCTGTTTAGTTATTCATCATATCTTTGAATTATGTTATGCTATGCTATCTAGTTTAGATATACATCATATATGTGAAATTATGTTATGCTATCCGTTTTAGTTAAACAATACACATGTCAACTATTTCATGCCCTCTTTTTTCCACACTATATATTGCATCTGTCTCTCATATACTGTCTGTACATTCAACTATGTTTCCTATTTATCAGCCATTTGAATTGGAGCGGGTGATGCCAGATTCAGCGACTAAAACACGGTCTTCAATAAAACAAGCTACCTCTTGGTGGAGATAGCACCCGATTGTACATGCACGAGAACCAGCCCTACCACACATAACCCAAACTCTCGCAGATTGTACCCCTCATCATGGATGGACAGAGAACCAGCTTCACCCAATCTAACCCCAACCCCAGCAGATAGTAACCCAGCCTCTGCTGACACAACACTATCTCCACCATAGAGCTCCCAAACAAGAGCAGTTAGTAAGGCAGCTCCAAAGGCCCAAAGGGCCAAGATTACCACGGCAAACCCCAACTCCACCAGCTAGTACGCCTATTCCTCGTGGAGGAAGCACAACTGTCGGCTCTCGGGTTCGACAAAACCCTTAAGGTTCAACTCAAAGTGCGCAAGTTCTTTCCTCCTATCGATCCATGCCCTAGCTCGCTAAGCTCGCACGATTTAACTCGATTTAACTCACACCACAGATAGACACGAGGTTTATATCGGTTCGGGCCACCGCTGTGGTGTAATACCCTACCCAAAGGTGTGGTGATGGATTGCCTCTTGGGCTGATGATGAACAGTACAAGGGGAAGAACAGCCTCCTGAGGTTGAGGTGTTCTTGTGCTCGGTGAACTGGTGGATGAGACCCCCCTCTCTGTGGTGGCTAGTTCTACTTATATAGGCCCTGGTCCTCTCCCCAAATATTGAGCGGGAAGGGAGCCAACAACGGCAGGCGAATTTGAAAGGGGACAGCTAGTACAAGCTATCCTGACAAAAGCGGTCTTCGCCTGCCAAAGGCTCTGGTGATGACGCTGTCTTGGGCTCCACGATGACCTCCGTCTTGCCGTCCTTCTGGTCTTGGTCTCGTTGCACCGATATGGCAACCTTTGCCTGATGCCTCGGTACTCCTCGCCTGCGCTTGCCTTCTTAGCACCAAAGAGGAAACAAGGATGCTGCAGCGCTGGCGCCCGCCTGGTGTCGAGTGTCATGGCTCACGTAACGAGAGCCTCGCGAGGTTTGCCCCGCCTTGATATCTCCGCTCCTCGTGAACCTGCCTAGCTAGGCCGCTCCTGAGGAGGTCTTGCGTCGTCCGCTTCGCGAGGCGTGGCCCCTCGCGAAGGTCTTGGTTGCCTTGTCGATGAAGATGGGTCGTACGGCCTGCTAGCATAGCCACACCGTGGGCCGCAGGCAGGCAAGTCTAGGGACCCCCGTTCCCAGAACACCGACAGTAGCCCCCGGGCCCAAGGTGCCCCCGTTCCCAGAACACTGACAGTAGCCCCCGGGCCCAAGGTGCGCTCGGGCTTGGCTTCGAGGCGAAGCCAAAGGTCAAGTACGGAGCACCGCAGGCCCCCAAAGCCTGCGGCCTCGGTCGATGCATGGCGGTTGATTGGACGTGCGTGTCTCCGCTTCCCCATGCTGCCTCGGCAACTGCCTGACTTAACAAGTCCCTGCGACATGCAAGGAAAACCATCATTACCTATGATCGTGGGGGGGCGCCGGTTGGCCTCCTCTCTCTATAAATGGGGAAGGGGTGGAGCCCCCGTCGCCCATCTCTTCCTCGCTTCACTCGCTTCTTCATCCTCGCTTCTATGCTTGCAGCGCCACCCATGGCGCCACGAAGGAAGTTCTTTGCCTCCGAGAAGGGGAACGCCCCCGCGAGGGGCCCGGCTCCCCGGTGCCCAAGCGCGGACGCGGCCGTCCGCGCAAGCACGCCGCGACCCACGCCGTGGCCCACTCTCGTGGTGGCGCGGCACGCGGAGGGGGTCGCCCCAGCCATGGTGGCCCAGTTGACGAAGGGAGGCGTGCCATGGTGGCGCGGCCTCCCCGTCCGCGCTTTCACTCGGTAGAAGTGTCGCCGGAGTTCGTTGTCTGGTCGGAGAACCCGGCCGGCAACTGGCTCCAGCTTCCGCGCTTCTTCGTCGACAAGCTGCCGGCCTCTGGTCCAGGCGGGCTCTAGTTGCAGGCGGATGGTTGCTGCAGCAAGGCCTCTTGGGTCGCAGTCGAGACTTCCGCTGGGGGCAACATAGCCCTGGCCCGCGGCTGGCAGACGTTCGCCCGAGCACGCGGCTTGTGCAGGCAGTGCACCCTCCACTTCAAGTATGATGGTGGGACGACCCTCTATGTGAGGGTGTTTGGGGAAGATGGTCGCCGCGCTCGGTGTTGCCCCGTGGCGAATGACGGCGAGGAGGTGCTCGGCCTTGGCGACGGCCGCGACGAGGATGGGGGCGAGCCTGCCCTCGGCGGCGACCATGTCTTATCCAGCTACGGCGGCTCTTCCTCCAGCGACAGCTCCAGCAGCGGTGGGTTTGACCAGCCGCCGCACTTGCTTTGAAGGCGGCAGCGGGTCGTCTCGTCGCCGCGCCTCCGTGAAGCGCGAGGAGGGGTCTGGCTAGGCTCAGGATGTCGCTAGGGGCCTGCCTCCGCGGATCGCTGCAACGTTGCTTTTGCTTTGCTCTTTTTCCTGCATCAAAAATGAAACCAGTATGGGCCCAGAGGGGCGTGTATCAAACTGAGGTTCCTTGGTTATTGCGCTATGCGTGTTGTTTTCATGCTGTGTTGTTATTTTGCGAAAAGATAACTTAACCTGGTGCATTCGGGACGCCTTCTTCCTCGCGAGGTGTTTGTTTCCTCGTGTCCATCTTGACCTGTCTGCTCAGGAACTGCATAAATTCGCTAGGTGGTGTGTTGGGAGCTTTGCCTTCACCCAAGCCTTGACCTGGTGCTTTGCATCGCAGTACTCGAGGGGGCACGGACTATGAGAGATGCGCTAGTTTTTGGGCTCGAACGAGGGTAGCTCGCGAGAAGGCAGAGAGGAGAAAAATGCTCGCGAGAGCTCCCGCCTAGCCCCCTCACGAGGTATGCGAGAGAGAGAGAACACGAGCAAACCAGAGCCAGAAAACGCAATAAGAGGCGAGGGAATCGAATCATCAAGGAACACCAAAGGCAAACTTCGATTAAGGAAAAGCGAGCCAACTACGGAAAGCAAATGAAAAGCCGCGTCCGGCACCTAGTCTAGTCTTCAAGTATTCTCACCAGCGCGGAGCTAAGTGCTGCCACTAGGCGTGGCGGAGCCCTGTGGTCCGAGGCCGGGCGCCCCGAGACTCGGGTGTGTACAGCCCCACTCATTATTACGTGAGAGTGTCACGGGCGGCGAATCTTCACAGGCACCGGGCCTTCTTCACAGGCTTTGGGCCTTTCTTCACAGGCTCTGGGCCTTGCTTCATAGTCTCTGGGCCTTGCTTCATGGGTAGAACTTCCGGAGGTGCTGGATGTTCTAGGCATTCTGGATAGGTATCCCGTCCTGCGTCCCCAGGCGTGCGGCGCCTGGCCTGGAGACGTGGACGACCCTGAACGGGCCCTCCCACATGGGTGAAAGCTTGTGCAGCCCTTCCCTGGAGAGGACCCGCCTCGGGACGAGGTCGCCTACCTCGAGTGTCCTGGAGCGGATGTTGCGGCAGTGGTATCGCCGCAGCGCTTGCTGGTACCTTGCCGCCCTCAGTGCGTCTTCGAGAAGTCGCTCCTCCCCCAACACCAGATCCATCCCCCACGTGGCGTCCTGCTGCATTTCGTCGAACGCCAGGACCCATGCGGAGCGATGCTTGACCTCGTGAGGGAGGACTGCTTCAGCTCCGTAAACAAGGAAGAATGGGGTCTCGCCCGTTGGCTTGATGGCGGTAATGCGGATGGACCACAGCACAGACTGAAGCTCATCATGCCAGCCCCTGCCGCAGGCCTCGAGCTTCTTCTTGAAGGTACTGGTCTTGAGACCCTCAGGACCTCTGCATTGGCGCGTTCGGCCTGACCATTGCTCCTGGGGTGCGCCACCGAAGCGTAGCAGATCTGTGTTCCAAGGTTAGCACAGTAGGTTTTGAAGAGGTTACTGGTAAATTTCGAGCCGTTATCTGTGATGATGCGGTTGGGGACCTCGAAGCGGCTCACGAGGCCCTTGATGAACTTGACAGCAGAGCCGGCCGGGATGGTACGGACGGCTTCCACTTCCGCCCACTTGGTGAACTTGTCGATGGCGACGTAGAGATAGCTAGGGAACGGGCCTAAGATGTCCAGCCCCCAGACCGCAAATGGCCACGTGAGTGGGATGGTCTAGAGGCCCTGAGCTGGCTGATGAATTTGCTTGGCGTGGAACTGGCAAGCTTCGCAAGACTTCACCAGCTCGGCCGCGTCGTTGAGTGCCGTGGGCAAGTAGAATCCACTTCGGAACACCTTGCCAACGAGAGTTCATGACGACGAATGGTGCCCGCAGTCCCCACCACGTGTGTCAATTAGCAACTCCTTTCCTTGGTCACTGGAGATGCAGCGCAGCGTGACATCATTCGGCCGCTTCCTGTACAACTCACCATCTTGGATACAGTATGTCGTGGCCTGCCGGGCCACGCGCTTTGCGTCCTCTTCCTTCTTCGGCAGCGTCCCTTGCATCAGGTACTCCTTGAATTCCTTGGTCCAGCATTCATCCTGGGGCTCAAGTGCCAAGAGCAGGTGAGCTCCTGAGGTCGGGCCACAGGCCGGGGCTCCTCAGACCGGAGGCTGTGGAAGCTCCTCCCGAGGCTGAGCTGTGCTTGAAAGTGGTGGTGTCGCCGATGGCTTGAAGAGCCGTTCCTCAAAGACACCGGGCTCTTGTGGTTGTAGCTTGGATGCTCTCCTGGCGATGTCGTCGGCTTCCTTGTTGGTGCCGCGGGGCACGTGCTGCAGCTCCAAGCCCGCGAATTGCTTCTCCATCTTGCGCACCTCCGTGAGATATGCCTCCATATGCTCGTCCTTTGGCTCATATACTTTGTTGAAGTTGACGAGGAGCTGTGAGTCGCCTCTAACGGTAAGGCGCTTCACCCCCAGAGTTGTAGCGGCCTTCAGGCCAGCTATGAGGCCTTCGTATTCTGCGATGTTGTTGGAGACCTTCTCACCATGCTGAAAGCAGAGTTGCACGGCGTAATAGAGCTTGTCCTGAGTGGGCGAGATTAGTACTGCTCCAGCCCCTGCACCTTGGTGCGCGAAGGCGCCATCGAAGTACATGACCCACTCGTCTGGTGCCTCGCTTCCTGGTGAGGTGGATCGGTCTTCGCCTTCTTCAAGTGCCGGGACATCCGTCCATTCTGCCACAAAATCGGTGAGTGTGGCCCCCTTGACGACCCTGGTAGTGCTGAACTCCAACTGGAATGCTTGTAGCTCGATGTTCCACTCGGCGACCCATCCAACCGAGTTGGGGCTCCTGAGCACCCTCTCCAATGGGTAGGCCGGGACAACCTTGATGGGGTGGCCCTGGAAGTAGTGCCGCAGCTTGCGCGAGGCCACCAAGAGCGCGAGCAGGAGCTTCTGAGGCATGGGGTATCGTGCCCTCGCGTCCTGCAACACTGTGCTGACGAAATACACCGGGTGCTCGACAAGGGTTGGCGCGTTGGCGAGGCTCGAGTCTTGCGGAGATTGAGGCGTCTCCCGAGGCGGAGGGGCTCCTGAGGCCTGGCTGCTTTCGGGAATCTCGGTGACGTTGATTTGCCGAGCTTGGTCTTCTGGTGCCGAGGATTTTGCGCGCTTTTCTCGACCTCGCGTTACTTCAGATTATAGCTTACGCGGCGCCGCTTTTGGCTTGGTGTTCTCCCGAATCACACCAACAGCCTGCGCTAGCAGAGTACGGGGTGGCGGCGAGGTAGATGATACGTATCCAACGAATCTATAATTTTTTATTGCTCCATGCTACTTTATCTACTGTTTTAGGCAATATTGGGCTTTATTATCCACTTTTATATTATTTCTGGGACTAACCTATTAACCGGAGGCCCAGCCCAGATTTGCTGTTTTATGCCTATTTCAGTGTTTCGAGGAAAAGGAATATCAGACGGAGTCAAAACGGAACGAAATCGACCGGAGAAGTTATTTTGGAAGGAAACCCACCGATGGACTTGGACTCCACGTCGGAAGATACGGAGGTGCTCACGAGGGTGGGGCGCCCCCCCCCCCCCTCCCCCCGCCCCCCGCCTCGTGGTGCCCCGTAGCTCCACCGACGTACTCCTTTCACCCATATATACCTACGTACCCTAAAACTTCCAGAACAGAAGATAGATCGGGAGTTCCTCCGCCGCAAGCCTCTGTAGACACCAAAAACCAATCGGGACCCCGTCCGGCACCCTGCCGGAAAGGGGATCCCATCACCGGTGGCCATCTTCATCATCCCGGCGCTCTCCATGACGAGGAGGGAGTAGTTCACCCTCGGGGCTGAGGGTATGTACCAGTAGCTATGTGTTCGATCTCTCTCTCTCTCTCTCTCTCTCTCTCTCTCTCGTGTTCTCTCTCGTGTTCCATCTATGGCACGATCTTGATGTATCCTGAGCTTTGCTATTGTAGTTGGATCTTATGATGTTTCTCCCCCTCTACTCTCTTGTGATGAATTGAGCTTCCCCTTTTGAAGTTATCTTATCGGATTGAGTCTTTTATGAGAACACTTGATGTATGTCTTGTCGTGATTATCTGTGGTGACAATGGGATATCATGTGCCACTTGATGTATGTTTTGGTGATCAACTTGCGGGTTTCGTGACAATGGGAACCTATGCATAGGGGTTGGCACACGTTCTTGATTCTCCGATAGAAACTTTGGGGCACTCTTTGAAGTACTTTTATGTTGGTTGGATAAATCTGAGATTGTGTGATGCATATTGTATAATCATGCCCACGGATACTTTAGGTGACAATGGAGTATCTAGGTGACATTAGGGTTTTGATTGATTTGTGTCTTAAGGTGTTATTCTAGTACGAACTCTTTTATAGATTGATCTGAAAGAATAGCTTTGAGGTGGTTTCGTACCCTACCATAATCTCTACGTTTGTTCTCCGCTATTAGTGGCTTTGGAGTGACTCTTTGTTGCATGTTGAGGGCTTGTTATATGATCTATCTATGTTATTATTGTTGAGAGAACTTGCACTAGTGAAAGTATGAACCCTAGGCCTTGTTTCCTATCATTGCAATACCGTTTACGCTCACTTTTACCGCTTGTTACCTTGCTGTTTTTATATTTTCAGATTACAAAAACCTATATCTACCATCCATATTGCACTTGTATCACCATCTCTTCGCCGAACTAGTGCACCTATACAATTTACCATTGTATTGGGTGTGTTGGGGACACAAGAGACTCTTTGTTATTTGGTTGCAGGGTTGCTTGAGAGAGACCATCTTCATCCTACGCCTCCCACGGATTGATAAACCTTAGGTCATCCACTTGAGGGAAATTTGCTACTGTCCTACAAACCTGTGCACTTGCAGGCCCAACAACGTCTACAAGAAGAAGGTTGTGTAGTAGACATCAAGCTCTTTTCTAGCGTCGTTGCCGGGGAGGCTAGGTGAGTGAAGGTATATCTTTAGATCTTGCAATCGAATCTTTTTGTTTCTTGTTTTAGCACTAGTCTAGTTTATAAAGAAAACTACAAAAAAATGGAATTGAGTTTGTCTCATACGCTTCATCTTTTTAATATCTTTCGTGAGTATGATGGAAAGGAAATTTGTGCCAAAGTGCTAGAAGAAGAATTACATAGAATGTTTGGCATTAAATACTTGAATGATGAGCATGATTGCAATGTTGTTAGTATGAATTCCTTGAATATCCATGATGCTAATGATATGCAAAGCCACAAGCTTGGGGAAGCTATGTTTGATGAAGATGATATTTTTTGTCCCCCAAGCTTTCATGAGCAAATTTACTATGATGAAAACATGCCTCCTATCTATGATGATTATTGTGATGACACGTATGCTTTAAAGAATAATGATAACCATGAAACTTTTCATCTTGATCTTAATTCTCAATCATATGATAGTTATTTTGTTGAGTTTGCTCCCACTACTATTCCAAATGAGAAGAATTTTGCTTATGTGGAGAGTAGAAAATTTTCTATGCTTGTAGATCATGAAAAGAATGCTTTAGGTGCTGGTTATATTGTTGAATTCATTCATGATGCTACTGAAAATTATTATGAGGGAGGAATATATGCTTGTAGGAATTGCAATAATATCAAGTTTCCTCTCTATGTGCTTAAATTCTTGAAGTTATGCTTGTTTTACCTTCCTATGCAAGTTGATTCTTGTTCCCATAAGTTATTTGCTCACAAAATCCCTATGCATAGGAAGTGGGTTAGACTTAAATGTGCTAGTCATATTCTTCATGATGCTCTCTTTATGTTTCAGTTCTTATCTTTTATGTGAGCATCATTGAAATCATAATGCCTAGCTAGGGGCGTTAAACGATAGCGCTTGTTGGGAGGCAACCCAATTTTATTTTAGTTTCTTTCTTTTTGGTTCTGTTTAGGAATAAATAATACATCTAGCTTCTGTTTAGATGTGGTTTTATGTTTTAATTAGTGTTTGTGCCAAGTAGAACCTTTGGGAAGACTTGGGTGAAGTCTTTATGATCATGCTGTAAAAAACAGAAACTTTAGCGCTCACGAGATTAGCTAGAACTTTTTACTGGAGAGTGATATTTAGTTGATTCTTTTTGCATATGATTACTAGACAAATTCCTCATGTCCATCAATTTATTTTAGAATTTTTGTAGTTCCATAAGTTTGCGTTAGTTACAGATTACTACAGACTGTTCTGTTTTTGACAGATTCTGTTTTCATTGTGTTGTTTGCTTATTTTGATGAATATATGGCTAGTAAAATAGTTTATAAACCATAGAGAAGTTGGAATACAGTAGGTTTAACACCAATATAAATAAATAATGAGTTCATTACAGTACCTTGAAGTGGTGTTTTGTTTTCTTTCGCTAACGGAGCTCACGAGTTTTCTGTTAAGTTTTGTGTTGTGAAGTTTTCAAGTTTTGGGTAAAGATTCGATGGACTACGGAATAAGGAGTGGAAAGAGCCTAAGCTTGGGGATGCCCAAGGCACCCCATGTTAACATTCAAGGACAAACAAGATCCTAAGCTTGGGGATGCCCCGGAAGGCATCCCCTCTTTCGTCTTCGTTCATCGGTAACTTTACTTGGAGCTATATTTTTATTCACCACATGATATGTGTTTTGCTTGGAGCGTAATTTTATTTTGTTAGTATTTTCTTGCTGTTATTTATATTAGTGTTTTGCATCTTTAGTTTCAATAAAAAGTCAAGGATAGCCTTTGCCATGCTTATTTTGCTAGTATACATGTTGTTGTTTGAAAACAGAAAGTTTACCGCTGTTGCAAAAATTCTTTAGAAAAGTAAGAGAGTGGTATAATGTTGAATATTTTTGCATATTGAGCTCTGATAAATTTATTAAAGTGGGAATTTAAGTTCATAATTTTTGGAGCTAGGGAAGTATTGATAATCTTGCATTCTTTACAGACTGTACTGTTTTGGCAGATTGCTGTTATGTTTGATTGCTTGCATATGTTTGCTTGTTTAAAGATTCTATTTAAGGATAGGAGTATTAAATATGCAGAGGAATTTATTATTCAATGTTGAATGATAATGTTAGTGATTTGTTACAATAGAAAATGATAAGGTTCTGCATTGGTTTATACTAACCTATCTCACGAGTTCTTATTGAGTTTGTTGTGAATGAAGCTTTTGATGAAAAGAGAAACCATGATATGAGAGGAATTAAGGAGACATAAAAGTTCAAGCTTGGGGATTCCCAAGGAACCCCAAGATAATATTTCAAGAAGTCTCAAGCATCTAAGCTTGGGGATGCCCCGGTAGGCATCCCACCTTTCTTCTTCAACAACTATTGGTTAGTATCGGTTGAGCCTAAGTTTTTGCTTCTTCACATGAGTTGTGCTAGCCTTGCAATGTAGTTTTCTTTAGCTTTGCTTGCTGTTTGGATACAATATCAAGATCTGAAATTATTAAATGAGAGAGAGTCTTCGCATAGTTGCATAATTATTTAGCTACTCATTGATCTTCACTTATATCTTTCGGAGTAGTTTGTTGTTGCTCTAGTGCTTCACTTATATCTTTTAGAGCATGGTGGTAGTTTTATTTTGGAGAAATAGTGGAACTCTCATGCTTCACTTAGATTATTTTGAGAGTCGTTAATAGCATGGTAATTTGCTTAATGTTAATATACTTAGTGTTCAAGACATGTGAAATTTTCTTTTGAGTAAATTGAATACTAAGATAAGTTTGATGCTTGATAATTGTTTTGAGATATGGAGGTAATAATATCAAAGTTGTGCTAGTTGATAATTGTGAATTTAAGAAATACTTGTGTTGAAGTTTGCAAGTCCCGTAGCATGCACGTATGGTTAAAGTTGTGTAACAAATTTCAAACATGAAGTGTACTTGGCTTGTGCATCCTTATGAGTGGCGGTCGGGGACGAGCGATGGTCTTTTCCTACCAATCTATCCCCCTAGGAGCATGTGCGTAGTACTTGATTTTTGATGGCTTCTAAATTTTTGCAATAAGTATATGAGTTCTTTTGACTAATGTTGAGTCCATGGATTATACGCACTTTTACCTTTCCGCCTTTGCTAGCCTCTTCGGTACCGTGCATTGCCCTTTCTCACCTTGAGAGTTGGTGCAAACTTCGCCGGTGCATCCAAACCCCATGATATGATACACTCTTTCACACATAAACCTCCTTATATCTTCCTCAAAACAGCCACCATACCTACCTATTATGGCATTTCCATAGCCATTCCGAGATATATTGCCATGCAACTTCCATCATCATTATTATGACATACATTACTTTTGTCATATTGCCATTGCATGATCATGTAGTTGACATCGTATTCGTGGCAAAGCCACCATGCATTATTTTCCATACATGTCACTCTTGATTCATTGCACCATCCCGGTACACCGCCGGAGGCATTCATATAGAGTCATATTTTGTTCTAAGTTCGAGTTGTAATTGTAAGAGAAATAAAAGTGTGATGATCATCATTATTAGAGCATTGTCCCAAGTGAGGAAAGGATGATGGAGACTATGATTCCCCGATAAGTCGGGATGAGACTCCGGACGAAAAAAAAGGCCATAAAAAAAGGAGAGAAAAGGCCCAAATAATTAAAAAAAAATAAAAAAAAAATGAGAGAAAAAGAGAGAAGGGACAATGGTACTATCCTTTTATCACACTTGTGCTTCAAAGTAGCACCTTGTTCTTCATGTAGTGAGTCTCATATATTGTGCTTCAAAGTAGCACTAAGATCTTCATAATAGAGAGTCTCTCATTTTGTCACTTCCATATACTAGTGGGAATTTTCATTATAGAACTTGGCTTGTATATTCCAATGATGGGCTTCCTCAAAGTGCCCTAGGTCTTCGTGAGCAAGCAAGTTGGATGCACACCCACTAGTTTTCTTTTGTAGAGCTTTCATATACTTATAGCTCTAGTGCATCCGTTGCATGGCAACCCCTACTCCTCATGTTGACATCAATTGATGGGCATCTCCATAGCCCGTTGATTATCCTCGTCAATATGAGACTTTCTCCTTTTTTGTCTTCTCCACACAATCCCCATCATCATATTCTATTCCACCCATAGTGTTATATCCATGGCTCGTGCTCATGTATTGCGTGGAGGTTGAAAAAGTTTGAGATTATTTAAGTATGAAACAATTGCTTGGCTTGTCATCGGGGGTATAGAAGTTGGGAACATCTTTGTGTGACGAAAATGAAGCATAGCCTAACTATATGATTTTGTAGGGATGAACTTTCTTTGGCCATGTTATTTTGAGAAGACATGATTACTTTGATTAGTATGCTTGAAGTATTATTATTTGTATGTCAATATGAACTTTTGTCTTAAATCTTTCGGATCTGAATATTCATATCACAAGTAAGAAGATTTATATTGAAATTATGCCAAGTAGCACTCCGCATCAAAAATTCTTTTTTATCATTTACCTACTCGAGGACGAAAGCAGAATTAAGCTTAGGATGCTTGATACGTCTCCAACGTATCTATAATTTTTGATTGCTCCATGCTACTTTATCTACTGTTTTAGGCAATATTGGGCTTTATTATCCACTTTTATATTATTTTGGGACTAACCTATTAACCGGAGGCCCAGCCAGATTTGTTGTTTTATGCCCATTTCAAAGGTTTCGAGGAAAAGGAATATCGACGGAGTCAAAACGGAATGAAATCAATGGAGAAGTTATTTTGGAAGGAAACCCACCGATGGACTTGACTCCACGTCGAAGATACGGAGGTGCTCACGAGGGTGGGGCGCCCCGGCACGCCCCCTGCCTCATGGGGCCCCGTAGCTCCACCGACATACTCCTTTCACCCATATATACCTCGCACCTAAAACTTCTAGAACAGAAGATAGATCGGGAGTTCCGCCGCAAGCCTCTCAGAGACACCAAAACCAATCGGGACCCGTTCGCACCCTGCCGAAGGGGATCCCATCACCGTGGCCATCTTCATCATCCCGGCGCTCTCCATGACGAGGAGGGAGTAGTTCACCCTCGGGGCTGAGGGTATGTACCAGTAGCTATGTGTTTGATCTCTCTCTCTCTCGTGTTCCATCTATGGCACGATCTTGATGTATCCCGAGCTTTGCTATTGTAGTTGGATCTTATGATGTTTCTCCCCCTCTACTCTCTTGTGATGAGTTGAGTTTCCCCTTTTGAAGTTATCTTATCGGATTGAGTCTTTTCTGAGAACACTTGATGTATGTCTTCCGTGATTATCTGTGGTGATAATGGGATATCATGTGCCACTTGATGTATGTTTTGGTGATCAACTTGAGGGTTTCGTGACATTGGGAACCTATGCATAGGGGTTGGCACATGTTCTTGATTCTCCGATAGAAACTTTGGGGCACTCTTTGAAGTACTTTTATGTTGGTTGGATAAATCTGAGATTGTGTGATGCATATCGTATAATCATGCCCGCGGATACTTGAGGTGACAATGGAGTATCTAGGTGACATTAGGGTTTTGATTGATTTGTGTCTTAAGGTGTTATTCTAGTACGAACTCTTTTATAGATTGATCTGAAAGAATAGCTTTGAGGTGGTTTCATACCCTACCATAATCTCTACGTTTGTTCTCCGCTATTAGTGGCTTTGGAGTGACTCTTTGTTGCATGTTGAGGGCTTATTATATGATCTATCTATGTTATTATTGTTGAGAGAACTTGCACTAGTGAAAGTATGAACCCTAGGCCTTGTTTCCTATCATTGCAATACCGTTTACGCTCACTTTTACCGCTTGTTACCTTGCTGTTTTTATATTTTCAGGTTACAAAAACCTATATCTACCATCCATATTGCACTTGTATCACCATCTCTTCGCCGAACTAGTGCACCTATACAATTTACCATTGTATTGGGTGTGTTGGGGACACAAGAGACTCTTTGTTATTTGGTTGCAGGGTTGCTTGAGAGAGACCATCTTCATCCTATGCCTCCCACGGATTGATAAACCTTAGGTCATCCACTTGAGGGAAATTTGCTACTGTCCTACAAACCTGTGCACTTGCAGGCCCAACAACGTCTACAAGAAGAAGGTTGTGTAGTAGACATCGGTAGAGCACTAAGGGCTCGAGAGGCCGTGGTGCCACCATCACCGGAGGGCTGGTCAGGTATTTCTTGAGGACTTGGAAGGCTCGGTCGGCCTCCGGGGTCCACTCGAACGGGCCCTTCTTCTTCATGAGCTTGAAGAAAGGTAAGGCGTGCTCCCCCAGCTTGGAGATGAAACGCCCCAACGCAGTCACCCGTCCTGCCAGCTTCTGCATCTCCTTGAGGGTCTATGGTGTGCTCATGTCTTCGATGGCCTTGATCTTCTCCGGGTTCGCCTTGATCCCTCTATGAGACACGAGGAATCCCAACAGCTTGCCGGAAGGGACACCGAACACACACTTCTCCGGGTTAAGCCGCAGGTTCACCTGGCGCAGGCTCTCGAAGGTCTCCTCCAAGTCCTGAATGAAGGTTCTCGCATCCCGAGACTTCACCACTATGTCATCGACGTAAGCCTCTGTATTTCTCCCGAGCTGTCGCCCCAGGGCGATGTGCATCAGCCGCTGAAAGGTTGCGCCCGTGTTGCGCAGCCCGAAGGGCATGTAGGTGTAGTAGTACACCCCACACGGGGTCAAGAAGGTTGTCTTTTCTATGTCTTCTATTGCCATCTTGTTCTGGTGATACCCTGAGAATGCGTTCAGGAAGCACAGCAGGTCGCACTCGGCGGTGGAGTCGACAATCTGATCGATGCGGGGGAGCGGGAACGGATCTTGGGGGCAGGACTTATTAAGGTTGGTGAAGTCGACGCACATCCGCTCCTTCCTGCCTTTCTTCGGCACCGCGACAGGGTTTGCCAGCCAGGTGGGATACCGAACCTCGCGAATGTCACCCGCCGCCTCCAGCTTGCAGGTCTCCTGGATGATGAAGGCTTGCTTCTCCATGGATTGCTGCCTCGCCCGTTGCTTGACAGGGCGCACGTTGGGGCACACCCTTAAGTGATGCTGAATCACCTCTCTTGGACCCCCACCAGCTGATTGGGTTCCCATGCGAATATGTCCTTGTTTGCGTGCAAGAACCTCACCAACGCCTCTTCTTGGACGGCATCGAGGCCGGCACCTATGGTAAAGGTGGCTCCTGAGGGTCCGTCCTCATTGACTGGCACCTGCTTGGTTTCCGCCTTGTCTTGGGTGAACAGTTGCTTCTTCTTGGTAGGCGCAACCTTCTTTGCTTCCGGGGTACCGGCGCCGGCGGGCTTTGTCGCCGCTGCAGTCTTGAAGGCAAGCTTGAGTGCCGTTACGGCTTCCTAGGTGTCCCCCTTGATGGCGAGAATGCCCTTGTTCCCAGGCATCTTCATGAGGTTGTAGGCCGGGTGAGTCGCCGCCATGAACTGGGCGAGGGCTGGGTACCCGAGGATGGCGTTGTATGGGAGGCCGATGCGAGCGATGTCGAAGTTGACCAGCTCAGTGCGGTAGTTGTCGCGCGTGCCGAAGGTGACTGGGAGACGGATCTGTCCCAGAGAGTGGGCGGCACCGCCACCAACTCCTAAGAAGGGCTTGCTGAGACTAAATCGCTCGAGCGTCACATGAAGAAGGCTGAAAGCCTCCACGGAGAGCAAGTTGAGGCCGACACCACCGTCGATGAGGGTCTTGGTAACAGCCACGTTATAGATGGTGGGCGCGCAGAGCATTGGGAGCATGGCCGAGCCGACGGTGGAGTCAGGATGGTCTTCTGAGCTGAAGGTGAGGTCGGCCTCTGCTACAGCCCAACCTGGCGGAGCCCTCGGGTGCTTGGAAGCGGTCCCAATCTGACGGAGGAACGGCTTGACATGGCGATCTGAAGGCGGCGCTTGAGAGCCGCCCAGTAGGGCTGCGACTGCGTGATGCGCCGGCACCGCATAGCGAGCAGTGAAGAGGTCGCGGAGTTCCCCCAAGGATGCCACCGTGGATCCAAGGAGGTTGAGCAGCCAGGCGTGTGGCTCGTCGGCGAGGGCCATGGGGAACCAGTTGGCCATGACCTTTTCGTCGCCCTGGGCTTCGAGGACGGCCTCCTCATACGCCAGTAGGAACGACGACGGGTCCGCCGCACCGTCGTAGCGCGGCGGCATCTCCGGCCTGAACTTGGGTGGCCATCGCACCTGTCGCAGGGCGGGGGCCAGGGCTCGGAGCCCCTGGCCCCGTCGTCAGCACCGGTCGTAGGAGCGGATGGCGGAGCACCCGCCATGGGGGCGAAGTGCGGCGGCGCGGGGCGCAGGCCGGTGGTGGATAAGCTATGGCGCACCCCTACCTGGCGCGCCAAATGTCGGATCTCGGGTTCCGGCAAAACCCGTAAGGTTCGAACTCTGGGGTGCGTGCGAAGTTCTTTCCCTCCTACCGATCCATGCCCTATCTCGCTAAGATCTCATGGACGAACTCACAACACAGAGAGACACGAGGTTTATACTGGTGCTGGCCACCGTTGTGGTGTAATACCCTACTCCAATGTGTGGTGATGGATTGCCTCTTGGGCTGATGATGAACAGTACAAGGGGAAGAACAGCCTCCTGAGGTTGAGGTGTTCTTGTGCTCGGTGAACTGGTGGATGAGAACCCCCCCCCCTCTCTGTGGTGGCTAGTTCTACTTATATAGGCCCTGGTCCTCTCCCCAAATATTGAGCGGGAAGGGAGCCAACAACGGCGGGCGAATTTGAAAGGGGACAGCTAGTACAAGCTATCCTGACAAAAGCGGTCTTCGCCTGCCAAAGGCTCTGGTGATGACGCCGTCTTGGGATCCACGATGACCTCCGTCTTGCCATCCTTCTGGTCTTGGTCTCGTTGCACCGATATGGCAACCTTTGCCTGATGCCTCGGTACTCCTTGCATGTGCTTGCCTTCTTAGCACCAAAGCGGAAACAAGGACGCTGCACGCGCTGGCGCCCGCCTGGTGCCGAGCGTCATGGCTCACGCCACGAGAGCCTCGCGAGGTTTGCCCCGCCTTGGTATCTTCGCTCCTCGTGAACCTGCCTGGCTAGGCTGCTCCTGAGGAGGTCTTGCGTCGTCCGCTTCGCGAGGCGTGGCCCCTCGCGAAGGTCTTGGTTGCCTTGTCGATGAAGATGGGTCGTACGAACTGCTAGCATAGCCATGCCGTGGGCCGCAGGCAGGCAAGTCTGGAGACCCCCGTTCCCAGAACACCGACACAACCAGCTAGTCGTAGTTTAGCATCTATCGCATTTGATGTTGTTAAATCGTATGTGCGTATCTTGCCATCTTGGAGATATTATACTAAAGATGAAGGAAAATGCCAGTTGCAGGTGTTTGTCCAGGAGTTATGTGTAAGTAATGTTATTCATGGCAATTACTTTGCTTTGTCCCCTACATCCTACCTCCATGATGGTTATAATACAGCAAAAATTTTCCATTTTTCTCTATAGAGAAGGACCGATTTGGAAACTAAGGATGAGGTAACCTGTGCTAATACCTCTGCTATCTTCAAGAATGCTTGGTGGCAGTATCGGAATTACCTGAAGAAAACGTACTTCACCGGCAAAGAAACTCATCAAATTCCTTTACGTTCTCCTGAGACACATTTATTGGACGATGATCGGGAACGCTTGTTCTCAGATTGGTCCCGAACCAAGAATGTGGTAAGGTCTATGAGCTCATTTTCTATTTTTAAGTACTATATTCTTGCGTCTTACTGTACTCTGTTAATGTAGAACAAGTGCCTAAACCTGAAGAACAACTATTCTAATTTAAAATTCCATTGCTATCATAGTTCAAAAAAGCACTAGGCGTTAATTGTGCGTTTTGCCACCGCCTTGCGCTTTACTGACCAAAGTGCATGCTTATGCGCAGTTATGCACAAATTAAGCGTAGTTATGCGCAATGCGTTTCGCCAACGCCTATAGCCTAGGCGCGCTTACGCGCTCGCTTAGGCATGCCTTTTTTTAACTATGATTGCTATTGTGCATACTGCTTTACTCTTGTATCATTGTATTTACTCGTACAAACTTATTTTTAAATTGAAGGATCCAATCGAAACTGCAATGGCACAGCAGGTATGCTCACGCATGTTTCTTTAACAGGCTTGCTCTTATCAATAGCTCTGCTGATTTCAATTTCAATTGTGTATACAGTTGACTTCTCATATCATGCACATTACTAGCATCACAACAGAGCCAATAGTGTTGTTGTACATGTAGACCCGTGGTACCCATCTGAAATCTTATTGTGCCGTGTAGTTTCCCACGCTTTGTATTCTTTCACTGCTGCTTTGTCTTGAACTGATATGATTTGAACCGTGTCTCTATTTTGATTTGGCAAGACAATGCAGTGACCATAGGACATAGATATATGTTTGTTTGATGCTTTCATTATGTACTAGTACTTGGCAATAGAAGACTTGGTAGTTTAATCATGTCCACCTTACTAATGAACTGGTTCACCGAAATGAGTTTCATATACTAGTACATGCTAAACTGTTATGTGTCTGCTTGTTTCTTCTTTTAGAATGTTGATGAATATTGGGGATGAGTGCCTTATTAAGCAATGGTAAAGGAAGTAATGCGATAAGGTTCGTGGATAGTGACACATCCTTGTTGGTCTCAATAAAGGCGATAAAACAGCTAAGGAAGACTATCTCGAAGACAAAGTGAGACAACCCCAAAGTCCTGTCTTGGTTTAGTGTTGGAGTTATCGCCACTACCGCTTGCACAAGCTATTCAAACTCACTGTCTAAATCAGTTCAGTTTCTTGAGTCTCAACTACAAGTCGAAAGACATCGATCATTGTCATGCGACAGAAGCGGAAGGATGCGGAAGTCCTGGAGCATTCAAATGCATACTTTCTGGTGCAACAGCAAGCGTTGGAGGATTTTAGCGCCAAACAGGACAAAGCTAATAAGCTTGCTAAGCTTATTGCCAGCATGGTGGATACCACGTTTCTTGAGCTCTTATGAAGTTGTTTCAGTTATGCTCTTGTTTTGCTGTCGCGTTTATTTCAACTGGTGGCCAATTTTGACGACCAGTGTATGTAATATGCTACTTTGTTCCCTATATTTGCACTGGTGGTGAACTTTGATGCCCAGTGGATGTAATATGTGTAATAGCGGTAATAGGCTAGCGTTAATTGCTTGCTTGTTTATTTCCTTATTGTCTTGTTTAGTTGTTTGCTTGTAGTCACTGCAGTTCTTTTTCTGTGTTTTTCTAATAATCATGGCAACGCACGGACTGTTGTAACCATGGGCCTCCTGCGGGCCGTATGATCCATGGGCCTTCTACGGGCCGTAGGATCCATTGGCCTTCTATACGGGCCGTAGGATCCATGGGCCTTCTACGGGCCATACGATCCATGGGCCTTTTACGGGCCGTAGGATCCATGGGCCTTCTACAGGGTGTATCATCATTTTGCCAATCATGGGCCGTACTATTCATGGACAATAACGGGTCGTTTATTGGCCGTATTTGATAACTCTATGAAAACAGCCCAACGGGTTTTTTTCGACATGAAAACGGGCCAACGTATTAACGGGCCGCAAACGAGCCGACTGTAACCACGGGCTGAATTTGGCCCACAAGCAGAAAATGACAGTAACGGGCCGTAAGTAACCGAATGCTGGAAATGAGCCCAAGATTAAATGGGCCCTGAGAAGGTCGAAAGATATCATGGGCTGGAAACGGCCCAATGGAATAATGGGCCGTTAATGGGTATAAAGTGATACACTGTTCATTACGGGCCAGTTTTACCACGGGTTGTTAAGGGGCCGAGGGTTACTAAGGGCATCATATGGGCCGAAAGACGTCATGGGCCATACATGGGACGAAAGTTAAAACGGGCTGGAATTATATTGGACGGCCCAGATGACGCTACTAGGCCTAATTCAGATAGGCCGTAAACGGGCCCTGGGATAGCGGGCTATAAATGGGCTATATGCGAACAGGCCGTTAACAGGCTTGCCGTGGGCCGGCCCGCCACCTTTTGACCAAGTCAAACGGACCGGCCTTTTCACATGAATGGGCCTCTGTTGGGTCGTGCCACATGTCGACGTATCATAGGCGCTTTGTGTCCAATGAGTGGATGACATCTGTCCCAACGGTGAGTCGACACGTGTTTCCTCCGACCAATGATGATTTTACGTGGAAAATCCCCATTGGTCGTGGTCATTAATGGGTTATCGGATCCGGACCCGATAGCTTAACGGCGTTCGTTACGGTGGATGCCACGTGTCGGTCACCCTTGATAAAGCACTTCCGTGACGCACGATTTATCGTCATGGAAGTGGACACTTCGTGATGATAATTTTGGTAATGTCATGGAACACTTCTCGACAAAGACAGGTATGACTATCTTGATTACTCATAAATTTGTCATGGATATACATGCATGACAAAAAACGCGACCTACTGTGACAAACATGTATCATCACGAAAGTGTATTTTTTTGTAGTGCATCAAAGTAAGGACCTCTACGGTGGTAATTTCCCTTGCTAGACGCCATACTCTCCTAGGTCGTGAAACCAAGGCTATGATCACCAAAAGCTATGGAAATCAAGGCAAATGGAGACCATAGCTC
This sequence comes from Aegilops longissima, assembly GCA_021605205.1. NCBI lineage: Eukaryota > Viridiplantae > Streptophyta > Magnoliopsida > Poales > Poaceae > Aegilops > Aegilops longissima. Next base: position 515,637,263 of record CM038682.1, read on the forward strand.
TAATACCACTTGTAGGATTGAAATTATGTCTAGAGGGGGGTGATTAGACTACTTGACCAAATAAAAATCTAGCCATTTCCCAATTTTAAGTCTTGGCAGATTTTAGCAACTTAGCACTAGTCAAGCAACCAACCTACACATGCAAGTCTAAGAGTATAGCAGCGGAATGTAAAACATTGCACATGAAGGTAAAGGGAGGAGTTTTGGGGGAGCAAACGCAATGTAGACACGGAGATTTTTGGCATGGTTCCGCTAGGTGGTGCTATCGTGCATCCACGTTGATGGAGACTTCAACCCACGAAAGGTAATGGTTGCGCGAGTCCACGGAGGGCTCCACCCATGAAGGGTCCACGAAGAAGAAACCTTGTCTATCCCACCATGGTCTTCGCCACGAAGGACTTGCCTCACTAGGGTAGATCTTCACAAAGTAGCCGATCTCCTTGCCCGTACAAACTCCTTGGTTCAACTCCACAATCTTGACGGAGGCTCCCAAGTGACACATAACCAATCTAGGAGACACCACTCTCCAAAAGGTAATAGATGGTGTGTTGATGATGGACTCCTTGCTCTTGTGCTTCAAATGATAGTCTCCCCAACACTCAACTCTCTCTCTCTCTCTCTATCAGATTTGAACTTGGTGGAAAGATGATTTGAGTGGAAAGCAACTTGGAGAAGGCTAGAGATCAAGATTCATATGGTTGGAATGGAATATATTGACCTCAACACATGAGTAGGTGGTTCTCTCTCAGAAAATGTATGATGGAAGTGTAGGCATGTTCTGATGGCTCTCTCCACTAATGAAGAGTGGGTGGAGGGGTATATACAGCCTCCACACAAAATCTAACTGTTACACACAAATCACCAAACTCGGTGGGACCGAATAACGAAACTCGGTCAGACCGATCTAGTTCAAAATGTGAACGTTAGGCTTTTCGGTGGGACCGACATGTCAACTCGGTGGGACCGATTTCATTAGGGTTAGGGCATGACGTAATCTCGGTGAGACCGATTACACAAACTCGGTGGGACCGATTTTGGTAATAAGCTAACAGAGAGTTGGTCAGGCAAACTCGGTGGACCGATTTGCTCATCTCGGTGAGACCAAAATGTTATGAAAGGGAAGTAGAGAGTTTGTATTGCGAACTCGATGGGACCGATCGCTCATCTCGGTTGGACTGAAATGTTACGAAGGGAAACAGAGAGTTTGCGATCCCATCTCGGTGAGACCGAGATCCCTATCGGTAAGACCAAAATGACTAGGGTTTTGTGGCAGTGGCTATGACAACTGAACTCGGTTGCGCCGGATAGAAGGTTCGGTGGGGCCGAGTTTGACTTTTGGTTTGGGACATATGTCGATATGAGAAAGTGGTTGAGGGTTTTCGGAGCATATCACTAAGCATTTTGAGCAAGTAACCCATTAAGAAACACCTCATCCCATTTTAATCGTATTGGCTTTTCCTATGGACTCAATGTGATCTTGGATCACTAAAAGTAAAATGTAGAGTCTTGAGCTTGAGCCAATATATGTCCTTAGCATTTTGAGGGGTCCACATTCCTAATCCATGCCATGCCAATCATTGAGCTTTCCTGAAATATTTATCTTGAAAGAGCATTAGCTCAATGAGCTATATGTTGTTAGGAATTACCAAAACCACCCAGGGATAGTTGCACTTTCAGGTACACCTTCTATCACAGGTCCGAAGGCAAGATATTCGTTGCTAAGAATGGATCCTTTCTAGAGAAGGAGTTTCTCTCGAAAGAAGTGAGTGGGAGGAAAGTAGAACTTGATGAGGTAATTATACCTTCTCTCGAATTAGAAAGTAGTTCATCACAGAAATTAGTTCCAGTGATTCCGACACCAATTAGTGAGGAAGCTAATGATGATGATCATGAAACTTCTGATCAAGTTACTACCGAACCTCGTAGGTCAACCAGAGTAAGATCCGCACCAGAGTGGTATGATAATCCTGTTCTGGAGGTCATGTTACTTGACCAAGACAAACCTACGAACTATGAGGAAGCGATGATGAGCCCAGATTTCGCAAAATGGCTTGAGGCCATGAAATATGAGATGGGATCCATGTATGAGAACAAAGTGTGGACTTTGGTTGACTTGCCCGATGATCGGCAAGCCATAGAAAATAAATGTTACTGTCTACAAAGCTCGACTTGTTGCGAAAGGTTTTCGACAAGTTCAAGGAGTTGACTACGATGAGACCTTCTCACCCGTAGAGATGCTTAAGTCTGTCCGAATCATGTTAGCAATTGCCGCATTTTATGATTATGAAATTTGGCAAATGGATGTCAAAAGTGCATTCCTTAATGGATATCTTAAAGAAGAGTTGTATATGATGCAACCAGAAGGTTTTGTCGATCCAAAAGGTGCTAACAAAGTGTGCAAGCTCCATCGATCCATTTATGGACTGGTGCAAGCATCTCGGAGTTGGAATATACGCTTTGATAGTGTGATCAAAGCATATGGTTTTATACAGACTTTTGGAGAAGCCTGTATTTACAAGAAAGTGAGTGGGAGCTCTGTAGCATTTCTGATATTATATGTGGATGACATATTGTTGATCGAAAATGATACTGAATGTCTAGATAGCATAAAAGGATACTTGAATAAGAATTTTTCAATGAAAGACCTCGGTGAAGCTGCTTATATATTGGGCATCAAGACTATAGAGATAGATCAAGATGCTTAATTGGACTTTCACAAAGCACGTACCTTGATAAAGTTTGAAGAAGTTCAAAATGGATCAAGCAAAGAAAGGGTTCTTGCTTGTGTTAAAAGGTGTGAAGTTGAGTCAGCCTCAATGCCCGACCACTTCAGAAGATAGAGAGAAAATGAAAGTCATTCCCTATGCCTCAGCCATAGGTTCTATCATGTATGCAATGCTGTGTACCAGACTGATGTGTGCCTTGCTATTAGTTTAGCGGGAGGTACCAAAGTAATTCAGAGTGGATCATCGGACAGTGTCAAGAACATCCCAAATACCGAAAAGGAATAAGGATATGTTTCGCTTATGGAGGTGACAAAGAGCTCGTCGTAAACGGTTACGTCGATGCAAGCTTTGACACTGATCCGGATGACTCTAAGTCACAAAACGGATACGTATTTATATTGAATGGTGGAGAGCTGTAAGTTGGTGCAGTTCCAAGCAGAGCGTTGTGGCGGGATCTATGTGTGAAGCAGAGTACATAGCTGCTTCGGAAGCAGCAAATGAAGGAGTCTAGATGAAGGAGTTCAGATCCGATCTAGGTGTCATACCTAGTGCATAGGGTCCAATGAAAATCTTTTGTGACAATACTGGTGCAATTGCCTTGGCAAAGGAATCCAGATTTCACAAGAGAACCAAGCACATCAAGAGACGCTTCAATTCCATCCGTGATCAAGTCAAGGAGGGAGACATAGAGATTTGCAAGATACATACGGATCTGAGTGTTGCAGACCCGTTGACTAAGCCTCTCTCACGAGCAAAACATGATCAACACCGAGACTCCATGGGTGTTAGAATCATTACTGCGTGATACGTCTCCAACGTATCTATAATTTATGAAGTATTCCTGCCATCATATTATCCATCTTGGATGTTTAATGGGCTTTACTATGCACTTTTATATTACTTTTGGGACTAACCTATTGACCCAGAGCCAGTGCGCTTTCATTTTCTCCTTGTTTCAGTGTTTCGCAGAAACGGAATATCAAACGGAGTCCAAACGGAATGAAACCTTCGGAAAAGTTAACTTTGGAAAGAAAGCAATACGGGAGACTTGGAGTGCACGTCAGGGGATCAACGAGGAGACCGCGAGGCAGGGGGCGCGCCCTCCACCCCTGGGCGTGCCCTCCACCCTCATGGGCCCCTCGTGGCTCCCCTTACCGACTTCTTTAGCCTATATATTCCCATATACCCTACAACCTTCGGGGAACAAAATAGATTGGGAGTTCCGTCGCCGCAAGCCTCTGTAGCCACCAAAAACCAATCGGAACCCTGTTCCGGCACCCTGCTGGAGGGGGGAACCCGCATCGGTGGCCATCTTCATCATCCCGGCGCTCTCCATGACAAGGAGGGAGTAGTTCACCCTCGGGGCTGAGGTTATGTACCAGTAGCTATGTGTTTGATCTCTCTCTCTCGTGTTCTTGAGGTGGTACGATCTTGATGTATCGCGAGCTTTGCTATTATAGTTGGATCTTATGATGTTTCTCCCCCCTCTACTCTCTTGTAATGGATTGAGTTTTCCCTTTGAAGTTATCTTATCGGATTTGAGTCTTTAAGGATTTGAGAACACTTGATGTATGTCTTGTCGTGCTTATCTGTGCTGACAATGGGATATCACGTGATCCACTTGATGTATGTTTTGGTGATCAACTTGCGGGTTCCGCCCATGAACCTATGCATAGGGGTTGGCACATGTTTTCGTCTTGACTCCCCGGCAGAAACTTTGGGGCACTCTTTGAAGTACTTTGTGTTGGTTGAATAGATGAATCTGAGATTGTGTGATGCATATCGTATAATCGTACCCATGGATACTTGAGGTGACATTAGAGTATCTAGGTGACATTAGGGTTTTGGTTGATATGTGTCTTAAGGTGTTATTCTAGTACGAACTCTTGAATAGATCGATCCGAAAGAAACTTTGAGGTGGTTTCGTACCCTACCATAATCTCTTCGTTTGTTCTCCGCTATTAGTGGCTTTGGAGTGACTCTTTGTTGCATGTTGAGGGATAGTTATGTGATCCAATTATGTTATTATTGTTGAGAGAACTTGCACTAGTGAAAGTATGAACCCTAGGCCTTGTTTCCTAGCATTGCAATACCGTTTGTGCTCACTTTTATCATTAGTTACCTTGCTGTTTTTATATTTTCAGATTACAAAAACCTATATCAACCATCCATATTGCACTTGTATCACCATCTCTTCGCCGAACTAGTGCACCTATACAATTTACCATTGTATTGGGTGTGTTAGGGACACAAGAGACTCTTTGTTATTTGGTTGCAGGGTTGTTTGAGAGAGACCATCTTCAACCCACGCCTCCCACGGATTGATAAACCTTAGGTCATCCACTTGAGGGAAATTTGCTACTGTCCTACAAACCTCTGCACTTGGAGGCCCAACAACGTCTACAAGAAGAAGGTTGAGGGAAATATGCCCTAGAGGCAATAATAAAGTTGTTATTTATATTTCCTTATATCATGATAAATGTTTATTATTCATGCTAGAATTGTATTAACCAGAAACTTAGTACATAAACAAACAGAGTGTCCCTAGTATGCCTCTACTAGACTAGCTCGTGAATCAAAGATGGTTAAGTTTCCTAGCCATAGACATGTGTTGTCATTTGATGAACGGGATCACATCATTAGAGAATGATGTGATGGACAAGACCCATCCGTTAGCTTAGCACTATGATCATTTAGTTTATTGCTATTGCTTTCTTCATGACTTATACATGTTCCTATGACTATGAGATTATGCAACTCCCGAATACCGGAGGATCACTTAGTGTTCTATCAAATGTCACAAGGTAACTGGGTGATTATAAAGATGCTCTACAGGTGTCTCCGATGGTGTTTGTTGAGTTGGCATAGATCAAGATGGATTTGTCACTCCGATTGTCGGAGAGGTATCTCTAGGCCCTCCGGGAAGTTATTGGGCCTCATGGGCCTAGTGGTGGAAGAGAGTGAAGGAAATATGCCCTAAAGGCAATAATAATGTTATTATTTATTTCCTTATTTCATGATAAATGTTTATTATTCATGTATTAACCGAAAACTTGATACATGTGTGAATACATAGACAAAACAATGTGTCACTAGTATGCCTCTACTTAACTAGCTCGCTGAATCAAAGATGGTTAAGTTTCCTAGCCATAGACATGAGTTTGTCATTTGATTAACAGGATCACATCATTAGAGAATGATGTGATTGACTTGACCCATTCCGTTAGCTTAGCACTTGATCATTTAGTATGTTGCTATTGCTTTCTTCATGACTTATACACGTTCCTATGACTAAGAGATTATGCAACTCCCGAATACCGGAGGAACACTTTGTGTGCTACCAAAGGTCACAACGTAACTGGGTGATTATAAAGGTGCTCTACAGGTGTCTCCGATGGTACTTGTTGAGTTGGCATAGATCAAGAATAGGATTTGTCACTCCGATTGTCGGAGAGGTGTCTCTGGGCCCTCTCGGTAATGCACATCATTATAAGACTTGCAAGGAATGTGACTAATGAGTTAGTTACGGGATGATGTATTACGGAACGAGTAAAGAGACTTGCCGATAACGAGATTGAGCTAGGTATTAAGATACCGACAATCGAATCTCGGGCAAGTAACATACCAATGACAAAGGGAACAACGTATGTTGTTATGCGGTTTGACCGATAAAGATCTTCGTAGAACATGTAGGAACCAATATGAGCATCCAGGTTCCGCTATTGGTTATTGACCAGAGACGTGTCTCGGTCCTGTCTACATAGTTCTCGAACCCGTAGGGTCCGCACGCTTAACGTTCGGTGACGATTTGTATTATGAGTTTATGTGTTTTGATGTATCAAAGGTAGTTCGGAGTCCCGGATGAGATCGGGGACATGACGAGGACTCTTGAAATGGTCGAGACATAAAGATCGATATACTGGACGACTATATTCGGACATCGGAAAGGTTCCAAGTGATTCGGGTATTTTTCGGAGTACCGGAGAGTTACGAGAATTCGTTGGGGAGTATATGGGCCTTATTGGGATTTAGGGGAAAGAGAGAGGGGAGGCTGCGCGCCCCCCAAGGCTTAGTCCAAATTGTACTAGGGGGAGGGGCGGCGCCCCCTCCTTCCTTCTCTTCTCTTTTTCCTTTCCTTCTCTCCTACTCCTACTACTTGGAAGGGCTCCTAGTTCTACTAGGAAAGGGGGAATCCTACTCCCGGTGGGAGTAGGACTCCCCTAGGGCGCGCCATAGAGAGGGCCGGCCCTCCCCCTCCTCCACTCCTTTATATACGGGGGAGGGGGCACCCCATAGACACAACAATTGAACATTGATCTTTTAGCCGTGTGCGGTGCCCCCCTCCACCATAATCCACCTCGGTCATATCGTAGCGGTGCTTAGGCGAAGCTCTGCATCGGTAGCATCATCATCACCATCATCACGCCATCGTTGAGGGAGTCCTAGACTAAGGGGTCCTCGGGCGTCCGGCCTGTTATTCATTGGGCCGGACTGATGGGCTGTGAAGATATGAAGGCCGAAGACTATACCCATGTCCAGATTGGACTCTCCTTGGCGTGGAAGGCAAGCTAGGCGATCAACTATGAAGATTCCTTCTTATGTAACCGACCCCATGTAACCCTAGATCTCTCCGGTGTCTATATAAACTGGAGAGCGTAGTCCGGATAGGCAGACACTCATTACCATATTCACACAGGCTAGACTTCTAGGGTTTAGCCATTACGATCTCGTGGTAGATCAACTCTTGTAACACTCATATTCATCAAGATCAATCAAGCGGGAAGTAGGGTATTACCTCCATAGAGAGGCCCAACACAGGTAAACATCGTGTCCCCGTCTCCTGTTACCATCGATCCTAGACGCACAGTTCGGGACCCCCTACCCGAGATCCGCCGGTTTTGACACCAACATTGGTGCTTTCATTGAGAGTTCCACTGTGCCATCGACAAAAGGTTTGATGGCCCCTTCAATCATCGATAATGACGCTGTCCAAGGAAGAACTTTCCTCCCCGGACAGATTTTTGTGTTCGGCGGCTTCGTACTGCGGGCCAACTCGCATGGCCGTCTGGAGCAGATCGATAGCTACGCCCCTGGCCACCAGGTCAGATTTGGAAGCTTGAACTATGTCGCGGATACCCGTGGAGACTTGATCTTCAATGGGTTTGAAACCGCAGCGATCGCTCCCCCTCGTCCTGATGAACATGACTTATATCTCATTATCGGATTACATCCGGAGATGGATCCTGTTGTTGCAATGCCTCATAACAAGCGATCGTGCCCTCCGAGGCCACAAAGTCCGCGGCGTTGGAGCCGCACACGGACTCGACATCCTGCAATGTTTGCGTCAATGGAACTCCGGACACGTCTCCGGCTATAATGCTTCCGGACCGAATGCGCTGCGGACACCGAGCTGGATCGGTCATCGATTTTCGAATTTAGCGCCGCAGACATCTTCCAGCATTCACCTTTTGGTGACGTGCTAAACTCTTTAAAGAACTTGTCCTTGGAGGAAGACTCACATCCGAACTATGTTCGGTTCGAGCTAGAGGCGGATGACGAGGAACTTTGCTTCCCACCCACCACCCACTTCATAGCCACTGTCGATGACTTAACCGACGTGCTTGACTATGGCTCCGAAGACATCGACGGTATGGATGATGATGCCGACAAGGAGCAAGGCCAAGACCCGCCATTCACTGGACGTTGGACGGCCACCTCTTCGTACGTGTACATGGTTGATACACCTGAAGGATCTGGTGACGACAAAGAAGAGCCAGATGCGAGTAAACCCTCTGATACGCAGTCCAAGCGTCGGCGGCCCAAACGCCGTTCTAAGCCCCGCCGCTCAAAGGATGGCAACACTGGCACCGGAGAAAATAGTACTCCGGGCGACGCCGAAAAAAATGAAGACCCTGTCGGAGCGGCATCCGAACAGGAGGAACACGACAACGGGCAAGATAACCCTGATGAACAGGCCATAGAAGATGACTCGAAGGATGATAGTTACCGTCCACTCTCCGAGGAGGAGACAAGCCTCGGCAACAAAGACTTCATCGTGCCTGAGGATCCTCTAGACCAGGAGCGCTTTAAGCTTCAGCTCATAGCCACTGCAAGGAGCCTGGAAAAGAAACAACAGCTTCAAGCTGAACAACATCGGCTCGTCGATAGATGGACTGATGTCCTAACAGCCGAAGAATACGGCTCAAGCGCCCAGCCAAGAGCTACCCGAAACGCAGACTGCTACCTCAATTCGATGAGGAGGCGCCACAGCACACATCTCCCTCGCATAATGCGGAACGGCCACCACGTGGTCGAGACAGGGCGGCCGACCGGCCACCCCGCAGTCGGGATAAAGCAGCAACTCAGGCCGAACAGCAGCCTGCCCCACCGCCACGTAAAAATAGAGACGAAAGAGTTCAGGGTCATACGTACGACCTCCGGCAGACCCTCGACAGTAGAGCAGGACATACAAGATCGATCTACGAATCGCGAGGACGTGCCTCGAGGCACGACGACGGCTACCTATTCGGACATGACAAACCTAACCACGCCCGAGCCGAATGCTGCAGACGGACTCCATCAGAGCTACGCCACGATGCGGCCCGATATAGAGGCGCCGCACACCCTCTTTGCTTCACAGATGAAGTACTAGATCATCGATTCCCCGAGGGGTTCAAGCTCGTCAATATTGAATCATACGACGACACAACCGATCTTGTAGTATGTATCGAGGATTTTATTCTCCATATCCATATGGCTCGAGGAGATGACCTCCACGCCATTAAATACCTCCCACTAAAGCTCAAAGGGCCAGCTCGGCACTGGCTTAACAGCCTGCCTGAAAATTCTATCGGCAGCTGGGAGGACTTGGAAGAAGCCTTCCTGGACAACTTCCAAGGAACCTATGCCCGGCCACCAGACGCTGATGACTTAAGCCACATAGTTCAACAACCTGGAGAATCAGCCAGAAAATTTTGGACTAGGTTCCTAACCAAAAAGAACCAGATCGTTGACTGTCCGGATGCTGAGGCCCTAGCAGCCTTCAAACACAGCATCCGTGACGAATGTCTAGCACGCCACCTCGACCAAGAAAAGCCGAAGTCTATGGCAGCCCTTACGACACTCATGACCCGCTTTTGCGTGGGTGAGGACAGCTAGCTAGCTTGTAGCAAGAACACAGCCAGCGAGGCAGGCCCCTCCGAGGCCAAGAACAGCACCAGCAATCTCCAGCGAAATAGACACAAATGCAGAAGCAATGGCGACAACACCAATGACACCACAGTTAACGCCGGATTCAGTGGCTCCAAGTCCGGCCAACGGAAGAAGCCCTACAAAAGAAACAATGAAGGACCTTCCAGCCTAGACCGCATACTCGACCGTCCATGCCAGATACATGGCACCCCAGACAAACAAGCCAATAACACCAACAGAGACTGTTGGGTTTTCAAACAGGCTGGCAAGTTAAACGCTGAAAACAAAGAAAAGGGATCACAAAGTGAGGACGACGACGAAGAGCCCCGGCAGCCGAACACTGGGGGACAGAAGAAATTTCCCCCTCAAGTCAAAATGGTGAACATGATATACGCTACACACATCCCCAAAAAGGAGCGCAAGCGAGCACTTAGGGACGTCTACGCGGTAGAGCCAATCGCCCCCAAATTTAATCCGTGGTCATCATTCCCGATCACCTTCGATCGTCGTGATCACCCAACTAGTATCTGCCATGGCGGTCGACCCAATTATTGACGGGTTCCACCTAACACGAGTCCTGATGGACGGTGGTAGCAGCCTCAACCTGCTTTATCAGGACACAGTGCGGAAGATGGGCATTAACCCCTCAGGAATCAAACCAACAAAGACTACCTTTAAAGGAGTCATACCAGGCGTAGAGGCCCGCTGTACGGGCTCAATCACGCTGGAGGTGGTCTTCGGTTCCCCGGACAACTCTCGAAGCAAAGAGTTAATCTTTGATATCGTCCCCTTCCGCAGCAGCTATCACGCACTGCTCGGACGAACCGCGTTTGCTAGATTCAACGCAGTACCACACTATGCTTATCTCAAGCTCAAGATGCCTGGTCCACGCGGCGTCATAACAGTCAATGGCAATACAGAACGCTCCCTCCGAACAAAGGAGCACACCGCCGCCCTAGCAGCAGAGGTACAGAGCGGCCTTCTCAAGCAACACCATTGTACGGCTGTCGAGCCCCTGGACATCATTAAGAGGTTCCGGACTACACTGCAACAGGACAGCGTGGCTCGTCAAGAGCTCGATTAGCAATTCGGCCTCCATCCTAGTCCCGATGAAGCAGTGGCATTCGCACCACGCATACATAATTACGCACTCAAATCCCATGGACATCGACGGAGGCACAAGCTAACCCGGGATCTACAGTTCGGCTAGACCCATCCCGGACACACATACTTTCAATTTTTCTTCTTGTTTCAGGTTCCTTTTTCCGCGGGCCTGATCACAAGTCCTTTCGAAGGATTGGCATACAACGGAGGCAAGCAGCACAGGTGTGTAGGGTAACCTCTATACGTTCTTCTTGACGGTATTTATACTTATTTCTCAGGACCCGCACGCTACGCCCAACTGATTCCGACATGTTAAATAGCCCGGATACTTATCGCACCATCTGTACAAGATACGCCTTGACGTATCCATCCAGTTATAAAAAAATGGTTTGCGGCCCAGTTTCTGTGGTTTTCGCTTCTTACTTCATTTTATTTCGATCTGCTTATCGGCTGCATCGGTACTCTTTTGTACGTTTCATATTCTCCAGGGGCTACTTATCACCCCACAATACGGCAACACAGTCCGAACACTCCTTATATATATATAAGTTCAGCACCCCGAATTTAGCATTATATGCATTGGCTCCGAATCATGTCTTTGGTCAATAGTTGGGTTGCCCGGCTCCTGTGCTTGCTACCCTACGTTCCACTCTATTGGCTAGGGTAGTAAAGGGAGAACTACTGCGATTGTGCCCTGGCCTTGACCGGATGAGCACCTCAGTAGAGAAAGCCGAAAACTGATTGTCATGATACGGCGAGAGCCGGTCAGCTATTCGAGGGTTACAAAATCGTTGGAGATTTTTTCCGCGTTATCTGAAGGATCGGCACTTCGATCGAGATCTTGACAACACTCAGCTTGGACCGGGGTTGCGCCCATGCTTTATTATAAAACTCCTATGGCTAAGTGAGGGCGTTTAAGCCGTATAGTCTGATTGCCTTGTTCGTTGCGCTAAACAACTCCTTCAAGGGCCATATAATTGGATCAAGATTGTTTAGATTCCATCTCGAACACCTCCGTACTACCTACGCGAGGGCAGAAGCCGATGACTGGCCAACCCTCAGATTGCATACAACACGACCGCACAGGAGGAAACAATTAAAGCATAACGAAATTACATTATAGGCCTTGTTTTCATAATACAAGGAAAAGGCAACACAAATGTTTTCATTCGAAAATAATGCCATGCCCGCACTCAGCTGCTGCAAGTCGAGACCCTTCTATGACATCCGCAAAATATCGCTCGGGTGTGCGGTGCTCCTTGCCCCCCGGCGGCCCTCTGGCCACTTCAACGGCGTTCATCTTTGCCCACCACATCTTGCAACGGGCGAAGGCCATGCGGGCACCTTCAATACAGGCAGAGCGCTTGACGACGTCCAGCCGAGGACATGGGTTCACCATCCACCTCACGAGTCCGAAGTAGCTGCCAGGCATAGCTTCGGCTATCCATAGCCGGATTATCGAATCCTTCATGGCTAGTTCGGCCACCCTATGCAGCTCCACCAGCTATTTCAGCTGATTGGTGAAGGACACGGGAGGTTCTGGCGCCGCATATTGCGACCAGAATAGCTTTTCCACTGAACCCCCTCCTTCGGCTTGATAGAACTCCACGGCGTCCAATACACTGCATGGTAAATCCGCAAAAGCCCCTAGGGAACTCCAAACCCGGGTTAGTAAAAGGTACCGCTTCTCCACATACTTGCTTTGCATCTTAAATGCCTTACCCGCCGCGATCTTCTGGGCCTCCTGGATTTCCTGGAGGGCGGCCTGGGCGTCATTCTATGCGGCCTCCATGCTCTGACGAGCCTTGGCGAGTTCAGTCCCTTGAACGGACGCATCATGCTCCAAGGCCTCACATTTCTTCATCGCATCCTGGAGCTCTTGCTGGACTTCTTTGACTCGAGTCTTGAGCTTCTTACGAGCGGCTTGCTGCTAGACAGCCTTCTCCTCGGCCTCGCCCAGGGCCTTCCTCAGGGCCTCGACCTCGGTCACAGCTCCTGCACATATTACGACACTAAAGTCAATATACAACGCCTATGCTTTTCGAACACACAGCAAGTCATTACTCACCTTGCTTCTCCTGGAGCCGAACCTTAACCTCGCCGAGCTCGTTCTCGATCCGCTCCAGCCTCTGCCTCAATTCAGAGACTTCGGCAGCATGCGAGGTTGTGGCCAACAGCGATGCCTGCTTATGCATACATATTACGTTATCTCCTACAATAGAAGATTGATCCTCTGTCCAGTTCTTCTCGTCGGACACCGGACAGTGTCTCAGGGGCTACTGACTACATGGGGTTTTTCTCTTTCTATGTCACTTACCTCGAAACTCATCAACGAGTTCTTTGCGAGCTTCGTTCGATCCGCTCTTGGCGGACTGAACCTTCTCGATTACCGTGCCCATAAGGACACGGTGCCCGTCCATAACGAAGGTGCCTCGTAGCGCCTCAATCAGGTTATCCGGTGTCCCTGGATGGACAGGGACCACCGGCGAAAGCGGCGCACCCCCCTCCTTCAAAGGGGCTACTTGCCCGACTCAGGAGCCATATGGGTCTCCGGAATCGTGTTCGGTGAGGCCAAACTGGATCTGACCCTCTTCGCCCGATCTCCATGGGGATCGGCTCCCCATGTGTCCGGCAATGGAGGTATCGCCTTGTGGCGCCTCCCGGACAGCGTCCTAGGCTCCTCCCTTGGGCGGTCCTGCAGGACAACACTTGGTGTCGTCCACGGCCCGAAGGCGATGGCGGCGGTGGCGACTTGCTCGCCATCTCCGACGGAGCCAACGGACCTCCAGATGAGGATCGCTGGATAAGGTCATGGGCCGGACTGCAATAGTGCAGATAACTATGTTAAAATAATAAAGAGGAAGGGCTGGTGTGCGCACGAATGAGCCATGTCACTTACGATGTGGCCTGGGGTTTAGTGCGGGGGCGTCGTTCCGGACTACTGTCAACGTCCCACGCGGTATTGACCGCTGGGGCGCCCTTCCCCTTTTTGGGCGCTTCCTCCTCCAGATGCGCCGAGGCCGCCCTCTTTTTTTTCTCCTCGGGGGGGGGGGGTTGTTTTCCTCCTCCTCCTCCTCTTCCTCGTCATTGTCCTCGGGGACAGAGGAATGGGCTTCGTCGTCTTTGGACGTCACGTCTGAGGTGCCCTTGCGACGGGGACCACTCTTGGCCCCCTTGGCCTTCTTCTTGGCCTTCTTCTCCGACGCCTTATACGGTGCCCGCACCAGCATCTTCGCTAGACACGGGATGACCGGTTCTTCAGGCAGCGGAGCCGGACACTGGAACCGCTTCGCCCTCTCCATCCAGTCCTGAAAGAGCAATAATAAAAGCTCAGACATCATCCTCGAAACAATTAAGTTGGGGATACGTGAGAAATAACATACCTCGCTGGCGGGGTGTTTACGATCATGACCACGGTCTGAGTCCGTGGCCGGTGGCTTCTCGTTGCCCTTAAAGAGCAACTTCTAAGCGCCTTCATGAGTAGTCTCGAAGAGCCTTATCAAGGTCTGGTGCTTCTTCGAATTGAACTCCCACAGAGGGCGGCTTCAGCGCTGGCACGGAAGAATCTGACGATCTAGCATCACCTGGATTGCATCGACGAGCTTGACATTCTTAGTCACCATGCTTTGAGCAGCGTCTGCGGCTATCGGCTCGTCGGTGAACACCGGTCCGGACTCTTCTCGACCCAGAGGTGAGTCGCATGGGAGCACCGGGCGAATTCGGCAGTCTGCGGCCTGTGGTGCCGCAGTGCGATATAGAACCATTGCTTCGCCACTCCTTTCTTGTGTCCACAAAAGTGCCCTTGGGCCAGGAGACGTTGGACAGCTTACTCACCATGGCTCCTCCGCACTCCGCGTGCTGGCCATCCACCACCTTCAGCTTCACATTGAAGACTTTGAGCCACAACCCGAAGTGGGGTTGGATGCGGAGGAAGGCCTCACACATGACGATAAATGCCAAGATGTTGAGAAAGGAATTCGGGGACAGAAATCTATCCCGTAATAATACATCAGCCCGCAGACGAAAGGGTGGAGTGGAAACCCTAGCCCGCGGAAGAAATGGGGGATGAATACTACCCTCTCGGTGGGCTTCGGCGTGGGGACGACTTGTCCCTCGACCGACAGACGGTGGGCGATCTCCTTCGCCAAATATCTGGTCGCTCGAAGCTTAGTAATGTCCTCCTCCTTGACGGAGGAGACCATCCACTTGCCCTGACCACCGGATCGGGACATGGTTGCTTGAATGGAAAGGAGATGAGAACTTGGGAGCTGGAGCTTGAGATTGGAAAGGCGGAGACAGAGAGAGAGCGTGAGAAGAGGAAGTGGGAATCCTTATCCCCTTATAAAGGCAACAAATATTAAACGCCTCCTCACTCGCCTTAAGATTCGCCTATTCCCAAGGGCTATATAAACTGCACGGTTGGATTACCCATACCCGCATTGATGAGAATCCCGTGATAAGGGGACACGATCTCTACTTTGACAAGACGTGCCAATGGCAATTGCGTCTCGGGACGTGGGGCGTCGAACATAAAATCGGTTTGGAATTATGACCGGTCGGACGTAATGTTGTGCTGCAAAAAAGTTGTTAGCGGATGGAACTCGTGTAAAAATATATATTCTCTCTGCAGTTGTGTATGGTGTGTGTAACAGGTCCGGATACAATCATCGCATCCGAAGGCTATCTTGGAGTTCGGTAAAAGGGGAACCTGCCTTGCAATGCCGAAGACAATCTGCACGCCGGACTCCTCTTCATGAAGCCGTGTTAGGGGCTCTTGAGGAGTCTGGACTAAAGGGTCCTCGAGGCGTCCGCCTGTTATTCATTGGGCGGACTGATGGGCTGTGAAGATACTAGTAGAACGCCCGTGCGTTGCTACGAGCTACAACACATATAAATGAATCAAACAAATGATTAAGGTCGTCTTCAAGGTGAAGCTCATTTCTTACTCATACATCCGAGTTTTGGACATCCAGCAGGCGCGAATAAGCTTCCAAGAATTCAACCGTCTCGACAGTCCGGACTTCCCAAATCAAACCATATCGGGGAGAAATGTTGTTGTCGGACTATTAGCCATGTTATCTCCAAGGCGCGGGCCCAACACGAAAACCCCACCCCACGATGCACCCTTCCCTTTTCCTGTCGGACCCTTCCCTCCCCACTGGTTTCCCGCCGTAGCGGGACATTTCTCGCTAGAGCCCTCTCCATTAAAACCTGATGACGCCCATCTCACCTTTGCCATGGCGCCCTCTCTTCTTTACAACATACTTCCCCATGACCGGCAAGGAGGAGTCCCCCGCCAAGCGCCCCGCTTTCCACCACGATCCACGACCCCGTGTTCGTGTCGATCCGCTACAACCATCTAGGGGGAGGAGGTGTGCGCCGCCCGTGGCGCCTGCCCCCGTCAAAAGTGTAATCTCGACCAGTGAAAAACACATTTTCTAAAAGCCTAATCTCAACATTGAAAAACATCAGGAAAGGATTTAGGCGTGCACGCAACTTAATTAGTCCTAGCAAATCTATAGCACCAGTAGTTCTTCAAATCATATTTTGTTTTAGATTGACACTAAACCTTCTACTAAAAATGTAAAACTAAATAGGAACTCAGACGTATGTTCGTGCGTTGCTATGGAAAAAATGCAATTAAATAAATCAACCAGTTTATCTAAGCACATGCCTAACGTATGCCCTCTTTATCAATTTGTTTAGTAAATACTATGGGATTGGTCGCCAGAATAATTTTTGTGCCAACCGAATTTCATGTATGTCTTCTTCCTCTCTTGTTCATCCTCATCCTCCCGTTCTCGCGAGCCACACTCTTGAAGCCAGGCTAACCGTTGTCTTCTTCCTCTCCTTGACCTCCTCCTCCCACTCCACCGCCCTAACCGTAGTCCCTGCGTACTTTGAGCCGATATCGAGGCTCATCGGCCAAGGCCGATCATCGTCGTGACTTCATATTATAGAGTTGTAGATGTCCTTAACATGACTGAAACTGATTGACCAATGGCGAACTGCCCTTAATATTTGGGAGGGCTGATGGTTTTAGTTTGTTCCTTTAGCCACTCAGTTTACGGGACTTGTACTACATAGTTAATGAGCAAGGCAAGACTGGTTTATATCTGGGATGCCAGCGGATTAGGCCGGTAGAAGGAGCGGCAACGATGAGTTGATGCAGCGGTGGCATGCATTGGAAAGTGTTGCTCAAATCGTTGTGAGCACCAGATTGTTTGGCAATATATGAGGCTAAGTGTGGGTCACTCTTGAACTTTGTGCGAGACCTGAACTGTTAGTGTAGAGTGCAAGTAACACCTTATTTTGTTTTCATGGGGTCTCTTCTCTCATCCCTCGACTCTCCTAGATTAGATGGTGAAGCTCTCATATTTGCAATGATGGTTTACGCTACTAATCAAGCGAGGGGCCATCACGCATGCTCTCCTCTCAAGTCCGTGTGTTCCCACGGGCCAAAAAAATTATATAGAGAGATAGTTCCATTGAAATAAACTATAATTCATCACGTGGATGTTGCATGCGACTTATGATTGTATTGCTATAAATATCGGTTCTTCTAATACATATTTTCTCGTCCCATGTATAAATACACTGCATGAGTTCAACGTGTAAAAAAGACAGTGACATAAAATTCCACAATGAATGAAAATGCACTTCGTTTAGAGTGTACGTAGCTCGATGAGTTTTCAAACTCTTTCAACAACAACATCTTAGGGGGATGAAGATGTTCTCCCCACGCAGCCAACCCCCCACCCACCCACCCACCCACCGGTGGTGTCGGTGTAGATGCGAATGTCCTCCTTGGCTTGGATTGTTTTCAACCAGGTTGCGTCCCTCCCACGCTGGTGTATGGGGAGGCGCAGGATCGATGCATCATGTCTTGTTTGATGTCCGAAGTGGAGGGCGGCAAGAGGATGAGTTGTTGGCCGTGACACCAGAGCGGGCATCTCTAAGCCGGCCGAGATGCGATGCGTTGTCGATGTGCCTCACACGCTCGCCAACACCGGTGGTGTCGCGTGGCTCCCTTGCCGGCTTCAGGAAGACCGTTGTTACATTGCCTTGCATAGGAGAGCGAGAGGAACATACTCTCCACGGCTTGCCAATCAATTATAAATGTAGCTCTCGTCCATCTGCATGTTCTCGATGCAGAGTCGTCTTAACCTCGTTGGTTCTTGCAGTACTGTGTTGGGGAAGCAAGCCCGCCTACCACATGGCCTACCGAGGTGGTGACTCACCCAATAGGCCCCAGATGAGGCGAGAAGGCTGGCCAGCAAGCATCGGGCGATGGCGGCGAAGCGAGGGGCTGGGAGCGCTCGAGCAAGAAATCCATTCTTTTAATTTAAAATCATTTTCACCTTATATTTTTACAACATTCTCTTCGACAAGTTTCGACAACCTACAATTTTTTAATAAAGTTAAACAACATCATCAATGCTATGAAAATATGAAGTCTTGAGAGCTTGGGTTAGCCTCATCATAGTTTCATTTTGAGCTCTCATGTCGCATCATCGACATGCAGCTCTCTTGATGCATCGAGACTTAATTATGGTAACTCGGCCGCATAGTCTAACATGTGATCAAAACAAATCTTCATCCGGTTTGTAAGCATTGTCTAGATAATAAAAGGATTCTTACATTGCTCGGCTGAGATTGTTTATCACCACTCATCTCGACTTGGCCCCCTTTGTCGTGACGGGTAAGTTAATGTCGTCCCTATACGCCACCGACAAGCTGCATTGACCACCGAAGGCCCATATCTTCGTTGTTGGGGTTTCTAGATGAAACAAGAAAATAATCATATGATTATGACTTGGTTGAAATACCTTTACAAACAAATAGAGTGTTAAGTTTGAAACCCATCTCTTCTTGCAACAGAAAACAAAGAAAGATTGTAGAGAAAAAGAATCTCGTTTCTTTACCTCTTGTTGTTACTTAGCTCCTTTGGAAGCTACACACTGTTGTTTTGGCTGTGTCGGTATATCATGAGGAACATTAGCGCCTAGGAAACTTCATGTTTCTTTCTCTTTCATCTGAGACAAAAAAAATCAATAGAAACAATCTATTTGTATACTACTTGTAGGTAATTTCCTAATCCATGCTTTTGAAATCCTGAACACTTTCAAGGTAGTCTATTTGTTTTCATAAATGGGCAGCTAGGCAGGTGATCAATCTCTAATTGCTTATAACCCAACCTGATTAAAAGCAAGTTCCTGATTTTTTTTCCGAAAGTGCTAGATACAATTGACACGGAATAACAAACTTTAAATCAAAAAACATTGCAATTTAGGAGGATAAGCATGACCTGAGTTTCCTTGTTAGAACAAATGTTCACAACATCATTATTTCGAGCAGCACACTAATGTCTCGTGCACTTTATTTGAGTTTGATTTCACATGACAGTGGGTCCTCTCCTATTACAGTTCTTCAACAAAATTTACAAGTAATCAAGCGCAACAAAATTTCATCCCTCTTGATCGAGGGTTATCAAATACTCCTCCTCCTCTATATTATCCTTAGCAGATACATGATGTTTTCCTTAGCAACAACAACAAAAATTCACCCCTACTCATCCGAAGTACATCAGCACTCAAAACAACACGGATCCTCTTCCTCTATCTTTTCCTTAGCAATATTAACACAAGCATAAAAAGCAAGCAATCACCTCATCCATATGGGAGAAAAGGAGAACGTCCTCTGAAGCTCCAGTATTCTGAAGTTCACTAAATTGCATCACATCCACATAAGGAGGAAGAAGGCACCGTGTTTCTCTGGATTCTCCGGGCGGGAAGATAGCGATGGGAGGAGGTTGGCGACCAAAGGCCCTCTTTCGTCGGCGTCGACCACCGCTCGTCGGCGTCGACCATCGCTCGTTGGAGACGACCACCGTGTTGGACCCCGCCGCTGGGATCCGCTCCATGGTGGACGTCGTCCTCCGGCGTTGGGCACAGACAGGCAGCCCACGGAGGAGGGGAGGCGACAGTGACGGGTTGAGGAGGAGGGCGGAGACGGCGTGAGGAGTAGGCCGTCGCAGCCTTGCCTGGGAGGCACTGCGTCGTCCTGAGGTGGAGAGCTGGATCAGGCGGCTCGCAAAGGAGGGTCGTCCGCGTCCCACACGTGGCGGCCATCAGCGACCCATGCGATGACGACCTCGATCTGCACGAATCCGGCTTGGCGACCTTGATCGGCGATGCGTCGGGCAAGGGGCAAGCAGGCGGTCCTCATCGCTTGGCGCGAACGCATGCGGATGGGAGATGGATTCATGGATATATCGTTAAAAAATCTGCAGGGCTAGCGACTTCTTTCGTTCCAAAAATATCGGCGGGGCTAGTGATTTCCTTCGTTATAGATTGACTTGTATAATTTAGGAAAGTTAGATCCGTAATTTCTTATACGTTTAGAAAATATTGGTTTGTAATAAAAGAGAGGGACCTATTGATCTGGATCAGTTAGGAAAGTTAATTAAAATCTGTTATTTGTTTCCTAAAACAAATTGCACTAATTAGAGGGATCGATTAATTTGGATAAGTTAGGAAAGTTAGATCTATGATTTTTTATACGTTAGGAAAGTGCTGGTATATAATAAAAGAGTGTACGTAAAATAAACCGATGGATAAGAAAACCAGCGTGGGAATGGGTGGTGGGAGGTGGGACGAAATAAAACCGGACGAAAAAAACCTGGAAGCGAGACTACCAACTGCTCCATTAGGAGTAGAGAAGATGAAGGCCGAAGACTATACTCGTGTCCGGATTGGACTCTCCTTGGCGTGGAAGGCAAGCTAGGCGATCAACTATGAAGATTCCTTCTTATGTAACCGACCCCATGTAACCCTAGATCTCTCCGGTGTCTATATAAACCGGAGAGCGTAGTCCGGATAGGCATATACTCATTACCATATTCACATAGGCTAGACTTCTAGGGTTTAGCCATTACGATCTCATGGTAGATCAACTCTTGTAACACTCATATTCATTAAGATCAATCAAGCAGGAAGTAGGGTATTACCTCCATAGAGAGGGCCCGAACACAGGTAAACATCGTGTCCCCGTCTCCTGTTACCATCGATCCTAGGCGCACAGTTCGGGACCCCCTACCGAGATCTGCGGTTTGACACCGGCAGTCGTCTTGTGAACTCTCCCTCGAAGCTCTGCTGGATCGGAGTTTGTGGGACGTCATCGAGCTGAGCGTGTCTGAACTTCGGAGGTGCCGTCGTTCGGTACTTGGATCGGTCGGATCGTGAAGGCGTGCGACTACATCAACCGCGTTGTTCTAACGCTTCGCTTTCGGTCTCTGACGTCGTGGACAACACTCTCCCCGTTGCTATGCATCACCATGATCTTGCGTGTGCGTAGGAATTTTTTTGAAATTACTACGTTCCCCAACAGAGAGGAGGCAGGCCAAGGAGTGGCGCGTGCCCCCCCTAGCCCAAACCGAATTGGACTAGGGTTGGGGGCGCCCCCCCCCCCTTTCCTTCTCTTCTCCTCCTTCCCCCCATTCTCCTTGTGGGAATAGGAAATGGGGGATCCTAATTGGAGTAGGACTCCCCCTGGGCGCGCCACACCTTGGCGGCCTCCTCCTCCCTCCCCTTTATATCGTGGGAGGGGGCACCCCAAAGGCACACCAAAGTTTACATTAGCCGTGTGGTGCCCCCCACGTAAACTACCTCGGTCATATCATCATAGTGCTTAGGCGAAGCCTGCTGATAACTTCATCATCACCGTCACGGCCTTGCGTCGTCTTGATGGAACTCTCCCTCGGCCTCAACTGGATCAAGAGTACGAGGGACGTCATCGAGCTGAACGTGTGCTGAACACGGAGGTGTTGTACGTTCGGTGCTAAGATCGGTCGGATCGTGAAGACGTACGACTACATCAACCACGTTGATAAACGCTTCTGCTTTTGGTCTACAAGGGTACGTGGACACACTCTCCCCGCTCGTTGCTATGCTTCTCCTAGATAGATCTTGCGTGATCGTAGGAATTTTTTTTGAAATACTACGCCAACACATCCTTCCCTCCATTCCCTCTATACACTTTGTTTATTTCTCCTGGGTTAACCAAGTTTTTATTTTTTTAGAGAAAGATGGATGGGTTGGTGAAGAGGAGAAATTATTTAACGGTAAATCGGATCGGTAATACCACCTAATATATATGAGTATTCTAAAGGTATATGTTAGACATGATTGATGTTAAACCATTAGAATGTGTATGCCCTCGTTGCAATGCACATACAATTAGTTAGTGTTTCATTTTTCTCAAAAAGGAGGCTGAGACCACCGACTCTTCATCGAACAATGCACACAACCATCTTTCTTACAGTATCAACGGAGCCTAAAAAAACAAATACATTGATCAACCGGGCCTCTTCCTAGTGACCTCCGTCGCTACACCTGATATCTCCCTTTTATTGATCCGGTATTGGAACAAAAAAGAGTATCCCACACCTATTTCTTCAGAGGTGACCCTGGATTATCGAACCCACGAGAAGAAGATTCCCTTGAAGCGATGGTCTTTAGCAAGCTTCCATCAAAGTCTCAAATCTAGCTTTTGACCAGGTCAACAAGCAAATAGTGATTCAAACACTTATAATAAAAAGAGGTACGGGTCTGAGGTCTTATGCTTACAACCTTGTACTTGCAATGAGACCAAATATGATATTAGTTTCTACGCTGGAAGTCACCCGTTGAGATGTGCTTGTTACAAATCGAAGTGGGGGATGTGCCCAAATAACATCTTGACCGACACGAGTCTTGCATCAAGAATCAGTTGTCCTACCGCAGGTCCTATCCGTCGCACGGGGTTACCTCGATAATTAAGATAATGAAATCAGACAAGAGCTTTGGGCATTTAATGACTACACCTCATTTCTCCCCAAGGACATGATCCATGTTAACCTACTAAACCTTACCGTCACCGGTGTTCAGTATAACACTTCACAGTCTCCTTGCCCCGAGCCTCACCGTTGCTCGATCTCCATGATCCTAGGTACCTCTAGGGATGAAGATCACGGACAAGACAAGAGACATCTTCACGGAACAGTTTTATTTCACACATATGGGACGTTATATCAAAGTCTTCCATTGATCCCATCAACAAATACCTCGGGTTGCAAGACTTATGCCTCAACCCATACCTTACCGAACTACTCACACATGGAGATCAGATCGCGGGAAGAAAAACAATGAAGAACGCATCTTGAGATTGATTGATTGCAATAAGTTTTACAATGGATGCCTAGTGCGATGCACTATTACAAGTATGAATGGGATGGATGAGCACTATGGTGGTGGTGGAGATGGCAATGGAGATGGCGGCGGCTAGGGTTTGCGAATGAGGATGATGATGAAGAGGTTCTGGCTTCTGTGCTCCGTGCTCGTCTCTCTGTTCACATTTCGACGGGGTCCCTTTAACGAAAGTTGTTGGGTTGGACGATCTGCCTCGGAATCCACGCCATATGGAACACCGTCTTTTCTGCTGTTTCCGCGCAGATGTCTCCTGGTGATTCCTTCCTCGCCCATTCTTCTTCCATTTCATTTCCACACA
This sequence comes from Aegilops longissima, assembly GCA_021605205.1. Lineage (NCBI taxonomy): Eukaryota > Viridiplantae > Streptophyta > Magnoliopsida > Poales > Poaceae > Aegilops > Aegilops longissima. Next base: position 515,660,830 of record CM038682.1, read on the forward strand.
TGATTTCTTTCCTTTTTAGCCCATTTCCCGTGGAAACACATCAAAGAGAGGATTTGTGGAATCCTTTGCATTCATTAGTCATTAGTACCAATATCGGAGCGAATATCTCTTTTTAATTGAAATATCTCGGTTTAAACAAAGGTGAAATGAGTGTAAAAATATCACTCATCAACACCTGCTAGCTTAATGACGTGCCCTGACCTTGCACCAACACACACCATCTAAGCTGGTGGCCTCGCCAAGCCACCCCACTGGGAGTCGAAAGCACCAATCGATCTAGCAGACCCTCAACGCGCACCGCATGCACACACTCTAGAATCCGCCGACACCAACTTTCGTCGTCCCATCTTCAGGAGGGATCAACACATTGACCTTGTCGGGCCCAACTGTCGTCAACGCCACCATGACGCCAGGCATCGCCACCACCCTGTGTGCGTTCATCCACATGCGTCTCCCCCTGAGACTCCATTGTGCCACGCCGCCGAGACCTGCCGCTGTTGATGTGGTAGATAAAACACCTCTCTACCTCTTGGCCTCTCCAGCCAGCACCTGCTCTAAAACGATGCCCTTAGGAGGGAAAATGGCGCCAAAGGCGTTGAGATCATCCGATCTAGGAGACCCAGACCTAGAGTTTCCCTTGGAGCATCCCGAGCGAGGTGATGTTGATCACAACGACGATGTCTCGACAAGGAAATGACGTAAAAGACGCCGTCATGACCGAAGTCAGAATGATTTTCACCGTCATTCGCGCCACCCGATTCCGCAGTTGACTGGATCCATGTAGAGCCTCGTCGTGAAGACGCATGCACGCGCCAGAACGCCGACCGAGTTCCGTCAACCGCCCTCACCAATCCCTCCATGCGTCTCCAGTCGGCCAAGGGCCACACTGCGATGGACTTGGCGGGGATCAGATCCACAGCCGCCGCCACCAACCATCGCCTAAGAGCACGCCGGAGACCGATCACGCTGACCCACCAGCCATAAGGCGAACGTCATAGCTGCTCGACCAGGGAACTCTACCTTGGCCGCCGCACTCGGTCCAACGACCACCTCCCGCCTCCCCGTATAGGATTCCCCGTCGATGGCCCATGGGCACCTCAGACGAGAGAGAGAGAGAGAGAGAGAGAGAGGAGAGAGAGGCTGAGTTCTGAGGAGGGGGCTTAGTGTTTCATAGCAATGGAGATACTCGATTCATAAGGATTATATCTATATATTGACCTAATTTTCAAGGATTCTTACATCATGTAAGACCTTGTGTAATTTTCATAAGGATTGAAATGCGCATCAAACCTTCTAATTTTCCTATTTCTGTCATCAAGATATCCTGAAAACCCAATAAGCCATCTCAAGGTTTTAAACGGCCAATTCTCTGATTATTATTTTCACAATTTTCTTTTGCCGGTTATTACACCGTACCAAAAATCCAAGGGCAGTGCTGGCGAGCACTCCAAGCCCTAGCTATAAACACTCCCGAAAGCTCCCCCATCCTACCCTCTCCGTTCAACGCGCGAGGCAGCGGCAGCAGCAGCTTCCCCCCCAAACCCAGCCAGCCAAATTCCCCTACCCACACAACTCCACTCCCCAGTAAGCTTCGCCTCCTCCTCTGCTCCAATAATTCCTTCTACTCACATATATCGAAATCAAATCAAATCGAATCCTCTCGTCCCCCCACTACTACTGCTGCTAATCTTATACTGTTTACCTCTCGCATCATGCCGCGCTTTTCAATTTCCCTAGGTTTTTTCCGGGTAAAAGGTACCGATTTTCGATCCCCCGCCGTCAGATCCGTACCACGCGTGTTCGATTTTTGTCTTCCACTGTGAATTCGTGCGGTTTTATGCGGATTTCGCGGGCGACATCTGATGGTTCGGGGATTTCCGTTTCTGTCTAGGGTTAGGGTTTTGGGATGTCGGATCGGCAGCCGTCGGAGGAGCCGGAGGAGCAGGTGGACCTGGAGGGAGACGACGACGTCATGGACGACGAGGAAGGGTACCGCCGCCGCCGCCACGGTGGTGAGGACTCTGATGAGCCGGAGGAGGAGCCCGAGGAGCCTCAAATCGAGGTCGAGGGCGATGGCGATGGAGATGGACGGGAGGAGGACGCCGGTATGGCGGTTGCGAGTGATGAACCTGCCGCAGGAAGTGGTGACGAGATGGAGAAGGGTGATGGGCCTGAGGACGAAGAAGAGAAGATGAAGTGGGAGGAGCTCCTCGCACTACCCCCGCAGGGCTCGGAGGTATTTGTCGGGGGCCTCCCCCGAGACACCACCGAGGAGGACCTCCGCGAGCTATGCGAGCCATTGGGCGAAATCTTTGAGGTGCTGAAAGCTCACAGCCTTCTCATATTGGTTATTTGCTTCGTAACACGGAGTATATTATGTAATGGGTGCGATGGTTAACAGGTGAGGTTGATGAAGGATAAGGAAACAAAGGAAAACAAAGGATTTGCCTTTGTCACATTTACTGCCAAGGACGTGGCGCAGCGTGCTATCGAAGAACTGCATGACAAGGACCACAAGGTAGTATGTGTTATCTTTGCAGGATACCGTGGATGATTTCTGATCCATAACAATGGATACTTCTTTGCAGGGGAGAACACTGCGATGCTCATTGTCCCAGGCCAAGCACAGGTTATTTGTTGGCAATGTACCCAAAGGGTTGAGTGAGGACGAGCTGACGAGCATAATCAAAGGCAAGGGGCCAGGGGTCGTGAATATTGAGATGTTCAAGGTGCGGTTGTAATCTGTTCTTGTTTTGTGGTAGGGAGGTTCCATATTTGCTAATAGAAACTGCCTTGCAGGATCTGCATGACCCAAGCCGTAACCGTGGGTTCCTCTTCGTTGAGTACTATAACCATGCTTGCGCAGACTATGCCAGGCAGAAATTGTCATCACCAGACTTTAAGGTTGATGGAAGCCAGTTGACTGTTAGCTGGGCTGAACCTAAGGGTTCATCATCGTCATCATCAGATTCGTCTTCATCTGCTGCTCAGGTAGACACTGCATGAAAAATTGAACTCTTAAGCATAGCATTGTATTTCAATGTACGTTGTGTAGCACACTAGCACTACAATCTGAAGCAGCGATCATTATTAAGACCTGCTTATATTGATAGTTGGATTGACTAATTTAGTGACAGAAGTACCTTGCTTGTGTTTTTATGCTGCTATTTGTGAGACACAAACAGAAGCCGCTTACAATGGAACTATGGGAGCATGGCTTATTTGGATCTTAATTTAAACATTCTTACCATACCATTTTTCACATTAAGGTTTACTGGAGCATAATTTTCTAAACAGATAGTATATTAGACGTGACTGATGTTTCTTGGTTCTTTTTGTGGCTTACAATAGCTATTCAAGTATTGTGCATTAGATTCGAATAATCCTCGTTCATAATTTGTTGTGCACAGAAAAAGAAAGTCATAACTGCAGTCTGACTTCCATCTTCTGTACATCATGTCAGGAATCAGAAACCCAGCAACTTCTTCTTTTTGCAGCATATGCAAGAAGTTGTTGATTGCACTAACATAATATCCTGACTTTGAAGTCATTTTTTCATTTACATCAGCCCAGCCTAAGCAAACTCCATTCTGTGATGGATGAAATATCCATTATATTTAAGGCTGTATTGTTTTGTTATTTTTTGTTTTCATACCTATAATTTACATCCAGATTACTACATCGGATTTTGTTCAAGTCTGCTGAACATCTGTAACACTTATTTTCTTCACAGGTGAAGACTATATATGTGAAGAACCTGCCGGAGAATGTTTCTAAAGAGAAAGTTAAGGATCTCTTTGAAGTTCATGGAGAGGTCACAAAAATTGTTTTACCGCCTGCTAAGGCCGGGCATAAGAGGGATTTTGGGTTTGTTCACTTTGCTGAAAGATCAAGTGCACTGAAGGCAGTTAAAGGAAGTGAAAAATACGAAATCGATGGTAATTTTTATCTTGTCATTTCATTATCAAATGAAGTTTAGTGTTGTAGCGTTAAGTTTGTCTTGTTGGATTCTGTTGACATGAATGAATGTAATGATTATGTGGGAGTACTAACAGTTCATGAGGAATTAGTTGTTGGTTTTAGATCTCAAGGAATATCTATCGTGGTAAAATTAGATTTGTTCTAGCATGAACTGCTACTCCTGAAAAATTGTTCAAGCAGTACCACGGTTAATTGGTGGCTGTCTGAAATACAGGGCAAGTGCTCGAAGTTTCCATGGCCAAACCTTTGAGTGATAAGAAACCTGACCACTCGTTCAAGCCTGGAGGAGCTCCCAGCTATCCTCTTCCACCTTATGGTGGCTACATGGGAGACCCATATGGTGCCTATGGTGGCGGCCCTGGATTCAACCAGGTAAGACATCGCAAGTTAATAACTCATGTAGAGTACCATGCTATGTATTTCTTTGGCTTTACCCACATCCTTTTTTTTGCAGCCTATGATCTATGGTAGAGGACCAGCACCAGCTGGAATGAGGATGGTGCCGATGGTGCTCCCTGATGGTCGCCTTGGCTATGTTCTGTAAGACTTTTTTTCTGCATACTAGTGTCGATGCATACACATCTTCAGTTCCTTGACAACGTGTTACTAATGTTGATAGGCAACAACCTGGTGGAATGCCGCCTCCACCCCCTCCTCGACGTGGTGACCGGCGGGATGGCGGTGGCCGAGGTGGTGAAGGAAGCCACCGGCGTTATCGGCCCTACTAGTTTGTCCCTTGCCTTGCATTTTTCGTCGTGCTAGGTGATGGATTTGTTAACTTTGATGGAGTGCGTTTAGGAGCGTGTGTTGTTTTTGCCCTGTAAGACTTCTATAGCCCTAGACTTGGTACTCTTCTGTTTTGTTATTTGATAAACACCCGAGACTTGTACTGTTGCGCCGTCCTTTTCAATAACCTGTGTATCATGCAGTGCTCGTGACTTAAAAACAAAGTGCATCTCTTGCGTTCTAGTGGAACAGGCTGACAATTTATGTGATATGGATGTGCTCTAGTTATTGCTTATCTAAGTGAGTGAATCAAGCATAAAGAGGAAAAGAAAAAAGAAAAGAAAAATATCCACGCGAATCTCAATGTAAGAACAATGACAAGGACTTAGATGTACAATACTTATGGCACATTTAGATGTGCTTTAGCAAAACTGATATAATAACCCCTCTAATGCATTGTACATTTGTACTCCATCTTATTGCTGTACATAAAAAAAATAAAGTTTAGAATGTTCTATTCGGGTCATCAGTCTTGAGATAAAGTTTAGGTGTTTTCTTTGTAAGTTGTGCTAAAGTTAAGGGCCTGTTTGTATCAGCGTTTTCGTTTGAAATACCTCCGTGTAAAAAATACATGACTTCCGGAAAAAAATACATAACTTTCAGAAAAAAATACATGCCTCGGTTGGTCGTTCCGTTTCCGGCCAAAAATTGCTCATTAGCCGATAAGTTGCACATGTAAAGAAGACACCTCCGTATTACTTCATTCCTAAGTCTATGTTTTTTAGACATTTCAAATGAATAACAACATAGGAATGTACATAGATATATTTTAGAATATAGATCTACTCATTTTGCTTCATATGTCATCATTTGTTAAAATCTCTAAGAAAATTTATATTTAAGAACGGAGGAAGTATTTTACACTCAATCCAAGTGCGGCCTAAGATACTTTTGGACAGAGAGAGTAGATGTACATTAGTGTGTACTAACATTCTTTTGTATCTTTTTTTTAGAACAACATTTTTCTAAATCTGATGTATGTACGATGTGTTATATTTACATTTTAATGTGTTTATTCATTCATTTTAGTTCGCATGTAGTTATACTAAAATATTCAAATCATCTTATAATAGTGCATGTGTATCATCAAAATCAGAACACTGGGCAAAGTTTCAAAACATATGATACTTCTCACACATTAAGGCGTTCCAGCAGTATTAGGCCCCTCTCAATGCTCCACCATATACAGGTGCTAAGGCTGCCAAGTAGGCATAAAACCTGATGTGACATGTTAATTAAAAAGGAGAAAGATAATATTTTGATGACCTCAAAAAGAAACGGTATTAAGGCTAGTCACAATGTGCAGGAACTTAGGAGTAACATCACCCACTCCAATACAAGTTTGCTTATGTGGCACATATTTAATGAAGAGGGAGGTGCTTGTAGTAACTAGCTAAATTACCGGAACATCACACACTCCAAGAAACAATGAGTCTATATCCTAATAAATACATCACTGCATTACACTACATTAAACCGCGTCTTCTGCAGAGCAATACCCCAGTCCAACCTCTACTTTGATCTGTCGTCGAGTATTACCCCTTGGTATCTCGAGATTATCATGGAACTGCATAACCTCTTATGAGTTCTTCATCAAGTGCTACATTCTCACTGATTCCAATTTTTCACGGGCTCCGAGTTTTTAAACACTCAAAGACACCGATAACTGAATTGAGTCTGCATCACGGTTCAACAACTCTTACTAATATTCCTTTACTTACGAGTTTGTACCCGATCATGTCATTCCTAGCCTGATCTGCTATATCATTATCGTGCTAAATCTTAACTGTGCTACCTGGTCCATCTTTCCGGAGCACAATTTTTGACGATGAGCTAAGCTTACGTCGATCTTCCTCATCATATCATTTCGCTTTGGACAACAAGCTTCGTTTGGAGTTTGTGTCGTACCTTGGTTCCAATAACCTTTCACTTCACCATTCCTTTGACTTGATGTCATCGCCGATCGATTACATCTTGAAATCTCTCGACTAATGTGTTGTGATCATCATCAGCATTCTGAGTTCTTCCAGGATATCAATCGAATTCATGATGGGAAATACCATCCTCACCCTCGATGATTTGTGTTGTCATCGACCACTTTATGGCCTTCCCTCCAACACAAACTTGTTCGTGTTCAGTGTTATACCTTGAGTTCCTTGCTATCCAACTTATGTTATGATTTACCTTGGAGTATTACTGTCTTTTATGTCAAGGATGTTGTGAGGACTGCTCCACCTCTTAAAGAATTCTTGGTACAAGTGATACATCCCACCATCTACATTCATCTCTTGGTCCCCGTGTTGTTTCCAACCGGAATACCGACGATTGAACTGTGAGGTGTAAAATTCAAAATTACTAGCAACCTTATTGCTTGTAAGTTAATGGTCGATAATTCATTCTTAGACCATTGGTTACCGAATCACCATTCTAACATTGATCATGCTACCTAAGCCCATATTCCGGGTGCACGTTTGAACCAATGTTTATTGGAAATCTCGATGATTTGTCGCTGAGTCCATCAGCCACCTCCTCATCCTCTCCTTGGTTTACCGATGAACTCTTGCTTCGGAACTCACTTCCATAGTTCATTTCCCGAGAATCTTATGACGACTTCTCGTCAATTCGTATCGTGACACCAATCAGATCTGAATCTCGATCAGATATGATGGTTGGAACATATTTCCAAGAGTTATAACATTGGTCTTTATATGACCCGGTAAGGTGATGGCATGCCTAGCACACCTGAACGGAGGACCTATTGTTATAGTTTCCTTTTTGGCAAGGTTAGTCATTCTTCCGTGAGGAAATTGTAAGACTTATTTTATAAGTTGTTCCTGATGGATCCTTTTTGTTTCCAAAGTCTGATCTTCACCTGTTGACCATGTCAATGCTATCTCGAAGCATGTCTATGGTACTTGGTACCGACGTTGTTGCCGACATAACTGACATGCTACTCTCTGACATGCCTTGCTATCATGACCGTGCAAGATGTCACCGCTCCTATTTTAACCCACATGATGGGCCCATAACCCACAGAGGTGGGCCCATAACCCACAGTTCCACAGGATCGAAACCTGACTCTCCTGTACACCCCTGTTTCTAAAGTTATTCCTCACGCTTGGCTTCGTATGAAAGATCACGAGCCACCTTCCTAGTGATCTATTCTGGTATCAGGCGCAATACTTATTCCCATTGCTCTGAACCCCTTTCACCCTTTGTTTCAGGCAACGGACGGTTGCCTAACCGCTTGGAGCTTCTTGTTGCCCCTCCTTACCTTGCTCTCGATAACTTTCTTGAATTTCAACTCGAGAGATGCCTCAATGCCACGTTCACTGAGATAGCCCCCAGGTACCTAACATATGTTGAGCTCCGTCCTTCCCGAGTTTTTTCCCCTTAGCTTTCCGTAAGTACGATGGAGATCCTGAAGGAAGGATGGCGACTTCATCAGGATGACCTGAAGCAGACAAATGAAGACGTCAATGTAATGGATCGACGACTTCGAGAAGAGCAACCAAGACCGAGAAGATTCGTTAGAATTTCGTAACCAGACCTTTCCCCCTTATTCCCCCTCTTAAATCTCGGGACGAGATTTCTTGTAGTGGAGGAGAATTGTGACGCCCGGATAATCAAGCTACAGTAACCTCTGCTAATGACACCACGTCACCTCTGTTACTGTCGCTAATCTCGCGTTAGTTCGAAACCGATTCAAATTCAAATTTGAAATTAAGGCAAACAACAAAAGTTTTCCAAAAATAAAACTAAAATGTTCCAAATGTGTCGGATAAATCATAGGTAATTGTGGTGGTGAAACCAAACTTTTATGAAATGCTTAACTACACTATAATGATTTAAATAGTAGCAAAAATTATTATTTAAATTCCTTTACTAATTAATAAAATATCAAACTAAATTATTTGGGGACTAGAGTTTTTGTGGCAGTGGACTAAATTGAAATACCAAATTAGATGCCAAGTATATATTTTACAAAAACTAAAACAATAGGAAATAAAGATAAATTAGAATAAAAGAAAAGAAAAGAAAATAAAACAAGAAATAATAAGAAAAAAGAAAAGAAACACCCCCATGCTGGGCCAACCAGCCCAGCTAGCCAAGAGGCCGGCCCAGCCGCCCCCTCTCTGGCCTACTTAGGCCCCTGCACTCTCACCGAACCCTAACTACCACACACACTCCCCCCCCCCCCCGATTCACTCGCTCCCTCTGCCCGTCCCCCGATCCAGATCGAGGCGAGACTCCGCAGCCTGCGCGCCCACGCCGGACTCGGCGCCCACCCCATCTTGCACCTCGCCGCACGTCTTGCCCTCCTCCCTGAAGCCCACCTCGCCGCGACGCCCCCCCGCCTCTGGATCGTTCCGCCGTTGCCGCCCGGAACGCCACCGCCACGGCCACCTCGTCGTCCTCCTCAACACCTCGCTGGAGCTGCCGCGTCGCTGCACCTCGTCACCACGTCGCCGTCGTCACCGTCTCCTCCCCGCGCCCCACTGCCTTGACCCTACGCTCCCGTGGTGAGGCCTCGTCCTCCCCTGTCCCCGCGCCGTCCGCGCCTCCCTCGATGCGCCACCGCGTGCACGCGCACCATCACGTATGCCGCGCCCATCGCCGTGAGCCCCGCCTCGCTCGCTCGCCGCTGCGTGAACCGCCCCTGACCTCGCCCCGCAACTCGACGCGCATGCGCCACCTTCCCATCCGCGGCCCTTCTGCTGCGGCTTGTGGCGCGGCCCCTCCCGTTCCCTCTTGCCGCGCCCGCCTCTCCCTCCGCTCGTGGACCACCTGACTGACTGCCCTTCCGCGTGGCGCCTTGCTTGTCGTGGTCGCGCTCGGCGACCACCTCGCCTCGCGAGGCCACAACACGCCTTCTTCTTTGCCTCCGGCGACCCTCTGCCCGGCTTCGCTTGAAGCGGCCGGCCGGTGAGCCCATGCGGCCGCCGGCCTCTGGCGCCGTGTTCCCCTTGTGGCCGGTTAGCCTTTGTTCAAGCGTCCGCCCGCTAACTGCACCGCCCAGGCCGCTAGGCCTCTGGGCCAATGACATGAGGGGCCCCACCCCGCAGAACGTTTAAAAAAAAGGATTTAAAATAATAATAATAATAAATAAATAATAATTAAATTAATTAACTAATGAATTAATTAACTAATGAATTAATTAATCCTATTTAATTAATCTGATTAACTAGTTAGTTTAATTAAACAGTACTTAGATTAGTTAAACCCTAATTAGACTAAACAGTCAATGACGAACGGGACCCACACGTCAATTGACCAGTCAATGCCTCTGTTGACTGCTGACATCAGCATACACTATTCTGGATAATGTTAGAATTAAATAGATAAATAAATTCAGAAAATGATTAAAACTTTAGAAAAACATAGAAAATAAACCGTAGCTCAGATGAAAATGTTTTCTACATGAAAGTTGCTCAGAACGACGAGATGAATCCGGATACGCAGCCCGTTCGCCCGCCACACATCCCTAGCATAGCGAACCAGCAATATTTCACCTCCGGTTCATCTGTCCGAAAACGCGAAACATCGGGGATACTTTCCCGGATGTTTTCCCCCTTCGCCGGTATCTCCTCCTACCACGTTAGGGCACACCTAACACCGATGTTTGCTTTGTCATGCATCATTATGCATCTGTTTGCATTGTATTCATTGTTTCTTCCCCCTCTTCTCTCCGGTACACTACGAGGCCGACGCCGCTGCTGGTGCCCCAACCGACTATGTTGTTGATGGCCCCTACTTGCCAGAGCAACCAGGCAAGCCCCCCTTGATCACCAGATATCGCCTACTCTACTCTCTACTGCTTGCATTAGAGTAGTGTAACATGTTACTGTTTTTCGTTAATCCTATCCTGATGCATAGCCTGTCCTTGCTACTACTGTTGTTACCTTTACCTGCAATCCTACATGCTTAGTATATGATGCTAGTATTCCATCTGTGGCCCTACATTCTTGTCCGTCTGCCTTGCTATACTATCGGGCCGTGATCACTCGGGAGGTGATCACGGGTATATACTTATATACATGTATGATACTTGTGGTCACTAAAGACGGGTCGGCTCGTAGGAGTACCCGCGAGTGGATCTTTGTGGTGGAGCGACAGGGCAGGTTGAGACTGAAGGAAATATGCCCTAGAGGCAATAATAAAGTTATTATTTATTTCCTTATATCATGATAAATGTTTATTATTCATGCTAGAATTGTATTAACCGGAAACATAATACATGTGTGAATATATAGACAAACAGTATGTCACTAGTATGCCTCTACTTGACTAGCTTGTTAATCAAAGATGGTTATGTTTCCTAATCATGAACAAGGAGTTGTTATTTGATTAACAAGGTCACATCATTAGTTGAATGATCTGATTGACATGACCCATTCCGTTAGCTTAACACTTGATCGTTTAGTATGTTAATGCTTTCTTCATGACCCATACATGTTCCTGTAACTATGAGATTATGCAACTCCGTTTACGGAGGAACACTTTGGTACTACCAAACGTCACAACGTAATCGGGTGATTATAAAGGAGTACTACAGGTGTCTCCAAAGGTACTTGTTGGGTTGGCGTATTTGAGATTAGGTTTTGTCACTCCGATTGTCGGAGAGGTATCTCTAGGCCTTCTCGGTAATACACATCACATAAGCCTTGCAAGCATTGCAACTAAAGAGTTAGTTGTGAGATGATGTATTACGGAACGAGTAAAGAGACTTTCCGGTAACGAGATTAAACTAGGTATTGGATACCGACGATCGAATCTCGGGAAAGTAACATACCGATGACAAAAGGAACAACGTATGTTGTTATGCGGTTTGACCGATAAAGATCTTCGTAGAATATGTAGGAACCAATATGAGCATCCAGGTTCCGCTATTGGTTATTGACCGAGAATAGTTCTAGGTCATGTCTACATAGTTCTCGAACCGTAGGGTCCGCACGCTTAAGGTTTCAATGACGGTTATTATGAGTTTATGTATTTTGATGTACGAAGGAGTTCGAGTCCGGATGTGATCACGGACATGACGAGGAGTCTCGAAATGGTCGAGACATAAAGATTGATATATTGGATGGTTATATTCGGACACGGAAAGGTTCGGAAGTTTCGGAGAAAACCGGAGTGCCGGAGGGTACGGAACCCCGGGAAGTTATGGGCCTTATTGGGCCAAGAGGGAGAGAGGGCTGCACCAGGAGGTGGTGCGCCCCCCTCCATGGGGAGTCCGAATTGGACTAGGAGGCGCAGCCCCTTTCCCTCTCCTCTCCCTCTCTTTCCTTCCCCTTCCTCTTCCTAGTAGGACTAGGAAAGGGAGTCCTACTCCTACTAGGAGGAGGACTCCCCCCTCCTGGTGCGCCCAAGGGCTGGCCGCCCTCCCCTTGCTCCTTTATATACGGGGCAGGGGGCACCCTAGAACACACAAGTTGATCTTCGTGATCGTTCCTTAGCCGTGTCGGTGCCCCCTCCACCATATTCCACCTCGGTCATATTGTAGCGGTGCTTAGGCGAAGCCTGCGACGGTAGAACATCAAGATCGTCCTGCACGCCGTCGTCTTGTGGAACTCCTTCCCGGCGCTTTCTGGATCGGAGCCGGGGATCGTCATCGAGCTGAGCGTGTGCCAAGAACTCGGAGGTGCCGAGTAACGGTGCTTGGATCGGTCGGATCGTGAAGGCGTCGACTACATCAACAGCGTTAATATAACGCTTCCGCTTTCGGTCTCACAGTGCGTGGGCGGACCTCTCCCTCTCGTTGCTATGCCATCACCATGGTCTTGCGTGATCGTAGGAAATTTTTGAAATTACTCGTTACCCATCGATGGCATCCGAGCCAGGTTTTATGCGTTGATGTCATATGCACGAGTAGAACACAAGTGAGTTGTGGGCGATACAAGTCATACTACCTACCAGCATGTCATACTTTGGTTCAGCGGTATTGTGAGATGAAGCGGCCGGACCGACATTACGCGTGCGCTTCGCGAGACTGGTTTCACCGCTGTGAGCACTCGTTGCTTAAAGGTGGTGGCGGTGTCTGTCTCTCACTTTAGTTGAACCGAGTGTGGCTCGCCCGGTCCTTGAGAAGGTTAAAGCGGAGTCTATTTGACGAAATATCGTTGTGGTTTTGATGCGTGGGTAAAACGGTTCTTGCTCAGCCCGTAGCAGCCACGTAAAACTTGCAACAACAAAGTAGAGGACGTCTAACTTGTTTTTGCAGGGCATGATGTGATGTGATATGGTCAAGACGTGATGCTATATTTTATTGTATGAGATGATCATGTTTTGTAACGAGTTATCGGCAATGGCGAGAGCCATATGGTTGTCGCTTTATTGTATGAAATGCAAGCGCCATGTAATTGCTTTACTTTATCACTAAGCGGTAGCGATAGTCGTAAAGCAATAGTTGGCGAGGCGACAACGATGCTACGATGGAGATCAAGGTGTCGCGCGGTGGCGATGGTGATCATGACGGTGCTTGGAGATGGAGATCACAAGCACAAGATGATGGTGGCCATATCATATCACTTATATTGATTGCATGTGATGTTTATCCTTTATGCATCTTATCTTGCTTTGATTGACGGTAGCATTTTAAGATGATCTCTCACTAAAATTATCAAGACGTGTTCTCCTGAGTATGCACCGTTGCCAAAGTTAAATCGTGCCCGGACACCACGTGATGATCGGGTGTGATAAGCTCTCGTCCATCTACAACGGGTGCAAGCCAGTTTTGCACACGCAGAATACTCAGGTTAAACTTGACGAGCCTAGCATATGCGATATGGCCTCGGAACACGGAGACCGAAAGGTCGGCGTGAATCATATAGTAGATATGATCAACATAGTGATGTTCACCATTGAAAACTACTCCATCTCACGTGATGATCGGTTATGGTTTAGTTGATTTGGATCACGTGATCACTTAGATGACTAGAGATGTCTGTCTAAGTGGGAGTTCTTAAGTAATATGATTAATTGAACTTTAATTTATCATGAACTTAGTCCCGGTAGTATTTTGCAGATTATGTTGTAGATCAATAGCTCGCGTTGTTGCTTCCTGTGTTTTATATGTGTTCCTAGAAAATTGTATTGAAAGATGTTAGTAGCAATGATGCGGATTGGATCCGTGATCTGAGGTTTATCCTCATTGCTGCTTGAAAGAATTATGTCCTTAATGCACGCTAGGTGACAGACCTATTGCAGGAGCGGATGCGCGTTATGAGCGTTTGGCTAGCTCAATATGATGACTACTTGATAGTTTAGTGCACCATGCTTAACGGCTTAGAATCGGGACTTCAAAGGCGTTTTGAGCGTCATGGACCATATGAGATGTTCCAGAATTGAAGTTAATATTTCAAGCAAATACCGAGTTGAGAGATATGAAGTCTCCAACAAGTTCTATAGCTAAAAGATGGAGGAGAATCGCTCAACTAGTGAGCATGTGCTCAGATTATGCGAGTACTTCAATCACTTGAATCAAGTGGGAGTTAATCTTCCGAGATAAGATAGTGATTGACAGAATTCTCTAGTCACCATCACTAAGTTAGTAGAACTTCGTGATGAACTATAGTATGCAAGGGATGACGAAAAGATTCTCGAGCTCTTCGCGATGCTAAAATCGGCGAAGGTAGAAATCAAGAAAAACATCAAGTGTTGATGGTTGACAAGACTATTAGTCTCAAGGAAAATGGCAAAGGGAAGAAGGGAACTTCAAAGGAGCGGCAAGCAAGTTGCTGCTCGAGTGAAGAAGCCCAAGTCTAGACCTAAGCCGAGACCGAGTATTTTTGCTGCAATGGAGCTGGTCCTTTGAGCGGAACTACCCCTGAATATTTGGTGGATAAGAAGGATGGCAAAGTGAACAAGGTTATATTTGATATACAGGTTATTGATGTGTATTTTACTAGTGTTCGTAGTAACCCTCGGTATTTGATACTTGGTTCGGTTGCTAAGAGTAGTAACTTGAAGCGGGAGTTGCGAATGAACGAAACTAGTTGAAGGGAAGTGACGATGAATGTTGGAAGTAGTTCCAAGATTGATGTGATCATCATCGCACACTCCCTATACTTTCGGGATTAGTGTTAAACCTAAATAAATGTTATTTGGTGTTTGCGTTGAGCATGAATATGATTTGATCATGTTTATTGCAAAACGGTTATTCATTTAAAGTCAAAGAATAATTGTTGTTCTGTTTAATGAATAAAACCTTCAATGGTCATACACCCAATGAAAATGGTTCATTGGATCTCGATCATAGTGATACACATATTCATAATATTGAAACCAAAAGATGCAAAGTTAATAATGATAGTGCAACTTATTTGTGGCACTGCCGTTTAGGTCATAATTGGTGTAAAGCGCATGAAGAAACTCCATGCTGATGGGATTTTGGAATCACTTGATTATAAATCACTTGATGCTTGCGAACCATGCCTTATGGGCAAGATGACTAAAGACTCGTTCTCCGGAACAATGGAGCGAGCAAATGGCTTATTGGAAATAATACATCTTGATGTATGCGATTCGATGAGTGTTAAAGCTCACGGCAAGTATCGTTATTTTCGACCTTCACAAGATGATTTGAGCAGATATGGGTATATCTTCTTGATGAAACATAAGTCTGAAATAGTTGAAAGGTTCAAAGAATTTCAGAGTGAAGTGGAAAATCATCGTAACAAGAAAATAAAGTTTCTGCGATCGATCGTGGAGATGAATATTTGAGTTCGAGTTTGGTCTTCAATTAAAACAATGTGGAATAGTTTCACAGCTCACGCCACCGGAACACCACAACGTTATGGTGTGTCCGAGCGTCAGAACCGTACTTTATTTTGATATGGTGCGATCTATGATGTCTCTTACGAGATATAGTTTTGGGGTTATGCATTAGAGATAGCTGCATTCACATTAAAAGGGCACCATCTAAATCCGTTGAGCGACACCGTATGAACTATGGTTTAACAATAAACCTAAGTCGTCGTTTCTTAAAAGTTTGGAGTTGTGATGCTTATGTGAAAAGTTTTCACCGATAAGCTCGAACCCAAATCGGAGAAGTGCGTCTTCATAGAATACCCAAAGGTAACTATTGGGTACACCTTCTATCACAGATCCGAAGGCAAGTTTTTCGTTGCTAAGATGGATCCTTTCTAGAGAAGAAGTTTCTCTCGAAAGAAGTGAGTGGGAGGAAAGTAGAACTTGATGAGGTAATTGTACCTTCTCCCTTATTGGAAAGTAGTTCATCACGAAATCAGTTTGGTGATTCCTACACCAATTAGTAAGGAAGTTAATGATGATGATCATAAAACTTCAGATCAAGTTGCTACCAAACCTCGTAGGTCTTCCAGAGTGAGATCCGCACAGAGTGGTACGGTAATCATGTTCGGAAGTCATGTTACTAGACCATGATGAACCTACGAACTATGAGGAAGCGATGATGAGCCCAGATTCATGAAATGGCTTGAGGCCATGAAATCGAGATAGGATCCATGTATGAGAACAAAGTATGGACTTTGATTGACTTGCTCTATGATCAGCAAGCCATGTTAAATAAATGGATTTTCAAGAGGAAGGCGGACACCGATAGTGGTGTTACTATCTACAAAGCTCGACTTGTCACAAAAGGTTTTCGACAAGTTCAAGGTGTTGACTACAATGAGGCTTTCTCAAGCTGTAGCGATGCTTAAGTCTGTCCGAATCATGTTAGCAATTGCCACATTTTATGAAATCTGGCAAATGGATGTCAAAACTACATTCTTTAATGGATTTATTAAAGAAGAGTTGTATATGATGCAACCGAAGGTTTTGTCAATCCTAAAGGTGCTAACAAAATGTGCAAGCTCCAATGATCCATCAATGGACTGGTGCAAGCATCTCGGAGTTGGAATATACGCTTTTGATGTGTTGATCAAAGCATATGATTTTATCTGAGACTTTTGGAAAGGCTGTATTTACAAGAAAGTGAGTGGGAGCACTACACCTTTTCGATAAGTATATGTGAATGACATATTGTTGATCGGAAATAATGTAGAATTATTCGCAAAGCATAAAGGAGTGTTTGAAAGGAGTGTTTTCAAAGAAAGACCTCGGTGAAGCTGCTTACATATTGAGCATCAAGATCTATAGAGATAGATCAAGGCGCTTGATAAGTTTTTCAATGAATACATACCTTGACAAGATTTTGAAGTAGTTCAAAATGGAGCAGTCAAAGAAAAGTTCTTGCTGTGTTGCAAAGGTGTGAAATTGAGTAAGACTCAAATCCCGACCACGGCAGAAAATAGAAAAGAGAATGAAAGTCATTCCCTATGCCTCGATCATAGGTTCTATAAAGTATGCTATGCTATGTACTGGACCTATTGTATACCTTGCTCTGAATTTGGCAAGGAGTACAATGGTGATCTAGGAGTAGATCACTGGACATTGGTCAAGAACATCCTTAGTGAGGACTAAGGAAATATTTCTCAATTATGGAGGTGTAAAAAGCCCGTCGTAAAGAATTACATCGATGCAAGCATTTTACACTGATCCAGATGACTCTAAGTCTCAATCTGGATACATATTGAAAGTGGGAGCAATTAGCTAGAGTAGCTCCGTGCAGAGCATTGTAGACATAGAATATTTGCAAAATAGATACGGCTCTGAATGTGACAGACCCGTTGACTAAGCTTCTCTCACGAGCAAAACATGATCATACCTTAATACTCTTTGGGTGTTAATCACATAGCGATGTGAACTAGATTATTGACTCTAGTAAACCCTTTGGGTGTTGGTCACATGACGATGTGAACTA
Source organism: Aegilops longissima (assembly GCA_021605205.1). NCBI lineage: Eukaryota > Viridiplantae > Streptophyta > Magnoliopsida > Poales > Poaceae > Aegilops > Aegilops longissima. The sequence continues at coordinate 515,678,381 of CM038682.1, forward strand.
TGGGTATTAATCACATACGAGATGTGAATATTAGTGTTGAATCACATGATGATGTGAACTAGATTATTGACTCTAGTGCAAGTGGGAGATGAAGGAAATATGCCCTAGAGGCAATAATAAAGTTATTATTTATTTCCTTATATCATGATAAATGTTTATTATTCATGCTAGAATTGTATTAACCGGAAACATAATACATGTGTGAATATATAGACAAACAGTATGTCACTAGTATGCCTCTACTTGACTAGCTTGTTAATCAAAGATGGTTATGTTTCCTAATCATGAACAAGGAGTTGTTATTTGATTAACAAGGTCACATCATTAGTTGAATGATCTGATTGACATGACCCATTCCGTTAGCTTAACACTTGATCGTTTAGTATGTTAATGCTTTCTTCATGACCCATACATGTTCTGTAACTATGAGATTATGCAACTCCGTTTACGGAGGAACACTTTGGGTACTACCAAACGTCACAACGTAATCGGGTGATTATAAAGGAGTACTACAGGTGTCTCCAAAGGTACTTGTTGGGTTGGCGTATTTGAGATTAGGTTTTGTCACTCCGATTGTCGGAGAGGTATCTCTAGGCCTTCTCGGTAATACACATCACATAAGCCTTGCAAGCATTGCAACTAAAGAGTTAGTTGTGAGATGATGTATTACGGAACGAGTAAAGAGACTTTCCGGTAACGAGATTAAACTAGGTATTGGATACCGACGATCGAATCTCGGGAAAGTAACATACCGATGACAAAAGGAACAACGTATGTTGTTATGCGGTTTGACCGATAAAGATCTTCGTAGAATATGTAGGAACCAATATGAGCATCCAGGTTCCGCTATTGGTTATTGACCGAGAATAGTTCTAGGTCATGTCTACATAGTTCTCGAACCGTAGGGTCCGCACGCTTAAGGTTTCAATGACGGTTATTATGAGTTTATGTATTTTGATGTACCGAAGGAGTTCGGAGTCCCGGATGTGATCACGGACATGACGAGGAGTCTCGAAATGGTCGAGACATAAAGATTGATATATTGGATGGTTATATTCGGACACGGAAAGGTTCGGAAGTTTCGGAGAAAACCGAGTGCCGGAGGGTACGGAACCCCGGGAAGTTATGGGCCTTATTGGGCCAAGAGGGAGAGAGGGCTGCACCAGGAGGTGGTGCGCCCCCCTCCATGGGGAGTCCGAATGGACTAGGAGGCGCAGCCCCCTTCCTCTCCCTCTCCTCTCTTTCCTTCCCCTTCCCTCTTCCTAGTAGGACTAGGAAAGGGAGTCCTACTCCTACTAGGAGGAGGACTCCCCCCTCCTGGTGCGCCCAAGGGCTGGCCGCCCTCCCCTTGCTCCTTTATATCACGGGGGCGGGGGCACCCTAGAACACACAAGTTGATCTTCGTGATTGTTCCTTAGCCGTGTGCGGTGCCCCCTCCACCATATTCCACCTCGGTCATATTGTAGCGGTGCTTAGGCGAAGCCTGCGACGATAGAACATCAAGATCGTCCACGCCGTCGTCTTGTGGAACTCCTTCCCGGCGCTTTCTTTGGATCGGAGCCGGGGATCGTCATCGAGCTGAGCGTGTGCCAAGAACTCGGAGGTGCGAGTAACGGTGCTTGGATCGGTCGGATCGTGAAGACGTCGACTACATCAACAGCGTTAATATAACGCTTCGCTTCGGTCTCACGAGTGCGTGGGCGGACACTCTCCCCTCTCGTTGCTATGCCATCACCATGGTCTTGCGTGATCGTAGGAAAATTTTTGAAATTACTACGTTACCCATCAGAGACCACCTAGGAGAGAGGTGGGCCTGGCCCTGGTCGGCGTTCGCGGTTACTTTAATAACACGCTTAACGAGATCTTGGTATTTGATCTGAGTTGGGTCGTTGACCTTATACGCACTAACCGCCATGTAGGACAAGATATGGGCAACCGGCGTCGTGGTATCAGCCGAAGCTCTTTTTGACGTCAGCGACTGAGCGGCGCACGCCGGATTGGACTGGAACGCCTGCTAGGCTAGGTCTGCTTTCGGCCGCCCTCGCAACGTGCAGGTGTGCAATGGGCGATGGGCCCGGACCCCTGCGCCATAGGATTTAGACCGGCGTGCTGACCTCTCTGTTGAGCCTAGGTGGGGCTGCGACGTGTTGATCTCCCGAGGCCGGACATGACCCATGAAAGTATGCCCGGTCAGAGGGATCGAGCGTGTCGGGTAATGTGGTGCACCCCTGCAGGGAAGTTTATCTATTTGAATAGCCGCGATCTTTGGTAACATGACGACTTGGAGTTGTACCTTGACCTTATGACAACCAGAACCGGATACTTAATAAAACACACCCTTCCAAGTGCCAGATACAACCCGGTGATCGCTCTCTAACAGGGCGACGAGGAGGGGATCGCCGGGTAGGATTATGCTATGCGATGCTACTTGGTGAACTTACCATCTACTCTCTTCTATATGCTGCAAGAAGGAGGTGGCCTGAAGCGTAGTCTTCGACAGGATTAGCTATCCCCCTCTTATTCTGGCATTCTGCAGTTCAGTCCACCGATATGGCCATTTACACATATACCCATGCATATGTAGTGTAGCTCCTTGCTTGCGAGTACTTTGGATGAGTACTCACGGTTGCTTTTCTCCCCCTTTCCCCCTTTTCCTTTCTTCCTGGTTGTCGCAACCAGATGCTGGAGCCCAGGAGCCAGACGCCACCGTCGACGATGACTCCTACTACATCGGAGGTGCCTACTACTACGTGCAGGCCGCTGACGACGACCAGAAGTAGTTTAGGAGGATCCCAGGCAGGAGGCCTGCGCCTCTTTCGATCTGTATCCCACTTTGTGCTAGCCATCTTATGGCAACTTGCACTAGTAGAAAAAGTGTCAAACGTGAAGCACGTTAGTGCCGTTTTGTAAAAAAACCGGCACTAATGTGATCAATAGTGCCGGTTCAGTAATGAACCTTTAGTACCGTTCGCGCCACGAACCGGTACTAAAGGGGGTGATGGCAGTGGCGTCGGGCCGAGGCCCCCACGAGCCCTTTAGTGACGGTTTGTGACACAAACCGGTACTAAAGTCTAACCTATAATACCGGTTTGCGTCACCAACCGGCACTACTGAGTCTTAACTCAGTCGGTTGAAGACACAAACCGGCACTATAGGGCAATTTTCAAACTCTACCCCGCGTGTATCGCCATTTCAGTTTTGAAAAATCAAAAGAAAATGATAAAAACTTCAGAAAATAAAATCTTTCGAGAGGTAGTTATATTACTACATCTACTAGTTAGGAAAATTAGAAAACTTAAATTTGGACATGTTTTGCAAAAAGTGTAGGGAAAATGTAAAACGACTATAACTTTTGCATACGATGTCGGAAAAAAACGTATAATATATCAAAAAATTCAGCACGAAAATCCGCATCCGATGGAGACGGCCTATGGCCTGTTTGGAATTTTTTAGAATCCTCAAATTCCAAAAGGAAAAAAAGATATGGTCAAATTTCAGTTTTTCTAAAAAAATTTGGTTAAATCTGGTCAAACTACTTATTCAAGAAGTATTAATGTTACTACATAATTATTCAAGAATATTAGTGTTACTAAATAATTATTTCAATTTTTTGAATTTTGGTCAAATATGGTCAAACTGTGATCAAACTATGGTCAAACTTATTCAAGAAATATTAGCGTTACTAAATAATTACTGTTTTTTTAGAATAATAGTTTCAAACTCAAACGGTGAAATGTGTGACTTCATGCTCAAGCTAAACTCCTGAGGGTTAATAGGATTAACATCTTACTATTGTTAGGAAAACAACAAGTGCAGACTTGGAAACGAAGGAGAATAGAACCCGAAAGTTAAGCGTGCTCGGGCTGGAGTAGTGAGAGGGATGGGTGACCGGTCGGGATGTTAGATGATTTGGAATGAGTGATCCACACTTGAGCAGTTAAGAGAGGTGATTAGAGACTAAATTATCAAATAATTCAGAAAAATTAAAAATCGAAAAAAAAATCAAAATTTTTTTTCCAAAATTTTCAAAAAAATTAAAAAATAAAAAAACCTTTAGTACCGGTTGGTAACACCAACCGGTACTAAAGGTCACCCATACCAGGGCGTGAGCTCACGCCACGTGGTGGCACTTTAGCGCCCGGTTCGTGCTTGAACCCGGTACTAAAGGGGGGGCTTTAGTGCCCACACTTTAGTGCAGTTCCATAACCGCACTAAAACCCTACAAACCGGTTTTAAAGCTCCGTTTTCTACTAGTGTTGTTTAACTTATGTCTGTACTCAGATATTGTTGCTTCCGCTGACTCGTCTATGATCGAGCACTTGTATTCGAGCCCTCGAGGCCCCTGGCTTGTATTATGATGCTTGTATGACTTATTTATGTTTTAGAGTTGTGTTGTGATATCTTCCGTGAGTCCACGATCTTGATCGTACACGTTTGCGTGCATGATTAGTGTACGATTGAATCGGGGGCGTCACAAGTTGGTATTAGAGCCGATTGCCTGTAGGAATCCCCCTTCCAAACTCCTTGGCCGAAGTTGAGTCTAGACATTGCAAAACTTTTACTAACATGGCTGTGCGGCTTACGGGCCCACGTCGCCATTGGATGGTATTAGGATCTTTTATTCCTCAACCTATACTCTGGGACTATGATCTCTCTTCTATTCGGTTTAAAATGAATTTACTAACTCTGACTCTATGTTCTCGTAACTACTTCCTCCCGGAGAGCCCTTATCACAGATGATCGCCTGCTGCACCAGAAGATTCCGAAGATACTCTCTGATGTTCTCTCGAGACTCTGTGCCCGTCGCTTTTGCAGTCCCCTACCACTGATACGTCCCTATGGATAGATACTTACACTTGTCCTTCTTACTTTCATTCCCAGCTACTCTTGTTATTACAAGATGCATCGAATTATTCTTCGACTTTTAAGAATCTCTTGAGCCACTGCCTTACAGATCTTTGCCGGATGAATACCCCTACGGATAATTCCTTGCACTTATCGAGTATCTGCTCATTCCCAGTTGTTCATGTGTTTCGAAATAGACTTCGAAATACCATTTGATCTTCCGAAAATCCTGAGCAGCCTATTGCTCTTGAAATTCTTGCTTGCTTGCATTATGGTTAATCCCATAAGTCTCGTAATCTTATTGGCATCCCTTGTCTTTATTATTTTAAGTCTGTTGATTCAATAGGTTGAGGACGCTCGCATTCCTCAGTCGAATCCTAGAATTCATCCTTCCGGCTCAGTGTCAGTTTGAACATGAGCTGGTTCTCGACCAATCAAATTACCGTCGATTGTATCCCTAAGTCTACTCAACTTGTCCATCCTTAATTAGAGCGTATGCTTCTGATCCCTTGATTTGAAAATCATAATTCCTTTGTTATTTAAACGTTGAATTATTCAGATGTTCTATAAACCAATGCATTTGCAATTCTTTCTTCCTCTGATTGGGTATCGATACTCACATCAGCTCCATTGTGGATCGCCATATCCACTGTTGGAATATTATACGACAGTGTCCTTCATAATTAATCACCTTGTGAGTTCTTTCTCCGATACATAATGCCTTTGTTAAATTGTATCCTCTCCTTTTGTCAACCATGCTCTATTTTCGAGCTTGTGTTAGTTACTCTTGAAGCTTGTGGTATATGCTTCTAAGATACCCCGATGGGTTGAACCTATGCCTTCCTTAATATGTGTGAACTCGAAAGTTTTCACGAGTCATACTCTTCTGGTATTTTGCCAAATAAAATTTCAACACTACAACTTCATCGAAAGCGAGAAGTGAATGAAAGGTCATGCGTTGGAGAAGTGGGAGTCGACCTTGAACTTTGTGTTCATGCCAATGGACACGCTGTAAATCTTATCATTAAAGCTTCTCTTAAATTAACTATTTCTTTGGCATAAGTTCATCTTATATCCGTGATCTGGTCTTTTGCAATCGTGGTTCAGAACATGTTCTCCTTTAAATACCATTTCTTGTGCAAGTTTAAGCACTTGTCTTCTGCAGAGCAATACCCCAGTCCAACCTCTACTTTGATCTGTCGTCGAGTATTACCCCCTGGTATCTCGAGATTATCATGGAACTGCATAACCTCTTATGAGTTCTTCATCAAGTACTACATTCTCACTGGTTCCAATTTTTCACGGGCTCCGAGTTTTTAAACACTCAAAGACACCGATAACTGAACTGAGTCTGCATTACGGTTCAACAAATCTTACTAATATTCCTTTAATTACAAGTTTGTACCCGATCATGTCATTCCTAGCCTGATCGGCTATATCATTATCGTGCTAAATCTTAACTGTGCTACCTGGTCCTTCTTCCCGGAGCACAATTTTTGACGATGACTTAAGCTTACGTCGATCTTCCTCATCATATCATTTCGCTTTGGACAACAAGCTTTGTTTGGAGTTTGTGTCGTACCTTGGTTCCAATAACCTTTCGCTTCACCATTCCTTTGACTTGATGTCATCGCCGATCGATTACATCTTGAAATCTCTCGACTAATGTGTTGTGATCATCATCAGCATTCTGAGTTCTTCCAGGATATCAATCGAATTCATGATGGGAAATACCATCTGTAATGCCCCGGATTCGATGCGCCAGGTGTCTGCCAGTTATTCGCCGTCTTTGCCATGTCATGTGCTTGCGTGTCTCTCTTTGCCATGGCATCATCTGCATTTCATATCATGTCATCTTGTGCATCGCATTTGCATACGTGTTCGTCTCATGCATCCGAGCATTTTCCCCGTTGTCCGTTTTGCAATCCGGCACTCCTATGTCTCCCGGCGCCCTCTTTTACCTCTTTTCATGTGCGGGTGTCAAACGGTCTCAGAATAGCCCGAGGTTTGTCAAGCGGCCTTGGTATAGTACCGGTAGACCGCCTGTCAAGTTTCGTGCCATTTGGAGGTCGTTTGGTACTCAGCAGTTAACCGGTAACCGCAAAGCCTCTTTGTGTTGCAGCCCAACACCCTTTCTAAGTTGCCCAAAACCCACCAAACTCCCTCCATGCTCTTCGCCGTTCGATCACGATCGCGTGGCGGCTCCGCACCTCATTTGGACTCTCCTAGCTCCCTCTACCTATATATATGCCTCCCCAAATTTTCGCGGATGAATTCCCCTAACCCTAGTCTATTCCTCCGCGCGCCCCGGACATATCCAACCCGGCGGACGAATCGCGCCGCCGCCAAGAGCCAACCACATCACGCCACCTGTCCCGCCGCCGCCACCCGCCGCGGCCCTCGAGGCCATCTCGGGCCCGCCGCCCGAGGCATCCGCCGCCCCAGAGCCGCGAGGCCGTCGCGCCGCCGCCGCCCGCGAGCACGCCGCCTCCGCGGCCGGCCTCCCGCCGGCGGCCGCCGCCTCGCCGGAGGACCCGCACACCGCGCCGCCCAGCTCCCGCCGCCCGGCCAGCTCGCCGCCCTCGCCCGACCTCGCCGCGCCGGCCAAAGTCGCCTCCCCCATCGCGCCTCGCCTCGGTCGCCGTCGCCATGATCGCCGCCCGGCCGCCCCTCGCCGGCCCCCCAGCGCAACCGCCCGCGCTCAACTCCGGCGCCGGCTCGCCTCGCGTCCCCGCACCCTCCAACTCGGCGCCGTCCGGAACTCGCGCCTCCACTCGCCGGCCCGCGCCCTCGTCGACCACGCCTGCATGGAGAGCTCGCGGAGCTCTCCTCGGCCAGATCCGGACCGGCCTGGATCAGATCCACGGTCCCTCCAACCAAACGTGCCTCTACCTCGTCCGGATCCCTCGTCCGGATGTCTCCATCCGGGTTGACTTCTTCTCGGAGGTGAAATTCCACTAAGTCCCCGTATCTGCAGTAATTTTGTGCCATTTTCATTGCATCGTATCTCTGTCATCGTTGCTCCGTTTTGCGCGTGTAATATGTCAAATTGTTCGCCTCGAAGAGTAGATCATTTCATCTCATTGCATAATTTTCATTTGAGCTCATCTTGGTGCCCGAAATGCTGTTGCAAGAGTGCTATGTGATGTTAGTTTCTGATTTTATCAGAACTTGCACTTTGTCATTTTGCCATGATTGATGTGTGCATCCTATGGACTTGAGCCCTACATGTGTTTTGCAATATGCCATGTCTTCTTTCCAGTGGTGCTTGCTATGTATTTTTGTGATCTATGTGGTGACTAGCACAAGCATGCAAACTAGGTGTCTTGTTGTTGCTGATTTCAGCCCTGTTTTAGCTGATTTTGATGCCATGTTGACTTGATGATACTGAGAGATCTATGCATATTTTGAGATACTTCAGTAAGGGTGTTTTGTAAAACATGTCTTTCTCTATCCATTCATGTCCTTGCTTGCAATTTTGGAGTAGTCTAGCTTGAGTCAATCGAGCTCTACTTTTGCTATCAAATGTTTCCTGGCAGATTGTTTACATGTTATTCAATTTTGCCTTAGTTGTTGTGGTTGATCCATTTATGCTATGTTATTGTTCTTGCCATGTATGTCTTCTATGCCATGTCTTCTTGATGTATGTATGCTTAGTTTATCATATAAGTCTCTGTAGTGAGTGCATTGAGCTTGTAAACATGCCTACTCGTTATCAGTTTTTGACATGCCATGTTGCTGAATCTGTTAACGAAACTTTCAATATTGACATGGGTGTTACTATATTTTCTGATCCTTTTTGGCTTATGGTCACTAAAGGACTTTTGTTCTATGCAATTAGTAGATTCATGCCATGCCTTTGTTTGCCTTGATAAGTTCCTGTAACATGTTGTTTCATAGCTCTAAACATTGCAACCTGATGTTATTTCTGCCAATGCCTGAAACTGTTATTAGTTGCAATCTTGCCATGTCATTTTGAGCATGTTCTAGATGTTTCTGGAGGTAACTCAGTTCTCATGTTTTGTAATGCTTTACCTGTACTTCATGCCCATGCCTTTTATTATTATGTTGAGGTCCTGTAGCATGTTGTTTTGATGCTTGCAATATGCCTAGTGGCTGTTTTGGACAACTTGTCCTTTAAACTTGTATTGGGTGTATGTGTTGGACTGTTGCTCCGTTTTGAGTGTGCTCTATATGAAACTTGCTTGATTTTGCATGTAGTTTCATATTATCATGTTGGATCCTTGTTTTGAGGTGTTTGCTTGATGTCCTTATGCATTTTGCATCAATGCCATGCTTATCTTGTTTTGCTCATATCTTTTAGGCCGTAGCTCCGAATCTAATGAACTTTATATGTAACTTGACTAGAATTTCGTGTAGATCATTGTGGTGCATTTTAACTTGCTGTTTAACAACTTGAACATAAAGTTATCCAGATCTGGACCAATTTCGAAATTTGCATATGAGGACTTATCGGAATTGTTATATGTTGTTTCCGGCCTCATTTAAACTTGCTTTGATGTGTTGCTCTTGTTTGCATCATCCCTTGCCATGAGTAGCTTCATGTAGCTTTGTCATGCATCATGCTTGGTTGTGCATCATGTCTTGTTCATGTGTGGTGTGTTTACTATGTTGTGTGCTTCTTCTTGTTAGTTCCTGTTTCGTTGCGATCGTGAGGACTCGTTCGTCTACGCTTGGTTCGGCTTCATCCGTTCATCTTCTTCATGGACTCGTTCATCTTCTTCATGGACTCGTTCTTCTTCCTTGCGGGATGTCGGGCAAGATGACCGCTACCTGGATCTCACTACTATCATTGCTATGCTAGTTGCTTCGCTCTTCGCTATGATCGTTACCTATTACCTGTTTATCAAGCCATCCCAAATTGCCATGAACCTCTAACTCGTTGTCACCATCCCTAGCAAACCATTGTTTGGCTATGTTACCGCTTTGCTCAGCCCCTCTTATAGCGTTGTTAGTTGCAGGTGAAGATGAAGTTTGTTCCTTGTTGGAACATGGAGATGTTGTTCCTTGTTGGAACATGTTTACTTGTTGGGATATCACAATATATATTATTTAATTAATGCATCTATATACTTGGTAAAGGGTGGAAGGCTCGGCCTTATGCCTGGTGTTTTGTTCCACTCTTGCCGCCCTAGTTTCCGTCATATCGGTGTTATGTTCCCGGATTTTTGCGTCCCTAACGCGGTCGGGTGATTTATGGGACCCCCTTGACAGTTCGCTTTGAATAAGACTTTTCCAAAGAAGGCCCAACTTTGGTTTTACCATTTGCTTCACCACCACCTACATTTCCCTTGGGAGTAATTAACCCAAGGGTCATCTTTATTCAGCCCCCCCGGGCCAATGCTTGTCTAAGTGTTGGTCCAAACTAGAGTGCTTTGCAGCGCCACCTCAAGGAAACTTGAGGCTGGTTTTAGTTATGCGGACTGCTCATCCGGTCGTGGCACAGGGACGAGATCTGCTGCTACTACTGGGGTGTCGGCACAGACGGGAGGTCTTCTTGGACTTGTTTTATTGCTGTGAAATGTCTTGTAGCCGGATTCCGAGACTGGTCGGGCTTCCGGGAGAAGGTCTATTCCTTCGTTGATCGCGAGAGCTTATCATGGGCTAAGTTGGGACACCCTGCAGGTTTGAACTTTCGAAAGCCGTGCCAGCGGTTATGTGGCAGATGGGAATTTGTTAATGTCCGGTTGTAGAAAACCCGAAGTTGATCTTAATTAAAATACACCAACCGTGTGCGTAACCGTGAGTGTCTCTTTTCGGGGTTGATCGAGAGGAGAACACGGTTTCTGGGTTATGTTTGTCGTAAGTAGGAGTTCAGGATCACTTCTTGATCATTACTAGTTGACGACCGTTCCTTTGTTTCTCTTCTCGCTCTCATTTGCGTTGGTTAGCCACCATATATGCTTAGTCGCTGCTGCAACCTCACCACTTTACCCCTTCCTTTCCCTTTAAGCTTTGCTAGTCTTGATACCCATGGTAATGGGATTGCTGAGTCCTCGTGGCTCACAGATTACTACACCACCAGTTGCAGGTGCAGGTTTGCGATGATCTTGGCGTGAGGCGATGCTTGCTTGTGTTGGAGTTCTTCTTACGCTTCTTCTTCGTTCGGGGATAGGTTCCAGGTCGGCAGCCTGGGCTAGCAGGGTGGGTTTTGTTTGAGCTTCTGTTTATGTTTCATCCGTAGGCGGATGTTGTTCTTGTACATGATGTTGATGTATCCTTGTGGCATTTGTGCCTTATGTATGTATCCCACTATTATGTAATGTTGATGTAATGATATCCACCTTGCAAAAGCGTCCCAATATGCGGGTCTATCCTTGGTGGGACCGTCGAGTTCCTTTTGGATAGGGTCGCATATTGGGCGTTACAAGTTGGTAATCAGAGCCTCGACCGACCTTAGGAGCCCCCTTGTTTGATCGGGTAGTTTGGCCGATGTTGAGTCTAGAAAAAAAAAACTATTTTTGGAGTCTAGTTATATCGGAGAGTAGGAATTCTTTTTACTCCTCTGCCCCTTCGTCGCTCTGGTCAGGAATCTTGACGTAGGTGTTTTGAATTACTTCTCTTCCCCTTCAAATTTTTCTTTAGGTTCACGCAGTTGGTTTTCCGGTAGTTGCTCCTCAGCTCTTTTCATCCGGTGCGTTTCTCGTCAAGTTGACTCGAGTCTCTTCATCTTTGAGTTCAATCCTCAGTTCTTCCTCCAACGTCGTTGTTTTCCTTGTCCGAAGTTGTCTTTGTTTTTCTCACCCGCCCTCCCTGTTCTTCTTCTCGGAACGAGTCCGTGTCAGTATCCATCCTACTCGTGTGAAGTCTTTGCTTTCTTTCCTCATTGATTTCAACTGGTGTTTTCTCTTCAAGTTGTTCGTCGTTTCCCCTCCCGAGTTGCCTTTGTTTTTTTCCCGCCCTCCCACCCTTTTATTCCCGGAGTTTGAGTCTCTTTCGACCATCTATTTCATTTGTGTGGAGCCTCTTCAGTGTTCCCTCAATCATTTCAACCAGTGAATTCTCGTCTCGTTCGTCATTCTTCATCTCTTTCTTTTCCGGTGGATTCAATTCAAGTTTTTCGGGTTAATCATATTTATTTTTCCTTGAAGTGTTTTCCTTGCTCGTTCGTCTCTCGCCAGATTTATCATTCGGAGTTCGAAGACACATCAGGAGATTCGTCTGTGTTCTAATTAATTCGAGGTTGTCACCTCAGTCAAATATTTCAATCGTTCCGGTGCATCATCTATCTGTTCAACATCCCTTTCCAACGGTGTTTTTTTTTTCTCTTCAGTGGGCCCTAACCCACAGGTTTTTCCCAGGATCTTACCTGACTCTTTTAATTTCCCCGGAGATATGCTCAATTCTTTTCGGAGTTTGACGTAAGTATGAATTTCATCAGTCAGATGCCATCTCCAAGATCGAGTTCAAATCATTTTCATTGTTGGCTCAACCTCTCGGTTTTTTTTTATTTCTTCCGGAGTATCTCATTAATTTTGGTGGTGTTTCTCGGAGATTTATGGTGCTAGCTCGATGTTATCCTATCTATTTGTTTCCAGTCGTGCAATTCTTTTCATCCATCCGGAGTATTTCAGAAGTTGATTTCTATTTCTTTTCACCGGAGGCCATCATTCCAGTTATCGTTCTCTATTTATCCCGGAGCTTCGTTCAAGTGTTCTTTAATCAGCTCATGATCTCTTTGTTCTTTTGCATCTCAATCCCCTCGAGCATATTTGTTTTTCTTATTCTTCCCGGTGATTCATTCTTTTTCATCAGTCATTTTCAATTCTAACGGTGGTTCGTTCAAGATTCTTCTCCTTGTTTATCATATTAATTCATTCGTTCTTTCCAAATCCTACCGGTGGTTCATGAAGATTTTCTCAAGTTTTGCGCCATATTCCCTGTAATCCTTTTCAACGAGAATAAGTATTATGCCAAATCCCTTTGTTTGTCATCAATTTAATTTGATGAAGGATAAGCATACAATAAATCTTATTCTTATTTCATCAGGGATTAATCCTTTCCTTCGGAGTTTGTTCGTAATGTATAAATTTCAGTTCCAAGTGTTTCCCATCTTTTCTTATCCGGAGTTCAGTTTTTCCTCGACCATCTCGTCGGAACCTCCGTCTAAATCACCGCAAGGCTGATCTTATTCTTTCATCCTTCTTTCTACCTCATCATCCTTTTGTTACCGGAGTTCTTCACGGTGGATCTTCATGATTTAATTCTTTGTTCGAGAGTTCATCAAGATTTTGTTCATGGAGTTCAAGTATCTTTTCTTCTAGGATCTTGAAGTGTAATTAATTCTCCGTATTCTTTTGAAGTGGAGTTTTGCATTTCTTCGTTCTTCTCAGCTATTTAATCTTTTCCGCTTGTGGTGGCGTTCACCTCATAATTTTGAGATGTTATCCATAAGTCCACAACAAGCTTATTCTTTCGTTGTTGATTTTCTCAACAACTCTGTTCAACCTTTCCTTCTAAGTTCTTTTCATTCAAATTCTCTCAATTCTTAGGAGGCATTGCGTTGTTTATCTCGTCAAGTCCCATTCCATCTTCTCAAGTTCATGCTCTATTTTTTCCTTGTTAACCCGGAGTGCTGTCTAAATTCCTTCGTTATTATTCCTTTTCCATCTTGTTCTAACCAGAGTTGTTTGATGTCTATCTTGTTTCCATGAGAATTTGATTCTCGTCATTCTCGTCGTTCCTCTCTTCTTCTCGAGTGCTCTCGATTCTTTGCTTCCTCTCTTGAGTCTTGTTTCTCCTCACCCTTTTCCCTTCCGTCTCGGTCCTAAGATCTCGGGGCGAGATCTCTTGTTAGTGGAGGAGTGTTGTAACGCCCGGATTCGATCGCGCCTGTGTCCGCGATTATTCGCCGTCTTTGCCATGTCATGTGCTTGCGTGTCTCTCTTTGCCATGGCATCATCTGCATTTCATATCATGTCATCTTGTGCATCGCATTTGCATACGTGTTCGTCTCATGCATCCGAGCATTTTCCCCGTTGTCCGTTTTGCAATCCGGCACTCCTATGTCTCCCGGCGCCCTCTTTTACCTCTTTTCATGTGCGGGTGTCAAACGGTCTCAGAATAGCCCGAGGTTTGTCAAGCGGCCTTGGTATAGTACCGTGACCGCTGTCAAGTTTCGTGCCATTTGGAGGTCGTTTGGTACTCCAACAGTTAACAAGGGTAACCGCAAAAGCCTCTTTTGTGTTGCAGCCCAACACCCCTTTCTAAGTTGCCCAAAACCCACCAAACTCCCCTCCATGCTCTTCGCCGTTCGATCACGATCGCGTGGCCGAAAACCGCACCTCATTTGGACTCTCCTAGCTCCCTCTACCTATATATATGTGCCTCCCCCGAAATTTTCGCGGATGAATTCCCCCCTAACCCTAGTCTATTCCCCTCCGCGCCGCGCCGGACATGTCCAACCCCGGCCGGACGAATCGCGCCGCCGCCAAGAGCCAACCACATCACGCCACCTGTCCCGCCGCCGTCCCACCGCCCGGCCCTCGAGGCCATCTCGGGCCCGCCTGGGCCCGAGGCATCCGCCGCCATGAGCAGCGAACCCGTCGCCGCCGCCGCCCGCGAGCGCCGCCTCCGGGCCGGCCTCCCGCCGGCGGCCGCCGCCTCGCCGGACCCCGCACAGCGCCGCCCAGCTCCCGCCGCCCGGCCAGCTGCTGCCGCCGCCGCCGACCTCGCGCCAGCCGTAAGTCGCCTCCCCACCGCGCCTCGCCTCCGGTCGCCGTCGCCATGATCGCCGCCCGGCCGCCCCTCGCCGGCGGCCCAGCGCAACCGCCCAGCGCTCAACTCCGGCGCCCGGCTCGCCTCGCGTCCCCGCACCCTCCAACTCCGGCGCCGTCCCGGAACTCGCGCCTCCACCTCGCCGGCCCCGCGCCCCTCGTCGACCATGCCTCGCCGGAGAGCTCGCCGGAGCTCTCCTCCGGCCAGATCCGGACCGGCCTGGATCAGATCCACCGGTCCCTCCAACCAAACGTGCCTCTACCTCGTCCGGATCCCTCGTCCGGATGTCTCCATCCCGGGTTGACTTCTTCTCGGAGGTGAAATTCCACTAAGTCCCCGTATCTGCAGTAATTTTGTGCCATTTTCATTGCATCGTATCTCTGTCATTGTTGCTCCGTTTTGCGCGTGTAATATGTCAAATTGTTCGCCTCGAAGAGTAGATCATTTCATCTCATTGCATAATTTTCATTTGAGCTCATCTTGGTGCCCGAAATGCTGTTGCAAGAGTGCTATGTGATGTTAGTTTCTGATTTTTATCAGAACTTGCACTTTTGTCATTTTTGCCATGATTGATGTGTGCATCCTATGGACTTGAGCCCTACATGTGTTTTGCAATATGCCATGTCTTCTTTCCAGTGGTGCTTGCTATGTATTTTTGTGATCTATGTGGTGACTAGCACAAGCATGCAAACTAGGTGTCTTGTTGTTGCTGATTTCAGCCCTGTTTTAGCTGATTTTGATGCCATGTTGACTTGATGATACTGAGAGATCTATGCATATTTTGAGATACTTCAGTAAGGGTGTTTTGTAAAACATGTCTTTCTATATCCATTCATCTCCTTGCTTGCAATTTTGGAGTAGTCTAGCTTGAGTCAATCGAGCTCTACTTTTGCTATCAAATGTTTCCTGGCAGATTGTTTACATGTTATTCAATTTTGCCTTAGTTGTTGTGGTTGATCCATTTATGCTATGTTATTGTTCTTGCCATGTATGTCTTCTATGCCATGTCTTCTTGATGTATGTATGCTTAGTTTATCATATAAGTCTCTGTAGTGAGTGCATTGAGCTTGTAAACATGCCTACTCGTTATCAGTTTTTGACATGCCATGTTGCTGAATCTGTTAACGAAACTTTCAATATTGACATGGGTGTTACTATATTTTCTGATCCTTTTTGGCTTATGGTCACTAAAGGACTTTTGTTCTATGCAATTAGTAGATTCATGCCATGCCTTTGTTTGCCTTGATAAGTTCCTGTAACATGTTGTTTCATAGCTCTAAACATTGCAACCTGATGTTATTTCTGCCAATGCCTGAAACTGTTATTAGTTGCAATCTTGCCATGTCATTTTGAGTATGTTCTAGATGTTTCTGGAGGTAACTCAGTTCTCATGTTTTGTAATGCTTTACCTGTACTTCATGCCCATGCCTTTTATTATTATGTTGAGGTCCTGTAGCATGTTGTTTTGATGCTTGCAATATGCCTAGTGGCTGTTTTGGACAGCTTGTCCTTTAAACTTGTATTGGGTGTATGTGTTGGACTGTTGCTCCGTTTTGAGTGTGCTCTATATGAAACTTGCTTGATTTTGCATGTAGTTTCATATTATCATGTTGGATCCTTGTTTTGAGGTGTTTGCTTGATGTCCTTATGCATTTTGCATCAATGCCATGCTTATCTTGTTTTGCTCATATCTTTTAGGCCGTAGCTCCGAATCTAATGAACTTTATATGTAACTTGACTAGAATTTCGTGTAGATCATTGTGGTGCATTTTAACTTGCTGTTTAACAACTTGAACATAAAGTTATCCAGATCTGGACCAATTTCGAAATTTGCATATGAGGACTTATCGAATTGTTATATGTTGTTTCCGCCTCATTTAAACTTGCTTTGATGTGTTGCTCTTGTTTGCATCATCCCTTGCCATGAGTAGCTTCATGTAGCTTTGTCATGCATCATGCTTGGTTGTGCATCATGTCTTGTTCATGTGTGGTGTGTTTACTATGTTGTGTGCTTCTTCTTGTTAGTTCCTGTTTCGTTGCGATCGTGAGGACTCGTTCGTCTACGCTTGGTTCGGCTTCATCCGTTCATCTTCTTCATGGACTCGTTCATCTTCTTCATGGACTCGTTCTTCTTCCTTGCGGGATGTCAGGCAAGATGACCGCTACCCTGGATCTCACTACTATCATTGCTATGCTAGTTGCTTCGCTCTTTCGCTATGATGCGTTACCTATTACCTGTTTATCAAGCCATCCCAAATTGCCATGAACCTCTAACTCGTTGTCACCATCCCTAGCAAACCATTGTTTGGCTATGTTACCGCTTTGCTCAGCCCCTCTTATAGCGTTGTTAGTTGCAGGTGAAGATGAAGTTTGTTCCTTGTTGGAACATGGAGATGTTGTTCCTTGTTGGAACATGTTTACTTGTTGGGATATCACAATATATATTATTTAATTAATGCATCTATATACTTGGTAAAGGGTGGAAGGCTCGGCCTTATGCCTGGTGTTTTGTTCCACTCTTGCCGCCCTAGTTTCCGTCATATCGGTGTTATGTTCCCGGATTTTTGCGTCCCTAACGCGGTCGGGTGATTTATGGGACCCCCTTGACAGTTCGCTTTGAATAAGACTTTTCCAGCAAGGCCCAACTTTGGTTTTACCATTTGCTTCACCACCACCTACATTTCCCTTGGGAGTAATTAACCCAAGGGTCATCTTTATTCAGCCCCCCCGGGCCAATGCTTGTCTAAGTGTTGGTCCAAACTAGAGTGCTTTGCAGCGCCACCTCAAGGAAACTTGAGGGCTGGTTTTAGTTGTACGGACTGCTCATCCGGTCGTGGCACAGGGACGAGATCTGCGGCTACTACTGTGGTGTCGGCACGCCGGGAGGTCTTCCTGGACTTGTTTTATTGCTGTGAAATGTCTTGTAGCCGGGATTCCGAGACTGGTCGGGCTTCCCGGGGAGAAGGTCTATTCCTTCGTTGATCGCGAGAGCTTATCATGGGCTAAGTTGGGACACCCTGCAGGGTTTGAACTTTCAAAGCCGTGCCATGCGGTTATGTGGCAGATGGGAATTTGTTAATGTCCGTTGTAGAAAACCGAAGTTGATCTTAATTAAAATACACCAACCGTGTGCGCGTAACCGTGAGTGTCTCTTTTCGGGTTGATCGAGAGGAGAACACGGTTTCGGGTTATGTTTGTCGTAAGTAGGAGTTCGGGATCACTTCTTGATCATTACTAGTTGACGACCGTTCCTTTGTTTCTCTTCTCGCTCTCATTTGCGTTGGTTAGCCACCATATATGCTTAGTCGCTGCTGCAACCTCACCACTTTACCCCTTCCTTTCCTTTAAGCTTTGCTAGTCTTGATACCCATGGTAATGGGATTGCTGAGTCCTCGTGGCTCACTGATTACTACACCACCGATTGCAGTGCAGGTTTGCGATGATCTTGGCGTGAGGCGATGCTTGCTTGTGTTGGAGTTCTTCTTACGCTTCTTCTTCGTTCGGGGATAGGTTCGGTGTCGGCACTGGGCTAGCAGGTGGGTTTTGTTTGAGCTTGTTTATGTTTCATCCGTAGGCGGATGTTGTTCTTGTACATGATGTTGATGTATCCTTGTGGCATTTGTGCCTTATGTATGTATCCCCACTATTATGTAATGTTGATGTAATGATATCCACCTTGCAAAAGCGTCCCAATATGCGGGTCTATCCTTGGTGGGACCGTCGAGTTCCTTTTGGATAGGGTCGCATATTGGGCGTTACACCATCCTCACCCTCGATGATTTGTGTTGTCATCGACCACTTTATGGCCTTCCCTCCAACACAAACTTGTTCGTGTTCTGTGTTATACCTTGAGTTCCTTGCTATCCAACTTATGTTATGATTTACCTTGGAGTATTACTGTCTTTTATGTCAAGGATGTTCTGAGGACTGCTCCACCTCTTAAATAATTCTTGGTACAAGTGATATATCCCGCCATCTACATTCATCTCTTGGTCCCCGTGTTGTTTCCAACCGGAATACCGACGATTGAACTGTGAGGTGTAAAATTCGAAATTACTAGCAACCTTATTGCTTGTAAGTTAATGGTCGATAATTCATTCTTAGACCATTGGTTACCGAATCACCATTCTAACATTGATCATGCTACCTAAGCCCATATTCCGGGTGCACGTTTGAACCAATGTTTATTGGAAATCTCGATGATTTGTCGCTGAGTCCATCAGCCACCTCCTCATCCTCTCCTTGGTTTACCGATGAACTCTTGCTTCGGAACTCACTTCCATAGTTCATTTCCCGAGAATCTTATGACGACTTCTCGTCAATTCATATCGCACCTTTTTATCTCAGGATCCTGAGTATGAGGTATCCTGACACCAATCAGATCTGAATCTCGATCAGATATGATGGTTGGAACATATTTCCAAGAGTTATAATATTGGTCTTTATATGACCCGGTAAGGTGATGGCATGCCTAACACACCTGAACGGAGGACCTATTGTTATAGTTTCCTTTTTGGCAAGGTTAGTCATTCTTCCGTGAGGAAATTGTAAGACTTATTCTATAAGTTGTTCCTGATGGATCCTTTTTGTTTCCAAAGTCTGATCTTCACCTGTTGACCATGTCAATGCTATCTCGAAGCATGTCTATGGTACTTGGTACCGACGTTGTTGCCGACATAACTGACATGCTACTCTCTGACATGCCTTGCTATCATGACCGTGCAAGATGTCACCGCTCCTATTTTAACCCACATGATGGGCCCATAACCCACAGAGGTGGGCCCATAACCCAAAGAGGTGGGCCCATAACCCACAGTTCCACATGATCGAAACCTGACTCTCCTGTACACCCCTGTTTCTAAAGTTATTCCTCACGCTTGGCTTCGTATGAAAGATCACGAGCTACCTTCCTAGTGATCTATTCTGGTATCAGGCGCAATACTTATTCCCATTGCTCTGAACCCCTTTCACCCTCTGTTTCAGGCAACGGACGGTTGCCTAACCGCTTGGAGCTTCTTGTTGCCCCTCCTTACCTTGCTCTCGATAACTTTCTTGAATTTCAACTCGAGAGATGCCTCTATGCCACGTTCACTGAGATAGCCCCCAGGTACCTAACATATGTTGAGCTCCGTCCTTCCCAGTTTTTTCCTTAGCTTTCGTAGTACGATGGAGATCTGAAGGAAGGATGGCGACTTCATCGGGATGACTGAAGCGAGACAAATGAAGACGTCAATGTAATGGATCGACGACTTCGAGAAGAGCAACCAAGACCGAGAAGATTCGTTAGAATTTCGTAACCAGACCTTTCCCCCTTATTCCCCCTCTTAAATCTCGGGACGAGATTTCTTGTAGTGGAGGAGAATTGTGACGCCCGAATAATCAAGCTACAGTAACCTCTGCTAATGACACCACGTCACCTCTGTTACTGTCGCCAATTTCGTGTTAGTTCGAAACCGATTCAAATTCAAATTTGAAATTAAGGCAAACAACAAAAGTTTTCCAAAAATAAAACTAAAATGTTCTGAATGTGTCGGATAAATCATAGGTAATTGTGGTGGTGAAACCAAACTTTTATGAAATGCTTAACTACACTATAATGATTTAAATAGTAGCAAAACTAATTATTTAAATGCCTTTACTAATTAATAAAATATCAAACTAAATTATTTGGGGACTAGAGTTTTTGTGGCAGCGGACTAAATTGAAATACCAAATTAGATGCCAAGTATATATTTTACAAAAACTAAAACAATTGGAAACAAAGATAAAACAGAATAAAAGAAAAGAAAATAAAACAAAACAAGAAATAATAAGAAAAAAGAAAAGAAACACCCCCATGTTGGGCCTACCGGCCCAGCTAGCCAAGAGGTCGGCCCAGCCGCCCCCCTGTCTGGCCCGCGCCCACCCCAGTGCCGCACCTCGCCGCACGTCTTGCCCTCCTCCTCGAAGCCCACCTCGTCGCGACCCCCCCCCCCCCCCCCAAACTTTTTTGTAGACTAGAACAATGCCCGTGCGTTGCAACGGGATATAAATTTTCTAGTACATTAGCTTGTGGTTTACTTGTCAATAATAATGCGATTGTGCAAATAAATGTCCATCTAATTCTGCCCGTGAATTACCGTGTATTTCGATTAGAAGTTTGGTAAGTAAATTAAAGTCGAATTGGTTCAAATGGTAAGTAAATTAAGGTGATTGATTATCATATACATGGAATGTTGGACGAAAGGGTGGTGGGAAGAAAGGTGAAATGGGAACCGTACGTTCTTTTTAAGTAGTAGAGATTTATACAATAAATTTGTAATTTGCAAATTAATTCAAGTTATTTTTGTCTTAATCATATGAATGATAAGGAGTAAAGTTAGGGTACTGTAGCTTACATGACTTTCCTTTTTGATGTTAGAGGATCCGGTTTCAGCAGTTCAGGCAGATAGCAAGAAAGCCTGCATACGACGCGACTCGATACGATTACCAGCAAGCCAAATACAATACGGGCGCAGGTGACGGGGGAGCTCAGCTCACACAGCTTCTGCTGTCTGCCATGGCGCTCCCACTCTGTCACATGCCAATCGGATCCACACACACGTCACACGTGACACACTACACGGGAACGCACATCCCCTAGCTACTTCCTGGTGGTTCCGGCAAAGAAGGCGAGGGCACCGACGAGCGGCGCATTGATGTAGGTGGCGGGCTCGGACTGCGCGTAGTTGCCGCGGTCGTCGTCGAAGCCGTCCCTCGAGTCCGGCCCGCCCAGCACGGCGCCGACGAGCACGTTCGGGTTGGCCCCGCCGGCGTGCAGGTACTGGAACCCGGCGTCGCAGCCGATGCGGCCCGGGTGCGCGCGCACCGACGGCATGGACGCGCCCCGGTGGTGCGCGCGCTCCGGGTAGCGCGCCCCGAACCCGACCATGTACGACCTCCCCGCCGGGTTCTTCCCCAGGATGTAGTCCACCTGCCGCTTCGCCAGCGCCACCAGATCGGCCGGCGACACGACGCCGCCGCCGCAGGACACGGTGGCGCCGCTGGACTTGAGGTACTTGGAGTAGGCGAGCAGCAGGAACGTCGCCGTCGTCACGTACTGCATGTTGCTCTCGCCCTCCTTGTAGATGAGCCCTCCCGGCGTGTACTGGCCGGCCTGGAAGCTGCTCGTCCCGGGGACGAGCGAGCAGATGTAGCTGTCGGAGTGAGCCTTGTAGAGCTGCAGCCCCTGCAGCTTGCGCTGCAGGAACCCCCTGGAGAGCAGCACCTTGGTGCCGACCCTCTTGTCGTCCCAGCTGAAGGAGTAGTCGTCGTCGCCGGCGCCGAGCTGCATGCCGTACGCCTCCACGTACGTCATGTACGACGCGTTGTTGGACGCGCGGTGCAGCCACGACGCCGCCCACAGGAGCTCGTCGTGGTAGCCCGAGTAGGAGCAGTAGAACGGGCAGACCTCGGAGCTGAGGGAGTCGCTGTAGGAGCCGCGGTGCCGGTCGGCGAAGTCGAACACCTCCATGGCGGCGTGGAGCAGGCGGGAGGCGTAGGCGGGGTCGGAGCGGCGGAACGCGATCGAGGACGCCGCCAGCGCCGCGGCCGTTTCGCCGGCGACGTCGGAGCCCGGTTTGTTGGCGTCGACGCGGTAGACGCTGCGGGGCGTGTCCATGTCCTCCGGCCGCTCCCAGCACGCGTGGTCGCGCCCCGGCTCGCCGACCTGGACGTAGAGCGCGCCGGGGGTGGCGGTGGCGGCCTTGAGGAGGTAGTCGGCGCCCCAGCGCACGGCGGCCCTGGCGTGGGGCAGCTCGGCGCCCATGAACTTGCCGAAGTCGGCGACGCTCCACGCCAGCATCGTCGTCGAGAAGGCCATCGGCAGGCCGAACTTGAGGTTGTCGCCCGCGTCGTAGTACCCACCGACCAGATCCACCTGAAAACACACACGGCGAGGTCAATGCCGGATCCGGACCCGGTGACTCACACACACGAAGAACCGAGCGAGAAAAGGCGTACATTGTACTGCGCGCCATCGGTGAGGCCGGAGTCGGCGCGCCACGGCATGCGGTTGCCGGGGGGCAGCTTGCCGGAGCGCTGGCCCTCGAAGAAGATGATGGACTTGGCGAGCGCGTCTGCGTAGTTGAACGCCGCTGTCATGTTCGGAGCGAGCAGCAGCAGGTGGAGCACCGCCACAGTGGCGACCAGGCTGCCTCTGCTCGGCCCCATTGCTCTCTCAGCTCGGTGTAGGGACAGGGCAGCTAGAGGGAGCTTGTGGGGCTACTGCTGTGCTGCTTGCTCACCTGGTGCGACCAGATGAGAGACCGGTCCTATATATAGATGTGGCGGTTAAGTTAGTTTGCAGTTGTACGTATCATCGATTTGCTGCGAGAAATGGGGAGGTTGGAGCGGGAGACAAGGCAAGCAGGAGTTCAGAAAGGAAAGCCAAACGAAATTAAGCTTTGACTAGCTTGCCCCCTCTGCCTTCAGGCTCTGAGTTCAGTGTATTATTTTCGCCAATCTTGCTTCATCCAAGAGAATTCAAAAATAATTTTCACTCCTCCTTTATGAGCAAATTCGGAGATAAGATCGCTCGTTTCTTGTGAGCAGAATCAACCGGCAGTTTTGCGAAGTAAAACACCAACCTTTCTTTATGGGGCGCAGGCCGGCTTCGCGGACATGATCTGGGGCGCGCGAGTCCCCTCGCATGTGCAGTTCTTCGGCTGGTTGCTGGTCCAAAGGCGTATATACACTAGGGATGTCCTGCTTCGCAAGTGCGTCGTCACCGCGACGGAGGCTGGCTGTCCGCTGTGCGCAGCGCCCCTGGAAACTGCCGATCACATGCTCTTCGCCTGCCCGTTCGCGGGTGACTTCTGGAACAAGCTGGGCGTCGACACCGATGGAGTCAGGGTGTGCGGGCTGCCTCGCCTTGCTGCCGCAGTGGGCGCGGTGAACTAATCGGCAGTGGAGTTCGCGTTACTGTGCTGCTGGCAACTCTGGAAACACAAGAACGCTGTGGTCTTCCAGCGAGAGCAGCCGTCTTTGCAGCGTGTGCTTGGATGCTGCCGTGAAGACGCCGCCCTATGGCGTGGTCGGCTCCCCGAGAGTCGGAGGAATATGTCGAAACTTGGTTGCATGCCCTCTCCGTCTAGTTAGTGTATATCCTGTTGCCTCTCTGAAAAAACCTTTTTTTCTTAAATACACACGAGTGTGCGTATCATCTATTAAGAGAAGGAGGGAGAAAAGAACCCTAAAATAGTTTACAGGGCACGGCTACATGACACCCACGCCAACTCCATCTTACTCTACCCGGCACACTATTTGACTACTCGCCCTGCGCCCACCTTAGAGCTGCCTCGATGCCCTGGTGCATATCGTCATCGCCGCGGAGCAGTCCCGCGTCTTTCCATAGCACATATTCGCTAGCAATTTTCCGCAACAAGTCTCCGAGACATGGAGTTCTGCCATTAAACACAACATCGTTCCGGTGCTTCCACACCTCCCAGAGGACTAGTAAGCAAGTCGCGCGCCTCGAGCTTGCTCGCTTCTTGGTCAGCCTATCTAGCCCGCTGCGTACGTACCAGTCTGATAGCGTCTCCTCCTGGCGAGGCTCAGCATGCCCCATGACCAGCGCGGGCAGGACTCGAGTCCATACTTGTCAGACGAAAACGCTATGCAGAAGCAGATGGTTTATCGTTTCATCGTGCTGATCGCACAGCGGGCATGCGTCCTGGTGTGGCAATCCTCGCCTCGCCAGTCGATCCGAGGTCCAGCACCTCTCCTTAGTGGCCAGTCAGAGAAAGAACCTGCATCTAAGCGGCGCTCGCGAGTCCCAGAAAAGCGAGGCCGTGGGTGAAACCTGGAGCCCCCAAAACTTGGCTTGGTAAGCCAAGCTGGCCAAAAAGTGCCCCTCCTTGCTCCAGGCCCAGGTAATAGTGTCGCTATCGTGCTCGTTCAGTCGGGTGGCCGCCACCACTGCCCTGAAAAAACCTTCTCTCTCCCCTTTCTCGATGTGTATACGGTCATCTGTAGAACACTACCCTGGGGTTCTCCCCTGATCATCAATATATTCAGGTGGGGAAAACTCTCTCCCCCCCCCGTGAACATTCAAAAAAAAAAACACCGGCCTTTCTGTTGTTTTTTTTCCCTAGTTCTTAATTCAGCTGGTCTGCGTGCCGTGACGACATGATCAACAGTCTCCTTTTATTTTTTTGCCTTTTCTTTTGGGATTGACCGGAGTCTCGCCATGGAAAGCTGAGGCACGTAGCCACCGGCCATTGCGCATCAAAAGCGACCGTGCGTAGTACATCCTGATGCTTCTCGCAGGATACGGCGGATGGCCGGCCAGTCTTTGGGGTACGTAGCTAGCTAGGCCATCGGCGGCCGGTCACTTTTCTCGGAGCAAAGCAAAAGCACAGGGCTGCCTGGTCCCCGGCTTCCCCGTTCCACGGCCCATCGGTTGGCTGTTACAGTCTCCTTTCTTTCTTCTCAGCGTGAATGCTTTGCTTGGCCTACGGCCGGCTCGGCATGGACCATGGGGTTCCAACCATCTCTCTTGCCACGAGGCTGGTCATAGTGGGGAATAACTTAGACTAGTGTCATGTGCATCAGATAATAGTACATGTAGGGTAAATGCGAGAAGGCATGATCAGTGTTAGTGGCAGGCTTGCAATGCAGCCACACCAAAACATGGATCATTCATGTGGGATGGGCCTGCGTACGCCGCCTAATGATGCCCCCCAATTCGCAAGCATGTCTCCAACTTGCTTTTTCCACTTGACTATAGTAGTACTAGCATACTCCGTACCTTACCCGGGACTTGGAGTGGCAAAA
This sequence comes from Aegilops longissima, assembly GCA_021605205.1. Classification (NCBI taxonomy): domain Eukaryota; kingdom Viridiplantae; phylum Streptophyta; class Magnoliopsida; order Poales; family Poaceae; genus Aegilops; species Aegilops longissima. The sequence goes on from CM038682.1 coordinate 515,703,758, forward strand.
CTGCGGCAATGCCATTATGAAAAACAAATCGCGGTGTTCTCCTAGATGTTGCTTGTGTTAACAGCTCCCGGAGCTCGAAGCAGACACACTTCTTCATGTCTTGGGAACCCGTCGCTTGTCACCTTCTTTATAACTCCGTTTCCCTGTGTCCAGTTTTCAAGCGCAGAGCAGGAAATGGGCTTGGGCTGTGACTGCAAGGAGTGCAGTGTGGCATGAAACTTTGGATCCACTGACTGTAGGTCGCGTGACCAAGCGCGCGCGTGAGAGAGAGAGAGAGAGAGAGAGAGAGAGAGAGAGAGAGAGAGAAGAGAAGAACGGAAATGGGAGGTCAAGGTCAAGTGGTCAAAACTAACTGACACGGGCTAGCGTGCGTTGCGTGCAGCGGAAAGTTGTGCAGCAGCGGTAGCTATAAAGCCTACTAGCAGTAGCTCGCGTGCATGCCTTCGTCACGGTTCACGGGAACAAGGCTTCAGTCAGAGAATCCAAGACACGACGTACTATGGGCTTTGATATGGTGTATCCCTCTTCTTTCATATCGTATCCGCACAGCTCTTCCCCGCTGTGAATCAATGTTTTGACCCTTTTGAAAAAGTTTAGCATGATTTGACCCTGCTTTGAAAATATTTTTGAATCTGACCCTTTTTCATCACGCCTGCAATAGGGGCGCTATGCTCCACGCAACAGCGCCATGACTCACGGCGCTATGACTGGGCCAGCGTGGCATCCGTCGGCCAAGTTGGTAAGTACGACGCTACCGTTGCGCCTTGAACAGAGGCGCTATACTGAAGAACATAGCGCCAACTAGAGTGGCGCTATAGTGAAGAAAATAGCGCCCTGGTTTGCGGCGTTATGGTTGCCAGACAATTTTGCCAACTAACAGAAAAGTTTACAACAATGACAAGAATTTCTTTTTTTTCGAGGGTACGCCAATGGCGTACCTTAGCTTTATAGAAGGGAGAAATATATGTACAAGAAATTACACATGTGTTAGTTAGGGTCACAAGTCGACCCAAACCAACTCTCCACGCCACTCCTAGGTCTACTCGACTACTCTATGACCGGTTGTCCTCCAAACGCTCCTGCTTCGCCTGTGTCTTGAGGTCATCGAAGATCATGTCAATCTGATCCCATTTGTTCTTGATCATACCGTTGCGAATACCCTCGCGTTCCTTTGCTTCCATAACGTCCAGCAGATAAGCATCACGAAAGTGTCAAAACCTTCGTGGAATGCTTATTTATCCGTTCCTACCTTGTGTCCACCATTGTACTATGCTAGAGTTGTTGGTAGGGCAAAGATCCATGATCAGCCCCATCCTGTCGATGCAACGGAACCATACTTGCCGCGAGAAGGCGCATTGCATCAATATATAATCGACCGTGTCCTCCTCTTGGTCACACATGTAGCATTTTGATGTTTGGTCTTGCAAACCGTGCACAGTTCTCTGTCGGCGTCCACAGACGGTATTGCACATAAGCCACATGAAGATCTTGCATGCGAGAGGTGCCCAACACTTCCATATGGCCCCAAAGGAGTGGAACCTAGTTCCTCCCTCACAAAGCATCTTGTACGCCGAGGATGCAGTATATACTCCTGACGCATTCCAAGCCCAGATGGGGCGGTCCTCGATTTGATTATCCAGCTGGACCTCCATGAGTATCTCCCAAAGGCCGATGAACTGGGTGAGCCCCTCGGTGCAAAGGCTTCCAACAAGGTCATCCATCCACTTATGCATGTTCATCGCATCCCGCACAAGTCTTCTGTTCGCTACTTGTGTTCGCACCTTTGCCACCACCAGTGGGGCAATCTCTTTGATCGTTGCACCATGTAGCCATCGATCTTTCCAAAACAAGATTTTGTCTCCGGAGCCAACTTCCCATTTAACTAGGCTCCCAAAGGCTTGATCCACTTTTTTTATCCGCGGTCAGATTTAGGCCTTGCCAAGGCCGAGACTCATCCGTGCGTCGAAGCCATTCCCATCTCAATCTTAATGCAATGCCATGTTTGGATAGGTCGCTGACCCCAAGCCCTCCCATGTGCTTAGGTCTGCATACTTTAGTCCATGATACAACACATTTGCCCCCATTCACCGCCTCTGTCCCGGCCCAGAAGAAAGCCCTGCAGCCTTTGTCCACTCTTTCTAGAGCCCATTTCGGTGCCTCCACGATCATGAGGTGGTGTGTAGCACGCGCCCTCATAACTTGGTTAACAAGTATGAGCCTCCCAGGCCTTGTCACTAAGCCTCTTTGCCAGCCTGGCAAAATGTGTAGGGCGGTATCAACAATGGGCTGCCACTCGGATCTTTTTAGCTGTTTAATGCTTAGCTGGAGCCCTAGGTATTTGCACGGAAAAGTGTCGATCTTCCATGGTAGTGCGGACTTGACAAGCTCCTCATCCTCACTCTCAGCTCTGATCATGATCGCCGCTGATTTGGCGTAGTTTACTTTAAGCCCTGATGCTACTCCGAATATGGCGAGTATTTCCTTGACGAACGTGAGATCTTGCCATGTTGGCTTTATGAAAAGCACCACATCATCCGCGTACAGGGACAAGCGCTGCATTGGACTGCATCCATTTATGGTACTCAGCACTCTGGCCTCATGCGCCTTGCTGATGATAGTCGTTAGTACGTCCATGGCAATAACAAAAAGCAGGGGGGAAATCGAGTCCCCTTGCCTAAGCCCTTTGGCATGCATGAATTTATCGCCCGCGCAGCCATTCACCAATACTCTCGAGCTAGCAGTAGTAAGTACAGTCGCAATCCAAGCGGTCCAACGCTCCGGGAAACGTTTGGCCCTTAACACCTCAAACAGAAACGGCCACGCCAGAGAGTCGAAGGCTTTGGATATGTCAAGCTTGAGCAACACTCCCTTGGCTTTCCTCCTATGCATCGAGCAACAATGACAAGAATTTCACAATTACATTTGCGGCGTTATGGTTGCCAGACAACTTTGCCAACTAACATAAAAATTTACAACAATGACAAGAATTTCACAATTACATTTGCGGCGTTATGGTTGCCAGACAACTTTGCCAACTAATAGAAAAGTTTACAACAATGACAAGAATTTCACAATTACATTTGCGGTGTTATGGTTACCAGGCAACTTTGCCAACTAATAGAAAAGTTTACAACAATGACAAGAATTTCACAATTACAAAAACTTCACAGCTGACAAGTTCGCATCAAGACTACAATTACGGCAAGTTCACATCAAGTCTACAATTACGACAAGTTCACCAATAGAAGCTAACTAAAGTGACAAGTTCAATTAGTTCAACAAGTTCACAAATGCATCTACTTCTTTCCCCTCGCCTGCCTCGCAGCCTTCTTCATCCCTGGCTCCTCCCCAGCCCTCTTCAACCTCCTCATAACCTTCTTCGGCGCCGGCTCCTCCTCGTCCTCGAAGTCGTTCTCGGACTCGACAATGGTCCTCTTTTGTTTCTTGTTCCATGCCTCCGGTGGATAACGGTTGAAGGTCTTCCTAGGCTTTAAGTTGAAGTGACGCCGCTCAATAGGCTGACTAGGTTGAGGTGCATCGTCGATAAACCCCCTTAGGGTCATCTCATCGGGTGCCTGAAAAATAAGGAATAGGCTGACTAATTTGAGTAAAGATAAATCATAAATTAGTTGCTAACATACAGCCTGTTTGTGGAACACAAGTCACGTAATACGAATCATAGAATCAACTTCGTAAGATGCAACAAGCGATGTTCGGTTCATAACTCCATATGGTAATTAGCACTACACGTGGACTGCACTAGAACTACACTTCTACACATGTATGTGAGTGCAAGCATGATGATGGTAACATTCATGTATGAAATCACAACATGACAAATATTTTATGTGCAAGAACAAAAAAATGTATGGTAACACATATTTCATACCTCCTCTTCAGAAGAAGTGGACCTAGACCGGGTGGGCATGTCGGCCTCGACGATACGACAACCAATAAGGTGAGCTAAGGAACGTAACCGAGTAGCGCTCCGCTGTGACATTGTAGAATAGAGATTTTAGTGGATTTGGACACATAACATGTAAACAGAAAGTTCTCAGGACAGACCTTAACAAACTCTCTGAGGGCATTCTCAGAATTGCTGCCCTGAGTTGTGCGAGTGCTTGTTAAACCCGCTAACTTTGGCGCGAGATCTCTCATGCGCTATGGAAGCAGACATGTCAACAAGAAAGCTCTAGTTATGTTGATATGTCGAAGGGGAAAAACTTACCATAAAGTTGATCACAGGAGCGAATCCGGTTTGCCTGCCCTCTCGATGAGCTGTTGTACTCAAGGTTGGCGGTCCTTGAAACCTGTGGGCGCCTCGGTATGCCCTCATCATAAGCGGCGGACATAACTCCACACGGGACTCGGTAAGAAACCAACAAAGATATGTGTCAAATGTAGCTTCATCATACTCTTGGTGATGTACTTGTCTGTTATCATTAGCCACCCTCACGAAGTAATTCCATTTCTTGATGTACTTGTCATGATGTGACTCCCAATTCTTGATCTTCTTCTGCTTCATTTTGTCCAAGCTTCATATTAACAATCACAAGTATTAGTCCAGAAATAGCATTACAATGCTCAAGACAGAAGATGCACTCTCACCCATGAAGCGCGACACCCGTGTCCTTCCACTTCGGAGGTGTATCCTGAAATAACCCAAATTGGGTCATCACACGTTGTGGAAGGTGGTACTCAACTGCATATAAGCATATCAATGGGCAACACATCAGCCAAAGATGTGATTCCTCCGTGCACTTCGGGTTCAACTGGAAATTGAGGATGAAAGGAAAATTGTCCCGTGGTCCATATGGCTGCCATGTCACCTCCAAAATAGAACATGCAGGTAACCAATAGAAAAAAATGGTAGGCAAGACATGCAAATAACGCTAAGAAACAAGTATGCATATCAATGGAACCAAGCTAATGATATGCACATTGGTAGGAATTTTCAATATTAACATGACAATCATTACCTGCTCGGCAGTTAGTGAGTCGAACTCATTGGTGTACTCTTTGTACATCCTGTTTGGGTCACTCGTGAACTCTGAAACCTTGTCCCACTTGTATGCCCACGTAGGTTTCCTTGCGGGTTGTCATGATCGTCCCAGGCGTCATTAGCAAGCACTCTCAGTCGTCCAACTGAAAAGTGTTCCCACATCCAAACCGAAAGTAGGACCAACGGACCACCAATACTGGCTTCATCTTTGCGCCTACAACACGCCTCATCCAACTGCATATAGAGGTGCACACAGTTCGATTAGAGAATGTATGGAGATGTAATATCGAGAAAAAAATATGTACAGGCGATCACCTGACGATACAAGTAGGTCAGTGCCGCTGAACCCCAGCTATGTTTACTATCCCAACTAGATAACGCCTTCAGCCACATCCATGGAGCGGTCCTGCCACCACCGTCAGCAAACAGAGTCCTCGAGATCACATACCACAAGTATGTGCGAGCATACTGCTGCACCATCTCACCACTAGCATCACAGGGGCACTGGCTAAAATGTTTTACTATCCAAACATAAGTTGCACCGGCGGGGACTCTGTCTTTAGTTGGGTCTTCCGGCACCGCAGGTACCGCACCGATAAGCTCAAACATCCTACTGCGCCAGCCAGCAGCATCAGTGCTAAAACAAACAGGAACTCCCTCGATGGGAAGTGCTAGGATCATCGAAACATCCTGAAGAGTCACAGTCATCTCCCCAGTCCAGAGGTGAAAACTATGAGTCTCCGGCCTCCAGCGGTCAACAAGAGCGGTGATCGCACAAGGGTTCATGTTTGGCGTCGACCGAGTGACAAGCTGGATGAATGGAAGGAGTCCTAGCCTCTCGGTGTACTGTGTGTACCGCTCATCGTATCTCATCTTATTGGATGAAGACTCGTGAGCCCTCAGGCGCAGGGGACAAAAGACCTGCAAAAATACAAGTTACAACATTATAGGTCCATGTAAAACTAAGAATACAAACTGGAATAAATCAGTGCCAAAATATTCAACCATACAAACAAATTTATTTGAACACTCTAATTGACAGTAACATCATTGTGTGTACTCTACCATTCACATGAACCACTCCCTTTCCACTTGTGTATGTAAACTAAGAATATGAACTACCATTATCGATATGTATTACCTGTTTCTCCTCCGCCATAAGCCGCCCACGGTGATCCTTATCATAATGCTTCACTGAGAATTGTCATCCTACCAAGTGTACTAGTACGTCATCTTATCCTACAAAGTGGTAACTAGATATCAATTTAACACACCACACAGTGATAGCAATTCATTGTTTGCAGAATAGGAGACATATTTAGATCAGTCATCAGATGATCACCTAATATCCACTTCGCCCATTTCAAAGAAAAATCGCTGCTCTTAAGAAATGAAGCCATATTTCAAATTTTCTTGGCTGAGAAGATGCGTCCTATCTTATATAGGAATGGGGCAAGTAGCATGTAGTGTCCAAGGAAATAAAATCTTGGATGAGTCTAGATTAGTAAATAAGTTGAACCTGGACAATGAACTTGATATGTACTGAAGTATGACACTATTGACAGTTGTGGCAACAAAAAGAACCTTGCCAAATCAAAAATAAATCACCTAAACATGATGAACTAGGGTTTCACCTATACATGCAAAAATAGGGCAAATGTGATGATTTTTTCGCATGAAATTGGGGGGTGGGAGGAGAATACCTCTACAGATGGATGGGGATCGAAATCCATGGACAATATCTTAATATCTGACTGATTTGGGGAAGATTTGAGAGAGGGAGAGAGAAGCGCATCCACAATGTTCTTCCCCTGTCTCTCTGTTTTCGTGTGGGGTGAGATGGATGGACCGGCCGGCTGCGGCTGTAGCAGCCGAGTAAGTCAAAAAGGCATAGCGCCCCAACAAAGGGCGCTATTGTAGGAACCATAGCGCCACCCTCCTTGGCGCTATAGTCTGCATACAGGTGCCACGCTGGTCTGGTCATAGCGCCACGAGTCATGGCGCGATAAGGTGGAGCACAGCGCCCCCGTTGCAGGCGTGATGAAAAAGGGTCAGATTCGAAAATATTTTCAAAGCAGGGTCAAATCATGCTAAACTTTTTCAAAAGGGTCAAAACAGTGATTTCGGCCGTGGAAAGAAGCTGGCTTGCCAAACACTTGTGCACATACCGGTGATCGAAGCTTTATATATGGATTGAATCTACAATTTATTGTGAAAATGAACAGATTTGACTCTTCTCAAGAACTTCAGCACAAAATGAAGGCAGTCTATTTTTTTTTCATAAACTCGTCCTTTTTGCATGATGCCCCCGGCTAGGGCACCATGCTAGATATCATGACGCCTTGGCCTGGGACGCTATGCTTCATGGCGGGGCAGCTACGTACATCAAGGGCGTCGTGCTATTTGGCATGACGCCCATGCCATAGTGTCAATGCTATGTAGCCCAGGGCGCCATGAAAAAGAGTCATTTTGTGAAATATTTTAAGATCTGGTTCATTTTGTGCTGAAGTTTCTAAGACCAATTTACTAGCACAAGGGTGCAGGCGCCTGCGGCTAAACAGACGGCGTCTAAGCCGCGGGACTCCGCCTCTGACAAGAGTTTTGACATAGCCGAGGGCGAGCGCAAGGGTGCTGACAAACGCGATGGGGAAAAGCTATCCAAGTGGACACTTAAGAAGAAAAAGATACCGTGTTACAAATGCGGTGAGCCAGGACATTTTGTGGCAGAGTGCACGACTAAGCTTTGTGACTATTGCAGTAGACCGCATCATGTGTCTGCGGAATGCCCACTTCTTTCAGGCCCCAAACCGGTGGTTAACATTTATGGGGTCTGTTGTCAAGAGCTGATGTTTTTTGAGTCACCGGAAGTGGCACCTATGGGACATGTGATGGAGAGTAGCTTCCCCGCATTAGTCAAGGTTACTAATGGGATTTTGACAGAGGCACGGATTGTGCGACAGTTGAGGGATCTTGTACCAGGCGATTATCAGTGGGACCTTGTCAAGTTGGCGAATCAGACTTACAAGGTGGACTTCCCCACTAAGGAGGATCAGTTGCATGTTCTCAAGTATGGCTTGTGTAGAGTTCAGAGCTCGAATATTGTCATTGCGTTTGATGAGTGGACAGAGAAGGAGCCCAAGGGTACACCGTTAGAGAAGGTGTGGGTTCAATTCTTTGGGGCACCGCACAAATATATTAATCATTTTCTGGTTGCTTGGAGCTTGGGCTCACTCATTGGTAAGACGGAGCAGGTTGACATGTCATTTACTCGAGCTCACGGAGCTGCGAGGCTACTTGTGAGCGTGATCAGTTTGTAGCACGTGCCGGATGTGGTCAAGTGGACACATGCCGGGGCTACATATGTGCTCGAGCTTGAGATTGAGGATATGCCGGTACCACTGGAGGGAGATGATCTTCAGGACATGGATACTACTGAGGGAGATGGAGCCCCCGGGAATCAGGAAAAGGGGCCTGAGAGTAATCCACAGGAGTCGGCCAAGGGGCCAGAGTCGTAGATAGATAAGGCGGCTATGGCCAAGGGAGCGTCATCCACGACACCGATTAACACACTTAGGTTTGGTTCTTTTGGAGCTCGGTCTGCACCTAGTCGGTTATGGAGCAACCGAGTGGAGGCGGATGACCCTGAGGAGCTCGAGTTACCACCGGTGTTGCTCCCTTCTGTTGGTTCACCTAATGTGCTTTTGCCCCAGAGGGTTGATTCCGAGGTTCATGACCCGCAGGGCACCGATATACCGAGAGCGATTGGGGGGATGACGGGCAGGAGGCTCGCATCCCCAGCCCAATTTCGACTATACCTGGCCAGTTGGGGGAGGGGCGCGGGGAGGAGGCCCGCCCTGCTCTCTCACCGTGGGGCAGCCCTGGACAGCTTGGAGCGGGGTGCGGGCAGGAGGCCCGCAACTCATCAACGTCGTCTCCGCGCCATGATGCCGGATTGGGGGCGGGGCGTGGGCAGGTGGCTCCATAGTCACCGGCTCCCACCATTGCGGCTGAGGTTGCTCGCTCGGCCGCGCCCATCCCTTCCTCACCGACATTTAGGGATGGGCGTCTGAGTGGGGAGCACTCACCTCCGGAGAGGACTATGGAGGAGCTCGTCACCTTCGGTGGGATCCCGGATCCGGTTAGGCCTGGCAGGCGTGTCAACAACCGGATCCAGGAATAGCCTTATGCTGATGACCTGCAGTTAGCGCGTGCCAAGAGGGCGGCCATGCTTCGAGATGTCGAAGCAACTACAGGCATGTCTTTTGATAGAAGTTGTTCAATTATGCATTTTCAGAGCATGAAATTATTGATAAGGAAAACAACTTAGGAATTACTTTGGGTTCAAATGAAAAATAGGTAGCGAAATATGTTATTGATCTTTTGGATTTAGAAGCAGAACGGGCCTCTAAAATAATTAGGAACCTTGCATCAGTTAAACCCATGAATGAGGATGACATGAATAATTTAGGATTTGTAGCCCTAGAAAACATTTGCAATAATATTTTGCCTAGTGATGACGCCGAGGATGAGGAGGGGTCGGAGAGTATGGACACGGTAGAGCCTCTAGTCACGGAGGGCACTGTTGTGTTATGTTGAACATACGTGTACGGAGGGTGCTGGGGAGAAGCCTAACCGACCCGGGAAATGAAATATTTATCCTACCTCCGCAGTTCGTAGAAGCGCTAGAGTTAAGCTTAAGAAAAAAATTCCATGATGACATATGAAAGGAATCTTTTGGAATAGCAGAGGTCTAGCTGACTTGGCTAAATGAAGGTTCTTGGCAGAAACAACAGTGGAGCAACATTTAGATTTTATTGCACTTTTAGAAACACGATGGGATAATTTTACCTCACAATTCCTTGCAACTCTTGCCGGAGGAATTGATTTTGATTGGCACATCTTACCTCCTAGAGGAAGATCTGGTGGGATCTTACTAGGAGTTCGATGTGAAACACTTGAGGTCCTTAACGTGGTTCGGGGTGATTTTGCGGTTAAGTTTCGGGTGAGATCAAAATTGGATGGGTTTCGATGGTCTCTTGTGGCTGTGTATGGTGCAGCACAACTTGAACTTAAACCAGATTTCTTAGCCGACTTGGTGCGGATTTGTGGAGATGAGACTCTACCGATCCTTGTAGGTGGTGACTTCAATATAATTCGGAGGAGAGATGAAAAGAACAATGACAATTTTGATAGTCGGTGGGCTATGATGTTTAATATGATTATCGAGAGTCTAAATCTGAGAGAAATTGAACTCACCGGTAGACAGTTTACTTGGGCCAACTCGTTGCCCACTCCAACATATGAGAAGTTGGATAGGGTACTTGCTAGTGTGGAATGGGAACACAAATATTCTTTGGTGTCGGTTCATGCGATGCAAAGAGCGATCTCAGATCATACACCATTGCTTGTAGACTCGGGCGAGGCCACTCACGTTGCGAATAAGAATTCTTTCTCTTTCGAACTTAGTTGGTTTGAGAAATAAAACTTCTTGGAGATCATCGCACGTGAATGGGCAATTCTGGTTAGTGGAAACACTAGTCTTGAGAGATGGAAAAATAAGATCCGTCATTTGAGACAGTTTTTGCGAGGTTGGGCCAGAAAAGAAAGTGGGCTTTACAAACAAGAAAAAGAGAGACTTACTCGTTTAATTGAAGCTTTAGATTTAAAAGCAGAAAATACCCTGCTTATGGTGAATGAGCAAAGTTCTAAGTCTGAAGCTGAGCTAAGCCTTCGAGTGCTTCTTAAAGAAGAGGAGCTCAAATGGGCACTGCGTGCCAAAGTGCTTACGGTTGTCCAAGGGGATGGCAATACACAATTTTTCCATATGATTGCGAATGGCAAACATAGGAAGAAGAAAATTATTCAGCTTGAACATGATGAGGGGACAATTATAGGGCATGAGAACCTGAAGGCGTATATCTCTAATTACTATAAACAACTCTTTGGCCATCCGGAAGCAAGTACGGTGTCCCTAGACGAGTCTGTAATTGGTGATATTCCGCAGCTACTGGTAGAAGAGAACGATATTTTGGCTGCACCGTTTACTGAGAAAGAGGTTCTAGATGCAATCTCACAAATGAATTCGAATAAAGCACCAGGACCAGATGGGTTTCCAGCTGTATTCTATAAGAAATGTTGGCATATTATTAAGGGTGATCTTATGCCTATGTTTCATGATTTCTTTAGCGGTCATTTAGAGCTGTTTCATCTTAACTTTGGCATGATTACACTATTGCCAAAGAAATAAGAGGCAGTTCGAATTGAACAATTCAGGCCAATCTGTCTTCTCAATGTGAGTTTCAAAATCTTCACAAAAGTGGGTACTAATAGACTGACACAAATCACGCATTCAGTGGTACAACCTAGCCAAACAACGTTCATGCCAGGACGACATATACTTGAGGGGGTGGTCGTTTTGCATGAAATGCTACATGAAATTCATTCGAAGAAGCTAGATGGGGTTATTTTCAAAGTGGATTTTGAGAAGGCGTATGATAAAGTTAAGTGGCCTTTCCTACAATAGGCAATGCGCATGAAAGGATTTAGTGAGGTCTGGCGGAACCAAGTGGGTTCTCAAGTCCAGAAGGGTAGTGTCGGAATCAAGGTTAATGATGATATCGGTCATTATTTTCAGACACACAAGGGTTTGAGACAAGGAGATTCCATGTCTCCTCTCCTATTTAATATAGTGGCCGATATGTTAGCCATTCTTATTGGCAGGGCCAAGCAGCATGGGCAAGTGGAGGGGTTAGTTCCTCATCTGGTTGATGGAGGAGTATCCATCTTATAGTATGCTGACGACACTATCCTATTCATGGAACATGACATTGCTAAGGTGCGTAATATGAAACTTATTTTATATCTTTTCGAACAGTTGTCTGGTTTAAAGATAAACTTTCACAAAAGTGAGTTGTTCTGTTTTGGGAAGGCCAAAGACGAACAAGACACATATAGACAATTGTTCGGGTGTGAATTGGGTTCTTTACCATTCACTTATTTGGGTATACCGATTCATCACCGTAAGTTATCCAATAAAGAATGGAAATGCATCGAAGATCGAATAAAAAAAGCTTAGTTGCTGGAAGGGTAAGCTAATGTCTTATGGAGGTCGGCTAGTGTTGATTAACTCACTACTGACTAGTATGCCGATGTTCCTACTATCGTTCGAAATTCTGAGAGGGGTACGAAAATGACTCGATTTCTTCAGATCTCGGTTCTTCTGGCAGTCAGATGAGGCCAATAGGAAATACCATCTCGCGCGTTGGGACATTCTTTGTCGACCAAAAGACTAGGGCGGTCTCGGTATTGAGAACTTAGAAATCAAGAACAAGTGCCTCATGATCAAATGGCTCTACAGGTTAGAGACAAAGCCGGAGGGCATGTGGGAACAGATTTTGCGTAATAAATACCTCCAGTCCAAAACACTCGCTCAGGTTACCATGAGACCAACAGACTCGCCATTCTGGAAAGGTCTTATGCGAGTAAAGGACCTGTTCTTTCGGAGGGTCAAATTCCTGGTTGGCAATGGGATGTCAACAAGGTTTTGGGAGGATACGTGATTAGGAGAGACACCCCTAGCCGTACAATATCCTACCCTGTATAACATTGTGCAACGGAAGGAGGATTACGTAGGCACAATTTTACATACGACCCCCTTAAATATTCAATTCAGACGAGCACTAGTTGGTGAGCGATGGAATGCATGGATGCACCTGGTTTGGAGATTGATAGATGTTCAACTCTCTGACCAACCGGACTCCATGCAATGGAAGCTAGCTAAGAATGGGATTTTTACGGTAAAAACTTTCTATATGGATTTGATTAATTCTGGCCCAGTCTCGAGATCGTTGCATATTTGGAAGATTAAGGTTCCTTTGTGCATTAAAATCTTTATGTGGTTTGTCCACAAACAAGTCATTCTTAGAAAGGACAACTTAATCAAGAGGCGATGGGTAGGTAGTCCACGATGTTGCTTTTGTGATCATGATGAAACAATACAACATTTATTTCTTGAATGCCCATTGGCCAAATTGCTTTGGAGAACGATTCATATAGACTTCAACATTACTCCTCCAGTTGACATTGCATCGTTGTTTGGAATGTGGTTAACTAGGGTCGAACATACTACGGCGGCTCGTATTTGGATTGGAATTTGTGCGCTATTGTGGGCTATATGGAATTGCAGGAATGATTTGATATTCAGTAGACAACACAATTTAACTTTCTTGCAGGTCATCTTCAGAGCTACCGCTTGGATCCGTACGTGGTCCTTACTCACTCCTATGGAATCCAGGGAGCCTTTGGTTACTGGGTGCAACCAGTGGGAGATGGTCGCACGGGCTATATTCAACCGGTTCGGATGGCGGTCGCATAACAAGATAGGAGTCTAGGGAGTTTATCCTTCTTATTGCCATTCCCGTTGAGATTGTTAGCATGAGCTTTGCTTTACTTTTATTTTTCGCTCCACTTGCGAGCTGTAAGACGACTTTGTGATACTTTGCGACTTTTTAATAATATGGCTGCATGCATCATTATGATGCAGAGGCTGGGGGTACGCCTCCATTTCCAAAAAAAATACTAGCACATATGCCCATGCGTTGCAACCGGGGAGAAAAATGAAGTTATGTCCAAGCACAATGTCTCACATCATGGGATTTACTACGAAGAACACGCTAGTTGCCCCATCCATCAAAATGTTAAACAACGCAACATCACCTGATGATAGGAAGGCGCACGCCAAGTTCTTGGAAAAAAATGCACGCATTAATCTAACATCTCTATACTTAGTCATGCTTGTAATCTTCCATGGAATTCCTACAATCCCTCCTTTAATTATGCTCCATGCAAATTTTAAATAGCAAGTCATTTAAATGAATATCCTATTCATCCCACGATCAATCTTTGCTTTGACTAGATAATTGTTCGTGTGTTGCACTCAAAAACTTGTTAAGATTTTTACCATGACTACACCAATCCTTCTTCATCATACAAGCCGGCAACCGAGGGGTGACTTGGCCGGCGGATGAAGGGGAACGGGCGAACGAAGGGTGAGGTAGCAAGGACTGTCGGATTTCGGGTTCCGGCAAAACCCTTGAGGTTCGAACACTAGGGTGCGCACGAAGATCTCTCCTCTCCCAAGCTCTCGCACTCCACGATCTCACGGACTAGCTCGCCGAACCCAAAGAACGAGAGGACACAAGATTTATACTGGTTCGCGCCACCGTTGTGGTATAATACCCTACTCTAGTGTGGTGGTGGTGGATTGCCTCTTGGCCCGAGGATGAACAGTACAAGGGAAGAACAACCTCCTGAGGAGAGGTGTTCTTGTGCTTGGTGAGCTGGTGAAAGTTTCCGGTCCCCCGCTATGGAGGTGGCTAGTCCTATTTATAGAGGCCCTGGTCCTCTTCCCAAATATTGAGCGGGAAGGAATGCCACAACGGCCAAGTTTGAAGGGGGACAGCTAGTACAACTTATCCTGACAAAAGTAGTCTTCGCCTGCCAAAGGCTCTGGTGGTGACGTCGTCTTGGGCTCCATGGTGACCTCCGGCCTGCCGTCCTGCTGGTCTTGGTCTTGTTGCACCGATATGGAAACCTTTGCCTAATGCCTCGGTACTCTTTGCCTGCACTTGCCTCCTTAGCACCAAAGGGGAAACGAGGACATTGTGCGCGCTGGCACCCGCCCGGCCTTGGTCGTCATGGCTTACGTCACGGAAAACCTCGTGAGGTACCCCCTTGCCTTGATCTCTCCGCCCGTCTTGAGCCAGCCTGGTGAGGCCGCTCCCGAGGAGGTCTTGTGTCGTCCGCCTCGCGAGGCTTGGCCCCTCGCGAGGGTCTTGAGTGCTTGCTGGTGAAGATGGGCCGTACGGGCCCGCTTGGAGAGCCACGCCGTGGGCCGCAGGCAGGCAAGTGATACATCTCCGTCGTATCTACTTTTCCAAATACTTTTGCCCTTGTTTTGGACTCTAACTTGCATGATTTGAATGGAACTAACCCGGACTGACGTTGTTTTCAGCAGACTTTCCATGGTGTTATTTATGTGCAGAAACAAAAGTTCTCAGAATAACCTGAAACTCCACGGAACGTCTATTTGGAAATAATAAAAAATCCTTGCAAAAGATGAAGACCAGGGGGCCCACACCCGGTCCACGAGGGTGAGGGGCGCGCCCTCCCCCCTAGCACTACAAAAAAAAGACACGTCCGTGACATTTTGGGCCGAACGAATTTTTTTTCTGTCATACATATGACACTTCTATGACGATAATTGTGACAAAACCCGGTATCATCATAGATGTGGTGGGCTCCTACTTCTATGACAAAAAATCATGACGGAAAATGGGCTTTTCGTCCTGGGCGGGCCGGAGACACAACTGCATGACATTCTTTGGGCTGTCCATGACGGAAAAAACCGTGGTAGAAGCGAGGGGGAGGAAAATTTCGGGGAGTTGCCGGTTACGGTGGGAGGTCGAGGGCCGAGCGATGCGCGTTTCTATCGTACACGTACGTGCGTGTGTGCGAGGCGTTGGCTCTAATCAATCCGAGCGAGGCGTTGGGCTCTAATCAACCCGGCGATTGCCTTTGCAGCAGCTACGCGTTCATCGAACCCGAAGCGATCGATCGATGGTTGTTAATCGAACCCGATGGAGTGATTCGCCGCTGCTGCTGCTAATCAAGCCAATCGATTGGATGAGCGAAGGCGGTGGCGTCGCCTCTGGATGAACAGGACCCGTGGTGTGGAGGGCTGGACGAGCGATGAGACGGTGGAGGGTGGCCGTGGAGGGTGGTTGAGCAGGACCCGTGGTGTGGAGGTCTGGATGAACAGTGAGCGGTGGAGGGGTGCCCGTGGAGGGATGGTTGAGCAGTGGCCGGTGGAGTAGCGCGGTGGAGGCTGGATGAGCAGGAGCCCGTGGAGGCCGGAGGAGGTCGACGGTAGCCCGTGGAGGTTGGAGGAGGTCGACGGTGGAGATGAACATTATCCCGTGGAGTCCCGTTTTGCGGTACGCCACACCCCTCCTGATGAACAGGACCCCCGTTTTGACCGTAGCACTCCAACACAAGTCCGTTTTGTCCGTTTTGCGGTACGCCACACCCCTCCCGATCAATAGGACCCCCGTTTCGACCGTAGGAGGTCTGTTTCGTCCATTTTGCGGTACGCCACACCCCTCCCGATCAACAGGACCCCCGTTTCGACCGTAGGAGGTCCGTTTCCTCCGTTTTGCGGTACGCCACACCCCTCCCGATCAACAAGACTCCATTCCGAATGTAGGAGGTCCGTTTCCTCCGTTGTGCGGTACGCCAGGCCTCGTTTCCATCGCCTGTTCTGTCCAAGCCCTCCCGATGAACACGACCACGCATTCCGTTCCGACCCAGCCGGTTGGCTCCCCATGAACACGACGACGCTATTTCTCTGTTCCGACCCAGCCATGTACGTATGCGTGAGTAGGCGTTCGAGACCTTGCCCGTATGTACGTACGTGGCCGTATTTTCTTTATTGCACCCTCGCCGCTGTATGTACGTGCACATGCTACGTGTGCGCCTCTACTATGACACGTGCGCGCCTCTAGTACGACACATGCGCGCCTCTACGTCGACCAATATGTACGTACACGTCGACCAGAATGACAACGCTACGTACGCTTCGACCAGGTGGGTCCCGACTGTCAGGCACTTCCTTGCCTGCGAAGATGTAGCTGGTGGGTCCCAGCAGTCAGGGGGGCGAATCGTTTTGTTTTTTTTGCCCGGACGCACTTCCTTGCATGCGAAGATGTAGCTGGTGGGTCCCAGCGATTAGAAGCGAATCGTTTTTTGCCCGGACGCACTTCCTTGCGTGCGAAGATGTAGTGGTGGGTCCCAGCGATGGGAAACGTTTTTTCACGAAATACGGTGGCCCGTCCGGTGGGTCCCCGCTGTCGGTGAAGGAATAATTATTTTGCATGTAATAAGGAGGCACTTCCTTGCTGCGGCCATGGACCCGGTATCGGCCTCTCCACGTCATACCCACGTCCGATGGAAGCCGTTCCTTGACCACGTTGACCACGCCGCACCGAGAGCACCAGGGGTGGACAACGGCGAGGCCTAGGAAGGGGACGACGGGAGCGGGAAAACGCGGCGATGGATGCCCAGCGTAGAGGAGTACGAGGTTCACCGGTTCGCTGCGGTGTGAGGCTGCCATCGCCGCAGAATAACGAGGGGTGTGGGTGAGTAGAGGATGGCCTGGCCAGCGGTGGGAGTAGTAGGGGCGGTGGCGCCTCCGCCGCATCATGAGCGACCCGCACGGAGGCAGGAGCACGAGGCACGACCGGCGCTGGTTTGGGCGGCCGAGCAAGAAGACCGAGGTTGAAGAAGCACTACGGCCGTTGGATGGACATCGTCACGGTCCTTTGGAGCTAGAATCGTGCATATTGACTATGTTGACAAAGCCCTCCGTCCCCGTCAACTTAGTAGGCCCACAAGTCAGCCTGCCACTATACTGGGTCCCAGCTAATAGGGGGAGTATTCATTTTTTTTGTGCTTAATAAGGAGGCACGTCCTTGCCTGCGAAGATATAGCTGGTGGGTCCGAGCTATCAGCGGCGGTAACGTTTTTTTCGCGAAATACAGAGGCCCTTTCGGTGGGTCCCCGATGTCATGTGGAGGAATCATTATTTTGCGCGTAATAAGGAGGCATTTCCTTGCATGCGGCCGTGGACCCAGCTGTCAGCCTTTCCACGTACAGTCCACTTCAGATGCATGTCGGTTGTTGACCACGTTGACCAGGCCGCGCCGAGAGCACCAGGGCGGTGGACGATGGCGAGGCCTAGGAAGGGGATGACGCGGAGGCAGGGAAGACTCGGCAGTTGTTTCCCACGCGGAGGGGAGTACGACTGCACGAGGGTTTACTAGTTCGTCTCCCATCGCGGAGAATAACAGCGAGTGTGGGTGAGTAGAGGATGGCTAGGCCAGCGATGGGAGTACGGGGGGGGTGGGGGTGAGGCTGCTTGGCAACAGACAGCCGGTCATGAGGAGGAGGGAGCAGGCAGTCCCGCGGCGCTTGTTTGAGCGGCTGGAGCAGGAAGAGCAGAGATTGAAGAAGCACGACGGCCGTTGGATGGACATCGTATGGTCACTGGAGCTAGAATCATTCATATTGACTAAGTTGACAAAGCCCTCCGTCCCCGTCAACTTAGTATGCCCACAAGTCAGCCTCCCACCATGGTGGGTCCCAGCTAGCAGGGGGAGTATTCATTTTTCTGTGCGTAATAAGGAGGCACTTCCGGTGGGTCCGAGCTGACAGGGGGGGGGGAACGTTTTTTCGCGAAATACGGTCGTCCGTTCGGTGGGTCCCAGCAGTCAGGGGCAAACGCTTTTTTTCGCGAAATACGATGACCCGTCCGGTGGGTTCCAGCAGTCAGGGGGAAACGTTTTTTCCGCGAAATACTAGTGGCCTGTCCGGTGGGTCCCTGCTGTCAGGTGGAGGAATAATTATTTTGCGCGTAATAAGGAGGCACTTCCTTGCGGCTGCCGTGGACCCAGCTGTCAGCCTCTCCACGTACAGTACTTTTCCGACGGAAGTCGGTCGTTGACCACATTGAACACGCCGCGCCGAGAGCACCACGGCGGTGGACGACGGCGAGGCCTAGGAAGGGTACGACGCGGAGCCGGGGAAGACGTGGCAGTGGATGCCCACGCGGAGAGGAGCACGAGGGTTCACTGGTTTGGCTGCAGTGTGAGGCTGCCGTCGCCGCAGAATAACAGGGGGAGTGGGTGAGTGGAGGGATGACCTGGCCAGTGATGGGAGTAGTATGGGGACAGTGAGGCCTTCGCGGCAGCACAACCGGCCACGGGAGGCAGGAGCATGCGGCACGACCGGCGCTGCTTTGGGCGGCTGGGGCAAGAAGACCAGAGGTTGAAGAAGCACTACGGCCGTTGGATGGACATCGTTGACCACGCCGCGCCGAGAGCACCAGGGCGGTGGACGACGGCGAGGCCTCTGAAGGAACGACACGGGCCGGGAAGACACGGCGGTGGCTGCCCACGCGTGGAGAGTACGAGGTTGACTGGTTCGCTGCCGTCGCGGAAAATAACAGGAGGTGTGGGTGAGTAGAGGATAGACAGGCCAGGGATGCGAGTATGATGGGGCCGTGAGGCCTGCCCGGCAACACCTTGCGGCCACGGGAGGCGGAGCAAAGGTTCCGCCAAGGCTGGTTTGGGCGGCTGTGGCGGAAGATCGAGATGAAGAAGACGATTGCCGTTAGATTGACATCTAACGGTCCGACGCTAGTAGAGTCGATTGTTGACTAAGTTTCTTTTTTGTGAAACCTTGTGTACGCATGAACTTGGTAGGCCCACAAGTCAGCCTCCAAATATGTGGCAGACAACATAAAGCCCATTTGCTATTTTTTATAATTTGCAGCCCATTTGCTAATTCTTAAGTAATTTATTACAACCCATTTTCTGCCCAGACCACGGTCAAAAGTTCAACCTTATTTTGCATATTTCGTGGAGTCCAACTATTGTAATCCCGAAATGATAAACATTTTTAAGAACTTATTGATTTGCCAAAAAATCGTTTTGTTTTGTGAGCAAATAAGATGTGGGACAATTGAGTTGGTTTAAGGGAAAACCAGTGGTAAAAAAATCAGCGCTGGGTGGGAAAAAACAACAAAAATAAGGATGTAAATATGAAAGGGAATTTCATGTGTTTTCAATATAATGATACGTGTATATGAACTAGTAAAGCTATAGGTAGAGATTAGAAAACGGATGTAGGACATGCGTTTCAAGAGGAAAATAGAACTGGGTTGTGTGTTTTTCAGTAAAAAAAACTGCCCGCGAATGTTGTAAGACAAAATATAACTAACGCTGGCGGGCCAGAGGCTAGTAGATACCTGCTGGATCTTTGTGCCCCGTTGTCATCATGGGCTGGGCCTGTTAAAAACAAAACCAACCCTGGGCAGTCTGCAGCCCAGTTGAAACTTGCTCGACCTGAAAAAACAATATACGTGCTCAATAAATGAGAGAATTCTGCAAGTACAGACTAATAACTGGGATGCAGCATGGATATTGTTTTTTTATCGTGATAATAAGTGCATGCACTTGTTTGAAAAAATTGGAGAACTGGAATTGAGCGGCGGGTGCTTATGCTACCCATCAAATAAAAATCAGGTGCCTGAAAATTCGTTTGAAACAAATGATTCAGCTTTATATCCACGCCGACCCTCGGCATGATGGTTGGAAGCAAATGCAAGTTCATACCAAAAGATCGTTAACAACAATACCAACTTGCGGACGACAAGGTAGTACAACTACCAATACCTAACTAACTTATAATCTTTTACTCTGGCCCTAGTGTTAAATGCGGTAGAAAATCTTGCGAGAGGACCAGTTCCGCTCCTTCTCTTGCTCCAGTCCCCGAGGTGGTACTGGTGCATCACCCGATTGGTCCTCTGCTGGTCGAAGTTCTTGTTGGTGTGCAACACGTAACCTTTGCTGCCCGTCGCGCCGCCGTTGACCATCACCGGCAAGGTATTGCCGGTCTTGTGCCACATCGTGTGCATGCCGCACTCCGACTGTATCTTGCGACGCATCCACATGCCCCTTTTGAACGCCCTAGAATTGCGCTGGAAGAATTGCTTCCTTAGGCCACTCAGTGTGATACCTGCAGTATTGTGGAATACATGTTTTAGTGTACATAGTTGGCATTTTCATAACATCTTTGGCATGTTGCAGTCACTTGTTTCACTTTTTGTTAACTGTCAAATTGTAATTGCTTCACCAGGTCTGCGTCTAAAAAGAAAAATAGAGCTATAAACAAAGGAATATGTTTGTGCAAGTAGACGGCCGATCGGTGTCTTACCTGGAAGTTTCTCAGGTTGGGTGTAGCATATGCTGTGCTCGCTGTCGATGATTGGTATGAACAAATCGATGAGAGACTGAAATCTGGCGCTGTCAGCACTCACTTTGGCCTCAAGATGCTCGATCAGCTCCTGATCCGTGGGATCGAACTTGACGCCAGCCGGCAGCACCGGCCAATCCTTCTTCGACTTGCATCGGTAATTCTAGTTATATGGTACTCAATGTATGATCAATCGACTGTTTTAAGTGAATGATGAAAGATTTCGACAGATAAGTGGTACTCCAAATCTGAAGTCCGAATACCCGAAGCCGCCGGGATTCTTGTGTCACCTCACGCCAGAAGCGTGTTGTCACGCCATTCAATGTGTGGACATGATGAATAATTTGACGACGACGATACTAGTACGCTCTGTACTACTTACTAGTCGATTTAGTGTCACAATTTATACATAGGTTTAACTAACAAGTATGCACTTGAAGCCTAACTGATATATAATTTGACGGACGTATACTAGTACTGCTACTGTACTACTTACTAGTCGTATTTAGTGTCACAATTTATACATAGGTTTAACTAACAAGTATGCACTTGAAGCCTAACTGATATATATATATATATATATATATATATATATATATATATATATATATATATATATATATATATATATATATATATATATATATATATATATATATATGGCTTCGCACAACATCTCCATCATCATTATCGGTACATCCTCACGCAGTGAGTTAGGATGCACTTGATCCCGGAAGGTATCTATCCTTCAAACCAGAGGAGTGCTTCAAACTAACAACAGTACATAATATCCAACAAAAGAGGGTCGTGCTACAACAGCAGAATACATGGCTCAGTCTAGATATCAGCATGAATCAAGTTGTGCATATTTGCTGTTGGCATGAACCACATCGCCGCATGTCGGGTTTGCAAAAGCCATCCATCGTATGGAAGCTTGATGCCTTTCACACACTGAAGATTACCTAGCAGCAAGCTGTGTCGACAAATCTCTAGATATGGTGATTCATGAAACCCATGGTATGATGTGTAAACACAGCCCCCCCTCGCGAATGGAAGTTGCGTAGCACAGTAATCATCGCCGATGATATGATCGATGATTGGTTGGATGATCGGATAATTGAGTCTGAGGAACAAGGAGTGGTTGCCGAGGCTATAAACCCGCCTCCAGTTGAATACGCCTGGCCCAACGGAGCTGGGATCTTTCTCGAACACGAAGCAGCCATAGCCATCAATGTCACGAATGCCCACACATTGTACTGCATGTGGTTTTATGTAATGGTTTGGTCAATTTGGTACGTGCGAATGAGCATCAAATGACCGCCGTCAGCTGAACGAGCGATAAACCACCACCCATCGGCTGGTATGATTCCAGGTCCTGGAATCATGAAGGCCGACGCATTTGCGTCTGCTGCAACAATTCAAATTGGAGACCAAAAGGACAAAAATAAACAATCATGTTCAGAGTATGTGTGGAATTAAGATTATTATAACAGTGACACATATCATAGATAGAGAATTGCAATGCCGTGGTCATAATCATACCCCAAGTTAAAAAAATAAGCCAATGGCTTTCATATTCTAGCAACATGTCATGGTTCAAACATCATGTAGCAACGAGAGGAAAACAACTATGACAGCACCTACTCATATTCTACCATAGCACTTACTACTACTGTTCTCATATCAACTCTAAGCAATAACATGCGTTGTTATAAAAATCTTGTAAACGAGAGTAACATATAGCAATCATGATGTTATGCTCATAATATGTATTCTAACAATCATTAGATGCCAATTGTTCTCATATCAACTCTAACAATAACATGTGTGGTCATAAAAATCTAGGAAATGAGAGGAACACATAGCAATGATGTGGTTATAGACATGCTATGCATTCTAAATTTGTAACAAATGAACAGGCAGTCGTATTGATAAGGTAAAGATGATATGAGATAGAACAATTACACGACGATAGATTCCACCAAGATAGGCAGCCAATCTGT
The DNA here is from genome assembly GCA_021605205.1 of Aegilops longissima. NCBI lineage: Eukaryota > Viridiplantae > Streptophyta > Magnoliopsida > Poales > Poaceae > Aegilops > Aegilops longissima. The sequence goes on from CM038682.1 coordinate 515,726,633, forward strand.
GCGTCGATCACAGTAAACGATGCCATCGTGCACTATAGCATCAGACAGAAATGTTGCCTCAACAAGATTGATGATGAGCCATAACCATGTATGGCGACCGGATTCCAGATAGACTAATCCCATGTTGAACAAGGCAATGAGCTTGTAATCCATGTAGTCTTCTGATGGTGTGGGCACTTTGCAGATTACAACTTTCTGCAAATAGAGGTCGAGCCAAAAGCTTGACGCGTCTCGTGCGTAGTAGGCAGGAGTGTCCGACGGGCCGCGAGGCTCGATGTCGGTGGTATCCAACTATGGAAGGGTGATCTCTCGCTGGGTGTAGATATCCACGAGACGCCACGGACTACCGGTGTGGTGGATGAGGACGATCCAGTTGGCCTTCATGCCCGCCCGATGAGTGGCCGCGCATGAAGGACAGGTGGACAGTAGTGGTAGCATGTCGAGGGCACCACGGCAACCTCCGTAGGATCGTCAAGTCGGTGTCCGGGCCACCTGCGAGGATCGGGCATCGCAAGCGTGGATGTCTTGAAAAGAGTCGGCGGTTGCGCATTTGAGTAGATGGTACAAAGACACCGAGCATGCGGCCGCACGGACGGTCTGAGTAGGTACATACGACTACAGATCTGCTCCAAGAGAACATCGGGAGGAATTCCAATCACGGCTCTGCGTGTCGATCGGTTCTGCCATTGGGGTTTTGGTGCTGCGAGCCAGCGGGGAAGTGGATTCAAGCGGTGAGCGAAGAAGATTCTCCTTGTGTGGCCGAGCAAAGGAGCGGGGATATGGTACGCGAGCTACCAAGGAAGATGGCGCGGGCGGGCGCGAGCAAAGGAGCGGGGTAAATGGTGTGCGGCCGACGATGGGGAAGAGAGGAGGAAGAAGAAGAGAGGAGGAAGAAGAGTGGAAGACAGGGAAGAAAGTGCATTAAATCTCAATTCTACTAGTACTACTACCAGGATATACCGTCCTTCGGAGTGTAAATAGTTACACCGATGACATGTGGGTCTACCACAAGAGGGCCCATATGTCAGTTAATGGAGGACAGAGGTGCGTGGCGTATTTATGAAGCGTGCTCTACTCGCAAACATGATGGCAGTACTGGGTAAGGCTAATTTAGTAACAACAACACGCTGGTTCAGCTTATTAATTACGTGTCCCATCTGCTGCAGCGTGTATTGTCACTTCACTTTGAAGACTAGTTGAATAGTTCTCTCGACCGAGATGGGGAATAATGGATCGCGAGGACTTCCTTTCTACAGATCCCTATGCCTCTCGCCACTTCACTCATTTTGCTCGTACATCTAGTCACTTGTTGAAATCTGTAGAAAGACAAATACTCCGTATTTGGGAACAGAGGGAGGCTTCTACTCCATACTATTTGGGAACAGAGGGAGTATCACCATATGAGGGAACAGAGGAAGCTTGAAATATGAACATGTCAATGGCAGGGAGTAAGCCCCATGCATGCATGCATGCAACATGCAACACTCACACGTACGCATGGACGAACGCAACACTCACGCACCCATGCGCCACACAGCACACGACGCAACACACACAGCTCACGCTCAAGTGCTCAACCAACTCCCTACGTTCGTGAAAGACTGTACATTTAGATATTTACACATTGACAAGGGCATAATTAACGCCCAAAAGTAGAAGACTTATGTGTGCATGCGACCATTGAGATAAGAAGATTAAATGAAGGCCGTTACATGCTGTAATTAAGGATAGACATGTAGCCTATACCTACAGCACAAGTTGGTGCATTAGTCATTCAATATCGATTTAGATTAAAGGCTAAATGCATTGGAAGTGTAGATGTACATTATGTACCACACTCTTTGTTTTGTAGCCGATGTACACTCTTTGTTGGAAGACCGAGGGAGGACACGTGCATGCACTCACATACACAGCCAGGGTGGTTCGCGCGCAAGGGTTGGACTCGTGTCGCGCCTGCATAAAGTTTTGTTTAACTGATTTCTTTGCTCTGCCAATTGACAGGTGGGACCCAGAAACTAGGTGACAATTTAACCAGTCAACAAAGTGCCACGTCGACTATGTGGCCGGTCAGTAGGGTGCAATATGGTGCTCTATGATGAGCTAGTGATCGTATAATCGCCGCAAAACTATATATAGTGACCGTAAAGAGTGTATTGTTACATAAGTTGACCGCTAGTGTATTTTTCTCGTTTCAAATTAAGCCATATTAATCGGAAAGGACGCAGTACGGACTACTACTAGTACTAGTACTCCTTTGATGTGTCCCGTCAACTCGCCGAACGAGGAGAAGCTTGCTTACTACGCCTCTCCCTCGCCCACGCGCGCGGTGGTTCACAGGACGAGGAGAGGGTTTTGACTACAACGCCCTCTCCCTCTCCCTCCCTCTCCCTCTCCCTCTCCCTCGCCCTCGCCCTTGCCCTCGCGGTGGACGTGCAGCAGTTCAATCGGTGTCAGATTGCCAGAAGCATATTGTACTGTAGTATCATCATTGTTGGACCTTCCAAAGAGGCGAAGAGCCAAGTGCAAGGTTCACACGAGTACGAACTGTTGAACCTCCCGAAGAGGCAAAGAGCCAAGCGCAAGGTTTTATAGGAGTTGTCATCCTAGTAGGAGTGTACTACTACTATAGCGAACGATGCTACTGTATGATGCCGCCACGTCACGTATATCCGAAGCTGTGCCACCTTTTTTTCTCAAAGAGCGTGTTGGAGCCCGTGCAACAACCACACAAGTTGCACGTACACATAACACATTTACTAGTAATAAATTCTAAAGGACAAATGCTAGTATGCCACACAAGTTCATCTCCAATTCATGTGATAAATTTGTGCACGACTAGTCTACATATATTCATAGCGCTACCGTTCACAATTACCGTACTCCACTTACATGTTATAGATGGACTACATGCATGTCCTCCTCCAGGTTCCAGTCCCAGGTGTTCTTCATGGATGGCATGATCCATAGCGGTGGGCAACGGGAATCATTGTCGCAGCTTTCTAGTCCGGTTCCACACGATGGAGACTCATCCAAGCTAAAGCGACATAAATCAGGGATAGCGTGTCCCAGCATGTCGTTCATCCGGAGGTGCGCAATGAAGACACAACCATGCTTCATGAACGGCGGGCCTTCCGTGTCGTGCACGGAAGGTGGCATCCGCTTCACAATGGGGTAGCTGTCCCCAATGAAAAGCGAGTACTCTCCAAGAGTGTTCCTCGGCACCCACGTAGCATCACGGGGGTCAAACTCGACGCTGTTCATCTGGTACACGCGGCATCCCAGATCTGGACACATGGTGACGTACATAGTCAAGGTCCATGCATAATAATGTTGTGCTCAAATATGGCGGTCAGTAATACTGTGCAGCAAATAGTACTACTCCGGTATAGAGGAAGTAAAATAACCGGCTTATTATATATAGAGTAAGACATGGAAAAACAAAAATGGTGGCAGCTAGTGGGTTCAAGTCTTCAAGGGCCTAGCTAGCTATACGCGTCCTCCAAGGTAAAAATAGTACTACTAAGTATACTACTAGTACAACAATGAAAGAGAAGGCGAGAGGGTTAAAAAAATGGAATACCTGGGTAGATGGTGACGGTCCGATCGTGGTAGATTGTGTGACCATGTGCACATCAGTGGTACCATGGGTAACGACTGCTAAGATAGTTGATCCCAATATGCCAAAGTCAGCTACAAGGTTCCAGGTTAGACCGAATCGTGGATGCAAATGCACATCCAGGATCGGCGATCTATAGGATCTTGAGAAGAGGTGTCTAGATGGGGGGTGATTAGACACTAAGTACCAAAATTGAAGTTTTTAACCTTATTAAAGTTTAAGTGGAGTTTAGGCACAAATTTAACTTTCTCAATACATAACAAGCAAGCATGCAATGAGTATATGAGCAGCGGAAAGTAAAGCATGCAACTTGCAAGAAAGTAAAGGGAAGGGTTTGGAGAAATCAAACGCAATTGGAGACACGGATGTTTTTGGCGTGGTTCCGATAGGTGGTGCTATCGTACTTCCACGTTGGTGGAGACTTCAACCCATGAAGGGTAACGGTTGCGCGAGTCCACGGAGGGCTCCACCCACGAAGGGTCCACGAAGTAGCAACCTTGTCTATCCCACCATGGCCGCCGCCCACGAAGGACTTGCCTCACTAGCGGTAGATCTTCACGAAGTAGGCGATCTCCTTGCCCTTACAAACTCCTTGGTTCTACTCCACAATCTTGTCGGAGGCTCCCAAGTGACACCTAGCCAATCTAGGAGACACCACTCTCCAAGAAGTAACAAATGGTGTGTTGATGATGAACTCCTTGCTCTTGTGCTTCAAATGATAGTCTCCCCAACACTCAACTCTCTCTCATAGGATTTGGATCTGGTGGAAAGAGGATTTGAGTGGAAAGCAACTTGGGGAAGGCTAGAGATCAAGATTCATATGGTAGGAATGGAATATCTTGGTCTCAACACATGAGTAGGTAGTTCTCTCTCAGAAATAGGATGCTGGAAGTGTAGGTTTAGTCTGATGGCTCTCTCCACGAATGAAGAGGAGGTGGAGGGGTATATATAGCCTCCACACAAAATCTAACCGTTACACACAATTTAACAATCTCGGTGGGACCGAATCAACAAACTCGGTCAGACCGATTTTAGTAAACCTAGTGACCGTTAGGGTTTTCGGTGGGACTTATTTGCATCTCGGTAGGACCGATATGGTTAGGGTTAGGGCATAACGTAATCTCGGTGAGACCGATTACACAAACTCGGTGAGACCGATTTTGGTAATTAGCTAACCAGAGTTGGTCGAGTAAACTCGGTTGACCGACACTCAAACTCGGTGGGACCGATTTTGGTAATAAGTTAACCAGAAAGTTTGCATTGTAATCTCGGTAGTACCGATTCTCAAACTCGGTGAGACCAACTTTGATAATGGACATACACAGAGAGATTACAATCCCATCTTGGTGAGACCGAGATCCCTATCGGTAGAACCGATTTGCCTAGGGTTTGTGGCAGTGGCTAAGACATCAAAACTCGATGGCGCCGGATAGGAAAAATCAGTGGGGCCGAGTTTGACTTTAAGTTTAGGACATTTGTGTGGAAGTGGGAAATTAGTTGAGGGTTTTGGAGCATATCACTAAGCACATGAAGCAAGAGGCTCATTAAGCAACACCTCATCCCTCCTTGATAGTAGGCTTTTCCTATAGACTCAATGTGATCTTGGATCACTAAAATGTAAAATGAAGAGTCTTGAGCTTGAAGCTTTAGCCAATCCTTTGTCCTTAGCATCTTGAAGGAGTTCCCACATCCTTAGTCCATGCCACTCCATTGTTGAACTTATCTGAAACATACTAGATAAAAGTGTTAGTCCAACAAGAGATATGTTGACATTAATTACCAAAACCACCTAGGGAGCACTTGTGCTTTCAATCTCCCCCTTTTTGGTAATTGATGACAACATACATCAAAGCTTTAGATAAAGATATAAAGAATAGCAAGTAAAGCTTTGGAAAGACATGTAACAGGCATAGGCTCCCCCTACATGTATGCAATCATGTGAATATGGAATGTAGACGCATAAGATAGCATAACCATGGTAGAGTAGGCAATGTGTTACATGTATCTTGGCCATATGCATCAGAGCAAAGAATATTAAAGAAAATACCTTCATGCCCATGAGTCCTTCTTGCAAACAGTATGTACATCAGCAAGAATTCCTCATACACATGATTGTGATGCATATACTTACCTTGTAGTCTTGAGTTGGCTTAGGATGGAATGAACCTGCGTAAACAAGGTTAGATAACACAGATGCACCTACAGCCAGAGAAAGCAAAAGAAACCACAAGAATACCAAGACTGGGATGACATGTAGAGAGTGAGTACTAAGTACTACATAGGATTTGACATGTCCCCAAGAATAAAGATATGCAATGAATTTAGATGATTTCTTTCCCTTAGATGTCTTGCTCCCCCTGAATCTAGCATGGGATACTGGGAGAAGATAGGGAACAGGAAATCAGAGCTGAAAAGAAAATCAGAGCTGAAGGACATAAATGAACAGAGCTAATGCAAGCTAATGCAGATAAGCACATATGAACATGTCTTTCCCCTCAAGAAGACATGTCGCATCTCTCCTCTTGAACACCAAGCATCTGGGATCCTTGAGAAATACTTTTTATCTAGTATTCTCTCCCCTGGAGATCTCTCTCTCCCCCTGAAGGATCTCTCTCTTCTTCTGAGATGTGATCTCTCTCTTCAAATGATAAGCTTTGATGTGATCTCTCTCTCCCCCTTTAACATCAATTTCCAAGAAGGGCTTGATAAGAAAAAATTTAGCTCTCTCTCCCCCGCTGGAATTTGTCATGAATGGGTTTGATCCTTAAGTCACAACCTAAAGCAATGATAAAAATGTGATGCTTGTGGAGGACAAGATTCATTGAGTGGAGCTGGATCAAAAGAAACACAGAATAAGTGGCAAACCATTTTTCCTGTTGTGAAATCGGTGGCACCGAGTGGTATGCTTCGGTGGTACCGAAAGTTTTCGGTTGGACCGAAGATAACAAATCGGTGTAACCGAGTTCATCGCAGAGAAAACACTTGTCACCTCAGCTCACTTGACTAATAAGATCTCACAAAGATTTGCAAGGAATTTACTGAAAGATTTGCAATGAATTAGAATGCAGAAAATGCAGAACAAACAGAAAGAAATCTAGATGAAGTTTTTTTTGAAAGGGGAAACACATATGCATGAGACAAATGCAAAAACACAGAAAAGAACACAAGAGAACTTCATCTAGAGATGGTCGGCGACAAAGTCACCTATGTTAGAGTATATTGACTTAGGAGTCAAGTGAGATCACTTGATCATAGGTCATACTCATCGTTTAAGCTCAAAATGGGGTTGCCATTTTTTGTTTAAGCATCTTGATGTATTCACATCTTGTCGAGTTGCTTTAACTCATAACTTGGAGTAAAGCTTCTCTAAGATGGAATAACATACCTTGGTTGGTGGTGTCATCCATGTAGTTGAACTTGTGTGGGTTGCTCAAGGTTGATGTAGCTCATCAAGAATTTGGAGCACCACTTGGAATTTGAGTCCATCTACCTACATGGGTTAGATCGTGTAAGGAAGAGCACTTGTCTATCCAAAAATGACAATCATGAAGCTCAACATAGAATTAGTCAAAGGATATGTTTAAATGGTTTTGTGCTTCCTTGGCTTCATCCACCTTGTGTAGAGACTTGGTGATGTAGAGATTTCTCAAGATATGAGTAGGTTACAACCTCATGGAATTTGATTCAACCAAGTACCTACATGAGTTAGATAACATGCAAGATACAAATATATCCAAGACATAAGATTTCCATCATAGGTGAGATATCAAGGATTAGGCATAAGCTCATGTCTTGCATGTATCCAACGGAGTTTCTACTCCAAGTTTGAAGCATTAATGATGTTCAATTCTCCTCTTAACCTGCAAAACACTTTCTCATCAAGAGGTTTAGTGAATATATCTGCTAATTGCTTTTCGGTGCAAACATGCTTAAGATCAATGTCACCCTTAGCAACATGGTCTTGAATGAAATGATGACGAACTTCAATATGCTTAGTTCGAGAATGTTGTACGGGATTATGACCAATTTTGATAGCACTTTCATTGTCACAAAGCAATGGAACATGTTTCACATATATCCCATAATCTTTAAGAGTTTGGGTCATCCAAAGTAACTGAGCACAACATGAACCAGCGGCAATGTATTCCGCTTCGGCTGTGGATAAGGATACCGAGTTTTGTTTCTTGGAGGACCAAGACACAAGAGATCTACCAAGAAATTGACAAGTACCCGAAGTGGACTTTCTATCAACCTTGTCACCGGCATAGTCCGAGTAGGAGTAGCCAACAAGATCGAAAGAGGCCCTCTTAGGATACCAAATGCCAAAATTTGGTGTATGGATTAAGTATCTCACTATCCTTTTCACGTCCTTAAGATGACATTCTTTAGGAACAGCTTGATATCGTGCACACATGCACACACTTAGCATAATATCGGGACGTGAAGCACATAGATATAACAATGAACCAATCATAGAGTGATAAATCTTTTGATCAACCGGTTCATCATCTTTGGTTAAGTCAAGATGCCCACTAGTAGGCATGGGTGTAGACATACCTTTGCATTCTTGCATATTGAACTTCTTGAATAAATCCTTAGTGTACTTTGTTTGAGAGACAAAGGTACCTTCCTTAGTTTGCTTGATTTGCAACCCAAGAAAGAATTTGAGTTCACTCATCATAGACATCTCAAACTTCTCCGACATTAGCTTCCCAAACTTTTCACTAAAATGAGGGTTAGTTGATCCAAATATGATATCATCAACATAAATTTGGCATACAAATAATTCTCCATTAACCCTTTTAGTAAAAAGTGTGGAATCAATCTTCCTAATTTCAAAGCCTTTTTCAAGAAGAAACTTGGTCAAGCATTTATACCATGCTCTAGGAGCTTGTTTAAGACCATAAAGAGCTTTGTGAAGTTTGTAAACATGATTGGGTTTCTTAGGATTGACAAAGCCGGGAGGTTGCTTAACACAAACTTCCTCCTCTATTTCTCCATTTAGAAAAGCACTTTTAATGTCCATTTGGTACAAGGTGATATCATGATGATTAGCATAGGCAAGTAAGATGCGAACGGACTCAAGTCTAGCAACGGGAGCATAAGTCTCACCATAGTCCATACCTTCGACTTGTGTGTAGCCTTGGGCGACGAGACGTGCTTTGTTGCGAACTACTTGTCCATCTTCATCTTGCTTGTTGCGAAACACCCATTTGGTACCGATGATGTTGTGGTTGTTGTCGGGCTTCTCAACTAATGTCCAAACTTGATTCCTCTCAAAGTTGTGTAGCTCTTCATGCATAGCATTTATCCAATCCGGATCTTCCAATGCTTCTTCAACCTTCATAGGTTCAATTCTAGATATGAAAGAATAGTTTTCACAAAAGTTAGCTAAACGAGTTTTAGAGCGAGTGATTCTCCCGGTTTGAATATCATTGTAGATTTGCTCGACGGGATGGTCTTTAGCAATTCTTGCTCGAACTCGTGAAAGCTTTTGCTTGGGCCTTCGTTGAACATCTTCTTCATCTTGTTCTTCTTCTTGGCCTTCTTCATTGTTGGCGTTGTCGTTCTCTTGTCGAGGTGGAGAAGGAGGTTGTTGACATTCGTGATGTTCTTCCTCGTTTTCTTCATGTTGGTGTGTCCCACTTGTGGATGCTTCCGTATCAACTCTTGGTTCACCTTGTCGTGAAGTAGAAGCTTCCACTTGAATTGACGAGGTACTCTCCTTCACCTCCGTTGGACGGACCTTGCCAATAGACAAGTCTTGGATTGCTTCTGAAGGGTCTTTGTCTCCTACATCAATTGGCAATTGCTCTATTTGCAAGCCGTTAGATTCATCAAACTTCACATCTACCGTCTCTTCAACCTTTCGGGTGAAATTTTTGTAGACACGGTAAGTGTGAGAGTTTGAGCCATAACCTAGTAGGAAACCTTCATGAGACTTAGGAGAAAATTTAGAGCGACGATGCTTATCAACAATGTAGCACTTTGAGCCGAATACTCGAAAGTATCCAACTTGGGGTTTGTTACTGGTGAGGAGCTCGTATGCCGTCTTGCCGAGTAGCTTGTGAAGATACAAGCGATTTGTTGCATGACAAGCTTTCTCAACCGCTTCTGCCCTGTAACATCCCAAATTTCCTATTTGGAATGTTTTACAATTATAGCTAAGCATCTATGCATTCTGTTTGAATTTTGAGTGCCATTTGAAGTTTCTGAAGTTTTTGAGTTTTGGAAATTGAATTCAAACTTTGGCAAGTGGGAATCATTTCAAAAACTATGCCTGATAAATACTTGAGCAAAAGTATGAGAGGAGCAAACATGACACTCCAAAAATATCGGAGGAAACAATGCCAAAAGTTTTGAATTCAAATTTGAGTTTTATTTGAATTTGGAAAAAATGATTTTTATAAACTTTGGATTTTGCCCTGGAAAATGTTCAAATGATAGGAATATTTCCATCATTTTGATATATATATGTCCTATATAAAATATTTATATTTTATATTCTATCTCTGTTTTTGTTATTTTTATTAAAAAAATAAATTTAAAAAAAAAAAGAAAACCCCTGGGCGCCGGCCAGGCCAACCGGCCCAGCCAACACCCAGGCGGCCCACCCAGCCGGCCCACCAGCGACCGATCGAGCCAGCCCAGTGAGAGCCGACCGCTCCCAGCACGAATCGACTCGGGTCGGTCGACCGACCGAGACCGCACCCCCAAGACTACCGACGGGTGGGCCACCACCATCGTCAACCCCTAGCCCACGACTCTCGCCATGCATGCTCACGGATCCCAAAGGATCCGGATCCGATCCTCCTCCCGATTGCCCTCGCCAAGTTGAGGCCCGCCCTATATAAACCCTCCCTTTTGTTCCCCCTCGCCCGCCTCGCGGACCCCTCCTCCCTCCTCATGCGCTCGCCGGAGACCCGAGCCACCGCCGCCGCCATTTCCCTCGCCACCGTCGCCCTAGCCCTCCCCGAGCTCCACCGACTCCACCAGACCACCCCCCGAGCCCGTCTCACCACTGAGCACCCCTCCGACCTCCCGACCACCGAGACGCCGGGACACTCGCCCCTTGAGCCGCCGCCGTCGCCGAACTCCGTAAGCCGGAGATTACCCCCACCGTCCGATCTATCTAGAACGGCTAGGATTAGAACACCCCCGAAGGGGTAAGTTCTTTTATATAAACCCGGTTCGGCCCGGTTCGTTTACGGTTTCTTTTAAGTAGGGTTTTTTTTTTCTTTTTAGATCGGCCCGATTCATTTAACCATAGGGCCCGTTTTAGTTATATTACGCGCAGGGCGTTAGTTAGGCCCATTTAGCCCATTTTCTTTATTTTCGTTTTTCTGTTTTAACAGAATAGTTCCTGATTTGAAAAATTCATAACTTTTATTCTACTTAATATTTTTAAGTGATTCTTTTTTTGTTGGTTTGCAAATTTTCTATAGTTTCTGTAGAAAATATTATTAGCTATGTTAAAATTATTTATAATTGCTTTATTTTAGTTTTAGTCAGAATAGTAAATCTGTCATAAAATGAGCTAGGAAAATTATTTTTAATGATTCTTTTGTCCCAACTTTGTTTTGACATTGCCTAACCGTAGGAATTAATTTGGATATTATAGGATTAATAAAAAATAGTTTCTAGTAGAATCTTGTTATTCTTAATTAATTAACTAGCTACTGTTTTCCTATTATTTTAATTAGCTAATACATTTATTTTTCACATGTGATTGATTATTCTAGGTTAGTTTCTGTCACCTTATAGCATGAACTTTTATTTATAATAAATAAAACTTTTAATTTTATTTTCTTAATAGAAATTGAATTAGGCCTAATAGGAGTTTTATAATAGCTTTTAAATTGATTCTTTTTGCTCCTAGTTGTTTAATGTATTATTTTCTGTTAAGTTAACATAAACCCATGCTTAGGTTATGTTAGAAATTTTTTTGTTATATAAAACTATTTTTTTTAGTTGTTGCTTGAAGTAGGAAAAACTTTGAGTTGGATTCTTTGAGTTTTCTTTTGGGTTTTGACTTGTTTGTTTGGTGTGTTATGTTGTTATGCTATTGTGATATGTGCTCATATGCTATATGCTTATTGTGAGTATTGTTTGTCTCGGTAGAGTTTCCGGAGTGCGAAGCTTGCTACTACGAATCTTTAGCTTACGAGGATCGTCAGCAAGGCAAGTCATTGATCATGTTATTTTCATTACCTATGATTTTTATTGCATTAGAGATATACCTCCCCACCATGCATGCAGTAGTTGAAATTTTGAAGTTATTAATCTTGAGTAGTATCATGTGGTAGGGTGAACCATTTCCCCTTGTTACTATAACCTGGGACGTAGTAGTTAAATTTTGCTATGCTCGTAGACGGGATTGGTCAAGTGAATTCATAAGAAAGTTGTGAGAGTCAAGATGATGACAACCCCATGAACTACAAGATCAAGATGGACTTCGGAATTCACTACTGGGTGGCGGACGGTTGACGGGCACCCTGGAGAACCCAGTGGTTGGCCGGGATGCATGGAGAAGTGCCATGACATCTTGCGGAAAGCTTCACCCAGCCACGAAGAGACGGATGGATGCCCCATTGACCGGAAGCTTACCTGTGCAGCCGCAAGCCATTATGGGCTCTGGCTGGGTCAACCCTAGTAGTGACGCTGGCTGGACGGTACTACGAGATGTAGAAGAATGGTAGGATTGGATGGGTACCGCGTGAGCTGAAGAACTCTTTGGAAGACCCTGTTTCATTCATCCGTCTTCAAACACCATGAAGTGCGAAGACTTAAAAGGAGGAATGATTCTTGCGGTAAAGTCATAAACCTCTGCAGAGTTAAAGATCTAATCGATTAGCCGTGTCCCCGATTCACGGACAATTTGTGCCTCTGGAACTTGGAAGTATTCGAAATCTCAACACTAAAACTAATAAATTAATTTGAGGGATTATGACTTAATAATTTGGGAATGGGACATTGGTTGGCGGAACCATCTCAATAACTACCAACAATTTTGTAGTATTTGCAAGCAAGTCCATTATAGTAGGGAAAAACTGGCTTTTCGCAAAATGATGAAACTTAGAGCCCCACAGCCAAAATGCATATAGTGTTAGAAATTTTATTATTGTTATTCTCTTCATGACTTGCCAGCTTATTCAAAAAGCTGACCTACACGGCTGCAACGTCTTATGTTGCGTAGATTTATTCGATCAGAGTGAGGCTACGCTCCGCGCTTGGCGATTGCCCTTGGAGTCGGATGGACTCGCTATACTTCTACGCTTCCGCAGTTTTAGTAGTTTATTTCTCATGAGTTGGCCTTTGGCCGAATTTATTCTATTGTAATAAAGACTCTATATGAGAATCGTGTAATAAATTCAGGTGTGATTGAACTTTGATTATTTCATCGATGTCTTGTGAGTACCAAATGATCTTGGGATGGTGCATACACGAGACTTGACCGATTTTGGGTCAGGTCGCTACAGAGATGGTATCAGAGCACACGCTGACCGTAGGATCGTAACCCCTAGGATCGGAAAGCCATAGGAAGAGACTATTTACTTTATATCCTTATCATTCCGTAATTCTCCCCTGTTCATTTCTGACTCCTCTCCGATTTTCAACATTTTAGATGGCCGTCGAATTCACCCGAGTTTTGCTACCGGAGTTTTGCCAGCCCGATGAGACGATGCCCTTCGGCAGGAAGCTGGTCCACATGGTGAAGAAGCTGAAGATTGCTCTGCCCTCGATCACCGGGAAGACAACCAATGCACTTCCGACGGATACCCGCTACAGGATTGAGGTGCACATTCCAGGGAGAACCTTCGGAGGACATACAGAGCCTATTGACTTTGAGTTCACCGACTGCAACTGGATCATCGGAAGGGACATGGCGATCTATCGTGTCCTTGGACATCTCCGAGAAGAGTACAGGGCCGAGCTCGATCCATCAGACCTCGCCATGGTTTCTCGCAGAGCGAGGAATGGAGATATCATCCGTACCGTAGAGGACGACTCCATTCTCTCTTATGTCCAGGACTTGGAGTGTCTCCTCAGAAGCGGAGATCCGGACTCATTGTAACTCGAAGGTACATAGGAGGCTGTTGTTTCGTGAACTGGAACTGGAGGAGAAGGCACACGCAGACTTCCTTGGCCATGAGGAAGAAATCGCGGACTTCATGGAGAGAGTCGACGACCTGAAGATGAAGCTTGCCGCGATAGAGGAAAAGATGGACTTGGGAGAGGACCTTTATCCGAGTGGAGATGATGGACCTCTCGTGAGCAATGATCAGGATTATGAAGGGAGTTCCACTGGAGAAAGCCGCAAGAGGAGGCGCCGTAACAGAGGACGCCACACTGGAGGACATCGCACCAGAGGACGCAAGGATTATTGATGAAGACATTTAGTCGACCACCATGTTATTTTACTTTTTCATCGATCAGTTAGGCCGATATTTTCGATTAGTCATGAGCTTTTGTAATTGAGATTGAACCATGTTTGAGTGGAATGAATAAATGATTGGTGTGTTTATGATTGTGCATTCATATGGGTAGTGTTAATTCTCATTAGACCATTGTTCTATTCTAATTTTCTCATCCACTCCAAAACACCAGATGCCTCCGAGACGTGACACCGGTTTTCTGCCGGAGCTCACCCAGCTACTCCAGCAGCAGAATGCACTCATGCAGATACTCATCCAGAATCAGAACAACAATAACAACAATCCACCGCCACCACCCCCTGTTGACAATTTGACTCGATTCCTAAGGCTGAATCCGCCAGTGTTCTCTAGCAGCACTGAGCTGATTGTGGCTGATGATTGGCTCCGCAAGGTCGGAAGAGAGCTAATCACTGTTGGATGCACTGATGCAGAGAAGGTGCGCTTTGCCGCACATCAACTTGATGGACCTGCAGCTTCTTGGTGGGAGAACTACATCGCCACTTATCCCATCGGCACCATCACGTGGGATCAGTTCCAGCAGGCCTTCCGCACCGCTCATGTTTCAGCTGGAGCGATGAGTCTGAAGAAGCGTGAGTTCCGGAACTTACGCCAGGGGAACCGTACTGTGGCACAGTACGTGGATGAGTTCAGCAAGTTAGCTTGCTATGCCCCGGATGATGTGGCCACAGATGCCGCAAAGCAGGAGAAGTTCCTCGGGGGACTCAATGATGAACCGGGCATGCAGCTTACGGTGGCTACCTTCGCCAACTACCAGGAGCTGGTAGACAAGGCCGTCATACTTGAAGGCAAGCAACAGCAGATTGAAAGCCGCAAGCGGAAGTACAGCCAGGGGAAGCACAACTCAGAGCTCAGCGAAGCCCGTTATGCACCATACTCAGGAGGGCACACCCATCATAACCATGGAGGCCATAACCATGGAGGAAATGGGAACAACCGCAACCAGGACAACAAGTCAGGCAATGGCCATGGCAATGGAAACGGCAATGGCAATCAGCATCGTCCTGCCCCGGCTCCGAAGGATCTGAGCCACATCACCTGCTTCAAGTGCCAGAAGACAGGGCACTATGCCACCGACTGCCGGAGGCCAAGCAGAGGAATGGAAACGGCAATGGGAGCTCAAAGAAAGAAGCCCAACCCTTTCCCTCGTGCTCAGGTGAACCACATTGACGTGGAGGACGTCTATGATCAGCCAGACACTGTGGTTGGTAAGTTTTTATTGAATTCACGTTCAGTATTGGTACTCTTTGATTCTGGTGCAACGCATTCATTCATATCAAGGGTAGTTGTGGAAAAGTACGGGTTGCCCACTAAAACCCTTAGAAGCCCCTTCGCGTCGGTTCAGCAGAGGAGAAATGATGGCGAGCTTAGGCTGTCATGCAACCCTCAAGATCGGAAATCATAAATTTCCGCAGACCTCATAGTGTTGGAAACCCGGACCTTGGATGTAATCCTAGGCATGGATTGGTTGACGAAGTTTGAAGGAAACATAGATCGTGTGCAAGAAGTCTATTCTGCTCACCACCCCGGCGAAAGAGGATCAAGTATGTAGCCGGCATAGCCGATGAAGAATCAGTGCATTCCCTCACGGGAGTTGTTCAGAAGAAGTGCCGATGGTGCAAGACTTTCCCGATGTGTTTCCGGAGGAATTACCAGAATGCCACCGACGAGAGACATTGAATTTCTGATCGAGTTATTGCCGGCACAACCCCAATATCCAAGAGACCCTATCGGATGCCACGAATGAATTGAAAGAGATCAAGGATCAAATTAATGAGTTATTGGAGAAAGGATACATTCGGCCAAGCTCATCACCTTGGGGAGCCCTAGTTCTTTTGGTAGAGAAGAAGGATGGAACCTTGAGGATGGTTGTGGATTATCGTGCGTTGAACGAAGTGACCATCAAGAACAAGTACCCTCTGCCGATGATTAATGACTTATTTGATCAGATAGTAGGAGCCAAGGTATTCTCCAAGATCGATCTTCGATCAGGGTATCATCAGTTGAAGATTCGTGAAAAGGATATACCCAAAACAGCATTCACTACCAGGTATGGTTTATATGAGTATACCGTCATGTCATTTGGATTGACTAATGCTCCTGCATACTTCATGAATTTGATGAACAAGGTATTCATGGAATATCTGGACAAGTTTGTCGTGGTGTTCATCGATGATATATTGATTTTCTCCAAGAGCGCGGAGGAGCATAAGGAACATTTGCGTCTAGTTCTGGAGAAACTTCGAGAACATCAGTTGTATGCCAAGTTCAGTAAATGTGAATTTTGGCTGAAGGAAGTCGGATTCCTCGGACATGTTATTTCAGGAGAAGGAATAGCAGTTGATCCCGCCAAGGTGGAATCGATCACCGATTGGCGATCGCCCACCTCGACCAAGGAGATCCGCAGTTTTCTCGGACTCGCGAGGATATTATCGGAGGTTTATTGAGAACTTCTCGAAGATTGCCAAGCCCATGACTGAGCTGTTGAAGAAGGAAGCCAAGTATGTTTGGACCGAGGATTGTGAAGCCGTTTTCAGGAATTGAAGAAACGTTTGGTCACAGCCCGAAAGACTAATTTTGCGGACATACACAAGGAATACCAGGTTTATTGTGGCGCTTCTCGTCAAGGACTCGGAGGAGTACTCATGCAGGAAGGAAAAGTTGTAGCTTATGCCTCCGGACAGCTCGACCTCACGAGATGAATTATGCCACACATGATTTGGAGTTAGCAGCCGTAGTGCATGCACTCAAGACACAGAGACATTTCCTCATCGGAAACCATTGTGATGTTTACACAGATCACAAGAGTTTGAAGTATATTTTCACGCAGAAGAGTTGAACCTCAGGCAGAGGAGATGGCTAGAGTTAATCAAGGACTATGACATGAGATTGCATTATCACCCAGGTAAGGCTAATGTTGTAGCAGATGCTTTGAGCCGTAAGAGTTATGTGAATACTCTTACAGCAGGAGGATTACCCCAGGAGTTAGTCGATGACCTCAGAGATCTCCGACTGGAGATAGTTCCGAGAGGATATGTTGCAACTCTGGAAGTTCAGTCCACTTTGGCCGATAGGATTCGTGAAGCTCAGAAGTCGGACAAGGAAATTGAAGAGATAAAGCAAAAGATGAATGAAGGAAAAGCTAAAGGGTTCCGTAAGGATGAACACGGAGCTATATGGTTTGAGGATCGTATTTATGTGCCCAATGATCCCGAACTCAAGAAGCTAATTCTTCAGGAGGCTCATGATTCACCGTACTAGATTCACCCCGGTAACACCAAGATGTACCTGGATTTGAAGGAAAGTTTCTGGTGGACAGGTATGAAGAGGATATTGCGAGTACATAGCAGATGCGATGTTTGTCAACGAGTAAAGGCAGAACATCGAAGCCAGCAGGTTACTTCAACCTTTGCCGATTCCCGATTGGAAATGGGAAAAACTTGGAATGGATTTTATCACAGATTACCGGACCCGTTCAGGTTATGATTCTATCTGGGTAGTGGTTGATCGTTTGACAAAGGTAGCTCACTTCATTCCCGTGAAGACTACCTATACAAGTGCTAAGTTGGCCAAGATATACATGACCAGGATCGTATGTCTGCATGGAGTTCCGAGGAGTATCGTGTCGGATAGAGGAACACAATTTACCTCAAAGTTTTGGAATCGGTTGCATGAAACTTTGGAGTGCGAGGCTGGAATTCAAGACAGCTTTTCATCCATAAGCAGATGGACAGACCGAGAGAGTCAACCAGATTCTGGAGGACATGTTGAGAGCTTGTGTGCTAGGCTATGGGTCTAGCTGGGATGATAATTTGGCATACGCAGAATTCTCATACAACAACAGTTATCAATCCGATCAAGATGGCCCTTCGAAGCTCTATACGGAAGGAGGTGCGAGAACACCATTCTTTGTGGGATGGTGTTGGAGATCGATCACTTTTCGGTTCGATCTTATCGAGATTCCTGATTCGGGACAGACTCAAGATAGCACAATCGAGACGTAAGAGTTATGCCGACAATAAGCGTAAGGAAGTGGCTTACGGCGCGGAGACCGAGCATATCTTCGTGTGTCTCACTTCGTGGAATCAAGAGGTTTGGTGTCAAGGAAAGTTAGCACCCGATTCATTGGCCCGTACAAAATCCTCGAGCGTCGTGGAGAAGTTGCTTACAAGTTGGAATTGCCGGAAGGATTGTCCGGAGTTCATGATGTCTTCCATGTTTCTCAGCTGAAGAAGTGTCTTGCCGACATGGCCGATATTCCGTTGAGAGACACAGTGCCCCTAGAGGCCATACAACTCGACAGTGATCTGACTTATAAAGAGAAACCCGTCCGAATTCTCGAGACTGCGAGCAGAGTCACCCGCAGCAAGGTCATCAAGTTTTGCAAGGTGCTGCGGAGTCATCACTCCGAGGAAGAAGCCACCTGGGAGCGCGAAGAAGACCTTCTTCGAGACCACCCGCACCTATTTGCTAGCCAACCCGAATCTCGAGGGCGAGATTCATCTTAAGGTGGGTAGGTTTGTAACATCCCAAATTTCCTATTTGGAATGTTTTACAATTATAGCTAAGCATCTATGCATTCTGTTTGAATTTTGAGTGCCATTTGAAGTTTCTGAAGTTTTTGAGTTATGGAAATTGAATTCAAACTTTGGCAAGTGGGAATCATTTCAAAAACTATGCCTGATAAATACTTGAGCAAAAGTATGAGAGGAGCAAACATGACACTCCAAAAATATCAGAGGAAACAATGCCAAAAGTTTTGAATTCAAATTTGAGTTTTATTTGAATTTGGAAAAAAATGATTTTTTATAAACTTTGGATTTTGCCCCTGGAAAAATGTTCAAATGATAGGGAATATTTCCCTGATCATTTTGATATATATATGTCCTATATAAAATATTTATATTTTATATTCTATCTCTTTTTTTTTTATTAAAAAATAAATTAAAAAAAAAACTGGGCGCCGGCCAGCCAACTGCCCAGCCAACACCAGGCGGCCCCACCCACCGGCCCACCAGCGACCGACCGAGCCAGCCCAGTATGAGCCGACCGCCTCCTCCGAATCGACTCGGGTTGGTCGACCGACCGAGACCGCACCTCAAGACTACCGACGGGTGGGCCACCACCGTCGTCAACCCCTCGCCGCACTTTTCGCCCGCAAGGCCGCTCGCCGGATCCCAAAGGATCCGGATCCGATGATCCTCCCGATTGCCCCTCGCCAAGTTGAGGCCCGCCCTATAAACCCCCTCCCACACCCCATTCCCCCTCGCCCCTCGCGGACCCCTCCTCCTCCTCACGCCATGGAGACCCGAGCCACCGCCGCCCATTTCCCTCGCCACCGCCGCCCTAGCCTCCCGAGCTCCACCGACTCCACAGACCACCCCGAGCCCGTCCGCACCAGCGGAGCACCCACCGACCTCCCGACCACCGAGACGTCTGGACACTCGCCCTTGAGCCGCCGCCCGAGCCGAACTCCGTAAGCACGAGATTACCCCACCGTCCGATCTATCTAGAACGGCTAGGATTAGAACACCCCCGAAGGGGTACGTTCTTTTATATAAACCCGGTTCGGCCCGGTTCGTTTACGGTTTATTTTAAGTAGGGTTTTTTTATATTATTTTTAGATCGGCCCGATTCATTTAACCATAGGGCCCGGTTTAGTTATATTACGCACAGGGCGTTAGTTAGGCCCATTTAGCCCATTTTCTTTATTTTCGTTTTTCTGTTTTAACTGAATAGTTCCTGATTTGAAAAATTCATAACTTTTATTCTACTTAATATTTTTAAGTGATTCTTTTTTTGTTGGTTTGGAAATTTTCTATAGTTTCTGTAGAAAATATTATTTGCTATGTTAAAATTATTTATAATTGCTTTATTTTAGTTTTAGTCAGAATAGTAAATCTGTCATAAAATGAGCTAGGAAAATTATTTTTAATGATTCTTTTGTCCCAACTTTGTTTTGACATTGCCTAACCGTAGGAATTAATTTGGATATTATAGGATTAATAAAAAATAGTTTCTAGCAGAATCTTGTTATTCTTAATTAATTAACTAGCTACTGTTTTCCTATTATTTTAATTAGCTAATAAATTTATTTTTCACATGTGATTGATTATTCTAGGTTAGTTTCTGTCACCTTATAGCATGAACTTTTATTTATAATAAATAAAACTTTTAATTTTATTTTCTTAATAGAAATTGAATTAGGCCTAATAGGAGTTTTATAATAGCTTTTAAATTGATTCTTTTTGCTCCTAGTTGTTTAATGCATTATTTTCTGTTAAGTTAACATAAACCCATGCTTAGGTTATGTTAGAATTTTTTTTGTTATATAAAACTATTTTTTTAGTTGTTGCTTGAAGTAGGAAAAACTTTGAGTTGGATTCTTTGAGTTTTCTTTTGGGTTTTGACTTGTTTGTTTGGTGTGTTATGTTGTTATGCTATTGTGTTATGTGGTCATATGCTATATGCTTATTGTGAGTATTGTTTGTCTCGGTAGAGTTTCCGGAGTGCGAAGCTTGCTACTCTTTAATCTTTAGCTTACGAGGATCGTCAGCAAGGCAAGTCATTGATCATGTTATTTTCATTACCTATGATTTTTATTGCATTAGAGATATACCTCCCCACCATGCATGCAGTAGTTGAAATTTTGAAGTTATTAATCTTGAGTAGTATCATGTGGTAGGATGAACCATTTCCCCTTGTTACCATAACCCGGGACGTAGTAGTTAAATTTTGCTATGCTCGTAGACGGGATTGGTCGAGTGAATTCATAAGAAAGTTGTGAGAGTCAAGATGATGACAACCCCATGAACTACAAGATCAAGATGGACTTCGGAATTCACTACTGGGTGGAGGACGGTTGACGGGCACCCTGGAGAACCCAGTGGTTGGCCGGGATGCATGGAGAAGTGCCATGACATCTTGCGGAAAGCTTCACCCAGCCACGAAGAGACGGATGGATGCCCCATTGACCGGAAGCTTACCTGTGCAGCCGCAAGCCATTATGGGCTCTGGCTGGGTCAACCCTAGTAGTGACGCTGGCTGGACGGTACTACGAGATGTAGAAGAATGGTAGGATTGGATGGGTACCGCAAAGAGCTGAAGAACTCTTTGGAAGACCCTGTTTCATTCATCCCGTCTTCAAACACCATGAAGTGCGAAGACTTAAAAGGAGGGAATGATTCTTGCGGGTAAAGTGCGCAAACCTCTGCAGAGTTAAAGATCTAATCGATTAGCCGTGTCCCCGGTTACGGACAATTTGTGCCTCTGGAACTTGGAAGTATTCGGAAATCTCAACACTAAAACTAATAAATTAATTTGAGGGGATTATGACTTAATAATTTGGGAATGGGACATTGGTTGGCGGAACCATCTCAATAACTACCAACAATTTTGTAGTATTTGCAAGCAAGTCCATTATAGTAGGGAAAAACTGGCTTTTCGCAAAATGATGAAACTTAGAGCCCCACAGCCAAAATGCATATAGTGTTAGAAATTTTATTATTGTTATTCTCTTCATGACTTGCCGCTTATTCAAAAGCTGACCTACACGGCTGCAACGCCTTATGTTGCGTAGATTTATTCGATCAGAGTGAGGCTACGCTCCGCTTAGCGATTGCCCTTGAGTCGGATGGACTCGCTATACTTCTCGCTTCCGCAGTTTTAGTAGTTTATTTCTCATGAGTTGGCCTTTGGCCGAATTTATTCTATTGTAATAAAGACTCTATATGAGAATCGTGTAATAAATTCAGGTGTGATTGAACTTTGATTATTTCATCGATGTACTGTGAGTACCAGCATGATCTTGGGATGGTACAGACACAGAGATTTGACCGATTTTGGGTCAGGTCGCTACATGCCCAAAAGTGCTTCGCTGTCTTGTACTCATCAAGCATCGTTCTCGCCATTTCGATGAGCGTCCAGTTCTTCCTCTCAACAACTCCATTTTGTTGAGGTGTGTACGTAGCCGAGAACTCGTGTGAAATCCCTTCTTCGTCAAGAAAGGTGTCCACATTTGCATTCTTGAACTCCGTTCCGTTGTCGCTGCGAACCTTCTTGATCTTCACTTCAAATTGATTTTGGGCCTTCTTAGCGAAGTTTTTGAAGATCTTTTGGACCTGCGATTTATCATCGAGAAAGAACACCCACGTAAATCTTGAAAAATCATCAACTATAACTAGAAAAAAAGAATTTCCACCGAGACTCTTGTAGGAGTTGGGACCAAAGAGATCCATGTGAAGTAGCTCGAGTGGCCTCTTTGTGGTCATGATGCTCTTCACGGGATGCCTTCCTCCAACCTGTTTACCTGCTTGACAAGCACTGCAAAGTCTATCCTTATCAAATATGACATCGTTAACTCCAAGGATATGATTCCCTTTAATAAGCTTGTCAAGGTTTCTCATGCCAACGTGACCTAATCGTCTATGCCATAACCAACCTTTTGAGGATTTAGCAATGAAGCAAGTTTTAGGTTGAGCCTTTTTAGTGAAATCAACAATGTATAGATCACCTCTACGCACTTCGGTAAAGACCATTTTATGATTGTCTCGATGAAACACTTGGCAATCAATTTCAGTAAATAGGACATTGAAACCGAAATTAGCAAGTCTAGATACTGAAAGTAAGTTGTAGCCAAGAGATTCAACGAGCATGACATTCTGAATGGAGCTATCATGTGAGATGGCCACCTTATCGAGGCCAACCACCTTACCCTTTGAGTTGTCACCGAAAGTGACAAACTTTCGAGGACCATCATTCTCAGCAAGGTCACGAAACATGTCTTTATCTCCGGTCATGTGATCGGTACATCCACTATCAAGAACCCATTCCTTTCCTCCTGACACATATCCCCGAAGATTTGCCATAAGACCAAAATTTCTCATTGCATCATCAAGATCGAAGTCACTATCATCATCCTCATCATAGTATCCATGTTCAACATCGTCATGTGGTGGATCAAGTCCTAGAGAGGGTGATTCATTAGAGCGAGTTTGACAATGATCTTGCTTATGAATTCTTATAGCTTCGGAAATAATATCACTAATAATTCCAACATCTCCTTTGGCACACATAAGGTTGGTAAGTTCAAATAGACGATCACCAAACATAGGATCACTAGTATTCATCTTACTCAAAGCAATAGACTTATAGAGAATTTCATCTAGATTTTTCAAGGAATAATTTGGAAAGCGTTCCTCAAGAAATTTCCATATAGTGTAGGCACACTCAAAAGTTGGCAAGACTCCAATCAAGTTTCTAGGCAAGCCTCTAGTGATAAGATTAACAGTTCAAAGATTCCTAGTCATGTCAATAGATTCATCAAGGGTAGGATGTATAGGATCAACATGAGGAGCACAAGGGCTAGCAATGTACTTGTTCAAATGATATTGATTGAAAATTACAAGCATCTCATATTTCCACTCGTGAAAATACTCTCCATCAAGAATAGGCACTCTATGACTAAGACTCCCCGAAGTAGACTCATCCATCTTCCTCCAATGGTGATTAAACCAAGGCAATGGAGACCAAAGCTCTGATACCACTTGTAGGATCTTGAGAAGATGTGTCTAGAGGGGGGGTGATTAGACACTAAGTACCAAAGTTGCAGTTTTTAACCTTATTAAAGTTTAAGTGGAGTTTAGCCACAAATTTAACTTTCTCAATACATAACAAGTAAGCATGCAATGAGTATATGAGCAGCGGAAAGTAAAGCATGCAACTTGCAAGAAAGTAAAGGGAAGGGTTTGGAGAAATCAAACGCAATTGGAGACACAGATGTTTTTGGCGTGGTTCCGATAGGTGGTGCTATCGTACTTCCACGTTGGTGGAGACTTCAACCCACGAAGGGTAACGGTTGCGCGAGTCCACGGAGGGCTCCACCCACGAAGGGTCCACGAAGTAGCAACCTTGTCTATCCCACCATGGCCGTCGCCCACGAAGGACTTGCCTCACTAGCGGTAGATCTTCACGAAGTAGGCGATCTCCTTGCCCTTACAAACTCCTTGGTTCTACTCCACAATCTTGTCGGAGGCTCCCAAGTGACACCTAGCCAATCTAGGAGACACCACTCTCCAAGAAGTAACAAATGGTGTGTTGATGATGAACTCCTTGCTCTTGTGCTTCAAATGATAGTCTCCCCAACACTCAACTCTCTCTCATAGGATTTGGATCTAGTGGAAAGAGGATTTGAGTGGAAAGCAACTTGGGGAAGGCTAGAGATCAAGATTCATATGGTAGGAATGGAATATATTGGTCTCAACACATGAGTAGGTAGTTCTCTCTCGTAAATAGGATGTTTGGAAGTGTAGGTTTAGTCTGATGGCTCTCTCCACGAATGAAGAGGAGGTGGAGGGGTATATATAGCCTCCACACAAAATCTAACTGTTACACACAATTTACCAATCTTGGTGGGACCGAATCAACAAACTCGGTCAGACCGATTTTAGTAAACCTAGTGACCGTTAGGGTTTTCGGTGGGACTGATTTGCATGTCGGTAGGACCGATATGGTTAGGGTTAGGGCATAACGTAATCTCGGTGAGACCGATTACACAAACTCGGTGAGACCGATTTTGGTAATTAGCTAACCAGAGAGTTGGTCAGACAAACTCGGTTGGACCGATTACTCAAACTTGGTGGGACCGATTTTGGTAATAAGTTAACCAGAAATTTTGCATTGTAATCTCGGTAGTACCGATTCTCAAACTCGGTGAGTTTGATAATGGACATACACAGAGAGATTACAATCCCATCTTGGTGAGACCGAGATCCCTATCGGTAGAACCGATTTGCCTAGGGTTTGTGGCAGTGGCTAAGACATCAAAACTCGGTGGCGCCGGATAGGAAAAATCAGTGGGGCCGAGTTTGACTTTAAGTTTAGGACATTTGTGTGGAAGTGGGAAAGTAGTTGAGGGTTTTGGAGCATATCACTAAGCACATGAAGCAAGAGGCTCATTAAGCAACACCTCATCCCTCCTTGATAGTATTGGCTTTTCCTATAGACTCAATGTGATCTTGGATCACTAAAATGTAAAATGAAGAGTCTTGAGCTTGAAGCTTTAGCCAATCCTTTGTCCTTAGCATCTTGAAGGAGTTCCCACATCCTTTAGTCCATGCCACTCCATTGTTGAACTTGTCTGAAACATACTAGATAAAAGTGTTAGTCCAACAAGAGATATGTTGACATTAATTACCAAAACCACCTAGGGAGCACTTGTGCTTTCACGATCTTATTTTGATCGGGGGATGACTGGTCCCTGCAAAATAATGGAGTACCATTAGGGATGCAAATGATGGTTTGTGCATTCCGTTTGTAATCTCCAAGATCAGAGTAGGATGGCAACCAGATGAAACAAGTCCCTGGCTTGTCACATGAAGAAGCGCCAAGATGGCGCATGGCATCTTCGAACGTGTAGGGTACAAATCTTCCGTCGCCAACATGCGCCAGACCTCTGCCGTTGTTTGCGTCTTGCATTGATGGCAATCCTTATGTCGAACACCGCGATGAGATAGTAATCGCCGTGCCGCGTCCGCCGTCGGCGGGTCCGCAATTGCTATCTTCTTCAATCTCATGTAGGCATCATCATACGTATTCAAGCCCAGCTAGTCCGGAAGGCCGATCCCAATGGTGGAGAAGGGTCTACGGAACGGCCGCACCTTTGTGGATGTTGTGCAAAATGATGGTGGTATCCGCCGAGGTATGCAAGCCAATCTTCGTTGGCACCGACCCAGACCTATATATAAGACGGTGGGCAGCGGAGAAATTACGGGATGGAAATGGAATAACTAAGTACTACATGATCAAACTCCATTACTGACCTGCTCATCGGACAAAATCTGACTACCTCTCAACGTCGGCAAATCTAGCGGAGTCAACGTGCAACCATGGCCAGGGAGCGGTGGACTTTTCGAAGGATTGTCCCATAGAAGAACCTTCTCCTTGAGGATGCATGGAAGACCAACAAGCATGGCCTTTTCCCAAGCCTGTTTAAGCAGCGTCTTGAAAAAGTTGGTGCAGGAAGCACCGAGTCTTGCGGCGGTGAGGACGTTGGAGAAGCGTGCGATTTCTCCCAGAGGATCATTGTCCAAGGTCTCCCAGCCCCGACGAGGAGGAGAACCGCTGGCGAATCCATGGGAGCAGCGACGAACTGCCTTCTCTTCGGGGAGGGAATCTGGCGAGGAGGAGATAAGAGCGTAGTAACCACGTGGCCTCGTCCCTTCCAACTGTAGATCGCTCCTCAAATGAAGGGGTGAGGCTATTATTTACTACTAGTACTAGCATTATGGAACGTTATGGGATTGCATTATACTGTAAATAATAGCACTAGTAAGAAATTTTGGCACTAGGTAGTAGTTTTTGGCGTGGATTAAGAAATTTTGGGTATGTTTTTGCCATTTTTGTACACGCCAACTAGTGTCAAAAACGTCTTACATTATGTGACGGAGGAGTACGTATTCGTCTTGTAGCAGATACCAGACTACTTTTCTCAACTAGTAGTGCGATGTACTGTACTTCTAGTCTAGTCTAGTATAGTGCACCAATTTTGAACTCTTGAATCTCAGGGCCAAGGAGCTACAGTTGGAAGTGGAGGGTAATACTGTTCTCTAGAACCATCGCTGTACTATCAATGTAGGGGAAGTACACCTGCGTAGTGGCCTAGTGGGTACTCTCGGTGCTATATTCAGCAGCTCCTCTCACGTAGGAGTAGCTGGCCTACTCAGCCGCTCCTCTCACGCACACACTAGCAGCCTGTTTATCAGCGAAGATTACTGCGGGGGCAGAACATTTGAGTTATTTGATACAACGAGACTAGGCTATTTGCTTCCATTTGTGGAGGTGTAATGGCTCTCGTCGAACTTTGTTAGTACCTTCTTTATGAATGAGATGAAGCAAAGCTTTTGCCTCCGTTTAAAAAAAACACGTCAAGAGGAATTTCTTTTATAGTAGAGCCGATAATGGAGTAAAGTCCATGTGTGCAACGCCACAAGCTACAGAGTAGTAGTAGAGCACTTTACGTACGGAGCCATATTGCACAGTTCCCAATGCCCCGCCAGGCTTTTCCGGCTCCTCGGGCTTAATTGGGAGGCGCTAGTTTAAATATGCTACTAGCTGATGAGGAAGCTGCAAGCGAGGTGCGGCTAGGGCGAGCACGCGAGCCACGGGATGCTGGCAAGGAAAACCCGTTCACGTGGCTAGGCTGTCCAGTGCACCCAGATTGTGGGGCCGCACATCCGTTCGACTTCAAAACTCAAACTACCCGTGTAAAATATGGCTCGCAGCGAAGTGTAGTAGTACTATTTTTAAAAAAAGGCCGCCGTGCGTTCGGCCGGGATCGAACCCACAAAATGAGGTATACACTCCCGCGACCACTAGTAGTACTCGTTGGAGTACAACACAACCTAGAATCGCCTTTTGTCGCTAGTAGTACGTACATTTCCTTACAAGAAACCCCTAATAATGCAAGAAACCACTAAAATGCCAAGAAACTACTACCACTTGCATACGTGGCATACTTAAGATAAGACTACCTTATCAACCATTGTACATGCTCTTACCAACAAAAATCCTCGAGTGACCTCCTACCTCCAGCCTGTCCACCTAGTCATCCTCGGCCATGGGACGCAGCTACCGCCGTCGGCAGAAGGCGAGGTCAAAACTGCCGGCGGTAAGGAGCCCATGTTGCGGCAGTCCAGATGCCAGCTCCGTCCGGCGCTCGCGGCCGCTAGCTAGCCAAGATAGCTCCGTCCAGCTGCTTGTCTGCAAGGTTTGCTAGCTAGATTGGCACGACAACATGGGTGGCTTGCTTTCATGCCGCCTCCGCCAGTCGGCCATCTGTCTCGGCGAAGGCCAGCGGCGGCTTGCTTGCTCGCTCGTGAGTCACGCCGGGCCAGCCTGCCAACCTGCAAGGGAGGCCAGTAGGGCGTCTGCCCGTCCGTGAGCGGCGGCCAACTCGCTCATCACCGCTGCCATCGATTTAACACGCATCAAGACTGTTTGAAGTAATGTTCAGAAAAATAATGATTTGAGGGTGAATAACAGGATAGAAGGTCGATGTGGGTCCCTCGTGTCAACGATCAAACAAAATGTGTTGGTTTAAGCTGCCTCACAAGACGGACGTGTGGGCCAACCCTGTCATAAATGGGTTTAAACGAACCTAATCGGTAGGAGTACTAGGTAGTAGTTTTTGGCGTGGATTAAGAAATTTTGGGTATGTTTTTGCTATTTTTTGTACAATAGATTCTTCCTAGGGCTGGTTGAAAGTGGTAGTTTTTTGTTAAATACTCTACATATTGTAAGTAGGAGTGAAAGTTAAGCTTTGGAAGCCAATAAGCAAGGCTAGTTACATAGTGCATATGTGTACATGATTGAAAGTAAATATCAACCATGAGTGACTAATATCTTGATGGAAAACTTGAAACTATGGAATACTAGGAAAAAAATGCATGGTTGGAAATACTAGCAATGTTCATGTCCGTTGCAACGAATCATAATTAGAATAATACTTATTCACAAACTTGGTACAAAACACTCTAATTTTGATATACATATGTTTCAATTAGAATATATTCCTTGGGCTGCTTTGGTGAGGTCAGGGAGGGATGTGGTTGGTTTTAAGATACTAATTATGGGTTTTTCTGCAAATTGGTAGACAAGTGGGATGTTGGTGAGAAAAGGCAACAACTTACCTCACAATCGTTAGATGTAGATCTAATGGTCAGAAACGACGGATGGAAGACACACCAAGATCACCAACTTAGTCTTGTGTAGGAGTATTAGCAAGATCCGTGCATTGCACGGAACATCAAGATGCATTTTTATAAAACACTTGTTGTGATTGACCCTTGCGGAGTAATCCCATGTGTAAAAACTAATGATATCTCGAGAAATATGAGATAAGGTGAAGAGGAGGGGTGTGGTGGTGGTTGGTGGTCTGGACCGAGCGGAGGCATGGGGATTGACGACGCCGCAATGCGCCACTAGGCCAGTTTGTTCCAGAGGCTTCCTTTCTTAATTTCTCAACAATGAGGTTTGTTGGAGATAGGGATGAACGAGGGAAGGCCTTGTCTGCAAATGTGGAGAGGGTGCGGTATCTTTTAGTTTAATTTCCATCCGCCGATATAGATCGGACGGTCTATATTGCAAGACGGCACACGTACCATCATCACCACCTCGGTTTTTTATAAGAGAAGAAATATAAGTATGGAGATACAAACGTATTATCGATACTTGCTTCCGTAAACTAGCATCTACATTCTATTCAATGCCTCGGCATGTGGGGCCTTAGCACAATGACTTCTCGACTGTGTAAAACAAAGATTTTCCCGTCACCGACAAGGAGGGGGTGACGGCGGCACGCTTTTTGGCTTGCTCTAGTCCTAGTAGTCATACTAGGTGGTCTAAGCACGTAGATTTATTCTTTTCATGTCTCGTGTTCGCCAGATCGCCACGATTGTTGATGAATAGACGGTAAGTTATTCACGGGGAAACCCTTGATGAGCGTGTTTGCGAGAGAGAGAGAGAGAGAGACAGTGTGCGTGTGCGATATGTTAGAGATTGAGGCAATGATAACAGATTCTTTGTGTCTATGTGTGTGGAGGATAGAGAGAGACATGTACATGGGGCTTTGTGTTGTGTAACGTGGAGACACATATACATAATTAGAGAGTGAGTGTGTGATATACACATGCGGACATGGGGAGAGATGAGGATCAAGATAAATGGGTGTTTGTGCGTGTTTGTGTGTGTTTGTGCACACGTTTGTGTGTGAGAGGGAGAGAGTGTACGTGGAATAGAGAGACCAGTGATGATGTAAACCTAGTATAAGGGAAGGGGGAATGGTGTGACATGTGTAGTAGCGGGATAGCACGGGTGCGGGCTGGGGGAGCAGACTATCTGGAAGAGACATCGAGTGTGTGTGTGGGAGAGGGGTGTGAGCGAGAGAAAGAGAGAGCTAGCGAGAGAGAGAGAGAGAGAGAGAGAGAGAGAGAGAGAGAGAGAGAGAGAGAGAGAGAGAGAGAGAGAGAGAGAGGAGAGAGGGGGAGAGGGGTCGCTTGTGTCCATAAATGGCGATAGATAGGGAGACAATGTTGATGTTGTCTGAAATTGGCCTATGAACGGAGACGCAAGGGAAGCGAGTCATCGTGTGTGTGATAGGGACTTCATGAGAGATCTAGAATAGATGGTGTAGAGAACAATGTGCTAAATCGAGAAAGATTATACATTAGGGAGCTATGCAAAGAGTCACGACATATATGTATGCAGGGAAGGAGTCAAGGGTCCGCATGTGGGAGAGATAGAAAGAGGAGAGTGGTGCACAAGGAGACAAAGTGTGCTTGTTTGCAGTGGGGGTGGTGTGTGAGGTGAGTGCGCGAGAACCACATAACTAGGGAGATAGACGCTTGGGGCTTACGTTTTGTGTCTCTGGGAAATATACACTCTACATAGTGCGTGTGCTTGGGTAAGAGAGATAGCGGAGACCTAGAGAGTGAGGGAAGAGATGTGTGCATGCCCGAGAGACAAAGTGTTAGAGACCTATGTTGGGGTCCGGACTTTACAAGAGAGAGGGTGTTAATGTGCTCGTGTGTTGGTGTTTGGGGAGAGAACGACTTCTCTATGTGTGTGTGTGTGTGTGTGGTGGTGGTGGGGGGGGTTGACTTGAGATAAAGAGTGAGGTGTCTATATTTGAGGGACTTTAGCGTAATTGAGATATTGTGCACTCATGGTTGATCCATTTGTTTCACAGTTTGTACTATGAGATAACGATACTTTTGAACATGCGTGATATACCTTGATGTACCAATTACAAACCTAAGATTGGAATTTTGGAATTCGACTCCATCATTAGCTTTTGTAATTCATTTAAACGGAGGTACATTTTTTAAGCCGGGATTTCGTGATTTCAAATTCATATATCAAACCTAGAGATATACACATACGGGCATGCTCAAACTTTATAATCATCCACTTTATTCATACACATACACATTTTTGCTTTTGTCATCATATTTAGGATAAACACATTTGGAATTTCGTTTGAATTGGACCGTATGATGGTATTTGCTTGTAGTAGCTCAATGATCCATATTTGAATTGAATGGACAATCTAAGTTTCGAGTTGGAGACATTGATTTTCAAAACTTGCACATTTTTTTGGTGTGCAAAATAAACAAATTGTCGGCCATGATATCATAGTCGGCCGTACGAGAGCAGAATACTTATAATTTTAGGAGCCAAAAGCTTTCAAACTTCCGCTCACATCGAAATATCACGCTACCAAAGTTTAGCCTGCGATATTCCTGTTTTACCCCTGCCACATGAATGTAAAAGGGCTGCTTTGGTAACTCCATTGTTTTCCCCTCTTTGCCCCCAACATTCTTCCCAGAGCCCTCCCTTCCCTCCCCGACCCCCAACCACGGCAAGCCGCCGAATCTAGTCCTCCGCCGCAGCGGTGGACCTCACACCCCGCAGGATCTACCTTCCGCACCTTGGAACCCCCAATTGCCAACTCACCACTTCACCGGAGCCGCTTCAACGACTGGCTTGTCCACCGCTCCAGATCTCCTTGACCGCCATCATGGTCCACCGCACCGGATCTGCTTAACCGGCGCCCTCCACCACAGCGTAGGCCCTTCACTGACTCCCTCGTCCGCCCCTTCGCTGGCCCTTCATACAAGCCCTCGTCCGATGCAATAGATCCGCCTCACCGAAAGCACTATACAACACACCCGCCGAAGCCTTCGTCCACTGCACCGGACCCGCTCCACGGATGCCATATTCAACTCCACCAGCCCTACTTTACCGACGCCGCAGCCTCATCAGGTTATTTCGATTTGTACTCCTTCAGTTTATCTCTTTATCATGCAACTGTTCACTTACCACAGATGAGCTTTCTTGTATGTCGACAGGCGCCGCAACCATAGCACCGGAGCAGCTTCAGCAACGGCGACAGCCGGCCCAAACTCAACAGCAACACGAGGACCATAGATGATCCTTAGCTATCAAGTATGACAACGATACCCATACGCCGTCGAGAATCTGGTACTATTATCCAACGGCCGGCGCCTACGTTCACTTTCCTAGCATAAGCACCGCACCTTTGAATTTCTTCAGGGCATCATTCAGTTTTTCATGAGACGCGTTATTCGCTTGCACCTGAGGGCCATACTTCTAGCAAAGGAACATGTTACATGTGTTAAATTACATACCAAAGGCACATATAGTTAATATGCTTTACTTTTGTTCGATGCCACCGTTGGTTCCATCGATCGCTTAATGTTCTCTATGCTTAATTACACATCAGCAAACTAGCATGTGGTTCCGCTGCTTTTTGTTCGCTTTTACCCTACATTTTCTCGATGCTAGCTATTACATCACTGCTCCGAGCCTCTGCTCATTACTTGTTTGTGTGTTCTTGATCTTCCCAAGTTGCATGACTAATTTGATGCTTCTATTAATTATGGAGCTGCCAACCCCATCAAGCAAAATATTTGTTCTTTTGGTGCTGGCACCTCGAACAAGCATAAAAATAGAGGGAAGCAGATATATTGTCGCCTATGCACACACCCTTCTTTCATTAGTTTAGATGAACCATTGATGATCAATTCGACCAAAGCATGCGATTAAAATTAGTTTTACCTAAATAGATGGTGCAGAATAAACTACAACAACTAGATTTGCAACCACG
Source organism: Aegilops longissima (assembly GCA_021605205.1). Taxonomy (NCBI): domain Eukaryota; kingdom Viridiplantae; phylum Streptophyta; class Magnoliopsida; order Poales; family Poaceae; genus Aegilops; species Aegilops longissima. Next base: position 515,759,388 of record CM038682.1, read on the forward strand.
GGATGTCGATGATATCTTCAAAGAACATTGCAACAGCAGCTAGGCTTCACAACAACATATGGTAAGCCGGTGTGTTTTAGTACATGTTATATGTAATGCGAGTGGGATGCTTTCTTGGCTTGTGCCTCAACGTGTAATCCTACCGAATTACAAATAGTTCAGCTTGTCCGCTTTCTTGTATTGCTTGATTCAATGCTTGTTTGTTGTTACGTTATACCGAGTTGGTTAATATGTCGCAAGGCTCGCTGTACTATCGTGATAGAAATGCATTCCTATTTCATTTGAGTCCTTAACTTTTCCTCTCAACTTCATCACACGAATGTCTTCGTAGTTTATATGAGGCCACACTGTTAAGTGCTTTCTCAGATTATTTCAACTGCTTAGATGCCTTGGCAACTTAAATATAGCAGTTGTACACTCCCTTTCAACTTTCATCTTACCATTTTAATTTATTTTCGGCTGATGCTGCTTCAAACCATTTAAATATAGTTTGCCATGCTCGGCAATAATTCGTCCGTGGTTTACCATGTAAGCTTATCGCCTGGATCATACAATAACTATCTCTTACTTATGTCCAAATGAAACCTTTCAGATGCCGCTCACACTAGGACACAATGTACAACCCTGAATCTATTTGTGGAAGCAAAGCGCCATCCATGTTACCAGATGGTAGCAGTTCAGAGGCAACACCGCGGAGAGCAGTCTGAGCACATATATTATAGTGCTTGAGGCTCTACTAGAGGCAGAAAGAGATGGTGTGGCTGCCATGAATGAGGTAATCTTTATCTTGAGGCTGGAAATTACGGAATTAGCGGCACGTATTATGCAAGCAACCCAAGAATTGGGGGAAGTAAGAATGTTGCATTTGAAGACGAAGGAGGTCCTGCTGTTTCTGCTATTTGAGGCCCAAGGTAATCCCGGTTCTTCTTTAGATACCAGTTGAAATTGTCATTAGATTATTGTACTTGCATGTTGTGTCATGTCTCTGAATGGATTATGTTGCAAGACCCCCTATGTTGTCCGGAATTCCATGTTGTCCATGTGTTGTAATGATCTGAATTTTTTAGGCGAGGTAATCCTCAGTACTTGTATGATTGACATAAGGTGAACTGTTTTTCGTGTGAGCATATTGTATTGGATGAAATAACTGTTTGAATCAGAGTGTATCCAACCTACTGCATTCGAAGATCACGGCATTTCTAAATCATAATCATCTATAAAGGTGGAATAAATCTTTGTTGTGGTTTTGAAGAAATAAATAACCAAACGTATAATTATCTGTGGATATTCGTAATCGAATACAGACTAGATTTGAATTTAGTTTGCCAGGTCCCAGGGCAAACGTGAATGCTAATTCTCCCAAGTTTTGAACGAAGCGGCTAAACACACACTATAATTTGTGGGCTTCCCGAAGCAAGTGTTTGCGAGATGGAAATTACTGTCTACCCCTGACACTTGACATCCTTATCGACCGGATTTACACTGCCGTCGATAGGGGTAGACTAGTAACTTCAATCAGACGTGACACGACGGCCTCTGAGCCCATTCAAACACGGTGGGCGCCAAACGTGGGTGGCAAAACATTGATTCAAGCTCGTCCGAAAGACAGGTGTCTCTTCCTCCATTTCCCCATTCATACACGGTGGGCGGCAAAACAAACTCTCCTCGTCCGAAATCGATGTAGGCTAATATTTTAAATAGGGCAGATGTAACTTCCATCGACGTGACACAACCGCCTCTACCTGTCAGCCCGCTCATACACCGTATGCGCCAACCGTGGTGCAAAACACCTCTCCTCGCCCGAAATAGTTACCGGCAAATATTTGGGAGATGCGAGAATACCGCCCTATCCCCAACCGACGCGATGTCTGATATTTTAAACGGGGGATAAGTTCGCAACTTCCCCCCATTTCAGAGAAGCGTGTCTGTAACATCCCAAAATTCTAAATTTTGGAATGTCATAAACAAATAGATAGATTTCATTTGATTGTTTAATTGACTGACTGAAAGTGAGTGAATTTGAAATCTTTTTGAAAGTTAAATGAGAGGGAATAAAAGGACTTTCCCAAACTTTCATTTTTGCTTTTATGATCTTTGGAAATTCAAATTCTTTTCATCACAAAACCCTGGAGAGAAGATGACATGAATTCTTCCATTTATTTAAATGACAAGGGGTGTTGAAAATATTTGAATTTCATTTGAGAATATTTCCAATTCTAAAACTTTATGCAACTCAATGATTTTCACGAGAGAAGATAAAATGACTTCTTCAAATTATATGAAATATGAGTTGGGAGTTTCAAAGAATTAAATTCAAAGTTCTTTTAATTTATTTTCAATTTGGGGTTATTTGGGTTTTATTCAAATTATTTTCTCCAAAAATAAAATATATGGAAAATAGGGTAACATGATTCCCTACATCGAAAATTGGAGAGAAATTAATTTGAAGTCATTTTGGTATTTTTAAAATGATTTTGGTTGGATTTTATTAGAGCATAAGCACTCCTTGTTTTATTGGAATTTGTGTGTATTTTATTTGAAGTTAAAATAATGTTCATGTTGTAGAAAATCTTTTTCTGAAAATTTTGATATATTATATGCCTATATAAAAGTTTTAATTATTTTTGTTTTTATTATTTTAGTTCTGTGAAATTTTGTTTTAAAAACGCGCTTGAGCAGTGCCAGCCCAACACCTCTCTCTCTCTCTCTCTCTCTCTCTCTCTCTCTCTCTCTCTCTCTCTCTCTCTCTCTCTCTCTCTCTGGGCTCTGGCCCACCAGCCCACCACAGCCCAGCCAGTCGCCCTCGATCTCTCAGAGGGAGACCGCTGCCGCCACGATCGCCGCCACCGACCTCGGCGTCCGTGCGGCCGGGCACCACCTCGCCCCTGCCCAAGGCGCCCACCCGCCTCCTATATATAGGCGAGATCCGCCGCCCTCCTCTTCTTTCGCCGCCGCCGTCCGCCTCGCGCCGCCGCCACAGACTTGTTGCCGCCGCCAAGACTTGCTGCCGCCGCCGCTTGAACGCGCCTTGCCGTCGCCGCCGCCGCCTTTCCCCAAGGCCACACAAGACTTGCCTCGACGCCAGTGGAGCCGCCGCCCGTGCCACTCATGAGTTCGCCGAGCCGCCTTCTCACGGAGACGCTGAACTGAACCGCCGATCCCGATTCCATCGCGGTTTTTTTATGGAAAACCGCCTGTCCGAACCGGTTTTATTTTAGAGATTCGGTTTTGTTAAATATATATATATATATATATATATATATATATATATATATATATATATACCCGCTTTTATTTATTTATTATTTAGTTTTGCTATGTAATTAACGCTTTCGTTTAGGTAGATCTAGCTAACGTTTTTAGTTCGTTAGCGTTCGTAGCTTAACGCTCGTTATTTAGTTCTTTTCTTTTTCGTTAGTTTTAGTCGTGACTTCTTTGTAGATATATTATTTACAGATTAGCCCTGTTCTTCAAACAACCATAACTTTTTACTCGTTAGTCCAAATTCAACGAAACCAACGCCACGCCTTCGTTATGATCCCCTCTATCCAAAGAATCCAACTCAAACATGTTTTTGAAAATTTAAAATTTGAATTTGACCAGATTTGAATTTGAACTTCGTTTGATCATAACTTGAGTTTCGTAACTCCGATTTAGTTGATTCTTTTTGCAAATTGAAGCTCTTGACCTAAACTTTCTGATAAGGCCAAATTCACATAATTTTGGTACTGTTAGAAATTGTTTTATGTTGCGAGAGTTATTCGCTTGGTTTTGATGTTTTTCGAATCGTTTTCTTCGTTCTTTCCGATCTTTTGAGTGATTGCTTATGTGTGGTTACTATTGCTTGCTTACGATAGATTGACCGGAGTGTGACGAGTAGAACTATCAAGAGTTTTGAGTACGAATCATCTTCATCAACATTGCAGGCAAGTAACACTTGATCATATCTTTTCATACCCAGTTTTTATGCATTAGCTCAACCCTCCAACATTGCATGATTAGGATGTCATTAATTTGTGGGTTGGGAAGTAGATGATGAGGTAGGAACCTATTGCCTGTTGCTATCAAACCCTTGGGTGTTACTCACGTGTTGCTTATATTGCCATGCTATGCTCAGAGACGTGGTTTGGGTTTGAGAGATATTCACGACAGATGTGAGATTATTAATTAATGGTTTACTTTAAGGTGGCAACTTAAATACACATCTGGGTGGATTGAGGCACCGGGGAACCCAAAGTTGTCTGCTTTATTTTGGAAATCCCGGGTATCCGTGTGATCTTCCTAAGGACCGCCACCTGCACTCAAAGGGAATCGAGACTATTCATGCTAGAAACTTCCGTGCAGCCACAAGCTATTATGGGCTCTAGCATAGTTGAGTAAGTTACGTGAAGCTCTCAAGAGGTAGATCAGCAGGTAGTGGGTTTTATAGGTTTGGTATGATCTATCCGAGTAGAGAGTTAATGTTTCGAAAGATCGTGTCTCGGTCATCCGCTTCTCAAACACCATGCAAGGCGAGAAATCAACGGAGGCGATCGAGTCTTGTGGGGAAAAGTGCAAACCTCTGCAGAGTGTACAATCTAATCATGGTTAGCCGTGTCCCCGGTTATGGACAATTTTGAGTATCTAGTACTTGAGTATTCGCATGTATCTCATCACTCTAAATTAATATTGCTGGGTTGTTAATCACTTTAATTGGGTTTGAGTTTGGGTTATACCTTCTCAATGATGTTTCAACCACCATGATAGTTAAAGTAAAACTTATTCCTTTGATGTAGGGAAAATTGGCTTTTCGCAAAATCTGTAACCATAGAGCTTTCCACCAGCCATATATGCATGTAGTATAGCTTATTCTTTCATTACTCTCTATGTGTTACATTGCCAGATATTCCATGTGTGACCTGCTTGGCTGCAACGCTTCATGTTGCAGATTTTTCGATTTACGAGTAAGTGATACGTTAGGGTTACGATTTCCTATACTCAACTTTGCCGTTGGTGTTGATGGGAATCCACAACCTTGTTGCTTCCGCTATATTTGGATTGAGGTAATAGTATTTACACTACTTTTTACATGTGATTTACCTCTGTTATAAATCCTCGAGTACTTGTGTGTGTCAAAGATACCGATCCGTGGATGACACATAAGCACGTAGACTTGATCCATTCGGGTCGGGTCGCTACAAGATGGTATCAGAGCACATGTTGACTGTAGGACGTGACCCTAGAAACTGACAAGCCCATAGGAAAGATTTTTCTCTACTACTTCATTTTCAAAAAGATCTTTTACCTCTCTTCTCTTCTGAGCTTATTCAAATATTCCCTTTTAGTGAGACCATACCCCTTTTCCCCTTTTGACCACTTGAAGATTTGACTGATGAGACCACTCCAAGGAGACAAGATATCGGACAACTAAGACCATTTGGAATGAAGAGGATTTTACCGTGTAAATGGAAACTACAACTGTTGAAGACTCCGAAGACTAGGAGAATTTGAAGGCTCTGAAGAATTACTAGATCAAGGTGTATCGGAGAACGACTGGAACATGGAGCATTAGAATTCAAAGTTCATCAAGGAAAACCCTAAGGCAGGAGATATCAACTATGGAATGCTAGCCCATGGAAATGACAAGAGCGTAAACACGCTATCCATGATGTTATCGCCGCTTATGCTATTGTCACCGTGTTGAGTTAAGCATGCATATGCATGGAATGATTGATGGTAGAAGGCTGATGGAGAACCTATCGCAAAAGATGCAGTTTAACCTTAGCAGCGACGCTGGATCTGGAGTATTACATCAAGGAGTTTAAGATGGATCTGCGTGAAGTCAGATTTGACAAGGAGGCAATTCATGAAGAATTCAGAACCTGAAACTGAAAGTAGACAAGCCGAGGAGCAAAACCTTGAGACATCAAAGATTTGTCAGAACTGAAGCACGAGAGGATCATCGCTCATATCAAGGTTGATGAAACCAGAAGTTTGGAATGCAACTCGAAAATATTAAAGGACGCCGCGAGACTTCGCGTCAACAGAGATGATCCGCAAAAGAACTTGAGCAGGACAAGCACGATTGGAAGAAGCCATCGGAAACATGAACAAGACTTGAAGAGTTTGATGACTTTGAGATCTATTGACCATTAGAAGCCCAAAACGCCGTTGTACTTACGTTAGATGCGACGATTGTGAGCTGTCATTTGTTTGTTGTTTTTCCGACAGCCACAATAAAACCTGTATTTTCAAAACCATTGTTTGTATTGTGTGCATCCCTCTCTATCTCTCCTATCCCACCCCAAAACCCATGGACCCAATAGATGATGAATGGAGATGAAATCATATTTTCTGACCGATGGGTCAATTGGAGACGGACCGATGGATTGAGAACATGGAAGAATCAAGTGGAGAATAACCCTATAACCGGAAAGGATATGACCCTGCATGCTCTTCAATGCTTTGAAAGAGGTGCCGCTACTTGGTGGAGGATGTACCAAACCATGAATGGATGGCAAGAAGTAACCACTTGGAAAGAATTTAAGTTGACTTTGCCAAAGTCTCGATTTGTGTCCCAGAAATTGGAGCCTTATGAAAATATTATGAAGAAACCTTGTGCATGCAAGCTCTATGGAGAAATAGGACACACCCATAACGAACACAAGGATGAATGCCCAAATTGTGAAGGAAGTCATCCAGCTGAAGAAATGCCCAACTAGGCAGATCACTTGTTTCTTGTGTGAAGGCACTACCCACTACGCTGCTCAGTGCCACATTTACCCCATGGTACAAAGAACCATCCAGCAGAAGAAAGAAGCAATGAAAGGAGCTCTAATGGAAAATTTAAAAGAAACTGTGATGAAGGAAGAGGTGGAGGACACACCCAAAGAAGAACCAATAAAAGCCCGCACCAAGTCATGCTATTCATGCGGAGAAGAAGGGCACATCTACCAGAATTGTTTGAATGGGGATTTAGTAGAATTCCCGACAGAGGAAGTAGAGTATGACCCACAGGAAATAGAAGCCCTGATTGGAATGGAAAGGTCCAGGAAGAGAAGTAGGTTGGATTCCAGGAACAACCCAATTTCTACAAAGAAAGACCTGAGTCATATCACATGTTTCAGTGTGCAAAATTCAGGGCACTACTGATGATTGCCCAAGAGGGAAGATAAGGACCCCAGAGGTTATATAATCACAAGGAAACCTCGATATTTGTCAAGTAATATGTTTCCAGATGAAGCAGACACTTTGCCAGGGATTGTCCCAAAGAGAAGGAGGCTTGTGATAAATAGTTGAGTTTAGTAGTAGTAGTAGTAGTAGTAGTGAGAACAATTCTGTTATATTGAAGTGTTGAGTTGAGGCATGTAATGGTAAAACAGAAGATTGTAATAATTTGAGAATAAATAAAGTTAGCAGTGTTGGTACTGATTTGGATTTTATGAGTTGTTACTCTATGAGGAAAGATGTTGACCATTTTCGAGGATATGAGAAATATGGTCTATGGAAGATTGGAGCATTTTAAGGGTGGTAGTACCCTGTGAGGACGCTTGACCCTGGAAAGGATAATGATGTTCCACGAAGTGGAGTATGGACTTCATAAGTATGAGCTTTTATCTCGGTATGTGGGACATCCCATGAGGATGAAGAGATGAATTACTATTGGATATAAAGGAGGTATGATGTTGGAAATATGGATCAATGGAAATTCCATGAAGAGTCTGAGTAATCATGTCCCCGTTTGGTGCAAATATAAGGAAAAGAGACAGTACATTTGGATGGATTTCAAGTATGCCAGGAAGTTGGATGTTGGGATAATGATCAGTTGCCCAGATGATGTGTTCAAGGATTTTAAGTGATGAGATGGGCCATAACCCACAGGCTCCAGGACCTGCCAGGAAGCAAGCTCACTCTTGAAGGAAAACCCTGGAAGAAGTTACGATTTTATCGACCGACGATTCTATAGGAGTTTACGCAAAACCTGAGAGTTGTTAAGGAACGATAGATGTTGTTTGGCTTGCAGAAATCAATGGATTTTCCGAACTTGTTTCGTCGACAAGAGAAATTCTGCAATGCCTGTGAGAATGACCGAGTGTTAGAACGCGAGATTCGCTAAACCATGTACAAGGTAATGATTTGGGTGCGGGATGGATTGATCACCATACCGACCTACTCTTATTATTCGCTTTGCTATGTGGGACGGTAAATCTGAGTGACTTACCTATAGTAGTGAGACGACGATCAAAACCTTGTTGAACCTTAGAATGGTATAAGCGCTTTCTCGGTACACGGCAGCTTGTTGCCAATCGAGGATATACGGTGAGGATCAACCTGCACTGTTTCTGCAGACAAACCATAAATGGTTGACCACCATGAGATATCGATAGTTGTTTAAAATTGGCACCAGACCCGCCAGCTATGAAGACCCAGTCTCGGAATAACCTTACCAAGAGGAATGGACAAAAGTATTGAGGAAAAGGTTATGCCACTACCTAAGAGCCCGAGAAGGAATTATCCTTACGATCCGAGAAGACCGACAATCACAAGAATAAGGATGGAGTATATGAGTTTTGATGGAACCATAACAATGCTTCTAAGGGTGGTAGCACCCGAGACCCCGAGAGACGATCGATGGATTTCGAGAAGACCCCAAACCCTAACCTATTTCTTCCTAGTTTCTCCGAATCTCGAGGACTAGATTCATTTTAAGGGTGGTAGTTTGTAACATCCCAAAATTCTAAATTTTGGAATGTTATAAACAAATAGATAGATTTCATTTGATTGTTTGATTGACCGATCGAAAGTGAGTGAATTCAAATCTTTTGAAAGTTAAATGAGAGGGAATAAAAGGACTTTCCCAAACTTTCATTTTTGCTTTTATGATCTTCGAAATTCAAATTCTTTTCATCACAAAACCCCGAGAGAAGATGACATGAATTCTTCCATTTATTTAAATGACAAGGGTGTTGAAAATATTTGAATTTCATTTGAGAATATTTCCAATTCTAAAACTTTATGCAACTCAATGATTTTCACGAGAGAAGATAAATGACTTCTTCAAATTATATGAAATATAAGTTGGGAGTTTCAAAGAATTAAATTCAAAGTTCTTTTAATTTATTTTCAATTTGGGGTTATTTGGGTTTTATTCAAATTATTTTTCTCCAAAAATAAAATATATGGAAAATAGGGTAACATGATTCCCTACATCAGAAAATTGGAGAGAAATTAATTTGAAGTCATTTTGGTATTTTTAAAATGATTTTGGTTGGATTTTATTAGAGCGGAAGCACTCCTTGTTTTATTTGAATTTGTGTGTATTTTATTTGAAGCTAAAATAATGTTCATGTTGTAGAAAATATTTTTCTGAAAATTTTGATATATTATATGCCTATATGAAAGTTTTAATTATTTTTCTTTTTATTATTTGGATTGAGGTAATAGTATTTACGCTACTTTTTACATGTGATTTACCTCTGTTATAAATCCTCGAGTACTGTGTGTGTCAGCATACCGATCCAGGGATGACACATAAGCACAGAGACTTGATCCATTCGGGTCGGGTCGCTACAGTGTCCCAAAGTTTGAGATCGCCCCCCCTCCCCTCCATTTCCCCATTCATACACCGTCGGGCGCACGACAACCTCCGCCTCATGGCTAGCCTCCTCCGTCCGCCACCCCATCCTCCACCTTGCCGGAGCCGCTACCCCTACCCCGTCGTCCACTTCAAGAGATGGACATCTCTCATCCACGGCGCTGGACCAGGATCCTTTTATCGCCTCCTCTCGCTTCATCGGCGCCGTCGTCCACCTTGTTGTTGCCACTCCTACGACCGCCTCGTCCACGGCAACAGGATATATCCCCGACCCGGCCGTCTGCCATCTAAAGTCTTCTTCCCAGCCACCGACAGCCATCGCACCCGCAACACCCTCAACGTATCAGCATAGGCCTACACGGCGTCACAAGAGAGGTGGTACTCTTCCATATGTGCTTAAGTTATTGATCTCACCCGGAAAATAGATCGTAATTTGTTTACTGTACTTTTCTTGTCCGTACCAAATCGTAGTGACTAGTTGAAAGCAAACATTGGTTGCGAAGTAGTTTTGTCCGGTTTGCACCTTCACATCCGCCATGGCACGGCCACTATACTCATAAAGCTTATGGTTTCCCCCCTTTATATTCACTACCATCATCGTAGGTGCTTCGTGTCGTGCTAGCACTGCTCCTCAAGACCTCAACCCAAAGCTTACGTGTTCAAATACGAATATGATATGATGCTCATATAACTAAAACAGAGACCTAATGTTCCTATATTCGTTTCGAAAAGCATGTGCGCCACCCACTGGTCCAGCTAGTTCCACTTTCCTGATTTTTCTCTTGATGCTTAGGGTTTTCCCCTTTTATCTACTCTACTATGATCTCCATAGGTGCTTTCTGTCGTACTAGCATTACTCCACCCTTCAAGCTAAACAACACAACACTCAGAATTCGAAAGCTTAGTTGTTCAAATATGATTGTGATATGATACTGATATTAGTTAACCGACACATTTAATTGGTTAGCTAAAGGTCCCACTTGAATTTCCAAATGCATGTCGAGACATATAGATAGACAACATAATTGCATTTCTTTTTCACTTGTTGACCGTACTTTCTTGTCCATACCAAATCTTAGTTGTTATTTCAAAGCAAACATCGGTTGCTAACTACCCTTTGCGCGGTTTGCAGCTTTAGATCTGCCATCCCACTGCCACGGTCAACACTGTACTGATCATGCTTATGTTTTCCCCATTTTATGATGACCACAATCAACCTACGTGGTTCGTGTCGTAATAGCACTGCTCCACCCATCGAGCTAAACAAGCTTAGTTGTACAAATTCATATCTGATATTAGTAAAACCGAGAGATGTTTAATTGGTTAGCTAAATGTTCCTACTTTAGTTTCGAAATGCATGTGAGCCACATATGGAGAGACCAGAAAGAATAGTATTTCTCTGTGCGCTCTGGTTCATCATGGGTGGCCAACCGACATTGTATTGAAACACTTGTAATATCTTCAATTTGCTTGCTCTTCTTTAAGATGATACTCTTCTCTTGCGGCCGACTGGTCAGGTCGAGTTTTTCTCCCTTAGTATATTTTGAATCATCAAAGTCAGTCGACTTGTTCTTCTTTACTATATGTTGAAGCTATCATCTGCAAGTGTCATCACTTCTGGAGCTCTCATATTTTTATTAGTAGGCCACATTATATTAATGCACACAACAAATTACAGCATGCATGGCATCTTTTAAAAGAATTGCAGAGATAGCACAAAGGGGTTTATAGGGAGGCAGTATTGGATTAGAATCACTTCGCATTACAAAGAAAATCTCACTTGTTTTTATGTTTTCATGCATGTCAGATATTGAACATTATCAAAATGAATATGAGAATGGGCGCACGAGAGGAATATTGCGAAACGATCCACTGGCTAACAAACTTGGCATGGTGGAGGATGGCCTATCCTATTCACCCATCAAGGTGCTTGCTCTAACTTTGCAAAGTTGTATTGGTCGCACATATTTTGCATCTGACCTCTTGCATTTCTTCTACTTTGTTACACCATCTGCTCAGTTTAAGCATCATATATGAGTATATGCCATAACTATCCATTTTCTGTACCTATTCCATGTGTCATCACACTATATTTTTCCAGTAAAATGTTGTTCTTTTGTGATAGATGTCCAAAAGGAAGAGGGTGAGTGCAGATCCTCAAGGAGTACAAACTAGGTATTTGGAAAAGGTAGTGGTACCTGTTAAATCAGATAGATCAGCAGCCACGTAAAACACATGCCCAACTGCATTCACACTTTACCCCTACTCCAAAGGCTAAACCCCTATTAGAACTGCTGGGAGCCCAGCGTCAGTACTATCTATGATATCAATTCAAAATTTGAACTCCTAAATTTCTGCTTGTGCCTTATCTTCTCTCTTGTATGAAAACTAATTTCAGATGAATCTCCTTGCTCAAAGGATCATACGATCTCAAAACAATAATGGGCTCAGCATTGCTCTTGTCAAGACTCTCTCCCTTTTGCCTTGTAACGCTGTACTTAATTAATTGCTATTTGATTATGTATCATCACCGCACCGAGCTTCATTATCCTCTGCTTTCTTCCAATATTATTTGATCTATATTTACTCTTTGCAAAATGTAGAATAATGGCAACGCTTATAAAGAATTTTCTTTGGGGAATTTATTGAATTATCCTTTCATCAACTTGGAGAAGGGCTTTGTCCAGCCCGGGTTAACATGTAATGTAAGTTCATCCTTCTCAAGCCTTCAAACTTTGTTCTAGTATATATTTGGATAGGCATCATTGCCTCCACTGCTGTTTGCTTTGCTGTTTACATCTGATTGGATGTTTGCAACAACTACCAGTTTCAAATTGTAGTTGTAAAAACATGTTCCTTATGCAGAACAGATCCATTTATTTGCTTATATAATTGTGAAACCTATTACGTGTCTCCTTGTTTCTCTTTCAGAGTCGTATCTCTTACGCCAGGCAGAACTTTACGGAAGATAGTGAGCCAAACCATCTTGAGGACAGCGAGATGACCCCAAGGTCCTGCCTTGATGAAGACAGTGAGTTGAAGCTACTCACTAGCAGGTGTGAGACAACCTCTGTGCAGTCGCTGCCTCAATCAGTTCGACTTCTTAAGTCTCAACTTAAAGCGGAAAGGCTTGCTTCAGCTCAGCTCCGACTTGAAGTCAAAGATGCAATGAAGATGTCAGAGGACTGCCGTGCACACCATCATGCCTTAAATCTAGTGTTGATGCATCTATCGCTGACACAATCGAGGTCTACTCAGCTTCTTCACTGTTTGGGGGTCCGACCGCCGTGCCTAGTGCCTTCAAGTGCTCTTAGTTTTGTATATTCTTTTGTTGGCGCGCTTATTTGCAATCGGTGGCGAACTTTGATGCCCAAAGGATGTAATATGTGTGATAGCCGTGATAGCCTAGCGTAAGTTGCTTGCTTATTTATTTCCTTGTTGTCTTGTTTATTTGTTTGCTTGTAGTCATTGCGCTTCTTTTTCCGCGGTTTGCTAGTGGCGCAATAACCTATTTTTAAAAATAGGCCACAATAACCATGGGCTAATATTTACCGTAGTGACACGGGCCTCCTACGGGTCAGAAACAAGGGCCTTCTACGGGCCGTAGAAACAATGGGCCTTCTACGGGTCAGAGAAACAATGGGCCTTCTATGGGTCGATCATCAATGGGCCTTATATGGGCAAGATGATCGATTGGCAAACATGGGCCAATAACAAAGTCAGATTATGGCCGTAACGGGCTAGAGTTGGAATCGCCCATTCATGGGCCAACCATAACGGGCCATCGTTAATAGGCCGATTTCATGACGCTATGAAAACGCCCAACGTGTTAACGAACCACAAACGGGCCGATCAGAACCACGGGCTGAATTTGGCCCATAAGCGTAAAATGACAAGAACGGGCCGTAAGTAAACGAATCGCCGAAATGAGCCCAAGAATAAATGGGCTCGAGAAGGCCGAAGATAACATGGGCTGAAACGCCCAACGGAATAATGGGCCCTTAATGGGTATAAAGTGATACATCGCTCATTACGGGCCGCCACCACGGCCGTTAATGAGTGTAAAGTAATACATCGCTCATTATGGGCCGCCACCACGGGTCGTTAATAGGCCAAGAGTTACATAGGGCCTCATATGGGCCGAAAGACGTCATGGGGCATACATGGGCCAGAAGTGAAAACGGGCTGGAATCATATTGGGTGGCCCAGATGACGGTACTGGGCCTAATTCGGATAGGACGTAACGGGCCTTGGGTTAGCGGGCTGTAAATGGGCTATATGCGAACAAGCCATTAACAGGCTTTACATGGGCCGACCCGCCACCTTTTGACCAAGTCAAACGGGTCGGCCTTTTTACGTGAATGGGCCTCTGTTAGGCGTGCACGTGTCGACGTATCATAGGCGCCTTCATCCAATGAGTGGATGACACCTGTATTCAACGGTTAGTCGACACGCAGTTTCCTCCACCAATGATGATTTTACACGTGGAAAATCCCCATTGGTCGGGCTGTTAACGGGTTATCGGATCCAAAACCCGACCCGATAGCTTAACGGCGTTCGCTACGATGGATGCCACGTGTCGGTCACCCTTGAGGAAAGCACTTCGGACGCCGCGATTTATCGTCATGGAAGTGGACACTTCCGTGATGATAATTTTGGTAATGTCATGGAACACTTCTACGACAGCACATGTATGACTATCTTGATTTTGTCATAAATTTGTCATGGATGTACATGCATGACAAAAAACACGACCTACTGTGACAAAAACGTATCATCACGGAAGTGTATTTTTTTGTAGTGTAGGGCGTGCCCCCTAACTCGTGGGCCCCCTCGAGCTCCTCCGACCTCAACTCCAACTCTATATATTTGCTTTCGGGGAGAAAAAAATCAAGGAGAAGAATTCATCGCGTTTTACGATACGGAGCCACCACCAAGCCCTAAAACCTCTCGGGAGGGCTGGTCCGGAGTCCGTTCGGGGCTTCGAAGAGGGGGATTCGTCGCCGTCGTCATCATCAACCATCCTCGATCACCAATTTCATGATGCTCACCGCCGTGTGTGAGTAATTCCATCGTAGGCTTGCTGGACGGTGATGGGTTGGATGAGATCCATCATGTAATCGAGTTAGTTTTGTTAGGGTTTGATCCCTAATATCCACTATGTTCTGAGATTGATGTTCCTATGACTTTGCTATGCTTAATGCTTGTCACTAGGGCCCGAGTGCCATGATTTCAGATCTGAACCTATTATGTTTTCATGAATATATGTGTGTTCTTGATCCTATCTTGCAAGTCTATAGTCACCTACTATGTGTTATGATCCGCAACCCCAAAGTGACAATAATCGGACCACTCCCGTGATGACCATAGTTTGAGGAGTTCATGTATTCACTATGTGCTAATGCTTTGTTCCGTACTCTATTAAAAGGAGGCCTTAATATCCCTTAGTTTCCATTAGGACCCCGCTGCCACGGGAGGGTAGGACAAAATATGTCATGCAAGTTCTTTTCCATAAGCACGTATGACTATATTCGGAATACATGCCTACATTACATTGTTGAATTGGAGCTAGTTCTGTGTCACCCTATGTTACGATTGTTACATGATGAACCGTGATCCGCATAATTCTCCATCACCGATCCAATGCCTACGAGCTTTTCACATATTGTTCTTCGCTTATTTACTTTTCCGCTACTCTCATTATAATCACTACAAAACACCAAAAATATTACTTTTGCTATCATTACCTTTTGTTATCAAGTACCACTACTATCATATTACTTTGCTACTAAATACTTTGCTGCAGATATTAAGTTATCCAGTGTGGCTGAATTGACAACTCAGTTGCTAATATCGAGAATATTCTTTGGCTCCCTTGTGTCGAATCAATAAATTTGGGTCGAATACTCTACCCTCGAAGAATGTTGCGATCCCCTATACTTGTGGGTTATCAAGACTATTTTCTGGTGCCGTTGCCGGGGAGCATAGCTCTATTCTTTGAGTCACTTGGGATTTATATCTGCTGGTCACTATGAAGAACTTGAAAGACGCTAAGACAACAATTTATCCCTCAACTACGAGGGGAGGTAAGGAATTGCCATCTAGCTCTGCACTTGATTCACCTTCTGTTTTGAGTAAGCTTGTGACACCTAAACCTGCTTCTACTATTCTTTCTGATATGTCGCATGTTATTGATGATGCCACTTCTGCTATGCATGATACTTATGATGAAACTACTTCTATGCTTGATACTACTGTGCCACTTGGTGAATTTCTTGATGAACAAATTTCTAGGCACTACTAGGGAAAAGCATATACACAGAATCTTACCAGCAGCGCACCACAAAATACCACGCTGCTGCTACTTAGCAGCAGCGCGTGTTAGAGAAACGCTGCTGACGACAGAAAATAGCAGTAGAGCGCGTCCACCACAAACAGACTATCGCTATAATTGCCATGACCTCGCCCGCTAGTTATAGCAGTAGCACTCTATACTAAACCGCTACTACTATAGAAATTAGCAGCAACACTCTTATAGAAAAACCGCTCTCGCTAAGATCAGCCCACAAGTTTAGTCCCACCTCCTCTCGTGAATGTGGTGTTTACCACCTTAAATATGTTATTTCAAACTACCACAACCAGTTGGTCTTCACTGAACTCTATGTGTAAATTTAGGTCAGAATATGAGTCCTCTCCGTTCCTACCGGATAGGACTCATATTGACAATTCAGATTGTACACAAAAGATCATTGATGGCCAATGTATTTTTTGCATTGACGTATTTTTGTATAGTTACACTTAGCAGAGCGGTTTATGTGCAAGGCGCCATCGCTATTCAGATTAGCAGTAGCGCTTTTGGCAAACGCGCTGCAACTATCCCTACCTTATCCCCACGCACACGACCGCCCTCATTCACACTCTCACTCGCCTGCGTGCCGATAATCTGCGTCAGGCGTCGTCGCCGCCGCCGCCGCCTTCATCCATCCGCCGAGGTACTCCTCCTTCCGTCCCTCCTCCTCCTCATCGCACATCCTCCTCTCTCATGCCGCCTGTCCCTCCTCCGCTGCCCTCCTCCTCCTCTCTGGCCGCCTCCTCCTCCTCCGCCGGCAGCCTCCTCCCACCGCCTCGACCTCGCCGCCTAGCTACCTCTCCGTCGCCTCACCCCCTGCCACTAGTTAGTACTAGATTTAGTAGTTGTAGATGTTAATTTAGGTTCATAGCTAGTACTAGATATTGCTTAGTTAGTACTAGATTTTTAGTAGTAGTAGATGTTAATTACTAGTAGTGATGGTACTAGTTAACTAGATGTTGCTTAGTTAGTACTACATTTTTAGTTGTAGTTGAACTAGTTTACTAAGTAAATTAATATAACTAGTTGAACTACTTTATTTTTAGAAAGAACTAGTTTTTTCTATTTATAGTAAGTTTATATTTAGTAAGAACTAGTTGAATTAATAAAACTAGTTGAAAATGTCATATTTGTTGTTATTTTTAGTTTAAGCAATTATTCGGGATGTATTAGTGATAACTTATATTGTTTCTCAGGTGAACACCGTCGTCCCCGTCACCGACCCCCTCCGACATCCCCGTCACCGACCCCCTCCGACATCCTCGCCGTTGTCCCAGTCACCGACCCCCTCCGACATCGAGGTGAGACCAGCCAAATATCCTTGTATAGCTTGTGTTGTTGCTCAAATAGGATATGTGGTTGCCCAAGTGGCCGTTTATGTTCAGTTTACATCTCCGAGTGGCCTATGTTTTGCCTGAGTGTTGATTAATTTCCGTTCCGGCAAATTTCAGGCACTCGATATGTCCTTTTTTAGCAAAGGTCATGCCGGATTTTTTCGTGAATTCTGGCATGACTTGTGCTAGAATATGTACAAGTTTAATCTTTGAATTATGAACACAGAAATGTCGACTCGGACGATTTACGCCTCCCGGGGAGTGTAGCTGGTGCCACGACGATCGAGGTATGTGCGACGGGTTCGCTCAGCTGGACGAAGATCGGCGCTTCAAAGATTAAGCTCGAGGAGACATTCGATTGTGAAACGGTACGCAACAACGACAAGTGTTTTTTTCGTAATTAAGCATGACTTCAACTATTTCAACGTCTAATTTTCATCTTTTACAATTCGACTAGCTTATCCCATGCCATGCAAGACGCTATGTCTTGGAGAGGATGGGTTTTGAATACCATGAAAATTTTGAAACAAAGAAAATACACCTAAGGACCCATCATGATATGGATTTTGAAGTAAATCTGTGGAATGCTCAGAGCGTAACCCATTTTGGTTGCCAAAATTGGGAAGCACTTTGCAAAATGTATGGTTTTTATGAGGGTATGATTGTCACCATGGATCTTGGTGATCCTGACATCGAGCAAGACAATATGGACATTTGGGTCCTTGTTGATACGCTTACGATTCTACCGCAATGTGAGTTTCTCAAACATAGTTATTAACTAATTTATATTGTTTATTTCAAAATTGTTGATAGCTTATTTCCATTGACAGCTTATTTTGAATCTTCACGAAATGTGCGTAAGATGGTAGACAAAACCCAATACACCGATGGTCTCAATTAACGATAAGGAGAAAAATCATCTGATTGCTTATTGTACTTTCTTTGAGAATTACAATACCTATTATCGAACTCCTCCAAATTATGGTGAATACGTGCCACTAGTGCACGTGTTGAACCACGATAACTTCTATGGAGATACCCGGTAAGATTTTTTACTATTACGACATCCGTGCATCTTTTGCATACTTCCAAAACTAGTACATCATTGCTAACTACGGTTATTACTATGTTTTTCAACAGAAAATCCCGATGGATTGTGTGCCTCATCCGATGTATTACAATGGTCGCTGAAGTTCTGAACATACAGCCAGTGTCATCCTACGGATCTCACTGTGCATATCGGATTTCAAAAACCGTGAACACATGCTAATCAAAGAATGGAAAAATGTTTGGACATTCACAAGGAGGTTCTTGGAAGTAACATTGCTTAAAGGCAAGAATTGGAGACAGGATAATCTCCATTCTCCATAATGGAGAGTGAGGGCTATCTTGTTTTTTGCTATTTTACTTAGAGAATATAGTAGCTCCTAAGAGAATGTAGTAGGTCCTATGAGGTACAATATGTTTATTATGTGATACAATGTGTTAGAGTTGATGATGAGGAGTACTTGTGATTACGACTAGTCCCAATTTGTTATGTGATGTCTCATTGATGAAAACGATGATCTTGAGGTGTTATATGACAATGATGTATTATGATGATAAGTTGTTAATGATATGATATGATATTTATTATATCATTGGTGAAAGAATCATGATTAGTTTCAAGTGGATGTCCATCCACTTGAAACTAGTCCACGGTTGTTTCACCTACTCATTATGATGTAAAAACAGTCTCTAAATTCCTGTTGTATGAAAAATTGTGTAAAGGTGTATGAAATACAACATGAAATAAAAAAAAATACTAAATAATAGTAGTAGCGCGGGCAAGGAGGAGCGCTACTACTAATTACCAGCAGCACTGCTCAAGAGAAGCGCTACTACTAGATCATTTTAGCAATAGCTGGTCCAGCGCCGCCATCGCTAAGCTTTAGCTGTAGCGCCTTATCAGTAGCGCTCCTGCCCGCGCTACTAATAGGCCTAAAACCCGCGCTGCTGCTAGGCTTTTCCCTAGTAGTGAGGGCTAGAGAGAAAGAAATTAGTGAAACTGATTATATTGATGAAAGTGATGATGAATACTTGCCTGTTATTCCTGAGGGTTATGTTTTTGATAAAGAAGCTTCTTTAGCTATTTTAGCTTGCAAAGATAGATATGAGCTCAAGAGATTATTAGCTAAATGGAATCAGCAATCTCTTAATGATAGAATGAGACCTGACCCTGCTTTTGCAACCTCACCTATCTGTGTTACCGATAAGGATTATGAATTTTCTGTTGATCCTGATATAATTACTTTGGTTGAATCTGATCCTTTTCATGGTTATGAATCTAAAACTGTTGTGGCACATCTTACTAAATTAAATGATATAGCCACCCTATTCACTAATGATGAGAGATCTCACTACTTTTATATCCTTAAAATATTTTTGTTCTCATTAAAGGGTGATGCTAAGATATGGTTTAATTCCCTTGATCCTGGTTGTGTGTGTAGTCCCCAGGATATGATTTATTACTTCTCTGCTAAATATTTCCCTGCTCATAAGAAATAAAATACTTTGAGGGAAATATACAACTTTGTGCAAATTGAAGAAGAGAGTCTCCCACAAGTTTGGGGGAGGCTTCTCAAGTTACTTAATCCTTTGCCTGATCATCCTCTCAAGAAAAATGAAATATTTGATATCTTTTACAATGAACTAACCGATGCTTCCAGAGATTACCTGGATAGGTGTGCTGGTTCTGTTTTTAGGGAAAGAACACCGGATGAAGCTGAAATCCTATTGAATAATATGTTGACAAATGAAAATAATTGGACACTTCCTGAGCCAGCTCCTGAGCCAGTTCCTGAGCCTATTCCTAAACCAACTCCAAAGAAGAGAGGTGTTCTATTTCTCAGTCCTGAAGATATGCAAGAGGCAAAGAAATCTATGAAAGAAAAAGGTATTAAAGCTGAAGATGTTAAGAATTTACCTCCTATTGAAGAAATACATGGTCTTAATCTACCGCCTGTTGAAGAAACATATGATCTTAATCCATTACCTATTGAAGAACCTCATGGTCTTGATAACCCGACACAGGTAGTAAAGGTAAATTCTCTCTATAGATATGATAGAGCTGAAATCCCTCCTATTAAAATTGCTAGCCAATGCTTGCATGAGTTTGATAACTTTATAGTTAAGCAAGAAGATTTCAATGCTTATTTTGGTAGATAATTAAAACAAAATGCTTATATGATTGAACACTTGCGTAATTACATGGCTGATGTTAGAGGTGAACTTAAACTCATTACTAAACATGCTTCTATGGTTACCACTGAAGTAGAACAAGTGCTTAAAGCTCAAAATGATTTGCTCAATGAAATGAATAGTACGAAAAATGATTATGCTGTTAGAGTGGCTACTAGAACTGGTAAGATGACTCAGGAACCTTTGTATCCTGAAGGCCAAGATTCTCAGAGAAATAATATTGATGCACCTAGTTCTTCTAAAAAGAACAAAAAGAAAAATGATAGGACTTTGCATGCTCCTAGTGAACCTATTGCTGAACCACCTGAGAATCCAAATGATATTTCTATTTCTAATGCTAAAACACAATCTCGTAATGAACATGAACCTAGTGAAAATGTTAATGAAGATGTTCATGATGATGCTCAACCTAGTAATGATAATGATGTAGAAATTGAACCTGCTGTTGATCTTGATAACCCACAATCAAAGAATCAACGTAAAGAAAGACTTTGTTGCTAGGAAACACGGTAAAGAAAGAGAACCTTGGGTTCAGAAACCCATGCCTTTTCCTCCCAAACCATCCAAGAAAAAGGATGATGTGGATTTTGAGCGCTTTGCTGAAATGGTTAAACCTATATTTTTGCGTATGCGTTTGACTGATATGCTCAAAATGAATCCTTATGCTAAGTCTATGAAAGATATTGTCACTAATAAAAGGAAGATACCGGAAGCTGAGATTTCCACCATGCTTGCTAATTATACTTTTAAGGGTGGAATACCAAAGAAACTTGGAGATCCAGGAGTACCTACTATACCATGCTCCATTAAAAGAAATTATGTTAAAACTGCTTTATGTGATCTTGGAGCCGGTGTTAGTGTTATGCCTCTCTCTTTATATCGTAGACTTGACTTGAATAAGTTGACACCTACTGAAATATCTTTGTAGATGGCTGATAAATCAACTACTATACCTGTCGGTATTCGTGAGGATGTTCCTGTTGTGGTTGCAAACGTTACTATTTTAACGGACTTTGTTATTCTTGATATTCCCGAGGACGATAGTATGTCTATTATTCTTGGAAGACCCTTTTTGAATACTGCAGGGACTGTTATTGATTGCAACAAAGGCAATGTCACTTTTCATGTTAATGGTAATGAGCATACGGTACACTTTCCGAGGAAACAACCTCAAGTTCATAGTATCGACTCTATTGGAAAAATTCCATCGATTATATTTGGAGGTTTTGAATTTCCTCTTCCTACTGTCAAGAAGAAATATGATATTCTTATTATTGGGGATGTGCATATCCCCATTGAGGTAACATGTTGTTATTCAAATTTCTCCTGCTCCATGATTATTCGAATGAGTTTGTTAACAAGACTTGATCAACCTTGTTAGTGGATTCCTTTTGATGAGCATGAGATGGATGAAACTAGAAGGCACAACCTTCTGTACCCTCTTTCTACTTTCTATTATTTAGTTGAAATAAAGTAAAAATAGTATTTTTCTGTCTGTTTTTTGATTTATCCGTGCAATATAAAAATACCCCGAAAATAAAAGTTCTCCAAATGCCCTGAAAATGGAATATGATTTTTTCTAGAATATTTGAGAATTTTTGGCACTGAGAACACAGCAGGAGGGGCAAGCACCTGGCCACGAGGGTGGAGGGCGCGCCCCCTGCCTCATGGGCCCACGGTGGCCCCCCTCCACTTATTCCTGCACCCATACACTCCTTCTTCCTCCCACAAACACCAATATCCAGCTCAAGCACAAGTTCTAGCTCATTTTGCTGCGATTTTCGATCTCCTTGCTCAAAGCACCTCTCACAAAACTGCTTGGGGAGATTGTTCCTTGGTATGTGACTCCTCCATTGGTCCAATTAGTTTTTGCTCTAGTGCTTTATTCATTGCAAATTTGTGCTGCCTAGGTCACCTTGTTCTTGAGCTTGCATGTCAAATTTATATGGTTCCTAGTAGTTCTAATGCATGATATAGTCTCTAGGCATTTGTAGGAGTAGTTGCTATCAATTTTATTGAGGTTGGTTCACTTTTGTTTGAAGTTACTAAAAATTTCAGAAT
Source organism: Aegilops longissima (assembly GCA_021605205.1). Lineage (NCBI taxonomy): Eukaryota > Viridiplantae > Streptophyta > Magnoliopsida > Poales > Poaceae > Aegilops > Aegilops longissima. The sequence goes on from CM038682.1 coordinate 515,781,946, forward strand.
ATTTCAGAAAATAATAAAGAGATTTTTGAGGGGCTCGTCGAGCCGAAGCTCGAAGGAAAAGCAAAATGAAGAAGCACAGAGGCCCAAATATAATTTGGCTCGCACCGCGGAGGTACGGCCGTGTGAATGGCCCTCCGATGATTTCTTGAGAAAAGCCGGGATTTATGATGATTTCTATTCATTGGCTGAGAATGCTGGCCTCACCGACTTCCTCCGCGACCAACATCATCAGTATCTCTTACTCACCAATACTTTTGTGCAAAACTTCTACTATTTTCCTAAAGAAACACCTCCTTCAGTAGAGTTTCATTTATATGATGTTGTTAAGAAGATGCCACTAGATGAATTTTCCGAGGTTTGCAAAATACCCTTCGAGGGTACCTTAGATGAACCACATCGCAAAGATGTGGACGGGTTTATTGACACCATTACTGTGGGGGAAACCAGGAAGGTTTCCGATGCAAGAATCACTAGCATACATTTTCCTGTTTTACGCTACTTTCCCATATTTGCTAGTCGTTGCTTAATTGGTCGCGGAAACTGTAGAAACCTTAGTGTTCCTGAAATTATCATTTTGCTCCATGGTTTATATTCCGATAACAGTGTTAGTATGGGCGGTATTATTGCTAAACGGTTAAGTCTGAACCATACTAAGGGTCCCATCTTTGGAGGTATTTATGCTTCACGCCTAGCTGCGCATTATAACATACCTATTAGGCTCTATGAGAAAGAAGAAAAATTGTTGCCCAATGCTTATTTAAATTATAAGAGTATGTTGGCGCATGATTTTATTGTTAAGAATAGGGAAGGGGAGCTTAAATACAAATTGTTCTTTGATAAACATCACCTTGAGACTATTACCTTGCCTGCTCCTTCCTTGTTTAATTTATCTAAAGGTCCGTATCTCGTTCCGTGGGCGGCCATTCAAGCTTACCGGAACCCTACACCAGCCCCGGAGCCGGAACCACAATTTGAGCCTCCACGACAGTCAGATTACTTTTGGGATCCGAGATGACTGCCACCAAAGGCGCCGAGTCCTCTTCATCTCAAGACGACCCCAGCTACACCTACGGGTATCCGCCAGGCCATCCGTGGCAATGAACCAACTTAGGCCAAAAGCCTAAGCTTGGGGTAGTACGTATTTCCCACTAACATTACATTTATGTTTGCGCACACTCATTGCTAGATGTCGGTGCTCATACTCTTTCATTGTACTATTCATGCTAGTTTATTTTCTTTTTCTTGCTTTCTTCTTGTGTGTTTGTTAAACCTTAAGAAAAACAAAAAAAATAGTGTAGCTTTTATCTAGTTTAATTTTCTTGCCGTAGTAGTAATAATTAAAAGAAAACCCAAAAAGATTTCCCGTTCTTCTTTTGCTTGTTGGGAGCTTTCCCGTGTAAATAGTTATCTTTTTTCTTTTCTTTGGGGGTCGATAGGAGAAGACCATGATTAAATTGTTGAAGAGGCTCTTATATGCTTTATTGTTGATTTAACCAAAAGCCCATATTGCCTTGTCTTCTCCTGTTTATTGAATGCTCGCAGATTCCAGCTTAGTCCAATGCACGTGCACTCTTATTATTATTCACATCGCTCGTCGTGCAAGTGAAAGGCAATTATGACGATATATGATGGACTGACCGAGATGAGAAAAGCTGGTATGAACTCGACCTCTCTTGTTTTTGTAAATATGATTAGTTCATCGCTCTCGATTCAGCCTATTATGAATAAACATGTTTGCAATGACAATTAGAGATCATAGTTGCTCGTGGCATGCTTGATTAGCTATGAGTTATAATGGTTTACCTTGCGTGCCAACATGCTATTAAAATGGTTGTGATGTGGTATGATGGGGTGATATCCTCCTTTGAATGATTTAAGTGACTTGACTTGGCACACGTTCACACATGTAGTTGAAACAAAATCAACATAGCCTTCACGATATTTATCTTCATGGTGGATTATATCCTACTCATGCTTGCATCCAATGTTTATTAATTTTAATGCATGTTCATGACTGTTGTCGCTCTCTAGTTGGTCGCTTCCAGCCTTTTGCTAGCCTTCACTTGTACTAAGCGGAATACTGCTTGTGCATCCAATCCCTTAAACCCCAAAGTTATTCCATATGAGTCCACCATACCTTCCTATATGCGGTATCTACCTGCCGTTCCAAGTAAATTTGTATGTGCCAAACTCTAAACCTTCAAATAAACATTCTGTTTTGTATGCTCGAATTGCTCATGTATCAACTAGGGCTACCCTTATCTTCCATGTTAGGCAGGTTATTCTCAAGAGGAGTGGACTCCACCTCACTCACGAGAAAATGGCTGGTCACCGGATACCCAAATTCCATGCTTTATGCAAACTAAATCGAATAATTGCAAACAAAACTCCCCACAGACTGTTGCTAGTTGGAGACACTCGTTGTTTCGAGCAAGTCATGGATTGATGCTTGTTGGTGGAGGGGGAGTATAAACTTTACCATTCTGTTTGGGAACCGCCTATAATGTGTGTAGCATGGAAGATATCGCCATCTCTTGGTTGTTATGTTGACAATGAAAGTATGCCATTCAAAATATTATTTATTTCCATTTCAAAACCGAGCTCTGGCACCTCTACAAATCCCTGCTTCCCTCTGTGAAGGGCCTATCCATTTACTTTTATGTTGAGTCATCACCCTCTTATTAAAAAGCACTAGCTGGAGAGCACAACTGTCATTTGCATCCATTAATATTAATTTATATTGGGTATGACTATGACTGGATCTCTTTTACCATGAATTACAATGTCAAGTCAGTCCTTGATCTTTAAAGGTGCTCTGCATTTATGTTTTGCGGTCTCAGAAAGGGCTAGCGAGATACCATCTTGTTATATCATATCATGATTGTTTTGAGAAAGTGTTGTCATCCAAGATTTATTATTATGACTCGCTAGTTGATTATGCTATTGATATGAGTAAACATGAGACTTAAGAGTTATTGCAAATGTGGTTAGTCATAATCTTTGCTGAAAACTTGAATGCTGGCTTTACATATTTACAACAACAAGAGCAAACAGAGTTTGTAAAAGTTTTTCTTTATCACTTTCAGTTTATCAACTGAATTGCTTGAGGACAAGCAAATGTTTAAGCTTGGGGAGTTGATACGCCTCCGTCAGATCTACTTTTCCAAACACTTTGCCCTTGTTTTGGACTCTAACTTGCATGATTTGAATGGAACTAACCCGGATCGACGCTGTTTTCAAAAACTTTCCATGGTGTTATTTATGTGCGAAACAAAAGTTCTCGGAATGACCTGAAACTCCACGGAACGCCTATTTGGAAATAATAAAAATCCTTGCAAAGATGACGACCAGGGGCCCACACCTGTCCACGACGGTGGGGCGCCCTCCCCCTAGGGCGCGCCCCACCTCGTGGCCCCCGAGCTCCTCCGACCTCAACTCCAACTCTATATATTTGCTTTCAGGAGAAAAAATCAAGGAGAAGAATTCATCGCTTTTTACGACACGGAGCCGCCGCCAAGCCCTAAAACCTCTCGGGAGGCTGATCTCGAGTCTGTTCGGGGCTCCGGAGAGGGGGATTCGTCGCCGTCGTCATCATCAACCATCCTCCATCACCAATTTCATGATGCTCACCGCCGTGCGTGAGTAATTCCATCGTAGGCTTGCTGGACAGTGATGGGTTGGATGAGATCCATCATGTAATCGAGCTAGTTTTGTTAGGGTTTGATCCCTAGTATCCACTATGTTCTGAGATTGATGTTGCTATGACTTTGCTATGCTTAATGCTTGTCACTAGGGCCCGAGTGCCATGATTTCAGATCTGAACCTATTATGTTTTCATGAATATATGTGTGTTCTTGATCCTATCTTGCAAGTCTATAGTCACCTACTATGTGTTATGATCCGGCAACCCCGAAGTGACAATAATCGGGACTACTCCCGGTGATGACCATAGTTTGAGGAGTTCATGTATTCACTATGTGCTAATGCTTTGTTCCGGTACTCTATTAAAAGGAGGCCTTAATATCCCTTAGTTTCCATTAGGACCCCGCTGCCACAGGAGGGTAGGACAAAAGATGTCATGCAAGTTCTTTTCCATAAGCACGTATGACTATATTCGGAATACATGCCTAGATTGCATTGATGAATTGGAGCTAGTTCTGTGTCACCCTATGTTATGATTGTTACATGATGAACCGCATCCGGCATAATTCTCCATCACCGATCCAATGCCTACAAGCTTTTCACATATTGTTCTTCGCTTATTTACTTTTCCGTTGCTACTGTTACAATCACTACAAAACACAAAAATATTACTTTTGCTATTGTTACCTTTGTTACCGTTACCACATCTATCATATTAGCCCCCGGGCCCAAGGCATGCTCGGACTTGGCTTTGAGGCGAAGCCAAAGGGCAAGCGCGGAGCGCCGCGTGCCCCAACAGCCTGCGGCCTTGGTCGATGCGTGGCGGTTGATTGGACGTGGGCGTCTCCGCTTCCCCACGCTGCCTCGACAACTGCCCGATTTGATGAGTCCCTGTTGCATGCAAAAAGGGTTATCATTACCTGCGATCGTGGGGGTCGACGGTTGGCCTCCCTTGGGTTATAAATAAGGAGGGGGGCAGAGCCCCCGTCGCCCATCTCTTCCTGCTCCGCTTGCTCCTTCTCCCTTGCTCCATTGCTAGCAGCGGCATCCATGGCGCCTATTTTTGGAGGTTTTCGGCCGCAGAGAAAGGAAAAGCTCCCTCGGACGAGCTCAGGCCGCTTCCACCAAAGAAGAGGCTGAGCCACCGCCGCGACGTGGTCGTGAGGCCGGAGGTGACGAGGCCTTGGTACGAGCGACCTCCTCCCGGGTACCCGCTGCCTTTGTACGCCCAAGCTGAGGGCTCTGGAGGAAGAGGCGACGAGCGCCGCCACCCGCGCCGGGGCCGCGGCCGCAACGCCGGGGCGACGCACACTGTCGCCCCAGGAATCCACGCCATTGACTCCTCGCGTGAGCTCGGCGCTGTGGGCGGCGATGCCTCTGCGCACTTGGATCTGCTTCCGTCAGTTCTTCTCCGCCGAGATGCCGCCGAGGGGCCCTCTGGAGCTGTGGCTGCAGCACGCCGACTGCGACACCCCGGCGACCGGAGCGGAAGTTGAAGTCGTCTCCTCGGGCAAGATCTTCATGACTCGAGGCTGGGGTGAGGTCGCCCTGGTTTGCCGTGCAGTAGGCGCCCTTGCGATCCACTCTGAGTACGACAGCGCCTCGACCATGCTCTTCAAAGTCTTCAATGCGGAAAGCCGCCGCTTGGAGTGCTGCCCGGTGCAAGGTAGTCAGGATCGCCCCGCCAGCGGTCCCTCCAGCAGGAGCAGCGACGCTTGGGAGTCGAGCGACTCTCCCGAGCTCTACGAGACTCCAGAGACGAGCGACGACAGCTACGTGCCCCCGAGCTTTAGCTGAGCCCGGAGCAAGGCTGCAGCGTCCGGCCGCCACCGTCGCTGATCTGGATGGGGTTGTCGCCGGCCTCCCGTGGCCCACTGTTGATGATGGCGTCGGCCGCACTGGCGCGTGTAGATAGGGCCCCTTGAATTTCCTTTCTTTTGTTCCCTGCGAGGAATCGAGAAGAGCCCCGTGGGGGTGTGTAAAGGGCCTGTAATGTCTTTTGTTGATATCATCCTTATTATGAAATTGTGCGAGTGCGTGCCCTCTTCCGGCTCGGTTTCCCCTTTCTATCCTCGTGACGGCTTGGTGCTCTACGCTGACAGGTCCCGGTCCCCAGGCAGGCTGCAGCCGTCGCTGGTATGCCAGGTCGCGATGCCGTGGTCAAGGCCAGGAGGTGAGCGGCCCGAGGTCCAGTAAGAGCTCCTGAGAAGCGATGCTCAGGAGGTCCCCTTTAGCGCAAGCGGACACCGAAAGGTAAGAAAGGGAGGCGACGTTGCCGCAACAGAGCTGCAGCAAGTGAGGATCCCGTGTCATAGCGATTGGTGGATTCCGAGTGTGAACTTATCTTGGTAGTATGGAGTCGTTTCCTTGCGTTGCGCCAAACCCGTGTGTGGTGGTCGTGGCGTAGCTAGGTTAGGCCCGTGTGTGCTTCCCCCTCTTCCTCATGCTCTCCTTGGTGCTCTACGTCCTCAGGTCCCGGCCCTCGAGCAAGCTCAGCCGCCACTGGTATGCCAGGTCGCGATGCCGTGGTCAAGGCTAGGGGGTGAGGGCTGGAGAGCCAGTAGGAGCTCGTGAGTCGCGATGCTTAGGATCCGCCCTTTTAACGCGCACGCGAATCACATGAGAGAAGAGGGAGCCCACGGTACCACCCGCTGTTGTCCTCAGGAGGTTCCTGTAAGTCAACACGAGGAGAGGCACATATTTCCATTATGAATGCCGGCCGGCCACTGGTCGCTCCGTAAGAGCATGAAGGCACTGAGGGCCTGGTGAGGTGACGCGCGCGGGGCGTGCCGCGGGCCAGAGCTCGACCACTCAGATTTGTCGACGTTGCAGGGATGGACCCATGCACAAGCGCTGTGCCGGCGTGCAGCTCCCGTGGTAGGTGTCAGTCAAGCAAGTGATAGCCATAGATAGATCATGCATGGAAAGCGAACTGACTTAGGTAAATGCACGAACGATACATGCCACTGGGTCAGACCCGAGCGGCTTAGGGATGATGCAGCCCGTGGGGCGCCCCCAGCAAGGTAAGCTAAAGACATAAAAGGATACGTGCCGCAGGGACGGGCCCACGTGGCCTGGGAATGATGTAGCCCGAGGGGCACTCCCAGCTAAATGAACTTGGAAAATGTCACCTGGTTCCGTTGTAGAAGGGGTGTTGGGGCAGCTGAAGATGCATGGTGCAGGGGTTGCTCCTCATGAGCCACCGGGATCCTGAGCCTCGGGAGGCCCTGGGGATCCAGGTGGTTCCTTGAGGACAGTCTCCATATCCGCCAGGACTGCGTGGTGCCTGGCCTCCTGAGCTGCCAGGATGCTCCACAAGCTGCGCTAGAAGGCGGACGCCATGCTCGGCAGGCCAAAAGGCATGCGAACGTAGCTGTGAGGTGGGCCCTCACAGCATCCCACGCGCGAAGGCCAGAAGAGCTCCTGAGATGCGGCCTTGTTGAGCCCTGGGACGCCGATGCAGACGCGTAGCCCGGCATCCTCGCCTGGATGGGGAGCTGCGCCCGGTGAGCGGCGGTCTCCGCGCATGGCTCTCACGTCTTGCAGTTCCTGAGTGGTCTTGGCAATGAACTCCTGAGTGCTGGGCGCTCCTTGCCCCGTGTCCTCCTGAGGGAGACGTGCCGTGAAGCACGTCTCCAAGTGGTGCCTGAGCGCCTCCCTCGTGATGTTGGCGAGGTCTGATGCCCTCCAGAAGAGAGACCTCGAGCCCTGCCCGAGGAGGGCGCTGGGCGTGCCATCCTATGCGAGGGAGGGAGACGCCCCAGGCGCGGGCGCCGATCCTATTGTGGCACTGCTCCCCTGAGGTCCTGTGCGGAGTAGCTGCTTCTTCTTCTTGGGGATGGCTTCGGGAGGATACTCACCCTTGCTGTCTGGGTCTTCGATTGCTGCGGCTTGAAAGGCACGCTCGAGGGAGCACACCGCGTCCCTTTCTTCGCAGGGGACCGTGATGATTCCGCCTCTTCCTGACATCTTGAGGATATTGTAGCCGTGATGAGTCACTGCCATGAACTTGGCCAGTGCCGGGTACCTGAGGATGGCATTGTACGATAGATGGATGTGAGCGACGTCGAAGTCGATGAGCTCGGTGCGGTAGTTGTTGCATTCTCCGAAGGTGACAGGAAGGCGGACCTGCCCTATCGGTGTGGTGGAGCCGTCAGTCACTCCTAAGAAGGGCTTGGTAGGCTGAAGCTGATCGTATGGCACTTGAAGGCTGTCGAACGTCTCGACGGACAGGACGTTGAGCCCTGCGCCGTCGTCGATGAGGGTCTTGGTGACTTGTACGTTACTGATGACGGGTGAACAAAGCATCGGGAGAGCACTAGCGGTTGCCGCGCACTTGAGCTGATCTGCCGAACTGAAGGTGATGGCGCACTTGGACCACCTGAGCGGGCGTGTGGCCTCGAGCCTGGAGAGGACTGCGTTCACCTCGCGAGCAAATTGTTTGAAGATGCGCTAAGAGGCCGGGGCTTGAGCTCCGCCCAAGATGCACGCGATCGCACACGGCTCCTGGAAGCCCCCAGCCCCCTCGTCCTGATGGTGGTCGTCGTTCCTTCTTGGTGGTGGAGGCAGCGGAGGAAGACCGGCGTTGCCCTGAGGGCGGTCCTCTTGAGGCTGATCCTTCCAGGCGCCCTCGCGAGGCTGGTCCTGCCAACGGTCTTCACGAGGCCAGTTGCACCACTCCTGGAATGGGCCACGGTCGTCCCAGCGCCTCCGCCACGTCCTCCTCCTCGGCCGTAGCCCCGGTCGTTGCACTCGGGGCGTCGACCGAAGCATCCATCCCGGATGGCCCTGAGCTCTTGACAGTCCTTGGTGTTGTGGCTGTGCACGTAGTGGAAGGCGCAGAATGGTCGGCAGCTCTTTGGTGACTCGGGTTGGTCCCTGCCGCGCTTCGTCTCTGGTTCTGCCGCGAGCACGGCCACTCCCTTGCGCTTCACGTCCTTGGCCTTGGCTTTCTTTTCCTCTGGGTCGGCAGCTGGGAGCTCGAGGAGGGAAAGGCGCCCTTCCTCAGCTCTTGCGCACTTGGTCGCCTGGTTGAACAGCTCCAGAGATGTGCACAGCTCCTCGTGGATGGCGAGCTCCTCCTTCATCTTGACGTCGCGGACGCCATCAGAGAACACCGAGATGATGGCCTCGTCCCTCACCTTGGGGATCTTGAGGCGAACGTTGTTGAAGCGCTGGATGTATTTCTGGAGGGTCTCTCATGGTTGCTGCTTGACGCAGCGCAGGTCACCCACAGCCGGGGGGCGGTCGCGAGTGCCCTGGAAGTTGGCGACGAAGCGGTCGCGCATCTCGTCCCAGGAGGAGATCTAGCGTGGAGGCAGGTTCAGGAGCCATGAACGAGCGCCGTCCTTGAGCGCCATGGGGAACCAGTTCACCATGACTTTCTCGTCGCCGTTGGCTGCCTCAATGCTCATCTCGTAGAGCTGCAAGAACTCTGCGGGGTCGGGGGTGCCGTCGTAGCGAGAAGGCAGATCCGGCTTGAACTTTCCCGACCAGGCGACGCTACGCAGCTCGGGGGTGAAGGCGCGACAGCCTGCCGTGGTCGCCGAGGCCCGCCGTGGAGGTGGAGCTTGATCTTGGTGCCCGTGCGCCGCCACGGCAAGTGGCGCACGGCCCTGCCGCAACAAGCGATCCTGACGTGGTGGTGCGAGGAGCGGTGGAGCGTTCTCTTGCGGTCGAGGAACTTCTTGACAACTTCTTTCTTCACGCGCGGGTGCTTGGTGCAGCGGGTCGCGCCGCAGGCCCGCGTGTCTTGGCGCCAGGGCGCCGTCTTGGTGCAGAGGTGGTGGAGGCGCTCCGTGAGCTACGTCGCCCATAGCCGGCGGTGGATGAGGCAGCGAGAGGGACGGTGCAGGGGAGCCCCCTGCGGCGCTGACGAGCTCGGTGATGCGGTCCAACCAGTCTCGTAGAGATCGTCGACCGGGCGGTAACGCAGGAGCTCGTGTGCCATGAGCAGCACGGCCCGCGCGTCCGTGGGAGCACGACGAGCATGAGACGACGAACCGGCGGGGGTAGCGATGGAGTGGCGGTGCGGCCATCCCGCCGTACCGAGGGGTGCAGCGAGGACGCCTGCTGCTCGTTTCTAGTCGGGCTGGCGGCAGCGTTGGCGGCGGGTGATGGAGAACGATGGGGAGGCCCACCGATAGGAGCTGTCTGAGTGACGCGGGCGGCGAGGGCTGCCCGGCGCTTAGCATGGGCGCGACGAGCGTCCGACATGGTTGTGGTGGAGCGGTGAAGCACAGATCAACGAGAGGAAGGCTTCGGTGCACCCCTACCTGGCGCGCCAAATGTCAGATTTCGGGTTCCGGCAAAACCCTTGAGGTTCGAACACTGGGGTGCGCATGAAGATCTCTCCTCTCCCAAGCTCTCGCACTCCATGATCTCACGGACTAGCTCGCCGAACCCAAAGAAAACGAGGACACAAGATTTATACTGGTTCGGGACACCGTTGTGGTGTAATACCCTACTCCAGTGTGGTGGTGGTGGATTGCCCCTTGTGCTGAGAATGAACAATACAAGGGAAGAACAGCCTCCTGAGGAGAGGTGTTCTTGTGCTTGGTGAGCTGGTGAAAGTTTCCGGTCCCCCGCTATGGAGGTGGCTAGTCCTATTTATAGAGGCCCTGGTCCTCTTCCCAAATATTGAGCGGGAAGGGATGCCACAGTGGCCAAGTTTGAAGGGGGACAACTAGTACAGCTTATCCTGACAAAAGTAGCCTTCGCCTGTCAAAGGCTCTGGTGGTGACGCCGTCTTGGGCTCCACGGTGACCTCCGTCCTGCCGTCCTGCTGGTCTTGGTCTTGTTGCACCGATATGGAAACCTTTGCCTGATGCCTCGTACTCTTCGCCTGCGCTTGCCTCCTTAGCACCAAAGGGGAAACGAGGACACTGTGCGCGCTGGCACCCGCCTGGCCTTGGTCGTCATGGCTTACGTCACGGAAAACCTCGCGATGTACCCCCTTGCCTTGATCTCTCCGCCCCTCACGAGCTAGCCTGGTGAGGCCGCTCCCGAGGAGGTCTTGTGTCATCCGCCTCGCGAGGCTTGGCCCCTCGCGAGGGTCTTGAGTGCTTGCTGGTGAAGATAGTCCATACGGACCCGCTTGGAGAGCCACGCTGTGGGCCGCAGGCAGGCAGGTCTGGGGACCCCCGTTCCCAGAACGCCGACAAGGATGTTGTTCCCGACGGTGATGGGGGATGGGGGTGACGAGCATGGACTCTGTGGCAGCACCGGCATATGAGATGGCGAGGCAGGAACGAGGAGGTGGTGGGACGAGCCATAAGAGGAAGACGAGCTCCGGGTCAAGGAAGAGTTCATGGTCATTGCCTCGGCGGGGATCGCGGGCATGGAAACCTAAGAGATGGTGCGGGGATGGATGCGAGAGGAGGGAGAGAGACAAGTAGGTCATTACTCGCCAGGGCTCGGGGAGGGGGAGGGGTGTTACCGAGGATGAAACGTTCTTCTCTCAAGATGGTAGTTGGGTCACAATTAGACAGAATTTGAGGGTCTAAATCAGGTGCTAAACAAAATGAACTAAGAAAAGACAGATGCATACCACTAGGCAAAGCTCGCCAAACGGGCCGGCCCGACACAGTACGACCCAACCCATTGTAATCGTGCCTGGCATGGCCCACCGTGGCATGATTATTAGTCGAGCCATACCGTGTCGGCCCGCGTGCTGCCTCCTCTAGCTCAGGATCGACCCAGGAGCTATGCGGGCCGGCCGGGAGGCATGCCAGGCCCGCTGGCTCGCCAGGTTGTTGGCCTGCTAAGCTATTTTTTGGGCAGATTTTGGCCTATCGGGCTGATCTTGATGCCATATATATATATATATATATATATATATATATATATATATATATATATATATATATATATATATATATATATATATATATATCTAAAAAGTAAATGGCTCGTGCCGTGCTGGCCCCGTGTGCCTAGCCTTTTGGCCTAGGCACGACCCAATGCATGCTGCGTGCCTAGCACATCCTGATTAGAACATGCTGGGCCTGGCCCATCACGTGCCATGCCAGCATGCCAGGCCCGACCCATTTGGCCAGCTTTGCCACTTGGTGGGCCGGGACTGGGGTTCATCCCATGTACTCTACAGTAGTTGCATATCAGGATTTTTTTGCACTCGTGGATGAACTTGTGAATTTTATCTAGAATCCGAGCACATTTTATTCAAAATCTGGTCACATTTCCCCATGTACTCTAGTTGCAATCAAGGTTTTTTTGCAGCAACAAAGAAATGGGTCGGGACTGGGGATTGTCCTCAAGATCGATGGAATGCGCACCCGATGGTGGGGCTGGGTGCATTCTTTGGAGACTAGAACCAAAGTTACTGGGCGGCCAAGTTCTTGTAGGATGTAGTTTGTTACTGGACTTCTAGTGGATGGTTGTGCGGTGTGGTTGATCGGTGTACGGAACAAATCCAACACCAGGAAAGAAGAACCAGCAAATCAAATTAACCAGACTAGCAAGGGGCAGAGGGAGGGTGTGTGACGAAAAGAACAAGCGATCGATGCGTTTACTGTTCGGGTCGTTCATCCAATGCCTACGCGGCTGGAAGTGATATCCAATCCGCCAAGCATCGCACAGAGATCCGGCCGCGGGTGGCATCGTGTTGTGCGTAGCCTAGGCGACGACCGGGATCAGCAGCAGGAGGATCACCGCAACCATCTCGTACAATAGCTAGGGGTATACTTAAGAGTTTTCTCGATTAGGGGGGCAATGGCCCCCTCTGGCCCCATGAAGCTCCACCACTGGAAAGCAACATCTTGTGTGGGTGGACGCAATGCTAAGAATGGACGTACTACATGAACCCACTATGACTGCACTTCTTGCCTTGGTGAATATTGCCACCTCGTGTCCACTTGGGGAGGCTGATGCGCATCCCTTGTATCTATAATTTTTTATTGTTTCATGCCAATATTCTACAACTTTCACATACTTTTGGCAACATTTTGTATTATTTTTGGGACTAAGATATTGATCCAGTGCCCAGTGCTAGTGATGACCCACAAGTATAGGGGATCTATCATAGTCCTTTCGATAAGTAAGAGTGTCAAACCCAACGAGGAGCAGAAGGAAATGACAAGCGGTTTCAGCAAGGTATTCTCTGCAAGCATTGAAATTATCGGTAACAGATAGTTGTGTGATAATATAATTCGTAACGGGTAACAAGTAACAAAAGTAATAAGGTGAAGCAAGGTGGCCCAATCCTTTTTATAGCAAAGGACAAGCCTGGACGAACTCTTATATAATGCAAAGCGCTCCCGAGGACACATGAGAATTACTGTCAAGTTAGTTTCCATCATGCTCATATGATTCGCGTTTGTTACTTTGATAATTTGATTTGTGGCTGGACCGGTGCTTGGGTGCTGTCCTTACTTGGACAAGCCTCCCACTTATGATTAACCACTCTCACAAGCATCCGCTACTACGAAATTAGAATTAAGATAAATCTAACCATAGCATGAAACATGTGGATCGAAATCAACCTACGAAGCAACACATAAACTAGGATTTAAGCTTCTGTGACTCAAGCAACCCATCATCTATTTTTTACTTCCCAATGCCTCCCCTTGGCCCAAATCATGGTGAAGTGTCATGTAGTCGACGTTCACATAACACCACTAGAGGAGAGACAACATACATCTCATCAAAATATCGAATGAATACCAAATTCACATGATTACTTATAACAAGACTTCTCCTATGTCCTCAGGAACAAACGTAACTACTCACAAAGTATTCATGTTCATAATCAGAGGAGTATTGAATAGCATTAAGGGTATGAACATATAATATTCCACCGGATAAACCAACTAGCATCAACTACAAGAAGTAATCAACACTACTAGCAACCCACAGGTACCAATCTGAGGTTTTGAGACAAAGATTGGATACAAGAGATGAACTAGGGTTTGAGAGGAGATAATGTTGGTGAAGATGTTGATGGAGGTTGACCCCCTATTGATGAGAGGATCATTGGTGATGACGATGGCTTCGATTTCCCCCTTCAGGATGGAAGTTTCCCCGGCAGAACAGCTCCGCCGGAGCCCTAGATTGCTTCTCCTTGAGTTCCGCCTCGATCTGGTAGGCCGTCGTCCCAAAGCTTCTCTTAATTTTTGCAGGTCAAAACCCCTCATATAGCAGAACATGGACACCGGAGATCTACCAGGGGCCCACAAGCCAGGGGCGCACCCAGGGGTTAGGGCATGTCCCAACAAGCCCCTCAGAGGATTATTTTCCATAGTAACAAGTGACGGTAAATTTCAGCACACTATATAAATTTTTCCTTACCAAATTCCACCTACCAAAGGCCCTTCACTCCCCGGCAACGGCGCCAGAAAAGAGCCTTGATGACCCACAAGTATAGGGGATCTATCATAGTCCTTTCGATAAGTAAGAGTGTCGAACCCAACGAGGAGCAGAAGGAAATGACAAGCGGTTTTCAGTAAGGTATTCTCTGCAAGCACTGAAATTATCGGTAACAGATAGTTTTGTGATAAGGTAATTTGTAATGGGTAACCAGTAATGAAAGTAATTAAAGTTTAGCAAGATGGCCCAATCCTTTTTGTAGCAAAGGACAAGCCTGGACAAACTCTTATATAGAGAAAAGCGCTCCCGAGGACACATGGGAATTATTGTCAAGCTAGTTTTCATCACGCTCATATGATTCGCGTTCGTTACTTTGATGATTTGGTATGTGGGTGGACCAGTGCTTGGGTGTTGTCCTTTCTTGGACAAGCATCCCACTTATGATTAACCCGTATTGTAAGCATCCGCAACTACAAAATAAGTACTAAGGTAAACCTAACCATAGCATGAAACATATGGATCCAAATCAGCCCCTTACGAAGCAACGCATAAACTAGGGTTTAAGCTTCTGTCACTCTAGCAACCCATCATCTACTTATTACTTCCCAATGCCTTCCTCTAGGCCCAAACAATGGTGAACTTTCATATAGTCGACGTTCACATAACACCACTAGAGGAAAGACAACATACATCTCATCAAAATATCGAACAGATACCAAATTCACATGACTACTTATAGCAAGACTTATCCCATGTCCTCAGGAACAAACGTAACTACTCACAAATCATATTCATGTTCATAATTAGAGGGGTATTAATATGCATAAAGGATCTGAACATATGATCTTCCACCAAATAAACCAGCTAGCATCAATTACAAGGAGTAATCAACACTACTAGCAACCCACAGGTACCAATCTGAGGGTTTGAGACAAAGATTGGATACAAGAGATGAACTAGGGTTTTATATGAGATGGTGCTGGTGAAGATGTTGATGGAGATTGACCCCCTCCCGATGAGAGGATCGTTGGTGATGACGATGGCGATGATTTCCCCCTCCCGGAGGGATGTTTTCCCGGCAGAACAACTCCACCAGAGCCCTAGATTGGTTCCACCAAGGTTCCGCCTCGTGGCGGCGGAGTTTCTTCCCAAAAGCTTGCTTATGATTTTTTCCAGGGTAAAAGACTTCATATAGCAGAAGATGGGCATCGGAGGCCTCCCAGGGGGCCCACGAGGCAGGGGGCGCGCCCAGGGGGTAGGGCGCGACCCCACCCTCGTGGCCACGGTGTGGGCCCCCTCTGGTACTTTCTTCGCTCAGTATTTTTTATTAATTCCAAAAATAACTTCCGTGGAGTTTTAGGACTTTTGGAGTTGTGCAGAATAGGTCTCTAATATTTGCTCCTTTTCCGGCCCAGAACTCCAACTGCCGGCATTCTCCCTCTTCATGTAAACCTTGTAAAATAAGAGAGAATATGCATAAGTATTGTAACATAATGTGTAATAGCAACCCATAATGCAATAAATATCGTTATAAAAGCATGATGCAAAATGGACGTATCAACTCCCCCAAGCTTAGATCTCGCTTGTCCTCAAGCGGAAGCCAATAACGATAAATATGTCCACATGTTTAGAGATAGAGGTGTTGATAAAATAAAATACTGACAGAGGGAATCATGATCATTCTTATAACAACAACATATATATATATATATATATATATATATATATATATATATATATATATATATATATATATATATATATATAGTCATATGATTTCTTATGCTCAAGTAATAATCTATTCACAATGTCAAGTATGAATCAGAAACTTCATTGAGAACTAACAAACTATGATCTCGGTCATTGGAGCAATTGCAATTTATCATAACATCGGAAAGAGTCAATAAGAGCTTTTCAGCAAGTTCACATACTCAACTATCATTTAGTCTTTCACAATTGCTAACACTCACGCAATACTTATGGGTATGGAGTTTTAATTGGACATAGAGAAAGATAGGGGCTTATAGTGTTGCCTCCCAACCTTTTGCCTCAAGGGTAATGTCAACAATAATAATTCATGCTAACTTACATCCAATTGGGTATATATATCAGGATCTTTCCAACACAAGGTGCTTGCCAAAGGATAAAATGAAGGAAAGGTGAAGATCACCATGACTCTTGTATAAGGTATAAGACAAGAATAAAAGATAGGCCCTTCGCAGAGGGAAGCAGAGGTTTTCATGTGCTTTTATGGTTGGATGCACAAAATCTTAATGCATAAAAATGTCACTTTATATTGCCACTTGTGATATGGACCTTTCTTATGCAGTCCGTCGCTTTTATTGCTTCCATATCACAACATCGTATAAAGTTTATTTTCTCCACACTAATAAATCATACAAATTTAGAGAGCAATTTTTATTGCATGCAACATGACAACTTACTTGAAGGATCTTACTCAATCCATAGGTAGGTATGGTGGACTCTCATGGCAAAACTGGTTTAAGGGATGTTTGGAAGCACAAGTAGTATTTCTACTTGGTGCAAAGAATTTGGATAGCATGAAGGGGAAAGGCAAGCTCAACATGTTGGATGATCCACGACAATATACTTTATTTCGCATATAAGAAAACATAACACATTACATTGTCTTCCTTGTCCAACATCAACTCTTTAGCATGTCATACTTTAATGAGTGCTCACAATCATAAAAGATGTCCTAGATAGTATATTTATATGTGAAAACCTCTCTTTCTTTATTACTTCCTATTAATTTCAACGATGACCAAAACTATGTTTGTCAACTCTCAACAAATTTTATTCATCATACTCTTTATATGTGAAGTCATTACTCTCCATAAGATCAATATGATCTCTTTACTTCTTTTTATTCTTTATTTTTCTTTTATTCCCTCAAGATCATAGGAAAATAATCAAGCCCTTGACTCAACACTAATCTTTATTATATATAGCTCACAGACTCGATTACATAGAAGGATCATAAAGCAAAACTCAAAACTAGATCATATTAAAACTTTATTCTACTAGATCAAGATATTACCAAAAGGATCAAACTAAGAAAAAGGTAAAGATAGGAGTGTGATGGTGATACGATGCCGAGGCACCTCCCCCAAGCTTGGCAGTTGCCAAGGGGAGTGCCCATACCCATGTGATTATGTCTCTTTCTTCGGAGTTGGTGAAGTGATATTCTTGGCGATGATGCCCCTCAGGATAAGATTCTCCTCCTCGAGCTTATTGACTTGCTGCTTGAGGTCCATTATTTCCTTACGGAGCTTACCTGTGACGGCTAAAGCTCCTTTCACCCATGGATGTTGCATAGCTGCTGGAGAACAAGTGACACTCTTTTTCATATTTTCATAAGAAAGGAATCTAACATTGGAAGGGATAACCGAGTTTGGAATAGCTGAGCTCTCTAGTTCCCCCATCGTGAATCCGGCTTGGAAACGAGAAGTAACTTCTTGATCCTCCTCCATGGCATCTATCCTTTTCAAGTCAGCCTCCATCTCTTCCTTCGTTGATGGCCCAAAGTGGCCAGCATCGCTGTTTGCTCCTGGTCCCGGTGTCGGATGAGACACCCGACTCTCCCCAACTAACTCTTGAGAAGACATCTTGCTCTAATCTGCGGTAAAAACAACTTGAAACAAAAACAGAGGATATTTGCATGGTACGGTGGTCAGAGCCTTCAGGAGATTATATAATGAATTTTTACCGACCAAAAGAAGTATCGTGCAAGAAAACGGAGTCCGGAGGGCACACGAGGTGCCCACAAGGCAGGGGGCACGCCCAGGGGGGTAGGGCGCGCCCTCCACCCTCATGGACGCCTTGTGTCCCTCCCGGACTACTTCTTATTTTTCTATTTTCTTAAATATTCCAAAACGGGGAAAAATTACCTTTAGAACTATTTTGGAGTCGGTTTACTTACCGTACCCCATACCTATTCCTTTTCGGAGCCTAAAACATTCTGGAAAGTGTCCCTTATGTACTCCTCCGGGGTTACGGTTTCAATAACATTGGTTTCAACATTTATAGGATTACCTGAGATATAATGTTTGATTTTGGCCGTTTACCACCTTCGGATTTGTGCCTTCGAAGTTGTTGATTTTTATGGCACCACAACGATAGACCTCCTCGGTAACATAAGGACCTTCCCATTTAGAGAGAAGCTTTCCTGCAAAAAATCTTAAACGAGAGTTGAATAGGAACACATAATCACCTACATTAAACTCATGCTTTTGTATCCTTTTGTCATGCCATCTTTTAACTTTTTCTTTAAACAGTTTGGCATTCTCATAGGCCTGGGTTCTCCATTCATCAATTGAGCTAATGTCAAATAACCTCTTCTCACCGGCAAATTTGAAATCATAATTGAGCTCTTTAATGGCCCAATATGCCTTATGTTCTAGTTCGAGAGGTAAGTGACATGCTTTTCCATATACCATTTTATACGGAGACATACCCATAGGATTTTTATATGCAGTTCTATAGGCCCACAATGCATCACCAAGTTTCTTGGACCAATTCTTTCTAGATCTATTAACAGTCTTTTACAAAATTACTTTGAGCTCTCTATTACTCAATTCTACTTGACCACTAGACTATGGGTGATATGGGGATGCAATTCTATGATTAACATCATACTTAGCAAGCATTTTACGAAAAGCACCATGAATAAAATGTGAACCACCATCAGTTATTAAATATCTAGGGACTCCAAACCTCGGAAAAATAACTTCTTTCAGCATCTTAATAGAGGTGTTATGATCAGCACTACTAGTTGGAATAGCTTCTGCCGACTTAGTAATGTAATCAATAGCAACTAAAATATGTGTATACCCATTAGAGGAAGGAAACGGTCCCATATAATCAAAGCCCCAAACATCAAATGGTTCAATAACGAGTGAAATTCATAGGCACTTCTTGACGTCTACTAATATTACCAATTCTTTGACATTCATCACAAGACAAAACAAACTTATGGGCATCTTTGAAGAGAGTAGGCCAATAAAAACCGGATTGTAATACATTATGTGCAGTTCTATCTCCAGCGTGGTGTCCTCCATAAGCCTCGGAGTGACACTTGCGTAGGATCTGTTCCTGTTCATGCTCAGGTACGCAATGTCTAATAACACCATCTACTCCTTCTTTATAAAGATGTGGGCCATCCCAGAAGTAATGTCTTAAATCATAGAAAAACTTTTTCTTTTGCTGGTATGTGAAACTAGGTGGTATAAAGTTAGCAACAATATAATTAGCATAATCAGCATACCATGGAGCAGTACATGAAGCATTTATGATAGCTAATTGTTCATCAGGAAAGCTATCATCAATAGGTAGTGGGTCATCAAGAACATTCTCTAACCTAGATAAGTTATCTGCAACGGGGTTCTCAGCTCCCTTTCTATCAATAATATGCAAATCAAATTCTTGTAGTAAGAGAACCCACCTAATAAGTCTAGGTTTAGCATCTTTCTTTTCCATAAAATATTTACTAGCAGCATGATCAGTGTGAACAGTTACTTTAGAATCAACAATATAAGGTTTGAACTTATCACAAGCAAATAAAACTGCTAAAAATTCTTTTTCAGTAGTAGCATAATTTCTCTGGGCACTGTCTAGAGTTTTACTAGCATATTGAATAACATTTAATTTATTATCAACTCTTTGTCCTAGAACAACACCTACAACATAATAACTAGCATCACACATAATCTCGAAGGGCAAATTCCAATCAGGTGGCTGAACAATAGGAGCAGAAATCAAGGCTTTCTTAAGTATTTCAAATACTTCTACACAATCATCATCGAAGAAAAAAGGAATATCTTTTTGTAAGAGATTAGTCAGAGGCCTGGAGATTTTAGAGAAGTCCTTAATGAACCTCCTATAAAAACCGGCATGACCCAGGAAACTTCTTATACCTTTAATGTCCTTGGGACATGGCATCTTTTCAATAGCATTAACTTTAGCTTTGTCAGCTTCAATACCTCTTTCAGAAATTTTATGCCCCAAGACAATACCTTCATTAACCATAAAGTGGCACTTCTCCCAATTCGAGATAAGATTAGTTTCTTCACATCTCAGCAAAACTCGATCAAGGTTGCTCAAGCAATCATCAAAATAAGTTCCGTAAACGGAGAAATCATCCATGAAAACCTCAACAATCTTTTCACAAAAATCAGAGAATATAGCCATCATGCATCTTTGAAAGGTAGCAGGTGCATTACATAAACCAAAAGGCATACGTCTATAAGCAAAGGTACCGAAAGGGCAAGTAAAAGTGGTCTTTTCTTGATCCTCTTTTGACACATGTATTTGAGAGAAACCAGAATAACCATCTAGAATGCAAAAATGTGTATGTTTGGATAATCTTTCTAGCATTTGATCAATAAAAGGTAAAGGGTAATGATACTTTTTAGTAGCTTTATTTAATTTGCGGAAATCAATTACCATTCTATAACCTGTAACGATTCTTTGTGGGATCAATTCATCTTTATCATTAGGAACAACGGTAATACCTCCCTTCTTAGGGACACAATGGACAAGACTTACCCACTGACTATCAGCAACGGGATACATTATACCTGCCTCCAGAAGCTTTAGTATTTCTTTTCTTACCACTTCTTTCATCTTAGGATTTAACCGTCGTTGGTGATCAACAACTGGTTTAGCGTCTTTCTCCAATTTTATTTTGTGCTGGCATAGAGTGGGATTAATTCCCTTAAGATCGTCAAGAGTATATCCAATAGCAACACGGTGCTTCTTCAGAGTTTTCAATAATTTGTTTTCTTCATGCTCTGAAAGGTCAGCACTAATAATAACAGGATACATCTTCTTCTCATCAAGATAAGCTTATTTAAGAGTATCAGGTAATGGTTTAAGCTCAAACACGGGATCACCCTTGGGTGGAGGAGGATCCCCTAGGATTTTAACAGGCAAGTTGTGTTTCATAATAGGTCCCTGTTTAAAGAATACCTCATCTATTTCTCTTCTTTCATCCATAAACATATCATTTTCATGGTCTAACAAATATTGCTCTAAAGGATCATTAGGAGGCACGACAATAGAAGCAAAACCAATAATTTCATCTTTACTATGCAATTCCTCATCACGGGGTTGTCTACGAAATTTAGCAAAGTTAAACTCATGAGAAATATCCCCCAAACCAAGAGTAACAACATCCTTTTCACAGTCTATCCTAGCATTAACAGTATTCAAGGAGGGTCTACCAAATATAATGGGACAAAAGTTATCTTGTGGGGAACCAAGAACAAGAAAATCAGCAGGATATTTAACTTTCCCACACAAGACTTCAACATCTCTAACAATCCCAACTGGTGAAATAGTGTCTCTATTGGCAAGCTTAATTGTAACATCAATTTCCTCTAACTCAGCAGGTGCAATATCATGCATAATTTCTTTATATAAGGAATGAGTTATTACACTTGCACTTGCACCCATATCACATAAGCCATGATAACAATGATCTCCTATCTTAACAGAAATAACAGGCATGCCTACAACAGGTATATGTTTATTTTTAGTATCAGGTCTAGCAATTCTAGCAGCTTCATTGCATAAGTAAATAACATGCCCATCAATATTATCAACCAAGAGATCTTTAACCATAGCAACACTAGGTTCAACTTTAATTTTCTCAGGGGTTTGGGTGTCTTAATGTTACTTTTGTTAACCATAGTTGAAGCTTTAGCATGATCCTTTATTCTAACAGGGAAATGTGGTTTCACAATATAAGCAGTAGGAACGACAGGATCATTATAAGTGATAGTCTTTTCATCAACTTTAATAGGTGCAACTACTTTTAATTCAATGGGGGGATTATATTTAAACCACTTCTCCTTAGGGAGATCAACATGAGTAGCAAACGATTCACAGAAAGAAGCTACTATCTCAGAGTCAAGTCCATATTTAGTGCTAAATTCACGGAAAACATTGGTATCCATAAAAGATTTAACACAATCAAACTTAGGTGTTATACCTGACTCCTTACCTTCATCGAGATCCCAATCTTCAGAGTTGCATTTAATTCATTCCAATAAATCCCATTTGAATTCAATAGTCTTCATCATAAAAGAGCCAGTACAAGAAGTATCGAGCATGAAGCGATTATTGAGAGAAAGTCGAGCATAAATTTTTTGAATAATCATTTATCTTGAGAGCTCATGTTTGGGGCATGAATATAACATTGACTTAAGCCTCCCCAAGCTTGAGCGATGCTTTCTCCTTCGCGAGGCAAAAAATTATATATACAATTACGACCATGATGAACAAGATGCATAGGATAAAACTTCGGATGAAATTCCAATTTCAATCGGTTGTAGTTCCATGATCCCCTATCATCACATAGCCTAAACCATGTCAATGCCTCTCCCTTCAAAGATAAGGGGAAGACCTTCTTCTTGATAACACCCTCGGGCATACCTGCAAGCTTAAATAATCCACAAACTTCATCCACATAGGTTAGGTGCAAATCGGAATGTAATGTTCCATCACCTGTGAAAGGATTAGCTAGCAGTTTCTCTATCATACCCGAAGGAATTTCAAAGTAAACATTTTCAGTAGGTTCAATAGGTTGAGGAGCAACTCTTTGCTCTACTGGTCGGGGTGAAGATACCCCGAACAAGCCACTCAGAGGATTACTTTCCATAGTAACAAGTAAGAGTAAATTTCAGCACACTATAGAAATTTTTCCTTACCAAATTCAACCTACCAAAGGCGCTTCACTCCCAGGAAACGGCACCAAAAAAGAATCTTGATGACCCACAAGTATAGGGAATCTATCGTAGTCCTTTTGATAAGTAAGAGTGTCGAACCCAACGAGGAGCAGAAGGAAATGACAAGCGGTTTTTAGTAAGGTATTCTCTGCAAGCACTGAATTTATTGGTAATAGATAGTTTTGTGATAAGGTAATTTGTAACAGGTAACCAGTAATGAAAGTAAATAAAGTGCATAAAGATGGCTCAATCCTTTTTGTAGCAAAGGACAAGCCTGGACAAACTCTTATACAGAGAAAAGCGCTCCCGAGGACACATGCGAGTTATCGTCAAGCTAGTTTTCATCACGCTCATATAATTCACGTTCGTTACTTTGATGATTTGGTATGTGGGTGGACCAGTGCTTGGGTGCTGTATTTTCTTGGACAAGCATCTCACTTATGATTAACCCCTATTGCAAGCATCCGCAACTACAAAAGAAGTATTAAGGTAAACCTAACCATAGCATGAAACATATGGATCAAAATCAACCCCTTACGAAGCAACGCATAAACTAGGGTTTAAGCTTCTGTCACTCTAGCAACCCATCATCTACTTATTACTTCCCAATGCCTTCCTCTAGGCCCAAACAATGGTGAAGTGTCATGTAGTCGACGTTCACATAACACCACTAGAGGAAGGACAACATACATATCATCAAAATATCGAACGAATACCAAATTCACATGACTACTTATAGCAAGATTTATCCCATGTTCTCAGGAACAAATGTAACTACTCACAAATCATATTCATGTTCATAATCAGAGGGGTATTAATATGCATAAAGGATCTGAACATATGATCTTCCACCAAATAAACCAACTAGCATCAACTACAAGGAGTAATCAACACTACTAGCAACCCACAGGTACCAATCTGAGGTTTTGAGATAAAGATTGGATACAAGAGATGAACTAGGGTTTTAGATGAGATGGTGATGGTGAAGATGTTGATGGAGATTGACCCCCTCCCGATGAGAGGATCGTTGGTGATGACGATGGCGATGATTTCCCCCTCCCAGAGGGATGTTTCCCCGGAAGAACAGCTCCGCCAGAGCCCTAGATTGGTTCCGCCAAGGTTCCGCCTCGTGGCGGCGGAGTTTCTTCCCGAAAGCTTGATTATGATTTTTTCCAGGGTAAAAGACTTCATATAGTAGAAGATGGGAATCGGAGGCCTGCCAGGGGGCCCACGAGGCAGGGGGCGCGCCCAGGGGGTAGGGCGCACCACTACCCTCGTGGGCAGGGTGTGGGCCCCCTCTGGTACTTTCTTCGCTCAATATTTTTTATTAATTCCAAAAATAACTTCCGTGGAGTTTCAGGACTTTTTGAGTTGTGCAGAATAGGTCTCTAATATTTGCTCCTTTTCCAGCCAGAACTCTAGCTGCCGGCATTCTCCCTCTTCATGTAAACCTTGTAAAATAAGAGAGAATATGCATAAGTATTGTAACATAATGTGTAATAACAGCCCATAATGCAATAAATATCGATATAAAAGCATGATGCAAAATGGCCGTATCACCACCACAGTAGGAGACGAACCGATTCAGATCACCCTCACCCACACAAGCTCATCGAGCACAAGAACGCCTCACCTTAGGAGGCTGTTCTTCCCTTGTCCTGTTCATCCTCAGCCCGAGAGGCAATCCACCACCACCACATTGGAGTAGGGTATTACACCACAACGGTGGCCCGAACCAGTATAAACCTCGCGTCTCTTGTGTTGTGAGTTCATCGAGCTAACCTTTGAGATCGCGGTGAGGCTGAGGGCGTGGAGAGGTAGGGAGAGATCTTCGCGCGCACCCCAGTGTTCGGACCTCAAGGGTTTTTGCCGAAACCCGAAATCCGACATTTGGCGCGCCAGGTAGGGGTGCACCGGGGCTTTCCTTCCACCAGTTGATCCGCCGACACTCCACGGCTCCGATGTCTGGTGACCCAAGGACCAACACCGACCGCTGGGCAGCTTGGCCAGCCCAAACGACCCCGTCTTCCCAAGTAGACCTCAACCCCGCGCCCCAGGCGGCACGTGCACCGCAAAACGCCACGGGGCACGGGCGGTGCGGTCACACGCCGTCCGCCCTTACTCCCCGACAAGCATAGGCAGCCGCAAGGACCTCAAGCCACGTTGCGACCACGGCTCCGCACGCCCAACGGGAACAAACAAACATGAGGGCCGCGCTCACGGTGGCTCGGGAGCTGCTGCGATGCCGGCTGATGGAAAGCGGCTGGGATGCGTTGCTGGAGCGCGTCGCCGAGCTCCTGGATGCCGCGGCTTCGGGGGCACCACCCTTCTACTCCCAGCTTACGCCACAGGCCGCGGCTGGATCACATGGCGGGCCTCGCCACGCCTGCGCGCCCCTGGGTGCACCCAGAGGCTTCATCGATGCCGGCGTGACCAGCAGCATCGGACGCCCAATCGCACTCGCGCCACCTCCTTCGAGTGCGGGCACGAGCGTCGCCACCTATGGCCCCAGCGGAATGCCACCCTACCATCCTCAAGGCGGTGTGCTGGTCCGGGCAACGTGGAGCGTGGGGCACTTCAGCGAGGTATTCGAGGCGACTCCTCGGAGGCCTACGTGCCCCGCATGGTGGACCAGGAGTACCCGATGGAAGACGACCCTGGCTCGTTCCTCGAACCGGGCTGGGAGGAGGAGGCGCTAGAAGCTGAGGCCTTCCAGGAGCCTCTCGGGAACCTCGCTGACCGCGCTAGTGACAACAGCTACAGGGTACCGCTAATCTCTCAGGAGCAAGCTTACGCTAACCATGGGTCGCAGGAGGATCAGGTCACAACGGCGGATGGCGGCCCGAGCTTGACGGCCTCCCTTCCACCAGGAGGTGCGCACTGGGGGCTGCAGGGAAGGGGCCGGGAGCAAGGCCCCTCCCCACGCCCCACGGAGCAGGGCGCCCCCCCGGAGGTAGGTCCTCTATCGGGGAGGCGCTGGTGAGCCTTCCCCCCGGCAGAGGACCCGTGGTCGCTGAGGGTGCCGCTGGCCTCCCCTTTGCCCCTTGGCGTCGTCCTTGTTTCCGGACGCCTCCAATCGTGGTTGAGGGTGGCGCAAGGCGGGACCCTCGTCTGGCGATATGAAGTAAGGCTCACGCCTGTGAAGGTCTCCGCTCGTGACACTCTCACGTAATAATGAGTGGGGCTGTACACGCCCCGGAGTCCGAGGAGTGCCGCCCTCAGGCCTTGGGGGCTCCCTCCCACGTCCTGGTGGCATCACTTAGGTCCGCGCTGGTGAGAAGACAAGAAGACTAGACTAGGCACGGGACGCGGCCATTTGCTTTTAACCTCTTTTCTGTAGCCCTGTTTTCTGGCTTTGGATTTAAGTTTGAAGTTGGATTTTCATTGTTGTGCGCGGGGGGTGCCTTTTCTCGTTGACGCGATTTCTTGCAATCTCATTCCTTACCTTGATTTGGAGTTCGCAGTCGTTGCCTCCCCCTCGCGAGCCCCTTGCGAGCGGGGGCTGGGTATAGCACGCGCGCTGCACTTATGCCCTGCCATTGTTGGAGCTTGCTTCCCGCGAGGCCCTCTCGGACGGATCGGCAGGCTCCTCAGAAACTCCCAACCTCACGAGCTAGTTCGGGACCCGTCCTAGCTAAGGTAAACCACAGCAGCAAACTCGCGGAAGGCTCACGGGCTCATGAAGACACATATCCAGCTTGGCCTAAAAAATAGAGGAAGTAATTTGTTTACATGAGGAGCCTCCCCTCCCAAAATGCTCTTACAACCTCCACGGCCGTGCCCGAGTTTTAGCATGCAGGATAAACAACAGGGAAGCACGGGTTCAATCGAACATGTCGCTCACGGCGTCCCCTGGGTCGCCTTCAGACGCGTCACTGGCGTTGCTGTCGCCGTTGCTGGAGTCACCGTCACCGGCGCCGCCCTCGCCATTGTCAACCACGTCGCCTTCATCCGCTGCGACCACCACTACATCATCATCGGAAGTGAAGGCCCTGACCAGAGCATCCACATTGTCTTCCACCCATCGCGCCAGGTCACCCCGGATGGCCTCGGGTACAGGAGCAATGGCGACGTCAAAATCGAAGTTGGGGTAAGTGTCCTGGAGGTGGCTGAAGACGCTGGAGAACGCGCGCCCGAGCAGGCCGCGACTTCTCTCTTCAACAAGCTGCGAGCCCTCTCGGATCAGTTCTCCAGACGCGTCACCACGTCAGTGAAGAAGCGGAGGTGACTGGCATAATCGTTCGCATGGGGATGAGGGGCATTTCGTTGCACATGTAGCCCAGCGCCGTGTTGGCCCTATTCCTGAGGTCTTGGAGCATGGGGGCGTGCACACGCTCCAACGTCCGCCGTTGAAACACTTCCTCCCTGCTTTGCTGCGCGAAGGACTCGGCGGTGGCGACTCGCTGCTGAAGAGAAAGCAGCTCGGCGTGGGCGGAGGCCAGCTCAGCCTGCGCCAAGACCAGGGCCATCGCAGTGGCCTTCTCGCGTTGCTCCACTTCAGCCAACTCTGTCCTGAGGGCAGTGGTCCGACCCACGACTTCGGCTTCCACAAGCTCCAGCTTCAGGTCGTACCTGCCGACAAGATGCGCGCGTGCCTTGGCCACCATGCTGTCGACCTCCTTCTGGATCCTCACCTCGCGCACGTTAGCGGCGTCCTCCGCTTGGGCAACCTGGCGCTCCCTCGTCTCCAACCTCTCAAGCTCGAGGCTGCGCTCCATGGCTTCCAGCGCCAACGTTTCCTCGCGCTTCAGGATATCTTCCTCCTCGGCAGGCGTCCCCCTCATCAACGCAAGGGCGGCCTTGCGCGTTTCCACCTGCTTCTCGAAGGAGGCGCTCCAGGCCTGGAGCTCCCACGTGCGTTTCTCCACGACCTCGTGGTGACGGTCAGCTTCCCAGGCCTCTTCCAGGGCATGGGTGCAGGCCTCGCGTGAGGCCGCAAGAGACACCTCGACGTTCGCATTATCAAGCTCGCGCTAGTGGCGCCCGAGGTTGATGGCCACCTTCAATTTATGCCGCTCCTCCATCAGCCGAAGACCCTCGACCTCGAGGCGCGCATCTACATCCACAAGTTCTTCGCCAAGCCGGCTCATCGCGCCCATCGCCTCCTGAAAAAGCTCGTGGCGGACGACACTCCGTTGGTGCGCAAGCTCAAGCATGCAACCGATCCCGTCCTCCACGGCGGGGATTGCAGACGGGACCCGAAGTGGCTCGCCCCCTTTAACCAGGGGGCTGGGGGCTGGCACCCCCCGATTGCCGACTGGGCCTCGGCGGGAGCCCAATTAAGTCGACGCGAGCTGCTCGAAGGGGAAGCCAAGACTAAAGCCATCCAGCCGCCGTCCACAACCAGAGGAGGAGGCCTAGGATTAAAATTACCTCTATACACGTAACTACCAAAATTGTTCCTACCAACAAAATTCACATCCATAGATTCATTATTATTCTCAATCAAAGTAGACAAAGGCATATCATTAGGATCAATAGGAGCAGTCTTGCTAGAAAATAATTTCATAAGCTCATCCATCTTTCCACTCAAAACATTAATCTCTTCAATCGCATGCAATTTTTTATTAGTGGAAGATCTTTTGGTATGCCATTGAGAATAATTAACCATAATATTATCTAGGAGTTTAGTAGCTTCTCCTAAAGTAATTTCCATAAAAGTACCTCCCGCGGCCGAATCTAAAAGATTTCTAGAAGCAAAATTCAATCTGGCATAATTTTTTTGTACAATCATCCACAAATTGAAACCATGCGTAGGGGAATTTCGTATCATCAATTTCATCCTCTCCCAAGATTGTGCAACATGTTCATGATTAAGTTGCTTAAAATACATAATATCGTTCCTATGGGAGATGATCTTAGCGGGAGAAAAATACTTGGAAATAAAAGCATCTTTACACTTATTCCATCAATCAATACTATTTTTAGGCAATGATGAAAACCAAGTTTTAGCACAATCTCGAAGCGAGAACGGAAATAGCTTCAATTTAACAATATCATTATCCACATCTTTTTTGTTTTTCATATCACACAAATCAACGAAATATTTTAGATGGGATGCGACATCTTCACTAGGAAGGCCGTAAAATTGATCTTTCATAACAAGATTGAGCAAAGCAGCATTAATTTCACAAGATTCCACATTAGTAGTGGGAGCAATCGGAGTACTAATAAAATCATTGTTGTTGGTATTGGAGAAGTCACACAATTTGGTATTCTCTTGAGTCATCATGACAAAGATAGCAATCCAACACACAAGCACACAAAAAGCAAGGGAAGAAGACGAACGGAAGAGGGGCGAAGAAAAGGCAAATCTTCTCAAAAATCATTTTAGAAGCGAAGGAGAGGAAAACGAGAGGCGAATGGAGAATAATGTAGTGTAGGAGATGAGAGTTTATGATGGTTACTTGGTATTTCTTGACTTGGTGTAGATCTTCCTGGCAATGACACCAGAAATTCTTCCTGCTACTTCTTGAGCTTGGGTTGGTTTTTCCCTTGAAGAGGAAAGGGTGATGCAACAAACTAGAGTAAGTTTTCCCCTCAGTTTTGAGAACCAAGGTATCAATCCAGTAGGAGACAATGAACAAGTCACCGAATACCTGCACAAACAATCAACAACTTGCACCCAACGCGATAAAGGGGTTGTCAATCCCTTCACGGCTACTTGCAAAAGTGAGATATGACAGAGATAGATAAATGGTAAAGTAAATATTTTTGGTATTTTTGGTTTATAAATCGGAAAGTAAAAGATTGCAAAGGAAGAAAATCAGAAACTAAAATTGTAGATCGGAAACTTATATGATGGAAAATAGACCTGGGGGCCATACGTTTCACTAGAGGCTTCTCTCAAGATAGAAAATAGTACGGCGGGTGAACAAATTACTGCCGAGCAATTGATAGAAAAGCGCAAAGTTATGACGATATCTAAGGCAATGATCATGAATATAGGCATCACATCCGTGTCAAGTAGACCGACTCCTACCTGCATCTACTACTATTACTCCACACATCGACCGACTCCTGCCTGCATCTAGAGTATTAAGTTCATGAAGAACAGAGTAACACATTAAGTATGATGACATGTTGTAGAGGAATAAACTCAAGCAATATGATGTAAACCCCATCTTTTTATCCTCGATGGCAACAATACAATACGTGCCTTGCTGCCCCTACTGTCACTGGGAAAGGACACCGCAAGATTGAAACCAAAGCTAAGCACTTCTCCCATTGCAAGAAAAAGCAATCTAGTCGGCCAAACCAAATCGATAGTTCGATGAGACTTGCAAAGATATCAAATCATGCATATAAGAATTCAGAGAAGATTCAAATAATATTCATAGATAAGCTGATCATAAATCCACAATTCAGCGGATTTCGGCAAACACACCGCAAAAAAGTATTACATCGAATAGATCTCCAAGAACATCGAGGAGAACATGGCATTGAGAATCAAAGAGAGAGAAGAAGCCATATAGCTACTAGCTATGGACCCGTAGGTCTGTGGTAAACTACTCACGCTTCATCGGAAGGGCAATGGTGTTGATGTAGAAGCCCTCCGTGATTGAATCCCCCTCCGGCAGGATGGCAGAAAAGGCCCCTAGATGGGATCTCACGGGTACAGAAGGTTGCGGCGGTGGAAAAGTGTTTTCGTGGCTCCCTCTTTTGGTTTTGGAATATATGAGAATATATAGGCGAAGAAACTAGGTCGGTGGAGTCATGAGGGGCCCACAAGGGTGGGGGGCGCGGCCTACCCCCCTGGGCGCGCCCTCCATCCTTGTGGCCACCTCTTGGCTTCTCTAACTTGCACTCCAAGTCCTCTGGATGCCTTCTGGTCCAAGAAAAATCATCGAGAAAGTTTTATTCCATTTGGACTCCGTTTGGTATTCCTTTTCTGCAAAAATATAAAACAAGGAAAAAACAGAAAATTGCACTAGGATCTAGGTTAATAGGTTAGTCCCCAAAATAATATAAAATATCATATTAATGCATATAAAACATCCAAAACATATAATATAATAGCATGGAACAATAAAAAATTATAGATACGTTGGAGACGTATCAGTCATCAATCTCCTGCTCTATTATTAATATATTTTTGCATAATTCTTGCTTATTCTCCTGCAAAAGACGAAAAGGGATAAACTCGATCTTAGGTTTGTTTGCTTTATTGGGGAGACTTGACTTTTTGAACTCCACGTGCATGTCCCCAGGTTGGGGTAGTGGGACTCCCTCTTCATCGGAACTTGTCTCCTCCTTTCCCTTTGGATCGTAGTCTTCCTCTTCCTTAGAGGTCCAACAATAATTCTCCACATCCCCGTAAACCTTGGGGTCTGCAATGTAATCAACTACTTAGCTCTCTCCCTTCGAATCTTGGGACGACATGCCTCCAGATCTGTCAGAAAAATAGCTTGAAACAAGAACAAAGGATTTTGCCGTGGTAAGGTGGTCAAAACCTTCGGGAGATTATATAATGAATTTTTATGGACCAAAAGGAGTGTTGTGCAAAAAAAACGGATTCCAAAGGGCACACGAGGTGGCCACAAGCCACAGGAGCGCGCCCAGGGGGTAGGGTGATGACCCACTAGTATATGGGGTCAACTTTAGTCTTTTCAATAGGTAAGAGTGTCGAACCCAACGAGGAGCAGAAGGAAATGACAAGTGGTTTTCAGCAAGGTAATGTCTACAAGTGCTGAAATTGTAAGTAACAGAGTAGTTTGATAGCAAGATAATTTGTATTGAGCAAGTAACGGTAATGGTAACAAAAGTGCAGCAAGGTAGCCCAATCCTTTTGAGGCAAAGGACATGCCAAAACGGTCTCTTATAATAAGCAAAGCGTTCTTGAAGGTACACGGGAATTTCATCTAGTCACTTTCATCATGTTGGTTCGATTCATGTTCACTACTTTGAAAATTATATATGGGGGTGGACCGGTGCTTAGGTGATGTTCTTACTTGAACAAACCTCCTACTTATGATTAACCCCCTCGCAAGCATTAGCAACTACGAGAAAAGTATTAAGAATAAATTCTAACCATAGCATTAAACTTTTGGATCCAATCGGTCCCTTACGGAATAGCGCATAAACTAGGGTTTAAGCTTCTATCACTCTCGCAACCCATCATCTAATAACTACTCCACAATGCATTCCCTTAGGCCCAAATATGGTGAAGTGTCATGTAGTCGACATTCACATGACACCACTAAGGGAATCACAACATACATACTATCAAAATATCGAACACATATCAAGTTCACATGATTACTTGCAACAAGATTTCTCCCGCGACCTCAAGAACAAAACTAACTACTCACAAATGATAATCATGCTCAAGATCAGAGGGGTATTAAATAGCATATTGGATCTGAACATATAATATTCCACAAAATAAACCATATAGTAATCAACTACAGGATGTAATCAACACTACTAGTCACCCACAAGCACCAATCTATAGTTCCGCTATAAAGATTTAACACAAGAGATGAACTAGGGTTGAGAGGAGATGGTGCTGTTGAAGATGTTGATGGAGATTGCCCTCCCCAAGATGGGAGAGTTGTTGGTGATGATGATGACGATGATTTCACCCTCCGGGAGGGAGTTCCCCTGGTGGAATCGCTCCGCCGGAGGGCAAAAGTGCTCCTGCCTAAGTTCCGCCTCGAGACGGCGGCGCTACGTCCCGAAAGTCCTCTCCTTATTTTTTTTCTAGGTCAAAATGACTTATATACCAGAAGAGGGGGACCAGAGATGGGCTGGGCTGAGCAGAACCCACCAGGGCGCGCCTGGGGGTCCAGGCGCGCCCTGGTGTCTTGTGCTCACCAGGTGGCCCCCCTCTGGTAGTTATTTGCTCCAGTATTTCTTATTTATTCCATAAAAATTCTCCGTGAAGTTTCAGCTCATTTGGAGTTGTGCAGAACAGGTAGCCTGACGTAGCTTTTTCAGGTCCAGATTTCCAGCTGCCGGAATTCTCCCTCTTTGTGTGCACCTTGCATATTATGAGAGAAAAGGCATTAGAATTACTCCAAAAAGCATTATTATGCATAAAAACATCATAAATAACAGTAGGTAAACATGATGCAAAATGGACGTATCAACTCCCCCAAGCTTAGACGTCGCTTGTCCTCAAGCAAAAACCGAAATCAAAAACATGTCCACATGCTTAGAGAGAGAGAGAGAGAGAGAGAGAGAGAGAGAGAGGTGTCGATAAAAACAAAATACAGACATAGAAGCATCATGTAAATTATTATAACAGAGACAAACTTAACCATAAAACTTTTATCATAGACTTCTCATGAATAAGTAACAATTCATCACAACATCGAAGTATAAAGCCTAAACTCTATTGGAAACCAACAAACTATGTTCTCAGTCAACTTTGCAACTACAATTCATCATCTTTTCAGGAAGGGTCACGTATCAGAGATTTTAGGCAAGTCCACATACTCAACTATCATGTAGTCTTCTATGATTGCTAACACTCACCGCATACACATGAGCAAACCGTTTCAACCGGACACATAGAAAGATAGGGGCTTATAATTTCGCCTCCCAACGTATTCACCTCAAGGGTGATGTCAACAATAATAACTCATGGTACCCACATCCAACTGGATATATGTGCCTAGACCTTTCCTCACCACATGATGCTTGCCAAAATAGAAAATAAAAAGGATTATAGAGAAAAAAAATTGACTCTTGCATGAAAGTAAATACATAAAAGTAAAAGATAGGCCCTTCGTAGAGGGAAGCAGAGGTTGCCATGCGCTTTTTGTTTGTATGCTTAATCCCTTAGTGCAAAAGAACGTCACATCTTATTGCCCCTTATGATAGCAACCTTTATTATGCAGTCTGTCGCTTTTATTCTTTGCCATCACAAGTTCGTACAACGCTTAATTTTCTCTTACACTAATTGATATAACACTTTTAGAAGCATTTTTTATTGCCTTATTGCACCGATGACAACTTACTTGAAGGATCTTACTCAATCCTTAGGTAGGTATGGTGGACTCTTGAAAATAAGATTTGGGTTTAAGGGTTTTTGGATGCACAAGTAGTATCTCTACTTGGTGCGGATTTTTTGGCTAGCAAAGATAGGGGAAAACACCACATGTTGAAGGATCTATGACAATATAACTTCTATGTGCATATGAACAAACATAAATCATCACGTTGTCTTCCTTTTCCAACGTCACCAATTTTGGCATATAATATTTTGGGTGCTCACAATCACAAAAGATTTCCAAGATAGTGTATTTGCATGTGAATCTTCTATCCCCTTATTAATTCTTTCATGAATTGCATCATTGACCAATGCAATGTTTGTCAATCTTCAATAAAATTTTCTACTTATACTTTTCCTTATGTGATGTTATTACTTACCATAATATTAGCATATTACCTTTTTCATTTATTTCCTTTTTTATTGAACATGAGAGTAAAGAAAGCAAAACTCAAACTAAACTTTATTATATATCTCGCACACGATTACAAGGATAGATCACTAAGCAAACTCTCGAAAAGAAAGGATCGAACTAAACTTTTATTCATCTAAAGCAAAAGATAACTATGGATCGAACTAAGGAAAATACAGGCAAAATATAGTGGAGGTGATACGATATCGGGGCACCTCCCCCAAGCTTGGCTCAAGCCAAGGGGAGTGCTCATATCCGATACTCAAATTTCTTTTGGTGATGAAGAAGGAGGTGGCGGTGATGAAGTAGTAGCGATCATGTCCTTCATGATCAGAATATTCTCCATTCTACGGATGACGCTCTGGAGAAAGGTGATGTGCTCTTGCAACAAAATATTTTCATGAGTGAGATATTTATTTTGCACACGAACCGTTTCGATGATCCGAAAAGCTTCAATCTCAGTAGGGGTAAGATGAGCATAGTAAGGTTTACGGATATCTTCTTCTTCCTCCTCGACAGGCAGGGGTTGCTCGACCACCGGCGCTTGATCTCCGATGGCCTCATTGCTCTTGCCCCCTTCGAGAAGTTCTTCGGGCTCCTCTCTCTTCAGCTCAATCTTCATCAACCAAGCATCCTCTTCTACTTTGTTGGAGGAGGGAGAAGACATGATGCCTGGCTTAACAGATCTGACCAAAAACAGCAAGAAAAGAAAAGAGAAGATTTCTCTGCGATACAATGGTCAATAGGTTCGGGGGGTATATAAAGATTTTTTATCTTGGGAAGCAAGCAAACGGAAGAAAAACAGAGTCCGGAAGGTACCCGAGGGGGCACAACCCACCTGGGCGCGTGATACTTCTCCATCGTATCTACTTTTCCAAACTATTCCGCCGTTGTTTTGGACTCTAACATGCACGATTTGAATGGAACTAACCTGGACTGACGCTGTTTTTAGCAAAATTGCCATGGTGTTATTTTTGTGCAGAATAAAAAGTTCTCTGAATGACCTGAAAATCAACGGAGATAAATTTTGGAATTAATAAAAAATATTGGTGAAAGAATCAGCAACATGGGTCCCACACCCTATCCACAAGGGTGGGGGCGCGCCCTCCGACCTTGTGCCCCCTGGACCTCCTCCGACCTCAACTCTAACTCCATATATTCACTTTCGGGGAGAAAAAAATCAGAGAGAAGGATTCATCGCGTTTTACGATACGGAGCCGCCGCCAAGCCCTGTTCTTCCTCGGGAGGGCAGATCTGGAGTCCGTTTTGGGCCCCGGAGAGGGGAATCCGTCGCCATCGTCATCATCAACCATCCTCCATCACCAATTTCATGATGTTCACCGCCGTGCGTGAGTAACTCCACCGTAGGCTTGCTGGACCGTGATGGGTTGGATGAGATTTACCATGTAATCGAGTTAGTTTTGTTAGGGTTTGATCCCTAGTATCGACTATGTTCTAAGATTGATGTTGCTATGACTTGCTATGCTTAATGCTTGTCACTAAGGCCCGAGTGCCATGATTTCAGATTAGAACCTATTATGTTTTCATGAATATATTTGTGTTCTTGATCCTATCTTGTAAGTCAATAGTCACCTACTACGTGTTATGATCCGGCAACCCCGGAGTGACAATAGTCGGGACCACTTGATGACCCACAAGTGTAGGGGATCTATCGTAGCTTTTTCGATAAGTAAGAGTGTCGAACCCAACGAGGAGCGGAAGGAAATGATAAGCGGTTTTCAGCAAGGTATTCTCTGCAAGCACTAAAATTATCGGTAACAGATAGTTTTGTGATAAGGTAATTGGTAACGGGTAACAAGTAATAAAAGTAAACAAGGTGCAACAAGATGGACCAATCCTTTTTGTAACAAAGGAAAAGCCTGGACAAACTCTTATATGAAGGAAAACGCTCCTGAGGACACATGGGAATTATCGTCAAGCTAGTTTTCATCACACTCATATTATTCACGTTCGTTACTTTGATAATTTGGTTTGTGGGTGGACCGGTGCTTGGGTGCTGTCCTTCCTTGGACAAGCATCCCACTTATGATTAACCCCTATTGCAAGCATCTGCAACTACAAAAGAAGTATTAAGGTAAACCTAACCATAGCATGAAATATATGGATCCAAATCAGCCCCTTACGAAGCAACGCATAAACTAGGGTTTAAGCTTCTGTCACTCTAGCAACCCATCATCTACTTATTACTTCCCAATGCCTTCCTCTAGGCCCAAACAATGGTGAAGTGTCAAGTAGTCGACGTTCATATAACACCACTAGAGGAAAGACAACATACATCTCATCAAAATATCGAACGAATACCAAATTCACATGACTACATATAGCAAGACTTCTCCCATGTCCTCATGAACAAACGTAACTACTCACAAATCATATTCATGTTCATAATCAGAGGGGTATTAATATGCATAAAGGATCTGAACATACAATCTTTCATCGAATAAACCAACTAGCATCAACTACAAGAAGTAATCAACACTACTAGCAACCCACAGGTACCAATCTGAGACTTTGGGACAAAGATTGGATACAAGAGATGAACTAGGGTTTGGGATGTGATGGTGTTGGTGAAGATGTTGATGGAGATTGACCCCCTCCCGATGAGAGGATCATTGGTGATGACGATGACGATGATTTCCCCCTCCCGGAGGGATGTTTCCCCAGCAGAACAGTGATACGTCTCCAACGTATCTATAATTTTTTATTGCTCCATGCTATATTATCTACTGTTTTGGACATTATTGGGCTTTATTATCCACTTTTATATTATTTTTGGGACTAACCTATTAACCGGAGTCCCAACCAGAATTGTTGTTTTTTTTGCCTATTTCAGTGTTTCGCAGAAAAGGAGTATCAAACGGAGTCCAAACGGAATGAAACCTTCGGGAACTTAATTTTTAGGAAGAATATGATCCAGGAGACTTGGACCCTACGTCAAGAAACAGAAGAGGAGGCCACAAGGTAGGGGGGCGCGCCCACCCCCAGGGCGCGCCCTCCACCCTCGTGGGCCCCCTGTTGCTCCATCGATGTACTCCTTCCTCCTATATATACCTCGCACTTCAAACGATCGACACGGAGCCAAAACCTAATTCCACCACCGCAACCTTCATACCCACGAGATCCCATCTTGGGGCCTGTTCCGAGCTCACGGGAGGGGGCATCCATCACAGAGGGCTTCTACATCAACACCATAGCCTCTCTGATGAAGAGTGAGTAGTTTACCTCAGAGCTTCGGGTCCATAGTTAGTAGCTAGATGGCTTCTTCTCACTTTTTGGATCTCAATACAATGTTCTCCCCCTCTCTCGTGGAGATCTATTCGATGTAATCTTCTTTTTGCGGTGTGTTTGTTGAGACCGATGAATTGTGGGTCTATGATCAAGATTATCTATGAAAAATGTTTGAATCTTCTCTGAATTCTTTTATGTATGATTGGTTATCTTTGCAAGTCTCTTAGAATTATCAGTTTGGTTTGGCCTACTAGATTGATCTTTCTTGCAATGGGAGAAGTGCTTAGCTTTGGGTTCAATCTTGCAATGTCCTTTCCCAGTGACAGTAGGGGCAGCAAGTCACGTATTGTATTGTTGCCATCGAGGATAACAAGATGGGGTTTTTATCATATTGCATGAATTTATCCCTCTACATCATGTCATCTTGCTTAAGGCGTTACTCTGTTTTCATGAACTTAATACTCTAGATGCATGCTGGATAGCGGTCGATGAGTGGGTAATAGTAGTAGATGCAGGCAGGAGTCGGTCTACTTGTCTCAGACGTGATGCCTATATACATGCTCATACCTAGATATTCTCATAACTATGCTCAATTCTGTCAATTGCTCAACAGTAATTCGTTCACCCACCGTAAAATATTTATGCTCTTGAGAGAAGCCACTAGTGAAACCTATGGCCCCCCGGGTCTATCTTCATCATATTAATCTCCCAACACTTAGTTATTTCCTTTGCTTTTTTACTTTGCTTTTATTTTACTTTGCATCTTTATCACAAAAATACCAAAAATATTATCCTATCATATCTATCAGATCTCACTCTCGTAAGTGACCGTGAAGGGATTGACAACCCCTTATCGCGTTGGTTGCGAGGAGTTATTTGTTTTGTGTAGGTACGAGGGACTCGCGCGTAGCCTCCTATTGGATTGATACCTTGGTTCTCAAAAACTGAGGGAAATACTTACGCTACTTTGCTGCATCACCCTTTCCTCTTCAAGGAAAAAGCAACGCAGTGCTCAAGAGGTAGCAAGAAGATTTCTGGGGCCGTTGCTGGGGAGTCTACGCAAAAGTCAACATACCAAGTACCCATCACAAATCCCTTATCTCCCGCATTACATTATTTGCCATTTGCCTGTCGTTTTCCTCTCCCCCACTTCACCCTTGCCGTTTTATTCGCCCTCTCTTTTCTGGTTGCCTCTTTTCGTTCGCTTTTCCCTCGCCATGTCAGAACCAAAAAGAGTTGGGGTTTCTCTCCTGAGTTTTAGCGCTTTAGACAATCCTGCTATCTTATCTAAACTCATAAATAAAAATACTATGGAAAAAACTGCCGGAATTATCAATGAAAACCTTAGCAATTTTGATGAAGAAGATTCTGGAATATTTTTTATTTACTTTATGAATCTTTGAAAGATGCTTGGGATAGACTATTAAGGATCCGTGCTAGCTATGTACCTCAATACCAAATTGAGGTTTACTTAAAAAGCTTTTATGTTGGGTTGCCCACTTCGTTCAAACAAGTCTTGGATTCTATTTTTGAAGAGGGTTTTCTTGAAGGGGACCCCATAGACACCTATGAAAAAGATGAAAACTATATTTGGGCACCCCATTAACGAGAAAGTTGAAATCACATCTCTTTTGCTTTCTTACCAAAACGAATCTATCAAAGAGATAAAAGCTAGCCTAGATGCCAATTTCCGCAGCATACTTAATCTTTCTTCTACCATTAATGGACATGTACTTCGTCAAAATAGAAAGATTAATTCCACAGATAGCAAGTTTGCTCTCTTCTTTCCTAAAACCAAAGATGGCAATACCTAGATCTATCCTTGCTTTTATGCCTAGCTAGGGGCGTTAAACGATAGCGCTTGTTGGGAGGCAACCCAATTTTATTTTTAGCTTTTTTTGCTTTAGCTTCTGTTTAGGAATAAATATTTGTTCTAGCCTCTGGTTAGATGTGTTTTTATGTTTTAATTAGTGTTTGTGCCAAGTTAAACCTATAGGATCTTCTTGGATGATAGTTATTTGATCTTGCAGAAATTTCCAGAAACTTTCTGTTCACGAAAAAAATTTAAAAAAATGACCAGAACGTGATAAAATACTGATTCCAATTGCTGCTGATCAATAAACAAATTTCCTAGGACGTCCTATTTTGGCTGATTTTTTGGAGTTCCAGAAGTTTGCGTTAGTTACAGATTACTACAGACTGTTCTGTTTTTGACAGATTCTATTTTGCGTGCGTTGTTTGCTTATTTTGATGAATCTATGGCTAGTAAAATAGTTTATAAACCATAGAGAAGTTGTAATACAGTAGGTTTAACACCAATATAAATAAATAATGAGTTCATTACAGTACCTTGAAGTGGTCTTTTGTTTTCTTTCGCTAACGGAGCTCACGAGATTTCTGTTGAGTTTTGTGTTGTGAAGTTTTCAATTTTTGGGTGAATTTTTTTGATGGATTATGGAACAAGGAGTGTCAAGAGCCTAAGCTTGGGGATGAACATGGCACCCCCAAGATAATCTAAGGATACCATAAAGCCAAAGCTTGGGGATGCCCCGGAAGGCATCCCCTCTTTCGTCTACTTCCATCGGTAACTTTACTTGGAGCTATATTTTTATTCACCACATGATATGTGTTTTGCTTGGAGCGTCTTGTATTATTTGAGTCTTTGCCTTTTAGTTTACCACAATCATACTTGCTGTACACACCTTTTGAGAGAGCCATACATGATTCGGAATTTGTTAGAATACTCTATGTGCTTCGCTTATATCTTTTGAGTTATATAGTTTTGCTCTAGTACTTCACTTATATCCTTTAGAGCACGGTGATGGATTTGTTTTATAGAAACTATTGATCTCTCATTCTTCACTTAGATTATTTTGAGAGTCTTAAATAGCATGGTAATTTGCTTAAATAATCCTAATATGCTTGGTATTCAAGAATAGTAAAAACATTCTTATGAGTGTGTTGAATACTATGAGAAGATTGATGCTTGATAATTGTTTTGAGATATGAAGATGGTGATATTAGAGTCATGCTAGTTGAGTAGTTGTGAATTTGAGAAATACTTGTGTTAAAGTTTGTGATTCCCGTAGCATGCACGTATGGTGAACCGTTATGTGATGAAGTCGGAGCATGATTTATTTATTGATTGTCTTCCTTATGAGTGGCGGTCGGTGACGAGCGATGGTCTTTTCCTACCAATCTATCCCCCTAGGAGCATGCGTGTAATACTTTGCTTTGATAACTTGTAGATTTTTGCAATAAGTATATGAGTTCTTTATGACTAATGTTGAGTCCATGGATTATACACACTTTTCTTCCTTCCACCATTGCTAGCCTCTCTAATACCGCGCACTTTTCGCCGGCATCATACACCCACCATAAACCTTCCTCAAAACAGCCACCATACCTACCTATCATGGCATTTCCATATCCATTCCGAGATATATTGCCATGCAACTTTCCACCGTTCAGGATATTATGACACGCTCCATCATTGTCATATTGCTTAGCATGATCATGTAGTTGACATCGTATTTGTGGCAAAGCCACCATTCATAATTCTTTCATACATGTCACTCTTGATTCATTGCATATCCCGGTACACCGCCGGAGGCATTCATACAGAGTCATATTTTGTTCTAAGTATCGAGTTGAAATTGTTGAGTTGTAAGAAAATAAAAGTGTGATGATCATCATTTTTAGAGCATTGTCCCAAGTGAGGAAATGGATGATGGAGACTATGATTCCCCTACAAGTCGGGATGAGACTCCGGACGAAAAAAAGAGGCCATTAAAAAAAGGAGAAAAGGCCCAAATAAAAAAAATAAAATAAAAAAATGAGAGAAAAACAGAGAAGGGACAATGTTACTATCCTTTTGCCACACTTGTGCTTGAAAGTAGCACCACGATCTTCATGATAGAGAGTCTCTCATTTTGTCACTTTCATATACTAGTGGGAATTTTTCATTATAGAACTTGGCTTGTATATTCCAATGATGGGCTTCCTCAAAATGCCCTAGGTCTTCGTGAGCAAGCGAGTTGGATGCACACCCACTTAGTTTCTTTTGTTGAGCTTTCATATGCTTATAGCTCTAGTGCATCCGTTGCATGGCAATCCTTACTCACTCACATTGATATCTATTGATGGGCATCTCCATAGCCCGTTGATACGCCTAGTTGATGTGAGACTATCTTCTCCCTTTTTGTCTTCTCCACAACCACCGTTTTATTCCACATATAGTGTTATATCCATGGCTCACGCTCATGTATTGCGTGAAGATTGAAATAGTTTGAGAATGTCAAAAGTATGAAACACTTGCTTGGCATGTCATCGGGGTTGTGCATGATTTAAATACTTTGTGTGGTGAAGATAGAGCATAGCCAGACTATATGATTTTGTAGGGATAACTTTCTTTGGCCATGTTATTTTGAGAAGACATGATTGCTTTGTTAGTATGCTTGAAGTATTATTATTTTTATGTCAATATTAAACTTTTGTCTTG
This sequence comes from Aegilops longissima, assembly GCA_021605205.1. Lineage (NCBI taxonomy): Eukaryota > Viridiplantae > Streptophyta > Magnoliopsida > Poales > Poaceae > Aegilops > Aegilops longissima. The sequence continues at coordinate 515,823,819 of CM038682.1, forward strand.
AATCTTTCGGATCTGAATATTAATACCACAATTAAGAAGAATCACATAAAAATTATGCCAAGTAGCACTCCGCGTCAAAAATTCTATTTTTATCATTTACCTACTCGAGGATGAGCAGGAATTAAGCTTGGGGATGCCTGATACATATCCAACGTATCTATAATTTTTGATTGCTCCATGCTATATTATGTACTGTTTTGGACATTATTGGGCTTTATTATCCATTTTTATATTATTTTTGGGACTAACCTACCGGAGGACCAGCCCAGAATTGCTATTTTTTTTGCCTATTTCAGTGTTTCGCAGAAAAGGAATATCAAACGGAGTCCAAACAGAATGAAACCTCTGGGAACGTGATTTTTAGGAAGAATATGATCCAGGAGACTTGGACCCTACGTCAAGAGACAAAACAGGAGGCCACGAGGTAGGGGGGCGTGCCCTCCACCCTCGTGGGCCCCCTGTTGCTCCACCAACGTACACTTTCCTCCTATATATACCTACGTACCCCCAAACGATCAGATTCAGAGCCAAAAACCTAATTCCGCCGTCGCAACCTTATGTACCCACGAGATCCCATCTTGGGGCCTGTTCCGGAGCTCCGCCGGAGGGGGCATCCATCACGGAGGGCTTCTACATCAACACCATAGCCTCTCCGATGAAGTGTGAGTAGTTTACCTCAGACCTTCGAGTCCATAGTTAGTAGCTAGATGGCTTCTTCTCTCTTTTTGGATCTCAATACAATGTTCTCCCCCTCTCTCGTGGAGATCTATTTGATGTAATCTTCTTTTTGCGGTGTGTTTGTTGAGACCGATGAAATATGGGTTTATGATCAAGATTATCTATGAACAATATTTGAATCTTCTCTGAATTCTTTTTTGCATGATTGGTTATCTTTGCAAGTCTCTTCGAATTATCAGTTTGGTTTGGCCTACTAGATTGATCTTTCTTGCAATGGGAGAAGTGCTTAGCTTTGGGTTCAATCTTGCGTGTCCTTTCCCAAGGATGAGGGGCAACAAGGCACATATTGTATTGTTGCCATCGAGGATAACAAGATGGGTTTTTATCATATTGCATGAATTTATCCTCTACATTATGTCATCTTGCTTAAGGCGTTACTCGCTTTCATGAATTTAATACTCTAGATGCATGCTGGATAGCGGTCGATGAGTGGAGTAATAGTAGTAGATGCAGCAGAGTCGGTCTACTTGTCTCGGACGTGATGCCTATATACATGATCATACCTAGATATTCTCATAACTATGCTCAATTCTGTCAATTGCTCAACAGTAATTCGTTCACCCACCGTAAAATATTTATGCTCTTGAGAGAAGCCACCAGTGAAATCTATGGCCCCCGGGTCTATCTTCATCATATTAATTTCCCAACTCTTATTTATTTCCTTTGCTTTTATTTTACTTTGCATATTTATCACAAAAATACCAAAAATATTATCCTATCATATCTATCAAATCTCACTCTCGTAAGTGACCGTGAAGGGATTGACAACCCATTATCGCGTTGGTTGCGAGGAGTTATTTGTTTTGTGTAGGTACAAGGGACTCGCGCGTAGCCTCCTACTGGATTGATACCTTGGTTCTCAAAAACTGAGGGAAATACTTATGCTACTTTGCTGCATCATCCTTTCCTCTTCAAGGAAAAACCAACGCAGTGCTCAAGAGGTAGCAAGCAGCTCCACCGGAGCCCAAGATTGGTTCCGCCAAGGTTCCGCCTCGTGGCGGCGGAGTTTCGTCCCGAAAGCTTGCTTATGATTTTTTCCAGGGTAAAAGACTTTATATAGCAGAAGATGGGCACCGAAAGCCTGCCAGAGTGCCCACGAGGCAGGGGGCGCGCCTAGGGGACTAAGGCACACCCCCACCCTCGTGGCCAGGGTGTGGGCCCCCTTTGGTACTTTCTTTGCTCAGTATTTTTTATTAATTTCAATAACTGCTTCCGTGAAGTTTCAGGACTTTTGAAGTTGTTAAGAATAGGTCTCTAATGTTTGCTCCTTTTCCAGCCCAGAATTCCAGCTGCCGGCATTCTCCCTCTTCATGTAAACCTTGTAAAATAAGAGAGAATAGGCATAAGATTGTGATATAACTTGTAATAACAGTCCATAATGCAATAAATATTGATATAAAAGCATGATGCAAAATGGACGTATCACCACTCCCGGTGATGATCGTAGTTTGAGGAGTTCATGTATTCACTAAGTGCTAATGCTTTGGTCCAGCACTCCATTAAAAGGAGGCCTTAATATCCCTTAGTTTCCAATAGGACCCCGCTGCCACGGGAGGGTAGGACAAAAGATGTCATGCAAGTTCTTTTCCATAAGCACGTATGACTATATCGGAATACATGCCTACATTATATTGATGAATTGGAACTAGTTCTATGTCACCCTATGTTATAACCGTTGCATGATGAATGCCATCCGACATAATTATCCATCACTGATCCATTGCCAACGAGCTCGTTTCATATTGATCTTTGCTAAGTCACTTTTCCTTTGCCACTGTTACGATTGCTACAAAACTACTGCTGTTACTTTTGCCACTGTTATCACTACTTGAAGGAAATATGCCCTAGAGGCAATAATAAAGTTGTTATTTATATTTCCTTATATCATGATAAATGTTTATTATTCATGCTAGAATTGTCTTAACCAGATACTTAGTACATGTGTGAATACATAGACAAACAGAGTGTCACTAGTATGCCTCCACTTGACTAGCTCGTTAATCAAAGATGGTTAAGTTTCCTAGCCATAGACATGAGTTGTCATTTGATTAACGGGATCACATCATTAGAGAATGATGTGATTGACAAGACCCATCCGTTAGCTTAGCACGATGATCATTTAGTTTGTTGCTATTGCTTTCTTCATGACTTATACATGTTCCTATGACTATAAGATTATGCAACTCCCGAATACCGGAGGAACACTTAGTGTGCTATCAATGTAATTGGGTGATTATAAAGATGCTCTACAGGTGTCTCCGATGGTGTTTGTTGAGTTGGCATAAATCAAGATTAGGATTTGTCACTCCGATTGTCGGAGATGTATCTCTGGGCCCTCTCGATAATGCACATCACTATAAGCCTTGCAAGCAATGTGACTAATGAGTTAGTTACGGGATGATGCATTACGAAACGAGTAAAGAGACTTGACGGTAACGAGATTGAACTAGGTATTGAGATATCGACGATCGAATCTCGGGCAAGTAACATACCAATGACAAAGGGAACAACGTATGTTGATATGCGGTTTGACCGATAAAGATCTTCGTAGAATATATGAGAGCCAATATGAGCATCTAGGTTCCGCTATTGGTTATTGACCGGAGACGAGTCTCGATCATGTCTACATAGTTCTCGAACCCGTAGGGTCCGCACGCTTAACGTTCGATGACGATCGATATTATGAGTTTACGGATGTGATCATGGACATGATGAAGAGTCTCGAAATGGTCGAGACAAGAAGATTGATATATTGGAAGGCTATGTTTGTACACCGGAAAGGTTTCGGCTGAGTTCGGCCATTTTCTGGAGTACCGGGAGGTTACCGGAACCCCTAGGGGGCTTAATGGGCCTACATGGGCTTTAGTGGAAGAGAGAGGAGGTGGCCAAGAGGAGGGGCGCGCCCCCAGCTCAATCCGAATTGGGAGGGGGGCTGGCCCCCCTTTCCTTCTTCTCCTCTTCCTCTTCCTTCCCCCTCCTATTAGGACTAGGAAAGGGGGGAACCTACTCCTAGTAGGAGTAGGATTCCCCCCCCTTGGGGGTGCACCATGAGGCCGGCCGGCCCCCTCCTCCCCTCCTTTATATACGGGGGAGGGGGCACCCCATAGACACACAAGTTGGTTGTTTAGCCGTGTGCGGTGCCCCCTCCACAGATTTCCACCTTGGTCATATCGTTGTAGTGCTTAGGTGAAGCCCTGCGGTAACTTCATCATCACCATCATAACGCCGTCGTGATGACGAAACTCTCCCTCGAGATCAGCTGGATCAAGAGTTTGAGGGACGTCACCGAGCCGAACGTGTGCAGATCACGGAGGTGCCGTGCGTTCGGTACTTGATTGGTTGGATCGCGAAGACGTTCGAGTACATCAACCGCATTACTTAACGCTTCCGCTTTCGGTCTACGAGGGTACATGGACACACTCTCCCCGCTCGTTGCTATGCATCTCCTAGATAGATCTTGTGTGATCGTAGGAAATTTTTTGAAATACTGCGTTCCCCAATAGTGGCATCCGAGCCAGGTCTATGAGTAGATGTTATATGCACGAGTAGAACACAAAGAGTTGTGTGCGATAATAGTCATACTGCTTACCAGCATGTCATACTTTGATTCTGCGGTATTGTTGGATGAAGCGGCCTAGACCGACATTACATGACCGTGTTCATGAGACTGGTTCTATCGCCGTGCTTCGCACACATGTGGCTAGTGGGTGTCTATTTCTCCAACTTTAGTTGAATCAAGTGTGACTACGCCCGGTCCTTGTTGAAGGTTAAAACAGCACACCTGACGAAAAATCGTTGTGGTTTTTGATGCGTAGGTAAGAACGGTTCTTGCTAAGCCCGTAGCAGCCACGTAAAATTTGCAACAACAAGTAGAGGACGTCTAACTTGTTTTGGCAGGGCATGTTGTGATGTGATATGATCAAGACGTGATGATATAAAATTGTTGTATGAGATGATCATGTTTTGTAACAGTTATCGGCAACTAGCAGGAGCCTTATGGTTGTCGATTTATTGTATGAAATGCAATCACCATGTAATTGCTTTACTTTATCACTAAGAGGTAGCGATAATCGTAGAAGCAATAGTTGGCGAGACGACAACGATGCTTCGATGGAGATCAAGGTGTCAAGCCGGTGACGATGGTGACCATGACGGTGCTTTGGAGATGGAGATCAAAGGCACAAGATGATGATGGCCATATCATATCACTTATATTGATCTCATGTGATGTTTATCCTTTATGCATCTTATTTTTCTTAGTTCGGCGGTAGCATTATAAGATGATCTCTCACTAAATTTCAAGGTACAAGTGTTCTCCTTGAGTATGCACCGTTGCGACAGTTCGTCATACTGAGACACCACGTGATGATCGGGTGTGATAAGCTCTATGTTCACATACAATGGGTGCAAGCCAGTTTTGCACACGCAGAATACTTGGGTTAAACTTGACGAGCCTAGCATATGCAGATATGGCCTCGGAACACTGAGACCGAAAGGTCGAGCGTGAATCATATAGTAGGTATGATCAACATACTGATGTTCACCATTGAAAACTACTCCATCTCACGTGATGATCGGACATGGTTTAGTTGATTTGGATCATGTGATCACTTAGATGATTAGAGGGATGTCTATCTAAGTGGGAGTTCTTAAGTAATATGATTAATTGAACTTTAATTTATCATGAACTTAGTACCTGATAGTATTTTGCATATCTATGTTGTTGTAGATCCAAGGCCCGCGCACTGTTCCTTTGAATTTTAATGCGTTCCTAGAGAAAGCTAAGTTGAAAGATGATGGTAGCAACTACACGGACTGGGTCCATAACTTGAGGATTATCCTGATTGTTGCACAGAAGAATTACGTCCTGGAAGCACCTCTAGGTGCAAGACCAGCTGCAGGAGCAACGCCGGACCTTGTGAACGCCTGGCAGAGCAAAGCTGATGACTACTCAATAGTTCAGTGTTCCATGCTTTACGGCTTAGAACCGGGACTTCAACGACGTTTTGAACGTCATGGAGCATATGAGATGTTCCCGGAGTTGAAGTTAATATTTCAAGCAAATGCCCGGATTGAGAGATATGAAGTCTCCAATAAGTTCTACAGCTGTAAAATGGAGGAGAATAGTTCTATCAGTGAACATATACTCAAAATGTCTGGGTATCATAATCACTTGACTCAGCTGGGAGTTAATCTTCCGGTTGATAGTGTCATTGACAGAGTTCTTCAATCACTGCCACCAATCTACAAAAGCTTCATGATGAACTGTAATATGCAAGGGATGGATAAGACAATTCCCGAGCTCTTTGCAATGCTAAAGGCTGCGGAGGTAGAAAGCAAGAAGGAGCATCAAGTGTTGATGGTCAACAAGACCACCAGTTTCAAGAAAAAGGGTAAAGGGAAGAAAGGGAACTTCAAGAAGAACGAAAAGCAAGTTGCTGCTCAAGTGAAGAAGCCCAAGTCTGGACCTAAGCCTGAGACTGAGTGCTTCTACTGCAAAGGGACTGGTCACTGGAAGCGGAGCTGCTCCAAGTATTTGGCGGATAAGAAGGATGGCAAAGTGAACAAAGGTATATGTGATATACATGTTATTGATGTGTACCTTACTAATGCTCGCAGTAGTACCTGGGTATTTGATACTGGTTATGTGGCTAATATTTGCAACTCGAAACAGGGACTACGGATTAAGCAAAGATTGGCTAAGGACGACGTGACGATGCGCGTGGGAAATGGTTCCAAAGTCGATGTGATCGCCGTCGGCACGCTACCTCTACATCTACCTTCGGGATTAGTTTTAGACCTGAATAATTGTTATTTGGTGCTAGCGTTAAGCATGAACATTATATCTGGATCTTGTTTGATGCGATACGGTTATTCATTTAAATCTGAGAATAATGGTTGTTCTATTTATATGAGTAATATCTTTTATGGTCATGCACCCTTGAAGAGTGGTCTATTTTTGTTGAATCTCGATAGTAGTACACATATTCATAATATTGAAGCCAAAAGATGCAGAGTTGATAATGAGAGTGCAACTTATTTGTGGCACTACCGTTTGGGTCATATTAGTGTAAAGCGCATGAAGAAACTCCATACTGATGGACTTTTGGAATCACTTGATTATGAATCACTTGGTACTTGCGAACCATTCCTCATGGCCAAGATGACTAAAGCTCTGTTCTCCGGAACAATGGAGCGAGCAACAAATTTATTGGAAATAATACATACTGATGTATGCGGTCCGATGAATATTGAGGCTCGCGACGGGTATCGTTATTTTCTGACCTTCACAGATGATTTGAGCAGATATGGGTATATCTACTTGATGAAACATAAGTCTGAAACATTTGAAAAGTTCAAAGAATTTCAGAGTGAAGTGGAAAATCATTGTAACAAGAAAATAAAGTTTCTGCGATCTGATCGTGGAGGAGAATATTTGAGTTATGAGTTTGGTCTTCATTTGAAACAATGTGGAATAATTTCGCAACTCACACCACCCAGAACACGACAACGTAATGGTGTGTCCGAACGTCGTAACCACACTTTATTAGATATGGTGCGATCTATGATGTCTCTTACTGATTTATCGCTATGGTTTTGGGGTTATGCTTTAGAGATGGTTGCATTCACGTTAAATAGGGCACCATCTAAATCCGTTGAGACGACACCTTATGAACTGTGGTTTGGCAAGAAACCCAAGTTGTCGTTTCTTAAAGTTTGGGGCTGTGATGCTTATGTGAAAAAGCTTCAACCTGATAAGCTCGAACCCAAATCAGAGAAATGTGTCTTCATAGGATACCCAAAAGAGACTGTTGGGTACACCTTCTATCATAGATTCGAAGGCAAAATATTCGTTGCTAAGAATGGATCCTTTATAGAGAAGGAGTTTCTCTCGAAAGAAGTGAGTGTGAGGAAAGTAGAACTTCATGAGGTAACTGTACCTGCTCCCTTATTGGAAAGTAGTTCATCACAGAAATCAGTTCCTGTGACTCCTGAACCAATTAGTGAGGAAGCTAATGATGATGATCATGTAACTTCAGATCAAGTTACTACCGAACCTGGTAGGTCAACTAGAGTAAGATCCACACCAGGGTGGTACGGTAATCCTATTCTGGAGGTCATGTTACTTGACCATGACGAACCTATGAACTATGAGGAAGCGACGGTGAGCCCAGATTCCGCGAAATGGCTTGAGGCCATGAAATCTGAGATGGGATCCATGTATGAGAACAAAGTTTGGACTTTGGTTGATTTGCCCGATGATCGGCAAGCCATAGAGAATAAATGGATCTTCAAGAAGAAGACTGACGCTGACGGTAATGTTACTGTCTACAAAGCTCGACTTGTTGCGAAAGGTTTTCGACAAGTTCAAGGAATTGACTACGATGAGACCTTCTCACCCGTAGCGATGCTTAAGTCCGTCCGAATCATGTTAACAATAGCCGCATTTTATGATTATGAAATTTGGCAAATGGATGTAAAAACTGCACTCCTGAATGGATTTCTGGAAGAAGAGTTGTATATGATGCAACCAGAAGGTTTTATCGATCCAAAGGATGCTAACAAAGTGTGCAAGCTCCAGCGATCCATTTATGGACTGGTGCAAGCATCTTGGAGTTGGAATAAACGTTTTGATAGTATGATCAAAGCATATGGTTTTATACAAACTTTTGGAGAAGCCTGTATTTACAAGAAAGCGAGTGGGAGCTCTGTAGCATTTGTAATATTATATGTGGATGACATATTGTTGATTGGAAATGATATAGAATTTCTGGATAGCATAAAAGGATACTTGAACAAGAGTTTTTCAATGAAAGACCTCGGTGAAGCTGCTTATATATTGGGCATCAAGATCTATAGAGATAGATCAAGATGCTTAATTGGACTTTCTCAAAGCACATACCTTGATAAAGTTTTGAAGAAGTTCAAAATGGATCAAGCAAAGAAAGGGTTCTTGCCTGTGTTACAAGGTGTGAAACTGGGTCAGACTCAATGCCCGACCACTGTAGAAGATAGAGAGAAAATGAAAGTCACTCCCTATGCTTCAGCCAAAGGTTCTATCATGTATGCAATGCTGTGTACCAGAACTGATGTGTGCCTTGCTATTAGTTTAGCAGGGAGGTACCAAAGTAATCTAGGAGTGGATCACTAGACAGTGGTCAAGAACATCCTGAAATACCTGAAAAGGACTAAGGATATGTTTCTTGTTTATGGAGGTGACAAAGAGCTCGTTGTAAATGGTTACATTGATGCAAGCTTTGACACTGATCTGGATGACTCTAAGTCACAAACCGGATACATATTTATATTGAACGGTGGAGCTGTCAGTTGGTGCAGTTCTAAGCAAAGCGTCGTGGCGGGATCCATGTGTGAAGTGGAGTACATAGCTGCTTCGGAAGCAACAAATGAAGGAGTCTGGATGAAGGAGTTCATATCCGATCTAGGTGTCATACCTAGTACATCAGGTCCAATGAAAATCTTTTGTGACAATACTGGTGCAGTTGCCTTGGCAAAGGAATCCAGATTTCACAAGAGAACCAAGCACATCAAGAGACGCTTCAATTCCATCCACGATCAAGTCAAGGAGGGAGACATAGAGATTTGCAAGATACATACAGATCTGAATGTTGCAGACCCGTTGACTAAGCCTCTCTCACGAGCAAAACATGATCAGCACCAAGACTCCATGGGTGTTAGAATCATTATTGTGTAATCTAGATTATTGACTCTAGTGCAAGTGGGAGACTGAAGGAAATATGCCCTAGAGGCAATAATAAAGTTGTTATTTATATTTCCTTATATCATGATAAATGTTTATTATTCATGCTAGAATTGTATTAACCGGAAACTTAGTACATGTGTGAATACATAGACAAACAGAGTGTCACTAGTATGCCTCTACTTGACTAGCTCGTTAATCAAAGATGGTTAAGTTTCCTAGCCATAGACATGAGTTGTCATTTGATTAATGGGATCACATCATTAGAGAATGATGTGATTGACAAGACCCATCCTTTAGCTTAGCACGATGATCGTTTAGTTTGTTGCTATTGCTTTCTTCATGACTTATACATGTTCTTATGACTATGAGATTATGCAATTCCCGAATACCGGAGGAACACTTAGTGTGCAATCAAACGTCACAACGTAATTGAGTGATTATAAAGATGCTCTACAGGTGTCTCCGATGGTGTTTGTTGAGTTGGCATAAATCAAGATTAGGATTTGTCACTCCGATTGTCGGAGATGTATCTCTGGGCCCTCTCGGTAATGCACATCACTATAAGCCTTGCAAGCAATGTGACTAATGAGTTAGTTACGGGGTGATGCATTACAGAACGAGTAAAGAGACTTGCCGGTAACGAGATTGAACTAGGTATTGAGATACTGATGATCGAATCTCGGGCAAGTAACATACCGATGACAAAGGGAACAACGTATGTTGTTATGCGGTTTGACCGATAAAGATCTTTGTAGAATTTTTGGGAGCCAATATGAGCATCCAGGTTCCGCTATTGGTTATTGACTGGAGATGAGTCTCGGTCATGTCTACATAGTTCTCGAACCCGTAGGGTCCGCACGCTTAACGTTCGATGACGATCGGTATTATGAGTTTATAGTTTTTTATGTACCGAAGGTTGTTCGGGGTCCTGGATGTGATCAAGGACATGACGAGGAGTCTCCAAATGGTCAAGACAAGAAGATTGATATATTGGAAGGCTATGTTTGGACACCGGAAAGGTTTCGGACGAGTTCGAGCATTTTCCGGAGTACCATGAAGTTACCGGAACCCCCCGGGGGCTTAATGGGCCTACGTGGGCTTTAGTGGAAGAGAGAGGAGGCAGCCAAGAGGAGGGGCGTGCCCCCAAGCCCAATCCAAATTGGGAGGGGGGCCGGGCCCCCTTTCCTTCTTCTCCTCTTCCCCTTCCTTCCCCCTCCTATTATAGGACTAGGAAAGGGGGGGCGGGAACCTACTCCTAGTAGGAGTAGGATTCCCCCCCTTGGGGGCGCACCATGTGCCCGGCCGGCCCCCTCCTCCCCTCCTTTATATAAGGGTGAGGGGGGAACCCCATAGATACACAAGTTCATTGTTCAGCCGTGTGCGGTGCCCCCTCCACAGATTTCCACCGCGGTCATATCATTGTAGTGCTTAGGCGAAGGCCTGCGTCGGTAACTTCATCATCACTGTCATCACGCCATCGTGCTGACAAAACTCTCCCTCGACCTCAGCTGGATCAAGAGTTCGAGGGACGTCACCGAGCTGAACGTGTGCAGATCGCGGAGGTACCGTGCGTTTGGTACTTGATCAGTTGGATGGCGAAGACGTTCGACTACATCAACCGCGTTACTTAACGCTTCCGCTTTCGGTCTACGAGGGTACGTGGACACACTCTCCCCGCTCGTGGCTATGCATCTCCTAGATAGATCTTGCGTGATCGTAGGAATTTTTTTGAAATACGGTGTTCCCCAACACTACTTCCATACTACTTTGCTACTAAATATTTTGCTGCAGATATTAAGTCTTTAGGTGTGGTTGAATTGACAACTCAGCTGCTAATACTTGAGAATATTCTTTGGCTTCCCTTGTGTCGAATCAATAAATTTGGGTTGAATACTCTACCCTCGAAAACTGTTGCGATCCCCTATACTTGTGGGTTATAAAGACCTTTTTCTGGCGTCGTTGCCGGGGAGCATAGCTCTATTCTCTGAGTCACTTGGGATTTATATCTGTTGATCACTATGAGGAACTTGAACGATCAAAGAACTAAGATTTTCCCCTCAACTACGAGGGGAGGTAAGGAACTGCCATCTAGCTCCGCACTTGATTCTCCTTCTGTTTTGAGTGAAGTTGTGACACCTACACCAGCTATTGATTCCAATATGTCGCGTGTTATTGATGATGCCACTTCTTGTTTACATGATACTTATGATGAAACTACTTCTGTGCTTGATAATACCATGCCACTAGGTGAATTTCTTGATGAACAACTTGCTAGGGTTAGAGAGAATGAAATTATTGAAACTGACGAAATAATTGAAGATTATGATTATGATTCTCCCCCTAGATATGAATTGCCTGTTGTACCTGAGGGTTATGTTATGGATGAAGAAACTCGTAGAGAATTCTTTGCTTGCAATGATAGGGAAGATCTTAAGAAATTGTTAGCTAAGCTGAAATAAAAATCCTTGAATGCTAGAATGAAGTAGAAAAAAGTCCATTTTACTCCCGTGAACAAAGTGGGTGGTTCACTTTACCCCCAGATCTATTTTTGGCAACTTCTAGACCCCAAACAAAACCAAACCGGACAAAACACCCCCCGGCCGATTTGTCTCCATTCGATGCTGATGTGGCACAATCCAACGGCGGTTTTGACCGTGGTGGGGCCTACTTGTCAGGTTGGACTATTAAATGCTAATGTTCCATGTTGCATTCTGGATTCGAAATCCCCTTTCTTCTTCTCCCTCTGTCACCGTCGATGGCTCCCTCGGGGTAGCGCTGAACCGACCAGCAACGGTGGTCGGAGTGTTGGTGGCGGCGGCGGTGCAACCTGTGAATCTTCCCCGACTTGTTCCTTATCCCACGGCCGCTATCCTCCCCCATCTTCAAACCCTAGGTCGACGGCTCTGTCGATGCGGCGGCGTCGGCTGCGGTTTGTCTGATTTCGCGGCAGCGCAGATGAACTGAGATGAGTCCCATCCGCCCCATCCCCTTCCCTTGGTGTACTTTCTTTGCTCTAGCTAGCTGATGTATGTCGGTTCTAATTGGAGATTGAATGATGTTTTAATCTGTAGGTTAATCAAGGATAATCTAGATTGGTTAGGCATCCATTTCTTTTACAATGGCCAATTTGAGAAGTCAAACAAGCAATTGTCATATGTTGGTGGTAATATACAGCTCACATCTATTGAGAGGTACAATTTATCCTTAGCTACTGTCAGGGAGCAGTTAGCAGATATAAAGATGGCCTACCATGGTGAAGACCTAACAGAGAAGCACAGGCTGTACTGGTTGTTTCTTGGAAAAATGTTAGAGATGGGCTGAGATGACTTGACACTGATAGAAGTGTGTTGTTCATGGATAGGTGTATTACAGATTGTGGGGTTGTGGATGTGTATGTGAATTATGAAGATGATGTTGATGAAGATGGACAAAACAGTTTGTCTGATATTGGAGAGAAAGAGGAAGAGGAAACTAATGCTGCAGAAGAAGAGAAGTCAGAAGAGAAGAGTGACAGTGATTGGGAAGATGAGCATGACAATTGCTCTGCTGAGGATGACTGGAGCACAGTTCAGAGGAAGATGAGGATGAGCCTGATAAGACTGAGTATGCTGTACAAGATGAGTAGCAACCTGAAATTGGAAATTTTCCTTCAATAGATGTTGCACCAGATGAAATAAGTGGTGAATGTGAAGATCTTGATTGGTGCCCTAAAGATGAAGACAGTTTAGGTGAAGATGATGAGGCAGAGGAGCTCAGAAAGCATGCTAAGGAAGTGCTCAGAAAGATCAGAATGAAGTTGCCACTTGATGAAGAGAAGGAAGTGAAAGAAAGTACAAAACAGTTAATTCCTTTTGATGAAATGGATGAAGGAAATGACACTCCATACATGGATTCCTGTGAGGAATACCGTTATGATGAGGATGAGCATGGAAATTCAGTTAGGATGAAATCAAGATTTCCAAGATTTGATAGCAAGGCTGCAATTCCAATATTCAGTTCGGGCATGACATTTAGGGGAAGAAGTCAGTTCAAGAGGGCACTGGTGAAGTATGGCCTTGCTATGAAGAGGCATATTTCCTTTGTAAAAGATGAGGCTGGTAAGATTAGGGCAAAGTGTTCTTGGCCTAAGTGTCCTTGGTTGATTTATGGTGCAAAGAGGAGCTCAAATGATTGGTTTCAAGTCATAACACTTGTTGACAACCACATATGCCCACAGAGGTGAGACAAAAGATTGGTTACTTCAACTAGAATTGTAGACAAGTATGAGAGAATTATGAAGGCAAATCCAGGATGGAAAGTGAAATCTATTAAGGCCACTGCCAGATTAGAGATGTTCGCAGATGTGCATGTTTCCAAGATAAAGAAAGCAAAAGCAATAGTTAGAACGATAGTTAGAGAAGCAATGCATGAAGAATATGCCAGGGTGTTTGATTATCAGCTAGAAATATTGAGGAGCAATCCAGGAAGCACTGTGGCAATTGTGCTTAATCCAAAAGAAACTGCACCAGTTTTTCAGAGATTGTATGTGTGCTTTCAGGCTTGCAAGAGAGGTTTCATAGAAGGGTGCGGGAAAGTAGTGGGTTTGGATGGCTGCTTCTTTAAGGGGGCTCAAAGTGGAGAGCTAGTCTGTTCTCTTGGAAAAGATGCAAATGGGCAAATGTATCCCATTGCTTGGGCAACAGTTAAGGTGGAAAATAAGGACTCCTGGTTCTGGTTTATGGCATTGTTAAATAAAGACTTGGAGATTTCAAATCAAGGTGAAGGCCGGGTGTTTATATCAGATTAGCAGAAAGGTCTAATCAATTTAATTTCAAAGGTTTTACCAAAAGCTAAACACAGAAATTGTGCTGGGCACATTTATGCTAACTTGAAGAAAAACACAGGGACCAGAAATACCAGAAGAGATTTTGGGCTTGTGCAAAATCTTCTAACAGAGTTCAGTTCAATTTAAACAGGGCAAAGCTTGCTCAGCTCACACAAGAAGGAGCAAGAGACATGATGCAGCTGGGCCAGAACATTGGTGTAGAGCATGGTTCAAAGAAGGATCATTTTGTGACTCAGTCGTGAAAAATATGTGTGAAAGTTTTAACAATTGGATAGTGGAATATAGAGGTCTTCCTATTATCAGTATGTTTGAAGCAATCAGAGCAAAGGTGACAGTAAGGATTCAAATTAATAGAGCTATGCCTGCCAATTGGAATGGAACATTTTGTCCCAAAATCCTCAAAAAGGTGAACAAGTTGATACAACTTACTGAGAAGTGTGAGACAATATGGAATGGAAAAGATGGATATGAGGTGAAGTTAGGACAACATGGATTCAAAGATGACTTGCAAGCAGGAACATGTTCTTGTAGATACTGGCAATTGTGAGGAATTCCATGTGTTCATGCTCTAGCAGCTTCACAGTGTGGCCCTGATGATATTGATTCACTTATTGCACCTTGCTACAGAATTGAGGCTTACAACAGGACATATGAACATGTCATGAGGCCAATGGAGGGCATGCCCAGCTGGCCAATATCTGACAGACCTAGACCATTAGTTCCAATCTATGTGCAAATGACTGGGAGGCCTAGGACAGAGAGAATAAGAGGTGGAGATGAGCCTCCTAAGCAGGCACACAAACTCTCCAAGATTGGAACTAAGATCAAGTGTAGTTTATGTAGAAACCCTGGGCACAACATGAGGAAATGCAATACTAACCCCAACAAGGGAAAGTACAAGAATAGGAAGAGGAAAAAAGAAACAAAAGTGTGTAATGATTTTTACATATGTTTGATTTCTATACATTTTGTACTTGAGAAATTTCAGCAATATGAAACACCTAACAACTGTTTCTTCTGTGTGTTATGTAGGAAAATCCTCCAAGGTCATCTCAAAGAGTAGCAAAATGAAACTGCTACAACCCAGTCTTCACAACAGGCATCTCAAACATCACAGCAAGCTATAGGAGGGAGAGCCCAGGCTTCACAGCAAGGTACAGGAGGGAGAGGCCAATCTTCATAGCAAGCTACAGGAGGGACATCATAGCCTAGAAGGGGAAGGCCTCCAAAACAAGCAGACAGAACACCTGGTGCTAGTTCTAGTTAGAGAAGGAGGAAATCAACAAGGGTTAGCATGTTTGATGAACTGAGGGGTTAACCAGTAAACTTTCTGTTGTTTAGAGCCTTCAAATTGTTAGTAGGTTGCTGGTGCTGTGCTAGTTTCATGAACTTGTGGTTGTTACTGTTAAGCTGCAGAATGTGTGTTAAGTTGCAAATTGCTACTGTTTACTATGTTCTCTTTTGAAAGAAATTTCCATTTGATAGAAGCTTGGAAAAATATGTTCAAGCTATGTTCTCTTTTGAAAGAAATTTACTACTGTTTACTGTTAAGTTGCAGATTGTGTGTTAAGTTCCAAGCTATATTCTCTTTCGGCACAAACAAAGAAGCTCACAATTGTACCATTTCACAAGACATCATAGTACCAGCACATTACACAAATATTTGGCACAATTTTGGCACAAATTTAGGACACATCAAGTAGTACAGTTGCATCACCACAACAACCAGCACAAAGTAGAACTTAACACACAGTACACCACTACAGATTCTTAACACATAGTAGATGCCAAAGTGCCAAATAATAGGATACAAACTCAAACTCCTTCAGCACTGTCAGTGCCATCGATCTTGCCTAGCATAGTCTTGAAGATATGCTTGCGAGTCAGGTACTCGCCTTCACCTGGCAGCCACTCATCAGGCAGTCCTTTAGCAAGCAGAGGACCACGATCGACAACCTCCTTCATGTGGCAAATTATAGGATACAATAAGCTATTCTTCTTCCTCGGCGACGATGGTCCGTAGTCGCCCAATTCAAATTGCATTGCTTCATACCCATCCATGGACTCGGGTGGCTTGTTTGTCAGCTTCGGCTCAGGTATCTCCACTGTCACCACCTTGCCAACAAAGAAAGGGTCACGAAGCCAAGCCATTATATCGAGCTCGTGGCGGCTTGCCGGCGGCAGGATGTTGATCAGCTCGCCACCCAGCTGCTTGAGAACATCTTTCACGGACGTCGTCATCTAGGCCTGGTTAGGAAGGCCTTCGAAGCCGAGCTTACTCTTGTACTTTAGAGCACCTGGCTGAGCACGAACCATTCTGCACCAACGCAAAAACTGAATCCAACGCCGACAACACTTGATCTTCATTGAAGAAAGGAACACCTCAGAGCACTTCTCCTCCTTTGAGAAGGTCAGCCACAGGTCGTGTGGTGGGCACGCGACCTCGATGACTACCTCGGACGGCACCACCCCACAACGCCGCTGCAAGGTCGCCAGCACGGCTGCCGGCATCACTGCCTGCTCGCCATCTCCGACCGCAGTCGCCAGAAGCACGTACCGCCTAAAGCGCAGCTCCAGTGCATCCATGGCTGGACTGCGCGAGATCAGGACATGGCTCGCCTCTAGACGGAGCTCCGGCTCTCCCCACCGCCACACCTCCTGCGAAAACCGCCGGTCCAGCAAGCTACGGCTCGCCTAGGCTGCTGCGACGACCGGGTTTGCACCTTCATTGCCGGCGGCGCTCACGACGTCCGGCGACACGGTGCTGGAGCTCATGCTGCCGCCACCCATGGAGAATAGGGTTAGGGATTTGGACAGGGAAGCGGGGGATTTCTGATCCAGATCACAACGGGAATGACATCTCTATAATAGTCCAACCTAACAAGTAGGTCCCACCCCGGTCAAAACCGCCATTGACTGTGCCACATCAGCATCAAATGGAGACAAACTGCCCGGGGGGGGGGGTGTTTTGTCCGGTTTGGTTTTGTTTGGGGTCTAGAAGGAGCCAAAAAATAGATCAGGGGGTAAAGTGAACCACCCACTTTGTTCAGGGGAGTTGTCGGTGTCAAAACCGGCGGATCTCGGGTAGGGGGTCCCGAACTGTGCGTCTAGGCGGATGGTAACAAGAGACAAGGGACATGATGTTTTTACCTAGGTTCGGGCCCTCTCGATGGAGGTAATACCCTACTCCTGCTTGATTAATATTTATGATATGGGTAGTACAAGAGTAGATCTTCCACGAGATCGTAGAGGCTAAACCCTAGAAGCTAGCCTATGGTATGATTGTTGTTCGCCCCACGGACTAAAACCCTTCGTTTATATAGACACCTAATAGGGTTAGGGTTACACAGTCGTCGGTTACAATGGTAGGAGATCTACATATCCAGATCGCCAAGCTTGCCTTCCACGCCAAGGAAAGTCCCATCCGGACACGGGACGAAGTCTTCAATCTTGTATCTTCATAGTCTAGGAGTCCGCCAAAGATGATAGTTCGCTATCCGGACACCCCTAGTCCAGACTCCTCAAGAGCCCCTGAACCTAGCTTCAATGACGACGAGTCCGCGCATATTGTCTTCGGCATTGCAAGGCGGGTTCCTCCTCTGAATACTTCATAGAAGGTTTTGAACACAATGATAGTGTCCGGCTCTGCAAAACAAGTTCCACATACCACCGTAGAGAGAATAATTTTTGCACGGATCTGCTGACGTATTCCGCGGCGTGACATCACACCACGGCCAAGCTTTTATACGAATTGTTTTTTACTGTCCCACCTCAGCGCGTTTAGCGAGGCAGTTTCCTTGGCACGTCTTATCAAAGCGGAGATCGTGCCCCCTTATTCCGGGTTTCTCATCAATACGGACGTGGGTAACCCATCCGCGCCATTGATTACGGCGCTTGGGAGATAAGCGAGTTTTACCAGGCTGGCGGGGGACGCATAGCTTTTTCCGTCCATATAAGGGGATAAGAATCCACCTTTTCACCTACGCCTTCTTCCTCCTTTGCTCATCCATTTCACAAGACTCGAGCTCCAAATACCAAGTCCGCACATCCCACCTCAACCTTCTCGCAACTATGTCCGGAGCGGAGGCAGGTGGATGGCCTTCTCCGTCACGGAGGGGCACATCGAAAAGCTGCGGAGGCCGACACTTGTCCAGCAACATCGCAAGACAAAGCTACCCGAGGAGGGGCAGCTCATTCCAACCCCTGTGCCCCATGAGAGGGTGGTGTTTCTCCCCACTTCCTCCATGGACTAGGTTTTCCACTTCACCCATTTGTCCGGGGCTCATGTTCTACTACGGCCTGACTTCCATGATCTGGCCCCAATTTCATCCTCAACATCTCGGCGCTCATCGTCAGGTGCGAGGCCTTCCTCTCAGATCCAGCCCCACTTCGGCTTATGGCTGAAGATCTTCAATGTCAAGCTGAAGGTAGTGGGCGGCCGCCAAGCGGAGTGCGGAGGCGCCATGGTTGGCAAGATGGCCAAAGTCCTATGGCTCGAGGGCTCCTTTGTGGAGACCATAAAGGGGTGGCAATCGGGGTGGTTCTACATCACCGATCCGCGTGACTCTCAATGGGCGGCGGCCCCCGAATTCCGATCTGGCTTCCCCACACGACTCTCATCATGGAAAGAGACGGGCCTGACGTGGGGGAATTCGGACGAGCTGTCCGGACTCAAAACCTGCGTCTGAAACTTGGTGGACAAGAATCTCAGGCTTGTCAACGTAATCTAGGTGATGCTCATCCACCGGATTCTCCCATGCCAACAACGGGCCTTCAAATTGTGGGAGTTCGATCCAGCACAACACCCAACTCTGAAAAGGCTCTTCGACACTACGTACGAAGATGCCTAGAAGGTGTTGTTCAAGGGCGCCGAGCCTCCCACATCCGCTACCGAAGATCGCGGATTCAGCTCGCAGCGTCAAGCCAGCGAGGTAAGTTATTTTACCCTTTATGGGACTCTTTTTTCATAGTTTGACTCTATGCGGGATCTAAAACACCCTAACCTTTGACGGGAATGGCTGAAGACGTCCGGACAGATTAACTGTCCGGCCCCCTTGCCAGAAGACCCAGCGGACGCCCGATTGACAGGGCTGCTGGCTCCGGCACCTCACGTGGTGACGGAGAAGAAGGCCAAGAAGGAGGCCACGTGAACTCGAAGGAGCTCCCGGCGCCAAGCGCTGTCAGATTCTAAAACAGAATCCTCTCCCGAGAACGAGGAGGAGGAAAAGAAGCCTCTCTCAGCCGGGGAAAAGAGGAAAAGGAAGGTCGCCTGATCGGGAGGCCGGAGGGTCCAAGAAAGGAAGGACCTTCCACCGGACTTCTCCACCAACCCCGACAACGACGAGGAGGAGGGCCACCAAGGGCCAAGCTCTGGCGAGATCGTAAGTGTCCGAACCCGAATAACTCATGGATTTTCATTTGTCGATAGTGTCTTCTAACGCCGAATATAACCATGCAGCCCGCCTAAGGGCGAAGCTTGCCGCTTGCCGAAGCGGCTCCTCGGATACGCCGGATGTGAATAACACTTCACTTCCGACCGCCTCCTCTCCTTGTGACGCAGATGACACCGCGGTGGAGTCCCAAAAGGGGCCCAACCGGTAGGAGGTGGTCCTGGAGGCGCCGCAAGGCGACCTCCCAGACTCCGGGTGCAAGGGGCAAACCCCGAGGGCTCTAAGTCCGCCCTGTGCCGATTCTGCACCGAACCAGCAGTGGTTCCAAGACCGGCAAGCGCCCCTTCGTAAGAAGGGCAAGATCGCGACACCGTGACCTCCGCCCAACCGAGGCACCGAATAGCTTGTTGGAGGCGCTTAACAGCCCATCGACGAGGAGCACCGCACTATCATGAGTGCGGTGATCCAGAAGTTCAATCCGCCAAGAGCGGGCTGATCAAGCTCGTTCTAGCCTTCTAACAAAGCTTTGAGGTAAGTTTAGAATATGTAAAATATTACCGCATAGACAGAGAGTTCTCGATGCTTAGTTCGGTGTTCGTAAAGAAAAGCCGGACTAAGGATCTAAAAAGATATACGCAGGAGTCTAACATAAGTATGTCAATATGCGAATGCAGGCTGCGCCACGACACGTGCCACCGATCATGGAGGTCAATGCATTGAAGCAGAGCCTCGAGCGGTCCGAAAACGAGCTCAGCCTTGCCAAGAAGCAGCTCGAGGATAAGGACGGTAAGTAATACCTTATTAAAGAAATATCTTATAGAAAGGGTTCGGTTGCAAAAAATGACAGGAATAACGTGGGTATTGTAGGGGCCACGAACAAGGTGGCGACCCTGAAGGAAGCGGTGTCCGTGGCCGAAAGCAAAGCGGCCGCGGAGCGCACCGAGCGAGAGAAGGGTGAGGCGCAGCTGGCGGAGGTACGGCAAGAGCTCCTGTGCTCTCGTGGAAAAACACGAGGGTTTGGAGCGTGACTCAAGACCCGAGAGTCCGAGCTTGCCTCGCTCTTGAGAGTGCCAAAGCTGCTAAGGCCGAGGCCCAAAAAGCCCTCCAGAGATTGAGGCAATAAAGAAGATCGCGGTGGGTAAGGCATTCTTTATGCAGAGCAAGAATGTAGAAGTCAATTATCTAGTACTTAACCAATCCGAGCTCTCCAGAGCTGCTCGCAGATCTGCCCGTAGTGTATCCGATGCTGCCGCGCTTCTACCGCGCCAAGGAGGGAGCTCGACGGAGAAGGTGTTCGGTCTCGAGATGTCGAGGCCGAATGTCCGGTGTTTCGAGCGACCAAATGAAGCAGCTGGTCGAGCTCCACAAGGTCGCCGAACAGGCCATGATGGGCCTGATAGTTCGGCTGTGGCTATTGGAAGCCATGCCTAGGAGCTACTTCGGTTTAGTGCAGCGGCTGGTGGACGCCTGTCCATGGATTGAAGTCATCAAGCGCTCCGTCTGCATTGAAGGTGCCCGTGCTAAAGTGCATTGGGGCAAGCTGGATGGGGAGAAGCTTGTGACGGACGGGCCACCGAAGGGCAAGGAGCATCGCACGCCCGAAATGTACTATGAGGGCATCCTGAAGGGTGCCCGCCGTATAGCGGATGAGTGCTCCAAAGATGTAATTTTTGAATAGACTCGCATTTGTTATCCTGTACGCTGAAAACTTGTTCATATGCGCTAAGCAACACTTGTTAATTTAAAATATTACCTTCAGGCGGCCGCTTATCAAATTTGAGAGATGGCAAGTCGTTGGCTTCAGCCCCATGCCACGAAAGTGTGGGTGTTCGGATAAACTTGAGCGCTCTTGTTCCCATTCTTGGGTCCGTCGAGGAGGCGCCAACGCAATCTAACAAGGCAACCGGACTTATAATGCTTGAACACTCTCACTTAGCCATAGAATTCTATAATTTTAAATTTCGCGAAGGCCCTAGTATTCGAAGACCGAGTTCGTATGCTATCCACGCCTTTGGCCGGACAATGCCGGTTCCTCGCTCTAAGCGGCATAAGTCTTTAGGGACTCAAAGAAACCTCTCGAACAGCGATCGCTCTCGCCTCTATCATGACGGCCAGTTTTAGCTTTCTCCACCGAGGTGCTCAACCCAGCTCAACCGGGGCACAATCACGGTGGTTCTCCCAAGGCTACCTTAGCCGATATAACGGAACGTAAGGTACCAAAACATGGGAGCCGGGCAAACCCAACTATTAACCCAAGACATGATTCGAGCCGATGCATATAATGCTATAAGTTCGGGGTGCCGCACTTGTGAAAGTGTTCGGACTTATCACACCATAATTTTGGGGTACTTAAGCCCCTGGTGTATTGGCAGTACCAAATTGTACGGTTGCGCAATGTCATAAGTGAACATATATAATGGGAAAGAATGCAATAATAGGCAAGAGCTATATATTGGTTATTCAAAAAGGAACTACAAAATAAAAGAAGAACGATAAAAATTGTGCGATAAGCAAGGGATGGGACTATTTAACATGTCCCCCTCCAGGGGTAAGCTGCGGGATCATATGTAAAACAGGTATAATGCTCGTAGTAGAGACCACCTGGACACTCGACGTAGCTTTCTGTTTCCCTGGCTGTTGCATCGTGAGTTCGGCGCGAATGCCGGACAGGGCTTCTGGAGAAAAGAGTCCTGAAAGTAAGAAAAAAGAAAAAAGAAAAAGAATGACACAATCGGGGCCCCTGGTGCGGTTGAGCCGCATTCTGGGCGTGCCGTGGTCGTGCCCCTCCCCTTATGCCCATGGTATCTCCAGAGCGTAGTTATGTACGATAGTAATCGGCTTCGCAATTTCGCGAGGGCTGGGTTAGCCGGATTGCTACGCATGCTTGAATCGTGCCAGCGGTCTTGTTGTAGGTTACTCCGGCGCGCTTGATGTTGTCCGGACGCTTAGTGGCCTTGCTCGAGAATTGTTGTGAGAGGCTGCTTTGCACCTCCGCCGCGAGGGTCGCCAGATGCTCCTCCGCTCGGAGAGAGCGCTCGTGTTTCCATTGACCGTAATTACTCCTCGAGGGCCCGACATCTTGAGCTTGAGGTATGCGTGGTGCGGCACCGCATTGAACTTTGCAAATGCGGTTCGTCCGAAAGCAATCGCGTGATAGCCGCCGCAGAACGGGACTATGTCGATGATTGACTCTTCGCTCGAAGTTATCCGGGACCAAGACCACTTCAAGTGTAATCGAGCCTGTATAATTGGCCTCTACACTGGTATGACGCCTTTAAAGGCCGCCTTTGTGGGTTTAATCCTTGAGGGTCTATGCCCATTTTATGACCGTATCCCGATAAAGCAGGTTCAGGCTGCCGCCGCCGCCCATCGTGACTCTAGTGAGGTGAAATCACAATAATTGGGTCAGGACCAATGCGGTGGCCGCCGTGACAGATGCTAGTGGGGTGGTCCTTCGATCAAGGTAATCGGGCAGGAAGACCATGGGTTGAACTTCGGGCGACTGGCTCCATCACAGATACGCCCTTTAGCGCATGCTTCCGCTCCCTTTGGGTATGTGGGTTATGTATATCATGTTCACCGTCCGCACTTGTGTGGGAAAGCCCTTCGTCCTCTATTGTTCGCGGTCGGGCTCTTCCTCGCCATCGCTATGCAGCCCCTTGTCATTGAGTTTGGCACTTAACTTGCTCGCTTGCTTGAACACCCAACAATCCCTGTTGGTGTGGTTGGCTGGTTTTTCGGGGTGCCATGTATCCGCACAGCGATCGAGTATTCGGTCCAAGTTGGACCGCCCCGGTATTTCTTTTGAATGGCTTCTTCCGCTGACCGGTTTAGAGCCTCTGAATCCGCATTGACTACCGTATCTTCATCATTATCGCCGCACGCGTCGCTTGTTCTTGTTGCGACGCGACCTGCCATTGCTGTCCTTGGTATCCGAACTACCGTGGTTTTTGGTCAAGTTGTTGCTTCGAGCTAGCCAGCTGTCCTCTCCGTGCAAAAGCGGGTCATGAGTGTGGTGAGGGCTGCCATGGATTTCGCTTTTCCCGTCCTAGGTGCCGGTTAGCCACTCGTCATGGATGTTATGTTTGAAGGCTGCAAGGGCCTCTACATCCGGACAGTCAATGATTTGATTTTTCTTGGTTAGGAACCGTGTCCGTAATTGTCCGCCGATTCTTCCGCTGCTGAATTATGTGGCTGAGGTCATCGGCGTCGGTGGTCGCACATATGTGCCCCGGAAGTTATCAAGGAATGCGGCTTCCGTGTCCTCCCAACAACCAATTGATTCTCGGCAAGCTGTTAAGCCAATGCCGAGCTGGTCCTTTAAGCTTGAGTGGAGGTATTTGATGGCGTAGATCATCACCGCGGGCCATGTGGATATGGAGGAGGTAGTCCTCGATCCAAACCGCAGGATCTGTTGTGCCATCGTATGATTCGATGTTTACGGGTTTGAAACCCTCGGGATTTGATCATCCATCACTTCATCCGTGAAGCATAGTGGGTGTGCGCGCCTCAGATTGGGCTATATCATGACGAGCTCATATGAGCTTTGTTCATCGTGTTCAGTCCGGCCGGAGTTGCCGTATCCGGCGTGACGGTTATCGCCACGCGTCGTGGGTGCCCACGCGATCCGTAGATCGATCTTGTTTGCCTGGCCTTGTCCTCCAATATGTCTCGCAGTCCGGCGCGTTTCCCGCGCTCTTGGTATTTTTCGAGCGACGCCGAGTGCGCCTTGAATGGAGGGTCTAGAGGCCTCTCGTCGCGACCACGGGTGGCGGTCGGCCGCATCATGTGCCGGTGATGTAGGTTCGGTGCTGCTTCCTCTAATTGGGGTAGCAGCCTGCGCTTGGGGTATCTCTTGAGGGGCGCTCGAAGTTCATACTCTTCGCTGCAAGGACTTCACCCATCCGTAAGCTAGCAAGTCTTGGTCAGCTCTAAGCTGCTGCTACTTTTTCTTGAGGCTGCTTGCCGAGGCCATAAGCCTGCGCTTGAAACGCCTCCTGTTCAAGCGGGTCCTCAGCACGATAAATTCGCCATCGCCGAGGCTTGCCTCATCTTCGAGCGAGGCATATAATTATCGTCCTCTACCTCTCTTTCTGCCGCACTATCCTGCGGTCTTGCTTCTCCCTCCTCCTGCGCTGAATCCTGTTGAGGGGTTGTCTTCGCACCGTCCGGTGTTATTATCTCCGTGCCGGAATCACCGCTTTTACGTGGCGGATTTAGAACGGCGCCACCGACGCCGGGCGCTTGGGTTGTTTCTGCAGGTCATCCTCCGCTGCTCCATCGCCATTCCCATCTTTTGGGATGTCCACCATGTATATGTCATATGACGAGGTCGCCCAAAGGCAATGTAGGCGTTGTCTTGGTCGCCTCCGGCATCGCCGCCCATACCGCCGATGTCTTCGAGTCGAATTCGGCATGTCGGTTAAATCATCGACAGTGGCTACAAAGTGGGTGGTGGGTGGGCGTTGAATTTCTTCGCATCCGTGATCCCAACCTTCCCGACCAGAACCGCCAGGTCTCTCCGATAAAGAGAGAGACTTTAGTGAATTCAAGATATCGCCAAAGGGCGAAAAGCCGAAAGATGTCCGTGGCGGTGAACTCCATAATCGGCGCCTACCGGATTCGACCGGCAGGGGCACGGAGGGTTCGAGTCCGGAGAGGAGTCCGCACCTTGGAGTCACGGCCTTCGCAAGAGACAGGATGGAGTTCGCCCGATCGCCGCTATGATCGTAGCCCCGAGGAGGTGTCCAACCACTCGCCCTCGATCGGGGAGTCAGCCCGAGCTAAGGGTCGGAGCGGACGCTGGTGCGGCCTCCAGACACCGCTCGACGGCAGAGCTAGATCGTGCCCATCGAGACAAGGCGGGCGCGATTGGTTGTGGCTCGAATCCGCTGAAGATCAAGTCTTCGCGATGTCGGCCGTAGTTCAAACTCCCAAATCTGACCTGATGGCCAAGGGCGAGCTTTCGATCTGCTCCAGATGGCCAAGTGAATTGTCCCACAAAGGCAAAGCCGCCGAATACGAAGATCTGTCCGGGAGAAAAGTCTCACCGACCGCTGCGTTGTTGATGATCGAGGAGCCATCGGGCCTATAGGTGACGACACGTAGGAACTCTCAATGAAAGCACCAATGTCGGTGTCAAACCGCGGATCTCGGGTAGGGGGTCCCAACTGTGCGTCTAGGCGAATGGTAACAGGAGACAAGGGACACGATGTTTTTACCCAGGTTCGGGCCCTCTCGATGGAGGTAATACCCTACTCCTGCTTGATCAATATTGATGATATGGGAAGTACAAGAGTAGATCTACCACGAGATCAGAGAGGCTAAACCCTAGAAGTTAGCCTATGGTATGATTGTTGTTCGTCCTATGGACTAAAACCCTTCGGTTTAAGTAGACACCGAATAGGGTTAGGGTTACACAGAGTCGGTTACAATGGTAGGAGATCTACATATCCGTATTGCCAAGCTTGCCTTCCACGCCAAGGAAAGTCCCATCCGGACACGGGACGAAGTCTTCAATCTTGTATCTTCATAGTCTAGGAGTCCGGCCAAAGATGATAGTTCGGCTATCTGGACACCCCCTAGTCCAGGACTCCCTCAGGAGTAAAATGGAATTTTTTTCAATGAAATATGATCCTACTTTTGCTACTTCACCTATCTTTGTTACTGATGAGGATTACGAATTCTCTGTCGATCCTAAGTTAATTACTTTGGTTGAATCTAATCCTTTTCATGGTTATGAATTTGAAACTATTGTGGCAGATCTTACTAAATTAAATGATATATCCACCCTATTTGCTCATGAGGAATTTTTTTTCTATTACTATATCCTTAAATTATTTCCTTTCTCATTAAAGGGTGATGCTGAGATATGGTTCAATTCTCTTGCTCCTGGTTGTGTGCGTAGTCCCCAGGATATGATTTATTACTTCTCTGCAAAATATTTCCCCGCTCATAAGAAACAAGCTGCTTTAAGGGAAATATATAATTTTGTGCAAATTGAAGAAGAGAGTCTCCCACAAGCTTGGGGGAGGCTTCTCCAATTACTTAATGCTTTTCCTGGTCATCCTCTCAAGAAAATGAAATACTTGATATCTTTTATAATGGACTAACCGGTGCTTCCAAAGACCACCTGGGTAGTTCTGCTGGTTGTGTTTTCAGGGAAAGAACTGTTGAGCAAGCTGAATTGCTATTGAATAACATATTGAGTAATGAAAATGATTGGACACTTCCTGAACCAACTCCAAAGCCAACTCCGAAGAAAAGGGTTATTCTATTTCTCAGTCCTGAAGATACGCAAGAGGCAAAGAAATCAATGAAAGAAAAAGGTATTAAAGCTGAAGATGATAAAAATTTACCGCCTATCAAAGAAATACATGGTCTTGATAACCCGACACAGGTAGAATAGGTAAACTCTCTCCGTAGATTTGATGAAGGTGATATTCCTCATAATAAGTCTGCTAGGCAGTGCTTGGATGAGTTTGATAATTTAATTGTTAAACAAGAAAAATTCAATGCTTATGTTAGTAGACAACTGAAACATAATGTGAGGGAGTCCTGGACTAAGGGGTGTCCGGATAGCCGAACTATCATCTTTGGCCGGACTCCTAGACTATGAAGATACAAGATTGAAGACTTCGTCCCGTGTCCGGATGGGACTTTCCTTGGCGTGGAAGGCAAGCTTGGCGACACGGATATGTAGATCTCCTACCATTGTAACCGACTCTGTGTAACCCTAACCCTATTCGGTGTCTATGTAAACC
This sequence comes from Aegilops longissima, assembly GCA_021605205.1. Taxonomy (NCBI): domain Eukaryota; kingdom Viridiplantae; phylum Streptophyta; class Magnoliopsida; order Poales; family Poaceae; genus Aegilops; species Aegilops longissima. The sequence goes on from CM038682.1 coordinate 515,851,257, forward strand.
GAAGGGTTTTAGTCCGTAGGAAGAACAACAATCATACCATAGGCTAGCTTCTAGGGTTTAGCCTCTCTGATCTCGTGGTAGATCTACTCTTGTACTACCCATATCATAAATATTAATAAAGCAGGAGTAGGGTATTACCTCCATCTAGAGGGCCCGAACCTGGGTAAAAACACCGTGTCCCTTGTCTCCTGTTACCATCCGCCTAGATGCACAGTTCGAGACCCCCTACCCGAGATCCGCCGGTTTTGACACCGACAGAGCCCCTGCTGGATCTTCGGGCAGTGGGGCCGGACAATCAATCCGCTCCGCTGTCGCTACCCAATCCTGTTAGAATGGCGTGGAGGCTCAGATCCCTCACATGATTATACTGGGGAAAGAACATCTTATGAGATATAAAGAGCTTACCGGATTGGCAGGGCGCTTTGCGCTGAGTTCGCGATCCTCGGTAAGGGGAGGAGGTACCTCGGTGGCCTTGAACAGCACCTTCTAGACGTCTTGGTCCGTCGTGTCGAAAAGCTCTCGCAGCGTCTGGTGCTTGGCCGGGTCAAACTCCCACATATTGAATGCCCGTCTTTGACACGGAAGGATACGGCGGAAGAGCATGACCTGGACCACGTTAACAAGCTTGATTTTCTAGCTTATCATGTTTTTAATACAGTTCTGGAGTCCGGTCAGCTCCACCGATGAACCCCAGGATAGGCCCTTCTCTTTCCAGGAGGTGAGCCGCATGGGGATGCCGGATCGAAATTCGGGGGCCGCCACCCAGTTGGTGTCGCGCGGCTCGGTGATGTAGAACCACCCCGATTGCCACCCCTTCACACGGTCTCCACGTAGGAGCCTTCCAGCCAGGTGACGTTGGGCATTTTGCCCACCATGGCGCCTCCGCACTCCGCTTGCTGGCCAACCACCACCTTCGGTTTCACGTTGAAGGTCTTCAGCCACAGGCCGAAGTGGGGCTTGATGCGGAGGAAGGCCTCGCACACAACCATAAACACCGAGATATTGAGGATGAAATTGGGGGCCAGATCATGGAAGTCCAGCCCGTTGTAGAACATGAGCCCGCGGACAAATGGGTGGAGGGGAAATCCCAGCCCGCGGACGAAGTTGGTAAGGAATACAACCCTCTCATGGGGTTCTGGATTAGGGACGATCTGCCCCGCGTCTGGGAGCCGGTGCGCGATGTCTGCAGCCAGGTATCTGGCTTCTTGGAGATTCGTAATGTTCTACTACGTAACGGAGGAGACCATCCACTTGCCTCCCGCTCCGGACATGTTTGGAATGGCTTTGCGGAGAAAATGAGAACTTGGGCGCTGGAGCTCGAGTGCGTGAGAATGGATGGGCAGGGAAGAAGAAGGCGAGGGTGAAAAAAGAGGAGTCCTTGTCCCTTTAAAAAGGCAGTAGAAACTGTGCGCCTCCCTACTTGCCCCATAAAATCGCTTATTCCCCAAGCGCCGCGATTGATGGCGCGGTTAGGTTACCCATATCCGTATTGATGAGAATCCCGTGATAAGGGGAACACAATCTCTGCTCCGACAAGACGTGCCGATAAAACTTCCTCGCAACACGTGCAGTGGCAGGCAGGGTAAAATATGACCGGGCCACGGCAGGACGTCATGTTATGAAAAGTTGTTAGCAGATTAGATTAGTGGAATAATATACTCTCTACAGTGGTGTATGGAATTTTTTTTGCAGAGCCGGACACGATCCTTGTGTTCAAAACTTTCTATGGAGTATTTGGAGGAGGAACCCGCCTTGCAATGCCGAAGACAATCTGCGCGCCGGACTCATCGTCATTGAAGCCTGGTTCAGGGGCTACTGAGGGAGTCGTGGATTAGGCGGTCCTCGGACAGCCAGACTATATACCTTGGACGGACTGTTGGACTATGAAGGTACAAGATTGAAGACTTCGTTCCGTGTCCGGGTGGGACTCTCCTTTGCATGGAAGGCAAGCTTGGCAATTCGGATATGTGGATCTCCTCCCTTGTAACCGACTCTGTGTAACCCTAGCCCCCTCCGGTGTCTATATAAACCGTAGGGTTTAGTCCGTAGGACAACAACAATCATAATCATAGGCTAGCTTCTAGGGTTTAGCCTCTACGATCTCGTGGTAGATCAACTCTTGTAATACTCATATCATCAAGATCAATCAAGCAAGAAGTAGGGTATTACCTCCATCGAGAGGGCCTGAACCTGGGTAAACATTGTGTCCCCCGCCTCCTGTTACCATCCGCCTTAGACGCTCATTTCGGGACCCCCTACCCGAGATCCGCCGGTTTCGACACGGACAATGACCACAATCCACTCGTGGTTCATTGGTCGGACGCGCGGATCTGTGCGGTGTACTCTATTTTTTCCAGAGCGTTTTGTCAGCATCCCGTATTTGCTAAAGAAAAGGTGCGGCCCATTTATAGCAAAAATATTTGTGGTTCACTCTAAAAAAATTGATGCAGCACACTTGCCTCGTCTAAGCAGCAGTCAGTGCACATTCATAAAAATAAATGAGAAGAAAATACATAGTGCAGTTCACTAACCTAAAGCATGCAGACTTAAAAAAATGTTTTGCAAAACAAATGCAATACAATATAAAAAATGTTGCAGTTCTCTGCGGTTGACTTTTTCGGAGGTAACAACAAAAAATTAATGCGGTTCACTTTGATATATGTCGCGGTTCTCCTACCCTCGTCTCTGCGATCCACTCTCGTTAATGAAAAAAGTTAAAAAATGACAACAAAAACTCGCTTGAGAAAATGTACGTCCAACAAAAGAAATTATGCAGCTCGCTTGCCCATCCAATGCAGTACGGTTTTCAGTCTGAAGCAGTGCGGTTTCCTGTCTAATGCAGTTTCTTCGTCGATTTTGGTGTCACGGAAAACAGAGTGTCGCAAAAATGTTTTCGTGTGTCTCAGAATTCAGTCGACTACATCAACACTTGAAGTGTGTTCGGTCTTCGAATGTCGTTCACTTTTGAGAGTGATGTTGTTCACTTGCACCCAACATGAGAAGTGTGAAAAATTTAGCGAAACAACACGATAGTAATGTGTGGTTCACTTCGATATATGTCACGGTTCACTTGCCTCATCTTTGCGGTCGACTTTTGTTTATAAAAAAAGTTGGAAACAAGACAGCAAAAACTCGTCTGAAAAAAATTTACGTCCGACAAAAGAAATCATGAAGTTCACTTGCCTGTCTGATGCAGTGCGGTTTTCTGTCGGATGATGTTCACTCACCGTTTTGGGTGTCGCAAAAGAACAGAGTGTCCGCACTTCCGTAATTTTAAAATTGCTCTTAAACTGTAAGGAATTAGAGAGAGTGTTCTACATGAAAGAGTTGTGTCTCGTCGATATCTTTCCAATGGCATATCATTTGAATCATTTGGATAAGCGGTTTGTAAAAATTTCATGAAAATTTTGAATAATATATTTTTTTCATTGTTTTACTTGTAACTGCAATGTCACACCGATGTTGCAATATCTTTCCGAATATTACCACAAATAGTTATTCTATTGAAACACGTAATTTCTATTACAACAAAATGACTGCCTAGCGCAACAGAATTTGGTTGTCGCAATATCGCTAGCATATTGCAACGCGGATTTGGTTTGTTGTAATAGGTAGCCACTTTTTTTCCAATATCTAGCCGAACTATCATCTTTGGCCGGACTCCTAGACTATGAAGATACAAGATTGAAGACTTCGTCCCGTGTCCGGATGGGACTTTCCTTGGCGTGGAAGGCAAGCTTGGCGACACAGATATGTAGATCTCCTACCGTTGTAACCGACTCGGTGTAACCCTAACCCTATTCGGTGTCTATATAAACCGAAGGGTTTTAGTCCGTAGGAAGAACAACAATCATACCATAGACTAGCTTCTAGGGTTTAGCCTCTCTGATCTCGTGGTAGATCTACTCTTGTACTACCCATATCATCAATATTAATCAAGCAGGAGTAGGGTATTACCTCCATCGGGAGGGCCCGAACCTGGGTAAAAACACAGTGTCCCTTGTCTCCTGTTACCATCCGCCTAGACGCACAGTTCGGGACCCCCTACCCGAGATCCGCCGGTTTTGACACCAACATAATGCTTACATGCTTGACCACTTAGGTGATTATATGAGTAGAACTGTTAATGATCTCAAGCTTATTAGTAAACATGCTTCCATGGTTACAACTCAAGTACAACAAGTACTTAAGGCCCAAGATGAATTGCTTAATGAGTTGAATAATAAGAATAATGATCATGATGTTAGGGTTATGACTAGAGGTGGTAAGATGACTCAAGAACCTTTGTATCCTGAGGGTCATCCTAAGAGAGTTGAGCAAGATTCTTAGAGAACTAATACTGATGCACCTAGTCCTAGTAATAAAAAGAAAAAGAAAACTGATAGGACTTTGCATGCTAGTGAACCTGCTTTAGACACACGTGAATCCTAATAATATTTCTTTTTCTGATGCTGAGACATAATCTGGTGATGAACATGAACCTTGTGATAGTATTAATGATGATGTTCATGTTGATGCTCAACCTAGTAATGATAATGATGTAGAGATTTAACCTGCTGTTGATCTTGATAACCCACAATCAAAGAATCAATGTTATGATAAGACAAACTTTGTTGCTAGGAAACATGGTAAGGAAAGAGAATCATGGGTTCAGAAACCCATGCCCTTTCCTCCTAAGCAATCCAAGAAAAAGGATGATGAGGATTTTGAGCGCTTTGCTAAATGATTAGACCTATCTTTTTGCGTATGCATTTGACTGATATGCTTAAAATTCCTCCTTATGCCAAGTGTCGGGGAGGCTGATCGTAACCCACGAACACCTATGGGACCTGGCGGACCGAGTCCCTTTTGGTTCGGTGGGGGGGCGGAGATTGCACGAAGAGCAGATCGAGGCGATGCACACGAAAGCAGTTTACCCAGCTTCGAGCTCTCCGGAGAGATAATACTCCTACTGCTGCTTGGTTGATTGTATTGTGTTCTTGCTAGGGAGCAATGAGAGCTACAAAACCTAGCTTGAGTGTATCTGGTTTCGGGTGAGTAGAACCGAACTGAGCCGAACCCTTTCTATGTTGCACATGGGACTCCTTTTATAGGCTCAAGGGGTCACCACAGGTGGCAACGTGAACAAGGGCAAAAATGGGAAAAATGAGTTGCGGTTGGTGCAACTACTTGATACAGTGTAATCTACCTAACTCTGACGGCAAGGGACAAAGGCATTAAATGCCCGTCCATGTCGCCTAAATAGTGCAACAGGGACCGTCAGGAGCGCCACCGTTCGCCACGATGGCTTTCTGTCAGCGCCGCTTATCGCTGCTCTCCGCTGGCTGCACAGCTCCTTGACACGCTGCGTTCGGAATAGCCCCATGGCGACACGCTGGCGGATGAGCCGGAGCGGAGATGTAGAGAGGTTCTGCTGCGCGCAAGCGCCTTTGCCGCGGCTGAATCCTTGTCGCACTCGGAAGCTTGTCGCCATCGAGCCTTCCCGACAAGATCCTCTTGCCGGGTCTTGTCTTCTTCGGCCTCGAGGGCCTTCCCGCAAGCTCCTCTTGCCGGGCCTTGAATACTTTGTTCTTGAATGGTTCCAAAGGAACCGCGGAGGATCTTGGCGATCACTAGGCAAGCCTTGCCGCGAGGTGCTGCAATCGCCTGCGCACGAAGTTCGGGATACTAGGGTACCCCTACTCTAGTACACCGGCAGAGCCTCGGCTGGGCCACACACGGCGCCGAGCTCATGGGCTGTGCCCAAAACAAGGCACGGGCACGCGGCCTAGATCACGCCGTTACTCGCTCCGGACCCACCACGCCCCCACGAACAGCACGCGCCCGAACGTGGCGTCGTGGGAGAGATCGTGGGGCTTTTAATTGAAAAGCGAACGTCCGCCTCTCCCTCCTTATAAGCAGGGGAACAGGCAGAACGCCCACCTCGCCATTGCTGTCACATCTCAAAAACCACCGCCGCTCCCCCCTTCTTCTCAAGTCCAAAGAGAGCGACGCTCCGCCCCCCCATTGCCACTAGCGCCACCAACGCTGTCGGACTCCTCCACCACCTCCGCCATGGCTCCGAAAGCCGACAAGGGGAAGGGCGTGAAGTCAGCCGAGGCGCAGCGGCTCGCGGCGCTGCGGAAGGAGCGGGCCACCTTCGACCCCTAGCTTGACGCGAAGGAGCTGAGGGAAGGCTACTACCTTTTCTGGTCAACGAAGACGCGGGCGCACCCGCGCACGAGGGTGATCTCCGCCGCCGCATCCGAGAAGGTTTCTGTCGGGTATCCCTTCTTCGCGCTTTTATTCTACTGCAAGCTCTGCCCGCCCTTTTCCGAATTCTTTTGCGACATCATGAACACCTACGGCCTCCGCCTCCTTGATTTCACCCCCAACGCTGTCCTGACCATGGCAGTTTTCGCACACCTTTGCGAAAACTTTGTCGGAATCCACCCAAACGTAGCCCTCTTCCGCCACTACTTCATGCCCCGCGTTGAGAGAGGAGAGCCACTTGCCGGAGGGATTGCTTGGATCTCTAGGATCGGCAAGAAAGAAGCTTATCTGGAAGGAGAGCTGCGCAGCAAGTGGGAGGAGTGGAGAGCCGATTGGTGTTGGATCATAGAGGAGAACCCGCAGCCCTTCACTGCCCTGCGCCAAACTCCCATAGTGCGCGGCAACGATTGGAGCAACTTGGCGCCGGAGGATGCTGTTGAAGATTGCCGTGACCGGATCTTGCGCCTCGTGCATGCCGGGCTCACTCAGAGGCGCTGTTGGCGCGGATTTCCTTCGCCGCGACGCTTCCCTTGCAGGAGAGGAGGAGACCTGCTTGGGAGTTCCAAAATGCGGCGGACATCATGAGGCTGCGCCCAGCCTCAACTGGAATTTCACCGCCTTGGAGCTGGATGCGATGTCATGGAGCTATTCAAGCACGACCAGATCACCCCGAGTGGTTCATGTTGCCGAGGGGGTCGCCTTTGTGCAACAACTTTTCGCTTGACCGCATCCGCTGATGATGCCGCCAGCGATTCCCATGGATCGCTCCAACTTGGTAAGAGCCCGCCGACGACGCCGCGGCGGCGATTCTTCGACAGCTTGGAAGAAGTGACGATCCGCGCCGACGAGCGAAGTGGCTCACCCGCGACACTACCGACGCCGATCTGCAGCGCATCGCCACCAGGCTGGAGGAGGCGGCAGAAGCTGCTGCCGCTGGCGAATTCGGGTTCACCGTGGAGGAGGCCGAGGCAGCAGAGGCGGCAAGCCTTGCCGACCGAGAGGAGCTTGCCGGCGCAGAGGAGCAGGCCGAGCCTGAAGCCGAGCCAAACGAGCCTGCCGGGGGTGCCTCCCCTCCACCTTCAGATAGCTTGCCGCGGGAGGAGCCCGCGGCCCCGCCAAGAAGGCGCCTCCGCAATACCGGGGAAGTGGCGGGGCGGCAGACGGGCCAACAGCCGTCTCGCCCGGCGCGCTTGCTCCACCGCTGCAAGCTCATTGCCGCTGGAGCGCCTCCGCCGCCACAAAGAATCGGCAGTAGGCCTTCGGGACCACGGCCCTGCTCCCGCCAAGCGCCCGAGGAGCCTACTCTTCCAGCTCGCCGCACTGCAGGCGGAGCAGACCACTTCTCCGCCTCAGCTCCGAGGAAGAAGAGGAAGAGTAAGATCTTGTCATTGCACTTGTAATTCTTCAATTTGCTGCTTTGTCTTGTATCTGATTTGCTTCATTCTGAACTCTTTCCTCTTCGGGACGCTGGCTCGAGGGCGTCAAGAGAGCCAAGACTCCGGTGGTTGTCATCGAAGACGATCCCCGTGGCGGCGAGGCGCTGCTCGAGACCCGTTGCGGACCCGCAACCCTTCTCGAGAGAAGCCCCAAAGACAGCCCCCAGCGTAAGTGTTTGGTTTATTTCTTACGCTTAGGTGTGCGTGGGTGCTCCTTCTTTACTGATACCTGACTTGTTGATTTGTGTAGGAGCAGAGCAGCCCCATCAGGAGGGCCCGGAAGTCGCTCCCGAAGTTCTGTCTGCTTCAACTACTCCGCCAAGGGAGAATTCTCCGGCAAGGGAGCGCTCTCCGGCAAGGGAGGATTCTCCGACAAGGGAAGTTCCTCCGACAAGGGGCGGCGCCGGCGATCCTCCGGTGGTGGAGACCGCGGCCACAGATCCCATCGCAGGTAACCCTTTTGCGTGACAATTTCCCTTGGGTTCTTTTTTCTTCTGTTCTTCTTTTCGAACATTTGCTTGACTGTTCTTTCTTTTTTCTCGATCGCCGATCCATCTCGCCGGGAGCCGATGGAGACTGAGGTTGCCGGTGAGGAGGACGCGCGCGGCAACAATGACGATGCCGCCAACATGGAGGAGGAGGCCGGCGCCGATGGGTCCGCCGGCGAGGAGGCCGCCAAGGCTGCTGGCGCAAAGGCTGGGGAGGGGTCTGGCGATCGTACTGACGACCCTGAGGCTGCAGGAGCGCCAGGCGCTACGCCGACCGCCGATCCCTCCGCCACCGATGCAGCGTCAGGCTCCGAAGAGCCCCAGCCTGGCGCCTATCTGAAGGCCGGCGACGGCGTCTTCATCAAGCTCCCATGGGCATCAAGCTCTAGGGCGCCGGTCGAGGGAGAGACCTTCGACGAGGAGCTGCTCGCCTCCGCCGGGCTGTCGCTGGTTGACGCGCCAAGCAGCAGCAGCGGCGAGTCTGAGGAGGAGCAGCTGCTGAAGAAGCTGTTGTCGCTCTACCGCGCCCGGCAAGCCAAGCTGGAGTCCCGGGAAGCGCTTGTCGCGAGGGCAGGAGCAGACATGGAGAAGCGCGCAGAAGAGCTCCGGCGCGCCAACCAGGAAGCTCTCCGGGATGTAGCAGAAGCGCGGGAGCAACTCTCCAAAGAGCGCACGGCCTTCATCCTTGAGAAGGCCGAGGTCGAGGAGCAGCAAAGGCTTGCCGGCGAGAAGCTATCTGCGCAAGAAGGCGAGCTGGCGCAGCGGAAGATCAACCTCGACAGCTATGAGGAAGATCTTGCCGCACGCGAGCAATCATTAGCGGAGCTCTCAAGGAAGCAAAGGACGCTGCCGCAGCTGCCGAGGCCGCCAAGAAGGAGTTGGAGACGAGGGTGGCGCAGCTGGAGGCCACCCTCCAGAAGAGCGGCGAGGAGGTCACCGGGCTGAAGCGCGAGCGCGAGAAGGACGCCTACACTCTTGGTGAGTTGTAGGGCCGCCTCGCTGAGAGGATCAAAGAGCTCGATGCCGCCAAGGACTCCAAGGCCGATCTTGAGCTAAAGCTGACCACCCTGACGGAGACGCTGAATGGTGCCAAGGAGCGGGAGGTGGGTTTGTTGGAGAAGATCAAGGCCAACGAGGAGCTGCTGGCGAATGCCGTGACCGCCCAGGATACCTTCAGAGACAACGTGATGCACTGGACGGAGGGTCTTGTAGATACTGCCGCCGCCATCAACAATGAGCTGATGGAGCTGGGGATGGTGGATCTCGGGTACTCCACCGACGAGCGCCTTCAACCCAGCGCCAAGCTCAGCCTGTTCCTCAAGGGCGTGGTGACGGCTCTCCAGCGGCTCCGGGAGGAGATCCCAAAGCAGCTGGCCGACGAGTCGCGCCAAATCTGCGCCGGGGCTCTCCAGAAGGTGCTGATGAAGGTGGCCTTCCACAATCCAGGCGTCAGCTTCGCCAACGTCCTCAAGTCCCTGCCGCCGACTGCTGACGTCGAAGCGCTCAAGGCCCTTGTCGCACCCATTGTGGACAGGGTGAGCGGGGTCAAGAGAGTCGATGGCGACCGCGTAGACTAGGCCGCCTGTTTTATCTTTCCCTTGTCGTTGCAGATCATGTTTAGGAGAACAATCTATTAGATCTGCGACAAGTTATTTTTGTAATATAACTCTATCTTAGGCAATGATTGCAATGTTATTTCCTTTACTTGATTATTTCCTTTGTATGTTTGTGCCCTACGCTTTTAGGGAACTTGTCGGCGGGGCACCTTTGCCATGAAAGCGCTGAAAGTGCGGAACATCAAGAGCTTCTTTGGCGGTGCCGCCTCCGACAAGCAACCTTGTCGCAACTAGTTGCAGCTCACTTAAGTTGTTGAGCGGACTCAAACAAAGTAAGGGTGCAAACTAGCCACGAGTTGGTTCCTTCACGCACATGTGTTTTCCATACAAAGTACTATCGTTCGAGGAAGATAACTTAAAATTTAAAACTGATTGCTCAAGCTTAGGTAACTTAGCTTTTCCGACGCTTGCTCCCGGTAAGGCTTAAACTTTCTCGGCGACGCTTGCGACCCACACCATTATCTTCTCCTTCCCCGGCTAACTTGTGGGCAAGGAACCTTCCTTTCTTTTGAGAAGAAAGAAGAAAAAAAAGTTATGGAGCCTTGTGGCTCGTTATTGCTTACGGGTGTGGATGCTGCACAAAATGTCGATAAAACATGCAAAATGATGATGAAAGCATGAAGTTGACAATTTGCGCAAACACATGAGCTTTATCGATGCACGGGTCTGCGCCCGGCTTTGTACAAAGGATTACATTCAACATGGGCAAGACTTGTACAAAAGGTGGTTGCCGGAACAGGTTCCGGCAACCGCGCCCTATGGGTAAAACTTATGAAGATGCTCAATATTCCAGGAGTTGCTCACCGGAATGCCATCTTCGGTCTCAAGGCAGACAGCGCCAGGCCTAGTGACTCGTCTCACCCGATAAGGGCCTTCCCACTTTGGCGTCAACTTGTTGGAATTCTTGGCGGATTGAACGCGCCGAAGAACAAGGTCGCCTTCCTCGAAACTTCTGGCATTAACTTTGCGGCTATGGTAGCGGCGCAAAGCTTGCTGGTAACGAGCAGCTCGTACCGCGGCCTGAAGATGGTCCTCCTCAAGGAGCAGTGCGTCATCTTGTCGCAGCTGCTCTTGCTCGAGCTCATCATAAGCGAGTACTCGAGGTGACCCGTATACGAGTTCCGTGGGGAGAACTGCCTCTGCTCCATAGACTAGAGCGAAAGGTGTCTGGCCAGTGGCTCGATTTGGCGTCGTTCTGATCGACCAAAGAACCACCGGCAGCTCCTCAATCCAGTTTCTTCCGCACTGCGCAGCCTGTCGAAAGTTCTGGTCTTGAGTCCTCGCAGCACTTCAGCATTTGCCCTCTCGCTTGACCATTGCTTCTCGGATGAGCAACGTAAACGGCGACCTTGGCGCCAAGATCTTGGACGTCTTGCATGAAGGTGCGGCTTTAGAACTATGTGCCGTTGTCGGTGATGATCCTGTTAGGAATCCCAAACGGCAAACAATTGACTGAAGAACTTGATCGCCGATCGTGCTGTCACCTTCCTCATCGCTTCCACTTCGCCACTTTGTGAACTTGTTGATTGCGACGTATAAGTACTCAAAGCCCCCGACAGCTCGGGGGAAGGGGCCGAGGATGTCGAGCCCCCAGACCGAAAATGGCCAGGATAAAGGGATTGTCTGGAGAGCTTGAGCTGGCTGGTGTATCTGCTTGGAATGGAACTGGCACGCTTCACACTTGGTTACTTGTGCAGTTGCATCCTGGAGGGCTGTCGACCAGAAGAAACCTTGCCGGAAAGCTTTGCCGGCAAGTGCTCTTGCGCCAATGTGGTGACCACATATGCCTCCGTGTATCTCTGCCAACAGCTTCTGTCCATCTTCCCGACGAATACACTTCAATTTCACACTGTTGAGTCTTCTTCTGTACAGGATGTTGTCGACAAACTGGTACATACTTGACTGCCGGGCTACTCTTTCCGCTTCTTCTTGCTCTTCGGGAAGTTCTCCTGTCTGAAGAAAATGGACGATCTGTTGTGCCCATGTTGGAGCTTGCGGCTCGACAACAAGGACCAAAGGCACATCTGCCGTTGCGGGAACATCATCTTCTACGGCAAGAACCTGCGGCTCAGCCGGAGCTTGATGATCCCCGGCAAGCTTGCCGGAGCAAAACTTGTCGGGAGCGTCTGCTTCAACGAAACAAACCCTTGGGCTTGTCGGAGCAGACTGCTCCTCAGCGATATCTGCGTTGATTTTGGGGACCTTCTTGGCGGCGGCTTCAGGGAGCTCTGCCGGAAAGTAGTCACCAGAAACCAACTTCCTCTTCTTGCTCTGCCCGATTGATGGCGTTCTATCGGTTGAGTCACTTGAGCACAAAGATCCCTGGTTCCACAGTACTTTGAGTCGGCGATTTGACAGAGCCATCAAGAATGTCATTCGAGCTCTTGGAACATGTTCCATTTGTAGGCCGTCAAAGTGCTCTTCTAGCTTCCTCACTTCATCAACATAAGCTTCCATCAACGGACTCTGATAATCCTTGTTTACTTGGCGGACGACAAGCTGCGAGTCACCCCGACAATGAGCTTCTTGATCCCAAGGTCTCTGCACTCGAGCCCGCAAGCAAACCTTCATACTCTGCAGATTATTTGTTGCTTGCTCCTTGGGAAAGTGCATTTGGACTACGTACTTGAGGTGCTCTCCGGTGGGTGCGACAAGCAGACGCCGCACCGGCGCTTTGCAGCGAGAAGGCACCGTCAAAGTACATCAGCCACTCTTTGCTTGCTTCCTTGACGGGATGCTCGCTCTGGAATTTCTTCATCTTGCGCTACGCCCATTCTGCTATGAATTCTGCCAATGCTCTGCTTTGGATAGTTGAAGTGCTTTCAAATTTGAGGCCAAAGCTTGACAGTTCCAAAGCCCACTCGACAATCCTGCCTGCTGCTTACGGATTTTGCAATATCCTCTTCAGCGAAAGCGAGTGACAATTGTGATCTCATGTGCTTGGAAGTAATGGCGCAGCTTTCGAGGCCATGAGGAGGCCGAAAAGCAACTTCTGTACACCAGAGTACCTCGACCTAGCCCCCTGCAGAAGGGAACTGACAAAGTAAACTGGGCGCTGCACCATCCTTTTCTGCATCTTCTCGCAATCTTGCGCAGATCCGTCCTTGTCGGGACCAGAGCTTGTCGGTGAAGCCCCCTGCTTGTCGCTGGATGCATCTGCCTTGGTTGTCGGCAGCTCATCTGCCTCCCTCTCCGCTACTAACGCAGCACTAACCACTTGATTGGTTGCCACTAAATATAGCAGCAACTTCTCTTGTGGCCTAGGTGCGACAAGTATTGGAGTGGAGGACAGTACCTCTTTAAGTCTGCAGCGCAGCCTCCGCTCGAGTCCATTTCATTGGACCTGCCTTTTTCAAAATCTTGAAAAATGGCAGGGCGCGCTCAGCAGACCTAGAGATAAACCTGCTGAGAGCAGCCACGCAACCGGCAAGCCTTCGTACATCCTTGACGCGCTTTGGTGCTTCAATCTGCTCAATGGCCTTGATCTTGTCGGGATTGGCTTCAATTCCCCTCTGAGACACGAAGAACCCGAGAAGCTTGCCGGAGGGAACTCCAAACACGCACTTCTCGGGATTGAGCTTGAGGTTGATCTTGCGCAGATTTGCAAAGGTTTCATCCAAATCTTGAACCAGAGTTGCCCTGTCCCTGCTCTTGACCACTATATCATCCATGTAAGCTTCTACATTTCTGTGCATTTGCGGCTCAAAAGCATGATGGACTACTCTTGCAAACGTTGAACCAGCATTCTTTAATCCGAAAGGCATCCGTATAAAACAGTATGTGCCACATGGGGTGATGAATGCGGTTTTCTCCTCATCCTCTTCTGCCATGAAGATCTGATGATATCCTGAGTATGCATCAAGAAATGAAAGCAAATCACATCCAGCCGTGGAGTCAACAATCTGGTCGATACGCGGCAAGGGAAATGGGTCTTTGGGACAAGCTTTTTTAACATCAGTGAAGTCGATACAAAGTCTCCATTTCCCATTCGCCTTGCGTACAACTACAGGATTGGCACACCACGTAGGATGGAGCACTCCTCTAACGAGGCCTGCTGCTTCCAATTTCTTGAGTTCTTCTGCTATGAATTCTTGGCGCTCCACTGCCTGCTTCCTAACTTTCTGCTTGACGGGTCGCGCATGAGGACAGATAGCGAGATGGTGCTCAATTACTTTCCTGGGAACACCAGGGATGTCAGACGGTTGCCATGCAAACACGTCGACGTTCGCCCGCAGGAAAGCAACGAGCGCACTTTCCTATTTAGGGTCAAGCGTGGCACTGATGGTGAAGGTACTACCAGTGCCGTCCTCCTTGGCGGACACCTTCTTGGTCTCTGGAGCTGCCATCGTCTTCTTGCACTTGCCGGTGGAGCTCGATGGTGCGTCCTCGACGGTAGCGCAGCACTCCGAAGAGGTGCGCTTGCCGGAGTGGGCATCAGAGCTCTTGCCGGACTTGGTCTTCTTCTTCCCCCCGGGAGCTTCAACGGCAAGTGATTTGCTATCTGTTGCAGCTGCTGCTTCCCGGTAGATCTTGTCGGCGCAGATAAGAGCATCCTTCTTGTCGCCGGGGACAGAGATGACGCTTATCGGGCCTGGCATCTTGAGTAGGTTGTATGCATAATGAGAGGCTGCCATGAACTTGGCGAGTGCTGGACGGCCAAGTATCCCATTATAAGGCAATGGGAAATCAGCAACGTCGAACGTGACCCTCTCAGTCCTGAAGTTTAGCTCGCTGCCAAATGTTACCGGCAACGTGATCTTCCCCTTCGGCTTGCTCCTTCCTGGGTTGATTCCTTGGAATGTGCCAGTCTCTTCGAGCTCGCTGTCAGGGATCTGAGCTTCTGGAGCACTGCAGAGGAGATGAGGTTCAAGCCGGCCCCGCCGTCAACCAACATCTTGGTGACCTTGAGGTTGCGGATAGTTGGTGATACCAACATCGGCAAGCACCCGACCACAGTTATGCGATCAGGGTGATCCTCAATATCAAAGATGATGGGCGTGCTGGACCATTTGAGAGGCTTGCGTGACTCTACGGATGGTTCTGCTGCATTAACCTCCCGCATCCATTGCTTGAGCTGGCGGTGTGAGGTATGCAGCGAGGCACCGCCGTCAACGCAGAGGACCTCTGTGGCTTTCTGAAACTCCTGCTCATCAGCTTCATCATCATCCATGTCTTCGTCGTCGTCGTCTTCATCTTCATCTTTGTCGCGGCCGCGGGGAGGTCTGTCTCCTTGCCGCTGCTTGGCCTTGCCGCGACGTCCTCCCCGGCCGGGTCGCTTCTTGCTAACTCCCCCAGCACCTTCCTAGGCCTTCTCCTTGTCACGCCGCTCGTACTCAGCTTTCTGTTGTTCAACAAGCTGCTCGACCTTCTTGCAGCTCTGGAGGTCGTGGCCCTTGGTGCGGTGAATCTTGCAGTACTGCTTGTTGGAGCTGTCCTGCTTGTCGACGGCCGCCACGGGCTTGCAGTCGGTGCCAGCGGCAACCTCCTTGCCGGAGCCACCAACTTTGTCTTTCTTGGCGGCACCATCCTTGCCGGACTGCTCGACAACTAGTACCTCTTTGCTCTTCTTCCTTGGTTGTTCCGCCGACTCTTCTTTGCCGGGCGGTCTCCTCACCGTCGATCCTGCTTCGCATTCTCTCCCGAGTCTCCTCCTTCCTCGCCACAAGCACACTTGTCGGCCGAGCATACAGCTCATCGACGTCCTTGACTTTGCACATCGCCATTTCCTCCCTCATCCCGCGGTTCCGCACATTCTGATGAAATGCGCTTATCACCTCGGCAGGGTGGACATCTGGGATGTTGTAGTGCACGCGGCTGAATCTTTGAATGAACTTGCGGGGCTCTCCTCCTTCAGGCGGCGATGAAGGTCACTCTCTTGGCCATGAGGCTTGTGGTCACCGTGAAGGCGCCGACAAACTGATGGCATAAATCTGCCCAAGAAGATATGGAACTGTCCGGCAAGTGCATGAGCCAAGATCGACATTGGGCTTGAGCACCAGCGGAAGTAGTTGGCGAGGATCTTGTCGTCTCGCCCCGCAGCTTGCACCGCAATGGTGTAGATGCTTTGAGGAACTCGACGGTGCGTCATGCCATCATACTTCTCCGCACATCCGCTTGAAGTTTTTCTTGTCGGACCATTGGACTTGCCGCAGCTCACGGGTGAACGAGGGGCAACCTACCGCGTCGGCAAGTCACCGTTCCCCGGCGCATGCATCGTCAGCGAGGGCCCAGCGCGCTGGTCAGATTGACGTTGCGCTTCTCTTCGGCGCTCGATGCGAGTTCGAGCGTCTTCATGTTGCCGTTCTTGAAGAACTTGGCGCTGATCACGGCGAGCTCGTGGATCCGACGACGCAGTGGAGTCGCTGTCGAGGTGGATCCGACGAGTCGGCGATCTTGGCCTTCGGGATGGAGAGTGCATGGTGGTTGCACCCCCATGTGTCTCGTCGCCACCGGCTCGCGCCTTGTCGTCTCGCCGCGGCAATGATGTGCTTGGTTGCCGCGGAACGTCGCCATTGGCAAAGCCGATGAGACTTTGAATGGTGGCCCTCCATTCGTCGACCTTGTCAGCCGTTGGAGGGTAATCCAGGAGCAGTTGAGCCCGCGCCAAAGCTTCCGCTTGAGTGGTGGGCGGTAATGGCGAACGGTGCGAGGAGCGGGATGTGCTCGGACTTCTAAATACATTAGAAGGAGCAGTATCCCGTCCAGGCGACCGCACCCGCCGCACCAACTGTTGGCGCCACGAGCCGCTTCGTGGCGTCCCCGATCCACCAGCTTGATCATGGCCCAACGAACGTATGGCGCTGCGAGCACCATGACGTTGTCGGTCCCGCGCCTCCTGAGATGGACGCGGCGCGTATCCGGACGCCGAGGTTTGCGCCGCCTTGTCCCTGGACTTGGCAGCGTGGTGGGCTCCCTCGACGACGCCCGTTCCTCCGCCAGCGTCTTCCCCACCACTCGTCAGCTCCGATGGTGGTGGGTTTGACGCGGACGGCTCTGCTGCCGCCGAAGCCTTCTTCTTCGGTGGCATGTCGATGAAGATGATGAAGATGTTGCTCGTGTGAACGCCGGATCAGGTTCACACAGCCTTGACGCACCCCCTACCTGGCACGCCAAAGATGTCGGGGAGGCTGATTGTAACCCACGAACACCTATGGGACCTGGCGGACCGAGTCCCTTTTGGTTCGGTGGGGGGGCGGAGATTGCACGAAGAGCAGATCGAGGCGATGCACACGAGCAGTTTACCCAGCTTCGGAGCTCTCCGAAGAGATAATACTCCTACTGCTGCTTGGTTGATTGTATTGTGTTCTTGCTAGGGAGCAATGAGAGCTACAAAACCTAGCTTGAGTGTATCTGGTTTCGGGTGAGTAGAACCGAACTGAGCCGAACCCTTTCTACATTGCACATGGGCCTCCTTTTATAGGCTCAAGGGGTCACCACAGGTGGCAACGTGAACAAGGGCAAAAATGGGAAAAATGAGTTGCGGTTGGTGCAACTACTTGATACAGTGTAATCTACCTAACTCTGATGGCAAGGGACAAAGGCATTAAATGCCCGTCCATGTCGCCTAAACAGTGCAACAGGGACCGTCAGGAGCGCCACCATTCGCCACGATGGCTTTCTGTCAGCGCCGCTTATCGCTGCTCTCCGCTGGCTGCACAGCTCCTTGACACGCGTGCCTGGAATAGCCCCATGGCGACACGTTGGCGGATGAGCTGGAGCGGAGATGCGAGAGGTTGCTGCCGCCGTGGCGCCTTGCCGCTGCTGAATCCTTGTCGCACTTTCGAAGCTTGTCGCTCATCGAGCCTTCCCGGCAAGATCCTCTTGCCGGGTCTTGTCTTCTTCGTGCACGAGGGGCCTTCCCGGCAAGCTCCTCTTGCCGGGCCTTGAATACTTTGTTCTTGAATGGTTCCAAAGGAACCGCGGAGGATCTTGGCGATCACTAGGCAAGCCTTGCCGCGGGGTGCTGCAACTGCCCGTGCACGAGTTCGGGATACTAGGGTACCCCTACTCTAGTACACCGACAGGAAGTATATGAAATGTATTGTTACAAATAAAAGAAAGATACCCGAAGCTGAAATTTCCACCATGCTTGCTAATTATTCTTTTAAGGGTGGAATACCAAAGAAACTTGGAGACCCAGGAGTACCAACTATACCATGCTCCATTAAAAGAAACTATGTTAAAACTGCTTTATGTGATCTTGGAGCCGGTGTTAGTGTTATGCCTTTCTCTTTGTATCATGGACTTGAATTGAATAAGTTGGCACCTACTGAAATCTCTTTGCAAATGGCTGATAAATCAACTGCTATGGCCATCGGTATTTGTGGGGATTTGCCTGTTGTGGTTGCAAACGTTACTATCTTAACGGATTTTGTTATTCTTGATACTCCCGAGGACGACAGTATGTCGATCATTCTCGGTAGACCCTTTTTGAATACTGCAGGGGCTATTATTGATTGCAACATAGGAAATGTCACATTTCATGTTAATGGTAATGAGAATACGGTGCACTTTCTGAAGAAACAACCTCAAGTTCATAGTATCAACTCTATTGGAAATTTTCAACAATTACTATTGGAGGTTTTGAATTCCCTCTTCCTACTGTCAAAAATAAATATGATATTCTCATTGTTGGGGACATGCATATCCCCGTTAAGGTAACCTAGTGTTATTCGAAAGTTCTCTGGTTTCATGTCATTCGGAAGAAGTTTTTTAATAAGACTTGATCAACCTTGTTAATGGATTCCTTTTGATGAGCATGAGATGGATGAATTTAGAAAGCACAACTCTCTGTACCCATCTTTTACTTTGTGTTATTTAGTTTAAATAAAGAAAAAAAAGTATTTTATGTCTGATCTGAATTATCCATGCAATAAAAAATGTCCTGAAAATAAAAGTTATCCAAATGCACTGAATATTTAGTATGATTTTTTATGCAATATTTTAGAATTTCTGGTGCAAAGAACTCACCTGGGGGGCCTCACCAGCTAGCCACAAGGGTGGAGGGCGCGCCCACCCACCTGGGATGCGCCCCTAACCTTGTGGGCCCCACATGGGCCCCGTCCACTTATTCCAGCACCCATCCTCTCCTTCTTCCTCTATAAAAAATCACTCCATAGCTCAAACTCGTGTTCTTGTTCATCTTGCTGCCATTTTTGATCTCCTTACTCAAAGCTCCATTCACAAAACTGCTTTGGGGGATTGTTCTTCGGTATGTGACTCTTCCAATGGTCCAATTAGATTTTGTTCTAGTGCTTTATTCATTACAAATTTTTGCTACTGTGGTGACCTTGTTCTTGAGCTTGCATGTCAAATTTATATGGTCCAAAGTAGTTTTGATGCATGGTTTAGCCTTTAGATACTTGTAGGAGTAGTTGCTATCAATTTTATTGTGTTTGGTTCACTTTTATTTTGAGTCACTAAAAATTTCAGAAATTTTTCAGGGAAAGAAAAATGTCTAGGAGAATGCACCAAGGTGGTTCTTCAAGGAAGCAAGCATCGAGGCGTGCGATACGAGAACTAGACCCTGAACCACCAAGGGAAGCTCAAGTGAAGCCATGTGAATTTATGGATCGTGCAGGTTTCAAGGTTGAATTCTATGCGTATGTACAAAATGCCGGCCTCGAGGATTTCTTATCGGGCAAGTGCTTACAGTATTATTATCTCACCAATTCCTTCGTGCGGAGGTTTGAGTTTTCATCCAAGCATAATACTCATACTGTCCTGTTTGATCTTTATGATGAATCTTATACCATGGACCTAGAAGATTTTTTGCGATGCATGTAAAATTCCGCAATGGGGTAGTCTTAGTGAGCCTCACAAATCTGAATATAAGGATTTCCTTGCTAGCATCACTTTTGGAGAAACTAGAAATATCACACAAGCAACCGTAGGGAGCATTCACTTTCCGGCCATACATTATTTTGCTCTCTTTATCGGTAGATGTATTAATGGTAAACATGAGCTTTGCCATGTTTGCGACCCAGATCTTGGTATCCTCAAGTGTGTGGTGTTAGGTGATAAACGATATAATTTGGGGGACATTATTGCTAGAAGGCTACATCTTGCTAAATATGGAGATTTATTTGGTGGGATTTATGCAACTCGTTTAGCTAATTATTTGGATGTACCTATTAGCGGGTATGATGTTGAGTTGCCACCTGCTTTTTTGGATTATGAGGCTATGGTACGCCACCAGTTTCTTAAGAGGAACGAAAAGATCCAGCAGTACCGACTAATCTTTGATAGATGGCGTGCCGTCCTTGTTACTCTTCCTGCTCCTGCTTTTAACTTTTAGGCGAAGGGACGATATTTTATAACTAGACAGGAGGCAAATGAGTATGGGAGAATAGCGGAGGCTGCTCGTCTTCAGGAGGCAGCCCGCCAAGCGGTAGTTGCCGCAGCACAGTACGACCCCAACTACAACTTTGGATATCCACCAGGCCAGCCATGGGCTTAGACCAACTTAGGCCAAAAGCCTAAGCTTGGGGGATTACGTATTTCTCACCGACATTACATTCATGTTCACACACTCATTCTAGTTGTCGGTGTTCATAATCTTTCATTGTATTATCCATGTTAGTTTATTCCTTTTTCCGCTTTCTTTTTGTGTGTTTGAAAAACCTTAAGAGAAGAACCGAAAAAATTATTATTAGTAGTTTACTTTCCATGCATGTTTAGTTGTAGTACTAAAAGAAAATCCCAAAAGATTTCTTGTTTTTCTTTTGCTTGTTGGGAGCTTCCCCGTCTAAATAGTTTTTCTCGTTCTTGTTTTACTTTCTTAAAAAAACAAAAACTCCAAAATTATTTTAGTATGTTTCTTTGAAGTTCTTTTTTTGGGGGGTCGAGAGGAGAAGACCACGATGAAAATGTTGAGTGGCTCTCTTATGCATCATTGTTGATCTAACAAAGAGCCCATATTACCTTGTCTT
This sequence comes from Aegilops longissima, assembly GCA_021605205.1. Lineage (NCBI taxonomy): Eukaryota > Viridiplantae > Streptophyta > Magnoliopsida > Poales > Poaceae > Aegilops > Aegilops longissima. The sequence goes on from CM038682.1 coordinate 515,871,980, forward strand.
CTCCTTTGAATAGATGTTTGCTGATTCCAGCTTAGTCCAATGCACGTGCACTATTATTATTATCCACACCGTTCGGTCGTGCAAGTGAAAGGCAATAATGACGATATATGATGAAATGATTGAGATGAAGAAAAGCTGGTATGAACTTGACCTATCTTGTTTTTGCAAATATGATTAGTTCATCATTCCTGATTCAGCCTATTATGAATGAAACATGTTTGCAATTACAATTAGAGATTATAGTTACTCATGCCATGCTTAATCAGTTAGGAGTTCAGAATGGTTTACCATGCATGCCAACATGGAAATTAAAATCATTGTGATGTAGTAGGATAGGATGGTATCCTCCTTTGAATGATTTGAGTGGCTTGACTTGGCACATTTTCACGCATGTAGTTGAAACAAAATCAACATAGCCTCTACGATATTTATGTTCATGGTGATTTATATCCTACTCATGCTTGCATGCAATGTTGGTTAATCTCAATGCATGTTTATGACTGTTGTCGCTCTCTAGTTGGTCGCTTACCAGTCTCCTTCTAGCCTTCACTTGTACTAAGCAGGAATACTGCTTGTGCATCCACTTCCATAAACCCCAAAGTTGTTCCATATGAGTCCACCATACCTTCCTATATGCGGTATTTACCTGCCGTTCCAAGTAAATTTGCAAGTGCCGACCTCTAAACCTTCAAATGATAATCTGTTTTGTATGCTTGAATAGCTCATGTACCAACTAGGGCTGTCAATATCTTCCACGCTAGGTGGGTTATTCTCATGATGAGTGGACCCCGCTCATCATTCACGAGAAAATGGCTGGTAACCGGGATGCCCAGTCCCATGTTCAAAGCAAATAAAATCAAAATAATTACAAACAAACTCCCCCAGGACTGTTGTTAGTTGGGCGGTACCCATTGTTTCGGACCAGCCGTGGAGTGTGCTTGTTGGTGGTGGGGGAGTATAAACTTTACCATTATGTTTGGGAACCGCCTATAATGTATGTAGCATGGAAGATACCGAGATCTCTTGGTTGTTATGTTGACAATGAAAGCATGCCGCTCAAAATATTATTTATCTCTATTTCAAAACTCGAGCTCTGGCACCTCTACAAATCCATGCTTCCCTCCTATCTATTTACTTTTATTGCTGAGTCATCATCCTCTTATAAAAAGCACCAGTTAGAGAGCACCACTATCATTTCTATGCATTGTTATTAATTTGTATTGAGTATGACTGTGACTCGTTCTCTTTTACCATGAATTACAATGTCTATTCAGTCCTCGATCTTCAGAGGTGCTCTGCAATTATGTTTTGCAGTCTCATAAAGGGCTAGCGAGATACCATATTACTATATCATATCATGATTGTTTTGAAGAAGTGTTGTCATCCAAGATTTATTATTACTGCTCGCTAGTTGATTATGCCATTAATATGAATAAAGTGAGACCTAAACGTTATTGTGAATATGGTTAGTTCATAATATTTTCTCAAAACTTGAATGCTGGCTTTACATATTTACAACAAGATCAAACAGAGTTTGTAAAGTTTTTCTTTATCACTTTCAGTTTATCAACTGAATTGCTTGAGGACGAGCAAAGGTTTAAGCTTGGGGGAGTTGATATGTCTCCATCGTATCTACTTTTTCAAACTCTTTTGCCCTTGTTTTGGACTCTAACTTGCATGATTTGAATGGAACTAACCCGGACTGATGCTGTTTTCAGCAGAACTACCATGGTGTTATTTTTGTGCAGAATAAAAAGTTCTCGGAAGGACCTGAAAACCAACGGAGATAACTTTTGGAATTAATAAAAAATATTGGCGAAAGAATCAACAGTAGGGGGCCCACACCCTATCCACAAGGATGGGGGGAGAGCCCTCCAACCTTGTGGGCCCCCTGGACGTCCACCGACCTCAACTCCAACTCCATATATTCACTTTTGGGGAGAAAAAAAATCAAAGAGAAGGATTCATCGCATTTTAGGATACGGAGCCGCCGCCAAGCCCTGTTCTTCCTCGGGAGGGCATATCTGGAGTCCGTTTTGGGCTCCGGAGAGAGGAATCCGTCGCCATCGTCATCATCAACCATCCTCCATCACCAATTTCATGATGTTCATCGCCGTGCGTGAGTAATTCCATCGTAGGCTTGCTGGACCGTGATGGGTTGGATGAGATTTACCATGTAATCGAGTTAGTTTTGTTAGGGTTTGATCCCTAGTATCCACTATGTTCTAAGATTGATGTTGCTATGACTTTGCTATGCTTAATGCTTGTCACTAGGGCCCGAGTTCCATGATTTTAGATCAGAACCTGTTATGTTTTCATGAATATATTTGTGTTCTTGATCCTATCTTGCAAGTCAATAGTCGCCTACTATGTGTTATGATCCGGCAACCCCGGAGTGACAATAGTCGGGACCACTCCCGGTGATGACCATAGTTTGAGGAGTTCATGTATTCACTAAGTGCTAATGCTTTGGTCCGGTACTCTATTAAAAGGAGGCCTTAATATCCCTTAGTTTCCAATAGGACCCCGCTGCCACCGGAGGGTAGGACAAAATATGTCATGCAAGTTCTTTTCCATAAGCACGTATGACTATTCGGAATACATGCCTACATTATATTGATGAATTGGAGCTAGTTCTGTGTCACCCTATGTTATAACTGTTGCATGATGAATGCCATCCGACATAATTATCCATCACTGATCCATTGCCTACGAGCTCGTTTCATATTGATCTTTGCTAAGTTACTTTTCCATTGCCACTGTTACGATTGCTACAAAACTACTACTGTTAGTTTTGCTACCGTTACCGCTACTTCCATACTACTTCGCCACTAAATATTTTGCTGCAGATATTAAGTCTTTCAGGTGTGGTTGAATTGACAACTCAGCTGCTAATACTTGAGAATATTCTTTGGCTCCCTTTGTGTCGAATCAATAAATTTGGGTTGAATACTCTACCCCCGAAAACTGTTGCGATCCCCTATACTTGTGGGTTATCAGCGCGCCTGTTAAGCCAGGCGCGCCCTGGTGTCTTGTGCCCACCAGGGGTGCCTTCCTGGTTGTTTCTTATTTTCCTATTTTTTGTTATATTCCAAACAGACAGAAAATATTTTTGCATATTTTTTGGAGTCCGTTTACTTACCGTATCACGTACCTCCTCTTTTTCACGATTCTGGAGTGTTCCGGAAGGTTTCTTTTATGTGTTCTTCCGGTGTCATAGTTTGGATAATATTGCTTTAACATTAATGGGCATACTTGAGATATAATGTTTTATTCGTTGCCCATTAACAACCTTCGGGTTAGTACCTTCAGCATTATTTATTTTGATAGCTCCAGATTGATAAACCTCCTCGATAACATAGGGTCCTTCCCATTTGGAGAGGAGTTGTCCTGCAAATAATCTGAAACGAGAGTTGTACAAAAGAACATATTCTCCAACTTTGGACTCACGCTTTTGGATTCTTTTATCATGCCATCGTTTAACTCTTTCTTTAAATAACTTGGCATTTTCATAAGCCTGGGTTCTCCATTCATCTAATGAGCTAATATAAAATAACCTCTTTTCACCAGCAAGTTTGAAATCATATATAGTTGAGTTCTTTAATTGCCCAATAAGCTTTATGTTCTAACTCAAGAGTCATATGACAAGCTTTTCAATAAACCATTTTATAAGGAGACATACCCATAGGATTTTTATATGTTGTTCTATAAGCCCAAAGTGCATCATCTAATTTTTTAGACCAATTCTTCTGGGACCTATTGACAGTCTTTGTAAAATTAGTTTTATATCTCTATTGCTAAGTTCAACCTGACCACTAGACTAAGGATGATAGGGTGATGCAATTATATGGTTAACATCATACTTGGCAAGCATTTTACGGAAAGCACCATGAATAAAGTGTGAACCACCATCAGTCATTAAATATCTAGGGACTCCAAACCTTGGGAAAATAACTTCCTTAAGCATTTTAATAGAGGTGTTGTGATCAACACTACTAGTTGGAATAGCTTCTACCTACTTAGTGACGTAATCAACAGCAACCAAAATATGAGTATACCCATTAGAGGAAAGAAAAGGTCCCATGTAATCAAATCCCCAAACATCAAGTGGTTCAACAACAAGTGAATAATTCACAGGCATTTCTTGACACTTACAAATATTTCCTATTCTTTGGCATTCATCACAAGATAAGATGAACTTACGAGCATCCTTGAAGAGAGTAGGCCAATAAAAACCAGATTGCAATACCTTATGAGCAGTTCTGTCTCCCGTATGATGTCCTCCATAAGCTTCGGAGTGACATTTCCGTAGGATTTGTCCCTGTTCATGCTCAGGTACACAACGTCTAACAATACCATCTACCCCTTCTTTATAAAGATGTCGGTCATCCCAAAAGTAATGTCTTAAATCATAGACGATTTTTTTCTTTTCTTGGTATGTGAAACTAGGTGGCAAATATTTAGCAACAATGTAATTAGCATAGTCAGCATACCAAGGTGTACTGTTAGAACCATTTATTGCAGCTAATTGCTCATCAGGAAAGCTATCATTAATAGGTTGTGGGTCATCAAGAATACTTTCAAGCCTAGAGAAGTTACCAGCCACTGGGTTCTCCGCTCCTTTTCTATCAGTGATATGCAAATCAAATTCTTGCAGCAAGAGAACCCATCGAATATGTCTTGGTTTGACATCTTTCTTTTCCACAAGATACTTTATTGCAGCATGATCACTGTGAACAATTACTTTTGAATCTACAATATAAGATCTAAATTTATCACAAGCAAACACCACTTCTAGAAATTCTTTTTTAGTGGTAGCATAATTTCGTTGAGCACTGGCTAGAGTTTTACTAGCGTAATGAATAACATTTAGTTTCCTATCGACTCTTTGTCCAAGAACAGCACCAACAACATAATCACTAGCATCACACATAATTTCAAAAGGCAAGTTCTGATCAGGTGGTTGAATAACATGTGCAGAAATTAGGGCTTTCTCTAGTGTTTCGAAGGCTTCTAAACAATCATCATCAAACACAAAAGGAATATCCTTTTGCAAAAGATTTGTAAGAGGCCTAGAAATTTTAGAGAAGTCTTTGATAAATCTCCTATAGAAACCAACATGACCAAGGAAACTACGAATACCTTTGATATCTTTAGAACATGGCATTTTATTAATTGCATCAACCTTAGCTTTGTCCACCTCAATACCTCTTTCAAAAATGTTATGGCCCAAAACAATACCTTCGTTAACCATAAAGTGACACTTCTCCCAATTCTAGACAAGATTTGTTTGTTCACATCTCTGCAAAACTCGATCAAGATAGCTTAAACAATCATCAAAAGACTTCCCATAAACAGAAAAATCATCCATGAAAACCTCAACAATCTTTTCACAAAAGTCAAAGAATATAGCAGCCATACATTTTTGAAAGGATGCAGGTGCATTGCATAAACCAAAAGGCATACGTCTATAAGCATAAGTTCCAAAAGTACAAGTAAAAGTGGTCTTTTCTTGATTAGGTTGAGAAACATGTATTTATGAAAAACCAGAATATCCATCAAGGAAGCAAAAATGTGTGTGCATAGATAATCTTTCTAGCATTTGATCAATAAAAGGCCGAGGGTAATGATCTTTTCTTGTTGCTTTGTTTAATTTTTTGAAATCAATTACCATTCTCTAGCCTGTAACAATTCTTTGTGGAATAAGTTCATTCTTATCATTAGGAACAACAGTAATACCTCCTTTCTTAGGGACACAATGAACATGACTTACCCTTCTACAATCAACTATATGATAGATTATACCCGCTTCCAGAAGTTTTAATATTTCAGTTCTTACCACTTCTTTCATTTTCGGATTTACCCGACGTTGGTGATCAACAACGGGTTTAGCATCAGGTTCCAAATTAATCTTCTGCTGACATAGAGTGGGACTAATGCCCTTAAGATCATCAAGAGTATATCCAATAGCAGCTCGGTGCTTCCTTAGAACTTTCAATAATCTTTCTCCTTCATCTTCTGAAAGGTTAGCACTAATAATAACAGGATATATCTTCTTCTCATCAAGATAAGCATATTTCAAAGTGTCTGCCAATTGTTTTAATTCAAACACAGGATCACCTTTCGGTGGAGGAGGACCTCCTAGAGTTTCAATAGGCAAATTGTGTTCAAGCAGAGGACATTGTTCAACGAAAATCTTATCTATTTCATTTCTTTCATGCATATAATGAATTTTTACCGACCAAAAGGAGTGTTGTGCACAAAAAAACGGAGTCCGAAGGGCACACGAGGTGGCCACAAGCCACAGGGGCGCGCCCAGGGGGTAGGACGATGACCCACAAATATATGGGGTCAATTGTAGTCTTTTCAATAAGTAAGAGTGTCGAACCCAACGAGGAGCAGAAGGAAATGACAAGTGGTTTTCAGGAAGGTAATGTTTACAAGTGCTGAAATTGTAAGTAACATAGTAGTTTTATAGTAAGATAATTCGTAACGAGCAAGTAACGGTAACAAAAGTGCAGCAAGGTAGCCCAATCCTTTTGAGGCAAAGGACAGGCTAAAACGGTCTCTTATAATAAGCAAAGCGTTCTTGAGGGTACACGGGAATTTCATCTAGTCACTTTCATCATGTTGGTTCCATTCGTGTTCGCTATTTTGATAATTTGATATGTGGGTGGACCGGTGCTTAGGTGCTACTCTTACTTAAACAAACCTCCTACTTATGATTAACCCCCTCTCAAGCATCTGCAACTACGAGAAAAGTATTAAGAATAAATTCTAACCATAGCATTAAAATTTTGGGTCCAATCGGTCCCTTACGGAATAGCGCATAAACTAGGGTTTAAGCTTCTGTCACTCTCGCAACCCATCATCTAATAACTAATCCACAATGCATTCCCTTAGGCGCAAATATGGTGAAGTGTCATGTAGTCGATGTTCACATGACACGACTAAGGGAATCACAACATACATACTATCAAAATATCGAACACATATCAAGCTCACATGATTACTTGCAACAAGATTTCTCCCGTGACCTCAAGAACGAAAGTAACTACTCACAAATGATAATCATGCTCAAGATCATAGGGGATGAAATAGCATATTGGATCTGAACATATAATCTTCCACCAAATAAACCATATAGTAATCAACTACAAGATGTAATCAACACTACTAGTCACCCACAAGCACCAATCTATAGTTCCGGTACAAAGATTGAACACAAGAGATGAACTAGAGTTTGAAAGGAGATGGTGCTCTTGAAGATGTTGATTACCCTCCCCAAGATGGGAGAGTTGTTGGTGATGATGATGACGATGATTTCCCCCTCCAGGAGGAAAGTTCCCCCGGCGGAATCGCTCCGCCGGAGGGCAAAAGTGCTCCTGCCCAAGTTACGCCTCGAGACGGCGGCGCTCCATCCCAAAAGTCCTCTCCTTATTTTTTATAAGTAAAAATGACTTATATACCAGAAGAGGGGCACCGAAGGTGGGCTGGGCTGAGCACAACCCCCCGGTGTCTTGTGCTCACCAGGTGGCCCCCCTCCGGTAGTTATTTGCTCCAGTATTCTTATTTATTCCATAAAATTTCTCTGTGAAGCTTCAACTCATTTGGAGTTGTGCAGAATAGGTAGCCTGATGTAGCTTTTTCAGGTCCAGATTTCCAGCTGCCGGAATTCTCCCTCTTTATGTGTACCTTGCATATTATGAGATAAAAGGCATTAGAATTACTCCAAAAACCATTATTATGCATAAAAACATCATAAATAACAGTAGGTAAACATGATGCAAAATGGACGTATCATTGGGCGTGCCCCCTGCCTTGCCGCTTCCTCGTGCAATCTTCGGACTACTCTTAATTTTCCTATTTTTTTAAATATTCCAAAACTGAGAAAAATTGCCAGCAGAACAGTTTTGGAGTCGGTTTACTTAACGTACCACATATCTATTCCTTTTCGGAGTCTGAAACATTGTGGAAAGTATCCCTTATGTACTGATATGTCTCCAACGTATCTATAATTTTTGATTGTTCCATGCTAGTATATTACCCATCTTGGATGTTTTATATGCATTATATGCTATTTTATATGATTTTTGGGACTAACCTGTTAACCTAGAGCCCAGTGCTGGTTTATGTTTTTTCCTTGTTTTTGAGTTTTACAGAAAAGGAATACCAAAAGGAGTCCAAATGAGCTGAAAATTTATGGTGATTTTTATGGACCAGAAGAAGCCCCCGAAGCAAAAGAGTTGGGCCAGAAGAGCCACGAGGCCTCCACAAGGGTGGAGGGCACGCCCTATCCCCAGGGCGCGCCATCCGTCCTTGTGGGCCCCTCATGGACCCCCGGACTTGTTCTTGACGCCAAAATTCCTATAAATACAGAAACCCACGAAAATAAACCTAGATCGGGAGTTGTGCTCAGCCATGTTGTCGTCGCAAGCCTTTGTAGCCATGAAAAACCAATCGGGAGCCTGTTCCGGCACCCTGTCGGAGGGGGAAATCATCACCGGTGGCCATCTTCATCATCCCGGCGCTCTCCGTGATGAGGAGGGAGCAGATCACCCTCGGGGCTGAGGGTATGTACCAGTAGCTATGTGTTTGATCTCTCTCTCTCTCTCTCTCTCTCTCTCTCTCTCGTGTTCTTGATTTGGCAGGATCTTGATGTACCGCAAGCTTTGCTATTATGGTTGGATCTTATGATGTTTCTCCCCCTCCACCTTCTTGTAATGGATTGAGTTTTCTCTTTGAAGTTATCTTACCGGATTGAGTCTTTAAGGATTTGAGAACACTTGATGTATGTCTTGCATGTGCTTATCTGTGGTGACAATGGGATATTCACGTGAACCACTTGATGTATGTTTTGGTGATCAACTTGCGGATTCCTGTGGTGACATTGGGGTAATCTATGCATAGGGACTTTGGGGCACTTTTTGAAGTTCTTTGTGTTGGCTTGAATAGATGAATCTGAGATTGTGTGATGCGTATCATATAATCAAACTCGCGGATACTTGTGGTGACATTGGAGTATCTAGGTGACATTAGGGTTTTGGTTGATGTGTGTCTTAAGGTGTTATTTTAGTACGAACTCTCGGGCTATTTATGACACTTATAGGAATAGCCCAACAGATCGATCAGAAAGAATAACTTTGAGGTGGTTTCATACCCTACAATAATCTCTTGGTTTGTTCTCCGCTATTAGTGATTTTGGAGTGACTCTTTGTTGCATGTTGATGGATTGTTATATGATCTAATTATGTTATCATTGTTGAGAGAACTTGGACTAGTGAAAGTATGAACCCTAGGCCTTGTTTCGAAGCATTGCAATACCGTTTTCGCTCACTTTTATTAATTGTTACCTTGCTGTTTTTATATTTTCGTATTACAAAAATCTATATCTACCATCCATATTACACTTGTATCACCATCTCTTTGCCGAACTAGTGCACCTATACAATTTACCATTGTATTGGGTGTGTTGGGGACACAAGAGACTCTTTGTTATTTGGTTGCAGGTTTGTTTGAGAGAGACCATCTTCATCCTACGCCTCCCACGGATTGATAAACCTTAGGTCATCCACTCGAGGGAAATTTTCTATTGTCCTATAAAACTCTGCGCTTGGAGGCCCAACACGAGTCTACAAGAAGAAGGTTGCGTGGTAGACATCAAGCTCTTTTCTGGCGCTGTTTCCGGGGAGGTTAGTTCTTGAAGGTATATCTTTAGATCTTGCAATCGAATCTTTTAGTTTCTTCTTTTATCACTAGTTTAGTCTATAAAATAAAACTACAAAAAATGGAATTGTGGTTGCCTCACATGCTTCATCTTTTTAATGTCTTTCGTGAAAATGATGAAAAGGAAAATTATGCTCAAGTGCTAGAAGAAGAAGTCTATAAAATGTTTGGCATAAAATCTATGTATGATGAATATAATTTCAATGTTGTTAATATGAATTCCTTGAATATCCATGATGCTAATGATATTCAAAGCCACAAGCTTGGGCATGCTATGTTTGATAACGATGATATGTTTTGTCCCCCAAGTTTTGATGAGCAAATTAATTATGATGATAGCATGCCTCCTATTTATGATGATTATTTTGATGACAGTGGGTTTGGAAGAGTGTTAACTCTAGGTACTAATGATCCCACTATTTTGGGGGGTGTAGAATCTTATTGTGATAATTATGAAAGTGGATTTGGAGAAATTGTGACTTTATTTAGTGATGAATCCACTATTTCGGAAGAGGTTCCAATTGATTATGAGAACGAAGTTGCTATCTATGATGATTATTGTGATGACATGTATGCTATAAAGAATAATGAGACCATGAAACTTGTCATCTTGATTTTAATTTCAATTGGATTATGCCTCACATGATAGTTATTTTGTTGAGTTTGCTCCCACTACTATTCATGAGAAGAATTTTGCTTATGTGGAGAGTAGTAAAATTTATATGCTTGTGCAACATGAGAATAATGCTTTATGTGATGGTTATATTGTTGAATTCATTCATGATGCTATTGAAAATTATTATGAGGGAGGAATATATGCTTGTAGGAATTGCAATAATATCAAGTTTCCTCTCTATGTGTTGAAAGTTTTAAAGTTATGCTTGTTTTACCTTCCTATGCTAGTTGATTCTTGCTCCCAAAAGTTATTTTCTCACAAAATCCCTATGCATAGGAAGTGGTTTAGACTTAAATTTGCTAGTCATATTCTTCATGATGCTCCCATTATGTTTCAATTCTTATCTTTTATGTGAGCATCATTGAAATCATCATGCCTAGCTATAAAGGCATTAAAGAAAAGCGCTAGTTGGGAGATAACTCAACATTTACCCCTACTGTTTTTTTGTGTCCACATGATTAAGCTATTGTAGTAATCTTGTTTTGTATCTTTTGTTTCAATAAAGTGCCAATTAAAGCCTTTGGGGTAGTGTGGATCATAGTTGACTTGATTCTGTGCAAAAACAGAAACTTTTGCACTCAGTCCAGGAATTTTGAAAATTCCCTGGAACGTTCTTTTGATCTGAATTTATTTGAAAAGATTGATATACAAATTGTCTAGATTGTCCTAATTTTTTAAAAAAATTGGAGTTACATAAGTATGATTTCAATTCAGATCTTTGTAGACCGTTCTGTTTTTGACATATTCTGTTTTCTATGCATAGTTTGCTTGTTTTCTTATTTGTATGGCTTATATTGCTTAATATAAATTGTAGAAATGATAGGGTACAGTAGGCATCATGTGAGAAAAATTATGAATCTTGTCTTGACAGTACCAAAGTGAATGATTTGTTTTATTATACTAACGGAGCTCACGAGTTTTCTGTTAAGTTTTGTGTTGTGAAGTTTTCAAGTTTTGGGTAAAGTTTTGATGGACTACGGAATAAGGGGTGGCAAGAGCCTAAGCTTGGGGATGCCCAAGGCACCCCAAGGTAATATTCAAGGAATACCCAAGCAACTAAGCTTGGGGATGCCCCGGATGGCATCCCCTCTTTTGTCTTTGTTCATCGGTAACCTTACTTGGAGCTATATTTTTATTAACCACATGATATGTGTTTTGCTTGGGATGTCATTTTATATTATTAGGATTTGCTTGATGTTATTTATAGTAATGTTTTGCATCTTTTAGTTCAATAAAAGGTCAAGTATAGCCTTTACCATGCTTATTTTGCAAGTCCATATGTTGCTGTTTTAAAAACAGAAAGTTTGTTGTTATGTTTTGAGTATTTGCGAATAGTCAGAACATGATAAAATCTTGAAATTTTTACACAATGAGTAACAACAAATTATCTACTGTGTGGTAATTTTTCAGAATTTTTGGAGTTAGGTAAGTATGATTCCTCTTGCATTCTTTACAAACTATTTTGTTTAGACAGATTGCTGTTATGTTTGTATTGTTTGCATATGTTTGCTTCTTTAATGATTCTATTTGAGGATAGGACTATTAAATATGCAGAGGCATTTAGTATGCAATGTAAAATAATAATTTTAGTGATTTGCTACAGTAGAGAATGATAAGGTTTATGCGTTGATTTATACTAACTTATCTCACGAGTTCTTGTTGAGTTTTGTGTGCATGAGGTTTTTAAGATTACGGGAAACTATGATATGAGAGGAATTAAGCAGTCACAAAGGCTCAAGCTTGTGGATGCCCAAGGCATCCCTAATTAATATTTCAAGAAGTCTCAAGCATCTAAGCTTGGGGATGCCCCGGTTGGCATCCCACCTTTCTTCATCGACAACTATGGTTAGCCTCGGTTGAGCCTAAGTTTTTGCTTCTTCACATGATATGTGCTATCCTTGTGTCGGCGGAAACGACACCTACGGGATCATGTGGATCCCTTCTACGGTTTGGCAGGGAAGAGGGGTGGTGCAAAGAACAGATCTAATGATCAACATGACAGATTTTTACCCAGGTTTAGGACGCTGAGAAGCGTAAAACCCTAGGCCCGCTTGAGTGCATATTCTATGTTCTTGAGCTTCGGCTAGCTGCTACGCATGCAAGCTGTGCCGAGAGGTTCAAAAGTCTGAATCCTCCTCCAGTACGCCGTGGGCCTCCTTTTATATGTCCAAGGGGTTCCCATAGTGGCACACAGGAGGTGAAAAGTATCTACAGTGTCTATGTTTATCATCGGTGTCTTAGGACAAATGCATTGAATGCGCTGCTTACGTGCCCTTCAGCTTTATCGGGGACGGGAGTAGAACCCGTCCTGTCCGTCGCCGCCCAGCTCCATCTTGACACGCATCCATGCCGACGAGCCATGCAGTGCTAAGATGGCTGGCCAGCTGCTGCGCTGGAGAGGTGCAGGTTCGTCACGAAGATATGCATGCCACCACGCAGGTGCTTGCCAGGCTGGCAGGCAGGCCACCGCGCTGGAATGGTGACGGGGCGGCGGAGTCTTGCCGCGCTCTTGTTGATGTTCCTTGCGGGGGCCTCGCAGACGTCCTCGACAAGGATCTTGCTAGGCACTTCGTCTTATGGCCTTCACAAAGATCTACACGCCACTACGCGTGTGCCCCTGGGTCTTGGCCTTAACGTTGTCGATGGTGTCAGAGCTCTCAACCACAAGGGTGGTGCTCTTGTTAGTGCCCTGTAAGTCGTCCCGGCAGGAGGTCTCGCAAGCCATCCCGGCAAGGATCTTGCCGGGGGTCCGGCTCGTCCTTTGTTCTCTAGTCTCTCGCTCGGCTGCTTCTCTTTGCCTTGTTCTCGTTTTTACCCTTGATTGCCCTCTTCATGCCTCGCCGCACGAGTGGCTACAGCTACACGTGCACAAGTATGGGGTGCTAAAGGGCCCAAACTTTAGTACACCGATGGAGCCCCCGGGCCTGGGCCACACACGAGTGCGAAGCGTCGTTGGGCCAGGGCCAAATAGTGTGCGAGCACGCGTGGTAGGGGATAACTGCTATAATCTTCTTGTCTGCCGTGCTCGCAGCGGCCCGTGCATAGCCTTTATTCATGGGATGGTAATCGCTGTTTCACGCTTCCCACTATGCCGGCCTTTTTCGCCACGTACGCCGCATGCATGGCGCGGGGTAGGTGGCGGGCATGCGGGATATGGAAAGGCGTGCCATGGCAGACACCAATGCGCCTTTGATTGGCGTGGGGAGGGCGGTCGATGACCTCGCTTGTTGCCAATGGCCTTAATGAGCCGGACTCGAAAGGGCCCTTCAGAGAAGGTATAGAGCCAGCCCCCACCCCTTCCTGCTTGGCTATAAAAGGGGATCGGGAGGAGAAGGAGGGGCATCCCTTTGCGTCTTCTCTTCTTCTCCGTTCTTCACGCACCATCATGCCGAGAGGGCGTGGTCACGGCCGCCCTCCTGCGAAGGCGACTATATCTTCCTCTCGCCAGAGAGCCGCGGAGGTTAAGGAAGATCCAAGCACCCAAGGCGGAGGTGGTGGACGTGGAAGTGGGGCACCTGTGGCGCCGCCGTCTCCTCCTGCTTCGTCAAGCGGTCATGTCGGAGACACGGCGCTGGAGTTTTTCTTGCAGCTGCATGAACCGCGGCGTAGCTGTCTTCGCCTTCCCGAGCCGTTCGCGCGTGTGCTGGAGGTCGACCAACCGTCGAGGTTGAGGCTTCACATGAAGGGATGTTGCAATGGCGATATGTGGGCGAACGTAAAGTTCCCCGTCCCTCATGTAATGCTTCTTCTTCGCGGTCGGAAAACCTTTGCACGCCCCCACTGCCTAATGAAGGGGCACATCCTTCGCTTCAAATTAGTGGAGGCTGACCTACTCTCCGTCAAGGTCTTTGGGCGCTCGAGAATCAGATTAGGGTGCTGCGCGGAGAGCCCGACCGACGATGAAAGCTCCTCCTCGAGCGATAGCAACGAGGAGGAGACTGATGGGGAGGACGACGGGGACGGGTCCGACTAGACATCGGGCGTACCGTCCCCAGGCAACGCCGGTAGCACCATCGTCTGTACCTTGCCTTCTCCCCGGCAGAGCAATTTGCCGGGGGGTAGTTCTTGGCAGTGGCTTCTCAAGCCAGCTGCTTGAACTTCTCGGGGCTATCGCTTCTGGTGGCTGGCGCTGGAAGGCCGGAGAAGACGAAGAAGGCAGGTGGCGGACCATCAAGTTGGAGTACGATGGCATCGACACCTTCTTCTCGTATTGCCGGCCCGCTGCCTCATCTTTCGGCTCCTCCCCCGGCACCGTCATCACCAGCCCTCTTCTGGATGGCCATCGGGATGTTCTCTTGGTGTCTTCTGCCACGTGTGCCTCGCCTAGGCACTCTTTTTGCCCTCCCGCTATCTTGATCCGCTTCCTGAGGAGAGGGACAAGAAAGGATTACGGGCATCTTATCATTTTTAGATCTTAAGCCCGCGGGCACTTGCCAAATTTAAACTTTGTAACCCCTTGCTCATGCTTACATTCCGTATGAATTGTACTTGTTAGTCAACGTATTAATGAAGAAAAGGGTGTTTGCTGGGTTATCTTGTGCGTGAGCGAGGCTCACAGCAAGGAACGAGTCCTTGTCATCTTTTTCAGTAAACAACGTCACCCGGCAATAGGCCTTGCCGTCCTCCCGCTTTATACCACGACTACGCTCACACCCTTGGCGGAGGTAGGGGAAAAGTAGGATTAGGCCCTTCGTGCGTCCCCCTTCCATCGCAACTACAACCAAATTCCAGCCCAAAAGGAGTTCTGGGCATAGGAAGGAGGGAGCACGGTGGCATGGGATCGAGCGAAGTTTCGTACGTTCAAGTTTCATACGGAAGTACGCAGTGGGGGAGAAAGGACTTATCTGAATCTGCTGCCCCCCGTAGCCTTGGCTTGCAGGGGTCGGGGTGTCAGTTCGTCTCCTTTCCTCCAAAAAGTTCCGCTGAAGCGCCCGAGCGGCTGCGAACCAAAAAGGACTGGAAGGGACAAAAAGACACATACTCGACCTCTATGCTAGGGGTTAGTTGCCGCTAAGCACTATCGACCCTACCAGAGAGAAGCTCAACCTAACATGCATGCTAATTCTTAGGGCGCCAGTGCTTCGTTTATTCATCTGTTGCTCAGGGTCTGCGCCTGGCTTTGTACAAAGGGTTACATGCCTTGCCGGCAAGGCTTGTACAAAAGGTGGTCTGCCGGGGAGCCCAACAACTGCGCCTTACGGGTAAAACTTGCGAAGATGTTCAATGTTCCAGGAGTTGCTCACTGGGATACCATCTTCGGTCTCCAGGCGGACTGCGCCGGGCCTGGTGACTCGTATTACCCGATAAGGGCCTTCCCACTTTGGTGTCAACTTGTTGGAATTCTTGGCCGACTGAACGTGCCGAAGAACAAGGTCGCCTTCCTCAAAGCTTCGGGCATGAACCTTGCGGCTATGGTAGCGGCGCAAGGCTTGCTGGTAGCGTGCAGCTTGCACAACAGCCTGAAGACTATCTTCCTCAAGGAGCGTAGCGTCATCTTGCTGCAACTGCTCTTGCTCAAGGTCATCATAAGCGAGCACTCGAGGTGACCCGTATGCGAGTTCTGTTGGGAGAACTGCTTCTGCCCCGTATACGAGGGAGAAGGGTGTCTGGCCGGTGGCTCAATTTGGCATTTTTCTGATTGACCAAAGAACTGCTGGCAACTCATCAATCCAGCATCTTCCGCACTTGCGCAGCCTGTCAAAAGTCCTCATCCTGAGGCCCTGTAACACTTCAGCATTTGCCTTTTCCGCCTGGCCATTGCTTCGTGGATGTGCAACAGAAGGAAAACATATCTTGCTGCCGAGATCTAGGACGTATTGCATGAAGGCGCGGCTTGTGAACTGCGTGCCATTGTCGGTGATAACTCTGTTTGGCACACCAAAGCGGCAAACTAGTCCCTTGAAGAACTTGACAACTGATTGTGCTGTCACCTTTCTCACTGTTTCCACTTCTCGCCACTTTGTGAACTTTTCAATCGCAACGTACAAGTACTCAAAGCCCCCGACAGCATGGGGAAAGGGGCCCAGTATGTCGAGCTCCCAGACTGAAAATGGCCAAGAAAGAGGGATTGTCTGAAGAGCTTGAGCTGGTTGATGGATTTTCTTTGAATGGAACTGACACGCTTCGCACTTGGTTACTAGTGTGGTTGCATCCTGGAGAGCAGTGGGCCAAGAGAAACCTTGCCGGAATGCTTTGCCGACAAGGGCTCTTGATCCTATGTGAAAGCCACATATGCCTTCATGTAAGTCTGCCAACAGCTCCAGTCCGTCCTCCCGGGGAATGCACTTCAATTTCACACTGTTCGGTCTTTCCCTGTATAGGACGCTGTCCACAAACTGGTACATGCTAGACCGATGGGCTACTTTCTCCGCTTCTTCCTGTTCCTCAGGGAGTTCCCCAGTTTGGAGGAACGGAACGGTGTGCTGTGCCCATGTCGGAGCCTGAGGCTCGATGGCAAGGACTAGAGGCATGTCTTCTGCCGTGGGAGCGGTTGTCTCTACGACAAGGGCTTGAGGCCCTGCTGGAGCCTGTCGCTCCCCGACAAGCTTGGCGTCCCTGGCAACATCCTTGCCGGCGGCTCCTGGGAGCTCGGCCAGAAAGTACTTGCCGGTGCCTGATTTTCTTCGCTTATTCTGTCCCTCCGATGGTTCAACGGGTGGCTGAGTCAATTGGAGCACAAAGGTCCCTGGTTCCATAGGTAACTTGAGGGCATCACGTTTTGGAAGGTCGTCGGCAATGCCGTTCTCCGCTCGGGGAACATGCTCTACTTGTAAACCGTCAAAACATTCTTCCAACTTACTAACTTCATCTACATAAGCTTCCATCATCGGGATCTGATAATCCTTGTTCACTTGATTCACTACGAGTTGCGAATCCCCACGGACGATCAACTTTCTGATCCCAAGGTCTTCCGCGATCCTAAGACCGGCAAGCAGCCCCTCATACTCTGTGGTGTTGTTCGCTGATCTCTCCCAGGGAAAGTACATTTGGACTACGTACTTGAGGTGCTCTCCAGTGGGCGCGACCAGCAGCACACCGGCACCGGCGCCTTGCAGCGAGAAAGCCCCATCAAAGTACATAATCCAATTGCGGCTTGTTTCCTTGTCGGGGAGAGTGGTCTCTTGAATTTCTTCGTCAGGCATTGAGGTCCATTCTGCAATGAACTCTGCCAAGTCCCTGCTCTAGATTGTCTAAGTGCTTTCAAACCTGAGACCAAAGCTCGACAGTTCCAAAGCCCATTCCACAATCCTTCCGGTTGCATCTGGGTTGTGTAAGATCCGTTGCAACGGGAAGCGAGTGATGACGGTGATCTCATGTGCTTGAAAATAATGGTGCAGCTTCCTCGAGGCCATAAGAAGGCCGAAGAGCAACTTCTGCACACCAGAGTATCTTCATCTAGCCCCCTGCAAATGGGAGCTGACAAAGTAAACTGGGTGCTGCGTCATCTTCTTCCTCTGTATCAATTCGCTTGCTTGTTCAGATCCTGCCTTGCCGGCGCCAGACTCTGTCGAGGCTTCGGCCTCGCCAGTGCTAGACTCTGCTGGGGTTCCTGCCCTGCCGGCACCAGACCTTGCTGGGGGGAGCTCTGGCTCGTCACCCGACAGTCTTGCCACTGCTACTGCCTCTTCAGCAACTTCCCTTTGCGCCACTAGCGCATCGCTGACCACTTGATTTGTTGCCGCTAGATATAGCAGCAATAGCTCTTGCGGTTTAGGCGCAACTAGTATTGGTGTAGAGAGAGGTACCTCTCCGAATCCCGTGGCACTACCTCGGCCTCCGGGGTCCACTTCATTGGCCCTGCCTTTTTCAAAATCTTGAAAAAGGAGGGCGCGCTCAGCAGATTTGGAGATGAACCTACTCAAAGCAGCAACGTAGCTAGCAAGCCGTCACACATCTTTGACTCGCCTTGGTGCCTCAATCTGCTCAATTGCCTTGATCTTGTCAGGGTTCGCCTCGATCCCACGTTGAGACACAAAGAACCTGAGAAGTTTGCCGGATGGGACACCGAACACACACTTCTCAGGGTTGAGCTTGAGGTTGATCTTGCACAAATTTGCAAATGTTTCTTCCAAATCTTGCACAAGTGTCGCCCTGTCCTTGGTTTTGACCACTATGTCATCCATGTAAGCCTCCATATTTCTATGGAGCTGGGGCGCAAAGTCAACCTGAACCGCTCTTGCAAATGTCGAACCAGCACTTTTCAACCCGAAAGGCATTCGTATAAAACAATACGTACCACATGGGGTGATAAAGGCGGTCTTCTCTTCGTTTTCCTTGGTCATAAAGATTTGATGGTATCCTGAATAGGCGTCAAGGAACGACAGCAGGTCGCACCCGGCAGTGGAGTCCACAATCTGGTCAATGCGCGGCAAAGGGAAAGGATCCTTTGGGAAGGCTTTATTGATATCTGTATAATCAATGCACAACCTCCATTTCCCATTTGCTTTGCGCACCACCACCGGATTGGCCAACCATGTTGGGTGGAGCACTCATCTAACCAAGCCCGCAACTTCCAACTTCCTAATCTCCTCGATGATGAACTCTTGTCGCTCCAAAGCTTGCTTCTTGACCTTCTACTTGACGGGCCGCGTATGAGGACAGACAAAAAGGTGGTGCTCAATCACCTCCCTGGGAACACCGGGGATGTCAGATGCTTGCCACGCAAACACATCGACATTCACTCGTAGGAAGGCGATGAGTGCGCTTTCCTATTTGCTGTCGAGGGTGGAGCTTATAGTGAAAGCTCCGCCCGTGTCGTCCTCCTTGACGGGCACCTTCTTGGTCTCTGGTGGTGCGGCCTTGGATTTCTTGCTCTTGCCGGTGGAGCTCTCTAGCATGTCCTCAACGGGAATGCAGCACTTCGAGGAGGCGCGTTTGCCGGAGTGGGTGCAAGAGGCTTGGCCGGGACCATAAGCCTTGCCGGTGACTGAGGTCTTGCCGGTCTTCTTCTCCTCGGGGGCTCCAGTGGCAGGAGCAAGTGCCTTGGCGGCAGGTGCCACCACCGCCTCCCAGTAGAGCTGGTCGGCACAGATGAGCGCATCCTTCCTGTCAGAGCCGACAGTGATGATTCTCATCGGGACGGGCATCTTCAGCGTGTTGTAAGCGTAGTGTGATACTGCCATAAATTTGGCCAGTGCTGGACGGCCAAGGATCCCGTTATCCGGCAAAGGGATCTTGGCTACATCAAAAACGATCTTCTCTGTCCTGTAGTTCAGCTCACCGCCGAATGTAACTGGTATTGTGATCTTACCCCTGGGCTGGCTTCTCTCGGGATTGATCCCTTGAAACGTGCACGTCTCCTCGAGATCTTCTTGGGGATTTGCAACCTCTTAATCACTTGGGGAGAGATCAAGTTCAGACCGGCCCCACCGTGCACTAGCATTTTCGTCACCCTGAGGTTGCGAATTGTTGGGGAAACCAACAACGGCAAGCACCCGACCGTGGTTGTGCGATCAGGGTGATCCTCGGCATTGAAAATGATAGGAACGTTGGACCATTTCAGTGGCTTCTGGGCGTCGATCGATGGCTCTGTCACATTGATCTCGCGCGCCCACTATTTAAGCTTGCGGTGAGAAGAATGCAACGAGGCGCCGCCATCGATGCACCTGGCTTCTGTGGCCTTTTGAAATTCTTGGTCACTAGACTCGTCGTCCTCTTCATGGTCATCATCCTAATATTTCTTGTCGAGGCCTCGAGCAGGACTCTCTTGTTACTTTCCCTTGCCGCGACGCCCCCCTCGGCCACCGCGCTTCTTGCCGGACCCTTTAGCACCATCCTAGCCGTTCTCCTTGACCCGTCTTTCGTACTCAGCTTTCTACCTCTCAACAAGCTGCTCAACTTGCCGGCAGTTGATGACCCACAAGTATAGGCGATCAATTGTAGCTCTTTTCAATAAATAAGAGTGTCGAACCCAACGAGGAGCAGAAGGAAATGACAAGTAGTTTTCAGTAGGGTAATGTCTGCAAGTGCTGAAGTGGTGAGTAGCGAGTAGTTTGATAGCAGGATAATTTGTAACGAGCAAGTAACGATAGTAGCAATAAGTATGCAGCAAGGTAGCCCAATCCTTTTGAGGCAAAGGACATGCCAAAACAGTCTCTTATGATAAGCAAAGAGTTCTTGAGGGTACACGGGAATTTCCTCTAGTCACTTTCATCATGTTGGTTTAATTCGTGTTCGCTACTTTGATAATTTGATATGTGGGTGGACCGGTGTTTAGGTACTTTTCTTACTTGAACGAACCTCCTACTTATAATTAACCCTCCCGAAAGCATCTGCAACTACGAGAAAAGTATTAAGAATAAATTCTAACCATAGCATTAAACTTTTAGGTCCAATCGGTCCCTTACGGAATAGTGCATAAACAAGGGTTTAAGCTTCTATCACTCTCGCAACCCACCATCTATTTGCTACTCCACAATGCATTCCCTTAGGCCCAAGTATGGTGAAGTGTCATGTAGTCGACATTCACATGACACCACTAAGGGAATCACAACATTCATACCATCAAAATATCGAACACATATCAAATTCACATGATTACTTGCAACATGATTTATCCCGTGACCTCAAGAACAAAAGTAACTACTCACAAATAATAAACATGCTCATGATCAGAGGAGTATTAAATAGCATCATGGATCTGAACATATAATCTTCCACCAAATAAACCATATAGTAATCAACTACAAGATGTAATCAACACTACTAGTCACCCCCTAGCACCAATCTATAGTTCCAGTAACAAGATTGAATACAAGAGATGAACTAGGGTTTGAGATGAGATGGTGATGGTGAAGATGTTGATGGAGATTGCCCTCCCCAAGATGGGAGAGTTGTTGGTGATGATGATGATGATTTCCCCTGGAGATGAACTAGGGTTGTGTCGCTCCATCGGAGGGCAAAAGTGCTCCTGCCCAAGTTCCCCTGGAGATGGCAGCGCTCCGCCCCGAAAGTCTCCTCATTATTTTTTTCTAGGTCAAAATGACTTATGTACCAGAAGATGGGCACCGGAGGTGGACCGAGGAGGACACAACCCACCAGGGCGCGCCAGGGGGGCCTGGCTCACCCAGGTGGTTTGTGCCCACCTGGTGGCCCTCCTCTGGTGGTTATTGGCTCCAATATTTCTTAAATAATCCGTAAAAAATCTCCGTGAAGTTTCAGCTCATTTTGAGTTGTGCAGAATAGGTGGCCTGGCGTAGCTTTTCCAGGTCCAGATTTCCAGCTGCCGGAATTCTCCCTCTTGGTGTGCACCTTGCAAATTATGAGAGAAAAGGCATTAGAATTATCCCAAAAAGCATTATTATGGATAATTACATTATAAATAACAGTAAGAAAACATGATGCAAAATGTCCGTATCAACTCCCCCAAGCTTAGAACTCGCTTGTCCTCAAGCGAAGACCGAAATCGAAAACATGTCCACATGCTTTGAGAGAGAGGTGTCGATAAAAAAAATTACGAACATAGAAGCATCATGTTTATTATTAGAACAACAACAAATTTAAACATAAGACTTTTATCATAGAACTTTTATCATAAACTTCCCACGCATAAGTAATAGTTCATCACACAATCGAAGTATAAAGCAAAAAACTCTATTAGAAACCAACAAACTATGTTCTCAGTCAACTTTGCAACTACAATTCATCATCTTTTCAGGAAGGGTCATGTGTCGGAGCCTTTAGGCAAGTCCACATACTCAACCATCATATAGTCTTCTATGATTGCTAACACTCACCTTGTACCCATGAGCAAAACGTTTCAACCGGACACATAGAAATATAGGGGCTTATAGTTTCGCCTCCCTACATACTCACCTCAAGGGTGATGTTAACAATAATGACTCATGCTATCTATATTCAACTGGACATATGTGCCTAGATCCTTCCTCACCACATGATGCTTGCCAAAGGAGAAAAATAAAAAGGAATAGAGGGAAAACTTTGCTCTTTGCATAAAAGTAAATACATAAAAGTAAAAGATAGGCCCTTCGCAAAGGGAAGCACAGGTTGCCATGCGCTTATTTGTTTGTATGCTCAACCCCTTAGTGCAAAAGAACGTCACGTTGCATTGCCCCTTGTGATAGCGACCTTTATTATGCAGTCTGTCGCTTTTATTCATCACCATCACAAGTTCGTGCAACGCTCAATTTTCTCTTACACTAAATGATCTCACACATTTAGAAGCAATTTTTATTGCCTTTTTGCCCCAATGACAACTTACTTGAGGGATCTTCCTCAATCCCTAGGTAGGTACGGTGGACACTTGAAAATAAGATTTGGGTTTAAGGGTTCTTGGATGCACACGTAGTATCTCTACTTAGTGAGGAATTTTTGGCTAGAAAAGATAGGGGGCAAGCACCACATGTTAAAGGATCCATGACAATATGACTTCTATGTGAATATAAACAAACATAAATCATTAAGTTGTCTTCCTTGTCCAACCTCAACAATTTTGGCATATAATATTTTGATGAGGGCTCACAATCACAAAAGATTTCTAGGATAGTATATTTATATGTGAATCTTCTCTTCCCTTATTAATTCTTTCATGAGTTGCATTATTGATAATGCTATGTTTGTTAATCTCTAATAAAATTTTCTACTTATACTTTTCCTTATGTGGTGTCATCACCTACCATAAGATTAGTATATGATCTTCTTGATTAGTTCTTTCCTTTTATTTATTTCCTTTCTCCTTTTCTTCCTTATTTCCTTTCTTTTACTTGCAACATGAAAGTAAAGAAAGCAAAAACTCAAACTAAACTTGATTATAGAAAACTAAGAAAACTCTCAAAGAAGAAAGGATCAAACTAAACTTTTGTTCATCTAAAGCAAAAGATCAAACTAAAATAAGTAAAGGCAAAAAGATAGTGGGATGATACGATACCGGGGAACCTCCCCCAAGCTTGGCGGAAGCCAAGGGGAGTGCCCATACCGATACTCAATTCTCCTTTGGTGGTGAAGAATATTATGGTGGTGATGAAGCGATCCTGTCCTTAAGGATCAAGAGATTCTCCAATTGACGGATGACGCTCCAGAGATGGATGATATGCTCTTGATGCAGAATATTTTCGCGAGTAAGATACTTATCTTGTATGCAAACTATTTCAATGATGTGAAAGGCTTCAATCTCAGCAGGAGTAAGGTGAGTAAGGTAAGGCTTAAAAGAGAAATAAAAGGGATAGAAGGAAACCTTTGACTCTTTGCATAAAAGTAAATACATAAAATTAAAAGATAGGCCCTTCGCAGAGGGAAGCAGAGGTTTCCATGCGCTTATTTGTTTGTATGCTCAATCCCTTAGTGCAAGAGAACGTCACGTTACATTGCCCCTTAAGATGACAACTTTATTATGCAGTCTGTCGCTTTTATTCTTTGTCATCCAAGTTCGTGCAACGCTCAATTTCCTCTTACATTAAACAATCTCACACATTTAGAAGCATTTTTATTTCCTTTTTGCACCGATGTCAACTTACTTGAGGGATCTTGCTCAATCCCTAGGTAGGTATGGTGGACACTTGTAAAAGATTTGGGTTTAAGGGTTTTTGGATGCACAAGTAGTATCTCTATTTAGTGCGGAATTTTTGGCTAGCAAAGATAGGGGGCAAGCACCACATGTTAAAGGATCTATGACAATATGACTTCTATGTGAATATAAACAAACATAAACCATCACGTTGTCTTCCTTGTCCAACATCAACAATTTTGGCATATAATATTTTGATGAGGGCTCACAATCACAAAAGATTTCTAGTATAGGATATTTATATGTGAATCTTCCCTTCCCTTATTAATTCTTTCATGAGTTGCATCACTGACTAATGCTATGTTTGTCAATCTTTAATAAAATTTTCTTACTTATACTTTTCTTATGTGGTACTATCACCTACCATAGGATTAGTATATGATCTTATTGATTTATTTCCTTTCTTTTATTTGCTTTCTTTCTCTTTTCTTTCTTTCTTAATTCTTTTCTTTATTTGTAATATGAAATTAAAGAAAGTAAAAACTCAAACTAAACTTTATTATATAACTTGCACATGATTACAATGATAGATCACTAAGCAAACTCTCAAAGAAGAAAAGGATCGAACTAAACTTTATTTCATCTAAAGCAAAAAGATCGAACTAAGATAAGTAAAAGCAAAAAGATAGTGGGATAATACGATACCGGGGCACCTCCCCAAGCTTGGCGGAAGCCAAGGGAAGTGCCCATACCCGATACTCAATTCTCCTTCGGTGGTGAAGAAGGTGATAGTGGTGATGAAGCAATCCTATCCTTGAGGATCAAGAGATTCTCCAACTGCCGGATGGCGCTCCAGAGGTGGATGATATGCTCTTGATGCAGAATATTTTCGTGATTGAGACACTTATTTTGCATGCGCACTATTTCAATGACGCGGAAAGCTTCAATCTCAGCAGGAGTAAGGTGAGTAAGGTAGGGTTTAAGGATATCTTCCTCCTCCTCCTCACCCAACAGTGCATGTGTTGCCACCGAGGATGGATCTACGGTAGCTTCCTTGCCCTTGTCTCCCTTGATGGCGTCCGTAGGCTCCTCCTTCTTCGTCTCGATCATCATCAGCCAAGCATCTTCTTCCATGTTGTTGGAGGAGCAGGAAGACATGATGCCTGGCTTGATAAATCTGACAAGAAACAACAAGAAAAGAGAACAGAGGATTTCTCCGTGATACAGTGGTTAACAGGTTCGGGAAGTATATATAGATTTTTTATCTTGGAGGACAAGTACATGGAAGAAAAACAGAGTACGGGAGGTGTCCCAGGTGGGCACAACCCATCTGCCTGGCGCGCCCTGGTGTCTTGTGCCCACCACAGGACGCTTCCTGGGAGTTTCTTTATTTACAAAATTTTAAAATATTCCAAAACTGACAAAAAATATTTTTGCGGATTTTTTGGAGTCCGTTTACTTACCATATCACGTACCTCCTTATTTTGACGATTCTGGAGTGTTCCGGAAGGACTCTTTAATGTGCTCCTCCGGTGTCAAAGTTTGGATAATATTGCTTTCAACATTAATAGGCGTACCTGAGATATAATGCTTTATTCATTGCCCATTGACAACCTTCAGGTTAGTACCTTCGAAATTATTTATTTTGATGGCTCCAGACCGGTAAACCTCCTCGATGACATATGGGCCTTCCCATTTCGAGAGGAGTTTCCCTGCAAAAAATCAAAAACGAGAGTTGTACAAAAGAACATATTCTCCGACTTTAAACTCACGCTTTTGGATTCTTTTGTCATGCCATCTTTTAACTTTTTCTTTGAATAATTTTGCATTTTCATAAGCTTGGGTTCTCCATTCGTCTAATGTTCTTATATCAAATAACTTCTTTTCACCAGCAATTTTGAAAGCATAGTTGAGTTCTTTAACTGCCCAATATGCTTTATGTTAGGCAAATGACAAGCTTTTCCATAAACCATTTTATCAGGAGACATACCCATAGGATTTTTATATGCTGTTCTATAAGCCCAAAGTGCATCATCTAATTTCTTAGAACAATTCTTCCTGGACCTATTAACAGTCTTTTGCAAAATAATTTTTATTTCTCTATTACTAAGTTCAACTTGACCGCTAGACTGAGGATGATAGGGTGATGCAATTCTATGGTTAACATCATACTTAGGAAGCATCTTACGGAAAGCACCATGAATAAAGTGTGAACCACCATCAGTCATTAAATATCTAGGGACTCCAAACTTGGGAAAATAACTTCCTTAAGCATTTTAAAAGAGGTGTTGTGATTAGCACTACTGGTTGGAATAGCTTCTACCCACTTAGTAACATAATAAACATCAACCAAAATATGTGTATACCCATTAGAGGAAGGAAAAGGTCCCATGTAATCAAATCCCCAAACATCAAATGGTTCAACAGTAAGTGAATAATTCATAGGAATTTCTTGATGCTTACCGATATTACCTATTATTTGGCGTTAATCACAAGATGAGATATACTTATGAGCATCCTTGAAGAGAGTAGGCCAATAAAAATCCAGATTGCAATACCTTATGAGCAGTTCTATCTCCAGCATGATGCCCTCCATACGGTTCAGAGTGACATTTCCGTAGGATTTTGTCCCTGTTCATGCTCAGATACACAACGTCAAATAATACCATCTACTCCTTCTTTATAAAGATGTGGGTCATCCCAAAAGTAATGTCTTAAATCATAGAAGAATTTGTTCTTTTGTTGGTATGTAAAGCTAGGTGGTAAATATTTAGCAACAATGTAATTGGCATAGTCAGCATACCAAGGAGTACTATTGTAATGTCCCAAATTTTCAATTTGGAATGTTATATATTAGGTCATCATTGCATATCATATTTAATTGCATTTTGGCTTGACCCTAGAAATTCTACGCAAATCTAGGACCCACGGAGAGAGTTGGGAATTTCGTTATTCTCATATTTGAGTTTTCTCGAATTTTGAAAAGAGGATTGTTAGATTTTAATTATTTTCTCTTCGAATAGTTCTTTTATAAAAATAAAAGAGAGAGGATAAAATGACTTCCTCAAAATAAAGAAATATTGGAGATTTTATATTAAAATCAAATAAGAATTTTATTCAGAGTTTTATTGCTATTTTATTTGAACTAGGAAAATTATGCATTTTTCAAAATTGCACTAGAGTCCCAAAATAAATGTTCATCTTGTCCGGTAGATTTTTTAGAGGACGGGGAAAATTTATTTCAGGATTTTTGGAGTCCGTTTAGTATTTCTTTTTTTTTCATTTTTCTTCGTGGAATTATTAAAAAAAACGAACCGACTCGGGCAGAATCGCCAGACTCCCAGCCGCCCCTCTTATAAGCCGCCGCCCGAGACCCCCAGCCCGCCCGAGCCCACCCGCGCTTAACCTAACCTCAAACCTCGCCGCCGACCATCGCCGCCGCCGCCGATCGTCGGAGCCCCGCCGTCGCCCTCGGACCCGTCGCCGCCTCGCCGGAGCCTCGCCGGAGGTAGCAACCGCCACCGCCGCCGGTTTTCTTCAGAAAATCGTACGGTTTTTTTAAGAACCCGCGGTTTATTTTTTATAGATCGGTTTTTCTTCCGGTTTAGTTATTTAGCGAACGGCGTTCGTTCGTTCGTTTTAACGAACGGTTTTCACTCGTTAACCGCAGACAGCGAACGTTTGTTCGTTAGCCTGTTCGTCAGTTTTTGTTTTTCTCGGATTTATTTCGCGGTTATTTTCGATCGGGATTTCTGATCCGATTTTCGTTTTTGTTTATTGTTTCGCTCGTTTATCGGAATCAGGCGACTCAAGCGCCTAGAGTTTCGTCTCGAAGCCCTCTTTCTGTTTAATCAACTTAAACAAGTTTTTGCTACTGTAAAATTTGACTTTAGTCCAGATTAGTAACCGAAGCTTGTTTCTTTCGCAGTTTGAGTTTCGTTGCTTCGTTTGATTTGATAATTTTTGCAAACTGGAGCTCTTAAGTTGAACTTTCTGGTTAGATCTTCTTATTTGAGTTTTACCCGTGCATCTTTGCTTCATTGCTTATTCCATGCTTGTTTGTTTGTGATAGAGTACCCGGAGTGCGAACCGTGCTACTACGAGTCTCTAGGTTTCACGGATCATCACCAAGGCAAGTAACACTTTGATCATACCTCTTTACTACCCAGTTTTATTGCATTAGATCAATCCTCAAACAATTGCATGGTTAGGATCTGATTAAATTGTGGGTTTGGGAAGTAGATGAGGTAGTACCTATTCACCTGTTTATTATCAAACCTATGGGAGTTACTTCTACATTGCTTATATTGCTATGCTATGCTCATAGACGTGGTTTGGGTTTGAGTGTATTCATGATAGATGTGAGTATTGTTAATTAATGGTTAACTTAAGGTGGCAATTTTAATACACATCTGGGTGGATTGAGGCACCTGGGGAACCCTGTGTTGACTGTATTTTTTGGAAATCCCGGGGTACCGTGTGATTCTCCAATAGACTGCCACCCAGGCTCAAAGGGATCATAAGATTATTCATGCTAGAAACTTCCGTGTGCAGCCACATGCCATTATGGGCTCTGGCATAGTTGAGTAAGTTGTGGGAAACCTTTTCCATGATGGGCTAGCAGATGTAGGGGATTGTAGGTGTACCGGCCTATCTATCGGTTAAGGGGACCTCTTTGGAAAGACTGTGTCTCGGTCATCCGTTTCTCAAACATTATGTAGTGAGAGAAATCCAATGGAGGAGATCGAGTCTTGTGGGGAAAAGTGCGCAAACCTCTGCAGAGTGTACAAACTAATCATGGTTACCCATGTCCCCGGTTATGGACATCTTGAGTATCTAGTTCTTGGATTATCATGTGGATATCATCACTCTTAATATAAATTGATTGGGTTTAATGATGACGCTTAATTGGGATTGAGTTGGGTGAACCTTCTCAATGTTTAACAACCACCATGATAGTTAAATAAAATTTATTCCTTTGTGCTACCTCTTGAGCATTGCATTGGTTTTCCCTTGAAGAGGAAAGAGTGATGCAGCAAAGTAGCGTAAGTATTTCCCTCAGTTATTGAGAACCAAGGTATCAATCCAGTAGGAGGCTACGCCTGAGTCCCTCGCACCTACACAAAACAAATAAATCATCGCAACCAACGCGATAAGGGGTTGTCAATCCCTTCACGACCACTTACGAGAGTGAGATCAGATAGATATGATAGGATAATATTTTTGTATTTTTGTGAGAAATATGCAAAGTAAAATAAAAGCAAAGTAAAAAGCAAAGGAAATAACTAAGTGTTGGAAGATTAATATGATGAAGGTAGACCCGGGGGCCATAGGTTTCACTAGTGGCTTCTCTCGAGAGCATAAGTATTTTACGGTGGGTGAACAAATTACTGTTGATTAATTGACATAATTGAGCATAGTTATGAGAATATCTAGGTATGATCATGTATATAGGCATCACGCCCGAGACAATTAGACCGACTCCTGCCTGCATCTACTACTATTACTCCACTCATCGACCGCTATCCAGCATGCATCTAGAGTATTAAGTTCATAAAAACAGAGTAACGCCTTAAGCAAGATGACATGATGTAGAGGGATAAATTCAGGCAATATGATAAAAACCCCATCTTGTTATCCTCGATGGCAACAATACAATACATGCCTTGGTGCCCCTACTGTCACTGGGAAAGGACACCGCAAGATTGAAACCAAAGCTAAGCACTTCTCCCATTGCAAGAAAGATCAATCTAGTAGGCCAAACCAAACTGATAATTCGAAGTGACTTGCAAAGATAACCAATCATACATAAAACAATTCAGAAGATTCAAATATTGTTCATAGATAAACTTGATCATAAACCCACAATTCATCAGTCTCAACAAACACACCGCAAAAGAAGATTACATCGAATAGATCTCCACGAGAGAGGGGGAGAACATTGTATTGAGATCCAAAAAGAGAGAAGAAGCCATCTAGCTACTAACTATGGACCCAAAGGTCTAAGGTAAACTACTCACACTTCATCAGAGGGGCTATGGTGTTGATGTAGAAGCCCTCCGTGATCGATGCCCCCCGCGGAGCTCCAGAACAGGCCCCAAGATGGGATCTCGTGGGTACAGAAGGTTGCGGCGGTGGAATTAGGTTTTGGGCTCTGTATTTGATCGTTTGGGGGTACGTAGGTATATATAGGAGGAAGGAGTACGTCGATGGAGCAACAGGGGGCCCACGAGGGTGGAAGGCGCGCCCCGGGGGGTAGGCGCGCCCCCTACCTCGTGGCCTCCTCTTTTGTTTCTTTACGTAGGGTCCAAGTCTCCTGGATCATATTCTTCCTAAAAATCACGGTCCCGAAGGTTTCATTCCGTTTGGACTCCGTTTGATATTCCTTTCTGCGAAACTCTAAAATAGGCAAAAAAAACATCAATTCTAGGCTGGGCCTCCAGTTAATAAATTAGTCCCAAAAATAATATTAAAGTGAATAATAAAGCCCATTAATGTCCAAAACAGTAGATAATATAGCATGGAGCAATCAAAAATTATAGATACGTTGGAGAATCAAAGAGTACATAATATATGGTATTGAGAATCAAAGAGAGAGAAGAAGCCATCTAGCTACTAGCTATGGATCCGTAGGTCTGTGGTAAACTACTCACGCTTCATCGGAAGGGCAATATAGTTGATGTAGAAGCCCTCCATGATCGAATCCCACTCCGGCAGGATGCCAAAAAGGCCCAAAGATGGGATCTCATGGGAACAGAAGGTTGCGGCGGTGGAAAAGTGCTTCGTGGATGCTTTTGGTGGTTTGGGAATATATGTGAATATATAGGGCCAAGGGTTAGGTCAGAGGAGTCCCGAGGAGGTGGCAAGGCAGGGGCGCGCCCTTCCCCCTTGTCGCCGCCTCACGGCTCTTCTGATGTCATCTCCAGTCTCCGAGATGTCTTCTAGTCCAAGAAAAATCATCGCAAAAGTTTTATTCCGTTTGGACTCCCTTTGGTATTCCTTTTCTGCGAAGCTCAAAACCAAGGAAAAAACAGAAATTGGCACTGGGCTCTAGGTTAATAGGTTAGTCCCAAAAGTAATATAAAATAGCATATTAATGCATATAAATATCAAAAATAGATAATATAATAGCATGGAACAATAAAAAATTATAGATACGTTGGAGACTTAACAGGCATCCCGAAGCTTAATTCCTTCCCATCCTCGAGTAGGTAAATGATAAATACATAATTTTTGATGTGGAATGCTACCTGATATATTTATCCATGCAATTTTTTATTTATTGTGCCATGAATGTTCATACATATAAGATTCAATTTTTTTTAATATTGACATAGAAACAATAATACTTCAAGCATACTAACAAGGCAATTATGTCTTCTCAAAATAACATGGCCAAAGAAAGTGTATCCTACAAAATCATATAGTCTGGCTATGCTCTATCTTCATCACACAAAATATTCAAATCATGCACAACCCCGATGACAAGCAAAGCAATTGTTTCATACTTTTGGTGTTCTCAAACCTTTTCAACTTTCACACAATACATGAGCGCACGCCATGGACATAGCACTATAGGTGGAATAGAATGTGGTGGTTGTGGAGAAGACAAAAAGAGGGAGATAGTCTCACATCAACTAGGCGTATTAACATGCTATGGAGATGCCCATCAATAGATATCAATGTGAGTAAGTAGGGATTTCCATTTAACGGATGCACTAGAGCTATAAGTTTATGAATGCTCAAAAGAAAACTAAGTGGGTGTGCAGCCAACTTGCTTGCCCATGAAGACCTAGGGGAATTTGAGGAAGCCCAGCATTGGAATATACAAGCCAAGTTCTATAATGAAAAATTCCCACTAGTATATGAAAGTGACAACATAGGAGAATCTCTATCATGAAGTTCATGCCATCATGGTGATACTTTGAAACACAAGTGTGGAAAAAAGGATAGTAACATTGCCCCATCTCTCTTTTTCTCTCATTTTTTGTGGGCTTCTTTGGCCTCTCTTTTTTTATTTTTCGTCTGGAGTCTCATCCCGACTTGTGGGGGAATCATAGTCTCCATCATCCTTTCCTCACATGGGACAATGCTCCAATAATTATGATCATCACTCTTTTATTTACTTACAACTCAAAAATTATAACTCGATACTTAGAACAAAATATGAATCTATATGAATGCCTCCGGCGGTGTACCGGGATGTGCAATGACTAGAGAGTGACATGTATGAAAGAATTATGAAATGTGGCTTTGCCACAAATACGATGTCGACTACACGATCATGCAAAGCAATATGACAATGATGGAACGTGTCATAATAAAATGGAACAGTGGAAAGTTGCATGGCAATATATCTTGGAATGGCTATGGAAATGCCATAATAGGTAGGTATGGTGGCTGTTCTGAGGAAGGTATATGGTGGGGGTATGGTACCGGCGAAGGTTGCGCGGGACTAGAGAGGCTATCCATGGTGGAAGGGTGAGAGTGTGCATAATCCATGGACTCAACATTAGTCATAAAGAACTCACATACTTATTGCAAAAATCTATTAGTCATCAAAAAAAGTACTACACGCATGCTGCTAGGGGGATAGATTGGTAGGAAAAGACCATCGCTCGCCCCCGACCGCCACTCATAAGGAAGACAATCAATAAATAAATCATGCTCGGACTTCGTTACATAACGGTTCACCATACGTGCATGCTACGCGAATCACAAACCTTAACAAAATTATTTCTCCAATCCACAATTACTCACTAGCATGACTCTAATATCACCATCTCTATATCTCAAAACAATCATAAAGAATCAAACTTATCATAGTATTCAATGCACTTTATATGAAAGTTTTTATTATATCCCTCTTGGATACCTATCATATTAGGACTAAATTTGTAACCAAAGCAAATTAACATGTTGTTTAGAGACTCTCAAAATAATATAAGTGAAGCATGAGAGTTCAATAATTTCTATAAAATAAAACCACCGCCGTGCTCTATAAAGATATAAGTGAAGCACTCGAGCAAAATTGCCTAGCTCAAAAGATATAAGTGAAGCACATAGAGTATTCTAATAAATCACAATTCATGCGTGTCCCTCTCAAAAGGTGTGTACAGCTAGGATGACTGTGTCAAACTAAAAAGTAAAGACTCATATCGTACAAGACGCTCCAAGCAAAACACATATCATGCGGTGAATAAAAATATATCCTCAAGTGAAGTTACCGATAGACGAAGACGAAAGAGGGGATGCCTTCCGGGGCATCCCCAAGCTTAGGCTCTTGGTTGTCCTTAAATATTACCTTGGGGTGCCTTGCCCCAAGCTTAGGCTCTTGCCAATCCTTATTCCATAGTCCATCAAATCCTTACCCAAAACTTGACACCAATGTGACCAAGGCGGCAGTGCCCCAAGTATGTGGGACTATCGTTATCAACTTTACATCTTTTGGTATTCACACTATGAACATGTGTAACATTACGTTCGAGATTCATTAAGAATAAACCATTGATCATCGGAGCATGACCATAAAAAATTTCTCTCATATAAATAGAACAACCATTATTCTCGGATTTAAATGAGTAGCCATCTCGTATTAAACGAGATCCTGATACAATGTTCATGCTCAAACTTGGCACTAAATAACAATTATTGAGGTTTAAAACTAATCCCGTAGGTAAATGTAGAGGTATCGTGCCGACGGCGATCACATCGACCTTGGAACCATTCCCGACACGCATCGTCACCTCGTCCTTCGCCAGTCTCCGTTTATTCCGCAGCTCCTGCTGTGAGTTACATATATGAGCAACGGCACCGGTATCAAATACCCAGGAGTTACTACGAGTACTGGTAAGGTACACATCAATTACATATATCAAGTATACCTTTAGTGTTGCCGGCCTTCTTATGCGCTAAGTATTTGGGGCAGTTCCGCTTCAAAGGACCCTTCCTTTGCAATAAAAGCACTCGATCTCGTGCTTGGGTCCAGTCTTTGACTTCTTGCCGGTAACTGGCTTACCGGGCGCGGTAACATCCTTGCCATCCTTCTTGAAGTTCTTCTTTCCCTTGCCCTTCCTGAACTTAGTGGTTTTATTGACCATCAACACTTGATGCTCCTTCTTGATTTCTACCTCTGCTGACTTCAGCATTGAAAATACTTCAGGAATAGTTTTCACCATCCCCGCATATTGTAGTTCATCACAAAGCTCTTGTAGCTTGGTGGGAGCGATCAAGGATTCTGTCAATGACCGCCTCGTCCGGGAGGTTAATGTCCAGTGGGACAAAGCGGTTGTGCAACCCGACATTTTGAGTATGTGCTCACCGACAGAACTGTTTTCCTCCATCTTACAACTACGTAACTTGTCGGAGACTTCATATCTCTCGACCGGGCATGAGCTTGGAAAACCATTTTCAGCTCCTCGAACATCTCATATGCTCCGTGTTGCTCAAAACGCTTTTGGAGCCCGGTTCTAAGTTGTAAAGCATGCCGCACTGAACGAGGGAGTAATCATCAAGACGAGACTGCCAAGCATTCATAATGTCTTGGTTCTTCGATGGGTGCATCACCTAGCGGTGCTTCTAGGACATATTGTTTCTTGGCTGCTATGAGGATGATCTCGGGTTCGGACCCAGTCCGAATAGTTGCTGCCATCGCCTTTCAGCTTGGTTTTCTCTAGGAATGCGTTGAAGTTCATGTTGACATGAGCGTTGGCCATTTGATCTACAAGACATATTTTGCAAAGACTTTAGACTAAGTTCATGATAATTAAGTTCATCTAATCAGATTATTTAATGAACTCCCACTCAGATTTGACATCCCTCTAGTCATCTAAGTGTTACATGATCCGAGTCGACTAGGCCGTGTCCGATCATCACGTGAGACAGACTAGTCATCGTCGGTGAACATCTCCATGTTGATCGTATCTTCCATACGACTCATGTTCGACCTTTCGGTCTCTTGTGTTCCGAGGCCATGTCTGTACATGCTAGGATCGTCAAGTTAACCCTAAGTGTTTATGCATGTGTAAAACTGTCTTACACCCGTTGTATGTGAACGTAAGGATCTATCACACCCAATCATCACGTGGTGCTTCGAAACGACGAACTTTAGCAACGGTGCACAGTTAGGGGGAACACTTTCTTGAAATTGTTATGAGGGATCATCTTATTTACTACCGTCGTTCTAAGTAAACAAGATGCATAAAACATAATAAACATCACATGCAATTATATAAAGTAGTTACATGATATGGCCAATATCATATAGCTCCTTTGATCTTCATCTTCGGGGCTCCATGATCATCTTGTCACCGCATGACACCATGATCTCCATCATCGTGTTCCATGAAGTTGCTCGCTAACTATTACTTCTACTACTATGGCTAACACGCTTAGCAATAAAGTAAAGTAATTTACATGGCGTTGAATCAATGACTCGCAGGTCATACAATAATTAAGACAACTCCTATGGCTCCTGCCGGTTGTCATACTCATCGACATGCAAGTCGTGATTCCTATTACAAGAACATGATCTCATACATCACAATATATCATTCATCATTCATCACAACTTCTGGCCATATCACATCACATGACAATTGCTGCAAAAACAAGTTAGACGTCCTCTAATTGTTGTTGCATCTTTTACGTGGCTGCAATTGGGTTCTAGCAAGAATGTTTTCTTACCTACGAATAACCACAACGTGATTTTGTCAACTTCTATTTACCCTTCATAAGGACCCTTTTCATCGAATCCGCTCCAACTAAAGTGGGAGAGACAGACACCCGCCAGCCACCTTATGCAACTAGTGCATGTCAGTCGGTGGAACCGATGTCACGTAAGCGTACGTGTAAGGTTGGTCCGGGCTGCTTCATCCCACAATACCGCTGAAGCAAGATAAGACTAGTAGCGGCAAGCAAGTTGACAAGATCTACGCCCACAACAAAATT
Organism: Aegilops longissima; assembly: GCA_021605205.1. Taxonomy (NCBI): domain Eukaryota; kingdom Viridiplantae; phylum Streptophyta; class Magnoliopsida; order Poales; family Poaceae; genus Aegilops; species Aegilops longissima. The sequence continues at coordinate 515,907,793 of CM038682.1, forward strand.
GTGTTCTACTCGTGCAATAGAGAACTACGCATAGACCTAGCTCATGATGCCACTGTTGGGGAACGTTGCAGAAAATTAAAATTTTTCCTACGGTTTCACCAAGATCCATTTATGAGTTCATCTAAGCAACAAGTCATGGGAGAGTGATTGCATCTACATACCACTTGTAGATCGCGTGCGGAAGCGTTCAATGGAACGGGGATGATGGAGTCGTACTCGCCGTGATTCAGATCACCGATGACCTAGTGCTGAACGGACAGCACCTCCGCGTTCAACACACGTACGGAGCGGATGACGTCTCCTCCTTCTTGATCTAGCAAGGGGAAAGGAGAGGTTGATGATGATCCAGCAGCACGACGGCGTGGTGGTGGATGCAGCAGAACTCCGGCAGGGCTTCGCTAAGCAACTACGGGAGGAGGAGGAGGTGTTGCAGGGAGGAGGGAGACGCCAGGCTTTCAGGGTTCGACCACCCCTCCCTCCCCTCCCTTTATATAGGTGCAAGAGAGAGGGGGGAGGGCGCAGCATTGCCCCTTCCTCCAAGGAAGGGGTGCGGCCAAGAGGGGGAGGAGTCCATCCTCCCCAAGGCACCTCGGAGATGCCTTCCCCCTTTAGGACTCTCCCCTCCCCAAGTCTCCTTGGCGCATGGGCCTCTTGGGGCTGGTGCCCTTGGCCCATATAGGCAAAGGCGCACCCCCTACAGCCCATGTGGCCCCCCGGGGCAGGTGGACCCCCCCGGTGGACCCCCGGACCCCTTTCGGCACTCCCGGTACAATACCGATAAAGTGTGAAACCTTTCCGGCGACCAAAATAAGACTTCCCATATATAAATCTTTACCTCTGACCATTACGGAACTCCTCGTGACGTCCGGGATCTCATCTGGACTCAACAACATTCGGTTTGCTGCATACTCATATTCATACAACCCTAGCGCCACCGAACCTTAAGTGTAGACCCTACGGGTTCGGAGACATGCGACATGACCGAGACGGCTCTCGGGCAATAACCAACAGCGGATCTGGATACCCATGTTGGCTCCCACATGCTCCTCGATGATATCATCGGATGAACCACGATGTCGAGGATTCAATCAACCCGTATACTATTCCCTTTGTCAATCGGTATTGTACTTGCCCGAGATTCGATCGTCGGTATCCCAATACCTCGCTCAATCTCGCTATGGGCAAGTCACTTTACTCGCACCATAATGCATGATCCGTGACCAAACACTTGGTCACTTTGAGCTCATTATGATGATGCGCTACCGAGTGGGCCCAGTGATACCTCTCCGTCATAATGGAGTGACAAATCCAGCTCGATCCGTGTCAACCCAGACACTTTTGGAGATACCTGTAATGCACCTTTATAGTCACCCAGTTACGTTGTGACGTTTGGTACACCCAAAGCACTCCTACGGTATCCGGGAGTTACACGGTCTCATGGTCTAAGGAAGAGATACTTGACATTGGAAAAGCTCTAGCAAAACGAACTACACGATCTTGTGCTATGCTTAGGATTGGGTCTTGTCCATCACATCATTCTCCTAATGATGTGTCCCGTTATCAATGACATCCAATGTCCATAGTCAGGAAACCATGACTATCTGTTGATCAACGAGCTAGTCAACTAGAGGCTCACTAGGGACATATTGTGGTCTATGTATTCACACGTGTATTATGATTTCCGGATAATACGATTATAGCATGAATAAAAGACAATTATCATGAACAAGGAAATATAATAATAATACTTTTATTATTGCCTCTAGGGCATATTTCCAACAATACCCTACTCCTACTCGTATATGTTTATCTGGTGTTCTTGGACTTTGCTACAGAGCGTGCCCGGTCCAAAAAGTTTGAATCCTCTCTCAGTACGCCGCAGGCCTCCTTTTATAGTCAAAGGGGCTGCCACAGTGGCACACATGAGGTGGAAAGTTGTACAGTAGTCGAGTTTATCCCTGGCACCGTAGGACAAAACACATTTAATGCGCTGCCGACGTGCCCTTCTTGCTTTATCGGGGATGGTAAGGAAGCTCGTCCCACCCGTTGCCACCTCGCCTTGCTTCGACACGCGTCCAAGCTGACGAGGCATGTAGTGCCATGCTGGCTGGCTGGCTGCTGCATTGGTGCTGTGAGGGAGTCTTCACGTAGATCTGTATGCCACCACGCAGGTGTTTGCTGAGTTGGCCTGGAAGCTGCGTGCCGCCATGCATGTGACACCCGGATAATTAAGCTACAGTAACCCTCTGTTAATGATGCCACGTTACTTCGATTACTGTTGCTAATCTCGCCTTAGTTTGAAACCGATTCAAATTCAAATTCAAAATCAAGCAAACAATAAAATTTTTCAAATATTAAAACTAAAATGTTCGGAGTGAACCAAATATTGCATAGGTAATTAGGGTGGAGAGACCACAATTTTACAAAATAATTAAATGCTCTTGAATAAATAAAACAGTAGAAAAAAATTAGTTAAATACCTTTTATACTTTATAAAAGTTTAAACTAATTTATTTTGGAGTTCAACATTTTGTGGCAATGGACTTAATTATAGTACTAAGTTATGTGCTAAATATAAAAAACTAAAATAAAAGGAGTCTAATAAAAAGAAAAGAAATAACATAAAAAAGGATAAACAAAGGAAACCAGTGTACATGGCCCAACACGTATAGTGTCAGGCTCAGCCCATCACCAGGTCGTCTTCAACCCTGTTCATCAGGGCGCGGTGGATGCTCGTGCGCCGTCCGTGGTGCGGATGCCACACGCGGCAGCCATCCGGCGATGACCCACGCCATATAAGACCTCCACTGATCCCGTGGTCGAACCCTATCCCCACTTCCCCCTCTGCCCGCGCCACTTCTTCTTCCCCGCGACGACCCAAGACCTCCGTCCCCATGGTCACCCTCACCCGCGCGGACAGCGACCTCCCCGCCACCTAGGACTACTCGTGGAACCACCGCCGCCGCCCGCTTCTTCCTCTCCGACCCCGAGCTCGAGTAGAAGATCGCCACCCCGTCGGGATCGACCGAGTCCTCCTCTGCTGTCGCCGGTGTTTGTCGTCAAGTCTGGCGCCGCTGCTGCTCCTAATCTGTCAATGGGCCATCCTGTGCTCCCTAGGTGAGCACCGCCACTTCCCCTCGTTCCTCTTCTCAAATTCTAGCTATGTGTAGCCGTCGCCGTTGCTATCGTAGCCCACTACCACTGTTCGCCTCGCCCTGCTTCCCCCGCTCATGAGTCCGCGCCCTCCCGCTGCCCTCGTGCCGCGCTCCCCTGCTGCTGCCGGGCGCTGCTGCTTCCTGCCGTTGCTGCTGCTTTGCCTCTGCCGTTGCTTCTACTTGCTACTGCTGATGCGTCCTGCTACAATGCGCTGCTACTAACGCCCACTAAACCGGCCTCGGCTCCCCCTCCCGCACCCCACATGCCCACCTGCACCTGCACGCCTGCTCCTCTGCTGCCCGCGCCATCGCCACGCCTCGCGCCACAGCCGCTCATCGCCCGCTCGCCCATGGCCTGCTCCCCCACCGTTGGGTCCGCCTCACGACGCTCGCAGGATCACAGACCACAGCCGCTGCCAGCCGCCCCCGTGGCCGCCCGTGCTCGTCGCGCCGCCCATGGCCTCGCCGGGTCAAGGCTTGCTGCCACCCGCCGGGGCCCTCGTCTGTCGGGAGCTCGCCGGCATACATAGGCACACATGTGCGTGATTAAATAGGGGTTGACCGTTGACTTAGGGGGCCACCTTGCATAATTAGCCATTAATAAAAATATATGCCCTAAACAGACACTGGCAATGGGCCCCTCATCTTATTAACCTAAATTAGATTAGTTTAAATGAATATTTAATACTGTGTCAATGACACATGGGACCCACGCACACTGTTTGAGTGGATAAGGCTGAACCAGTCAGCCTCTGCTGACTGGGCTGTTGACCCAGTCAACAGTGGCCCACCTGTCAGCCCCTGTGTGGCCTGGCTAGGTACACTTCTGTGTACATATAGCATTTTTTCTATTAAATTCGGATTAATAATATTCCAAAAAAATGCATTAAACTTTGATAAATCATATAAAATAAACTGTAGCTCGGATGGAAATAATTTATATATCAAAGTTGCTCAGAACGACGAGACGAATCCGGATACGCATTTCATTCGTACGGCACACATCCCTAGCATTGCGAACATGCAACAATCCACCTCCCGTTCATCTGTCCAAAAATGTCAAACACCGGGAATACTTTCCCGGATGTTTTCCCCCTTCGCCGGTATCGCCTACTACTGCGTTAGGTCACCCCTAGCACCGCGTATTGCCATGTTATGCTTTGTGTTGCGTTGATTGCTCTATTATTTATTTGTGTTCCCCCTCCATTACTTCTTTCCGGTAGACCTCGAGACCACCGCCGATACCCCCGTGATCGACTACATCGACGACGACCCCGTCCTTCTTGCCAGAGCAACCAGGCAAGCCCCCCCTTGATCATTAGATATCGCCTATTCCTTCTCTCTAGTGCTTGCATTAGAGTAGTGTAGCACGTTACTGCTTTCGGTTAATCCTATTCTGCTGCATAACCTGTCATTGTTGCTACAGTTGTTACCCTTACTTGCAATCCTAAATGCTTAGTATAGGATACTACTATTCCATCAGTGGCCCTACATTCTTGTCCGTCTGCCATGCTATACTACTGGGCCGTGATCACTTCGGGAGGTGCTCACGGGCATATGCTATATACTTTATACTGTTACATTACTTATGATACTGTTCGGAGATGGGGGCTGAAGGGGCAGGTGGCTCCATCCCGGTAGAGGTGGGCCTGGGTTCCCGACGCCCCCGACTGTTACTTTGTGGTGGAGCGACAGGGCAGGTTGAGACCACCTAGGAGAGAGGTGGGCCTGGCCCTGGTCGGCGTTCGCGGATACTTCAATTAACACGCTTAACGAGATCTTGGTATTTGATCTGAGTCTAGCCACTGGCCTATATGCACTAACCAACTACATGGGAACAGTTATGGGCACTCGACGTCGTGGTATCAGCCGAAGCCTTATTGACGTCGACTCATCGAAGCGGCGCGCCGATTGGACCGAACGCTCTTGTATTAGGGAGGCTAGGTCTGCTTATCGGCGCAGACGCAACATGCAGTGTGCAATGGGCGATGGGCCCGCACCCTTGCGCGCATAGGATTTAGACCGCGCGTCTGACCTCTCTCACAGCCTAGGTGGGGATGCGACGTGTTGATCTTCCAAGGCCGGGCATGACCCAGGAAAATGTGTCCGGCCACAGGGGATCGAGCGTGTTGGGTAATGTGGTGCACCCTGCAGGTATGTTTGTCTATTCAAATAGCCATGATCCTCGGTAACAGGACGACCCGGAGTTGTACCTTGACCTTATGACAACTAGAACCGGATACTTAATAAAACACACCCTTCCAAGTGCCAGATATAACCCGGTGATCGCTCTCACACAGGGCGACGAGGGGAGGATCGCCGGGTAGGATTATGCTATGCGATGCTACTTGGTGAACTTACCATCTACTCTCTTCTACATGCTGCAAGATGGAGGCTGCCTGAAGTGTAGTCTTCGATAGGATTAGCTACCCCCCTCTTATTCTGGCATTCTGCAGTTCAGTCCACCGATATTGCCCCTTTACACAGATACCCATGCATATGTAGTGTAGATCCTTGCTTGCGAGTATTTTGGATGAGTACTCACGGTTGCTCTTCTCCCCCTTTTCCCCCTTTCCTTTCTTCCTGGTTGTCGCAACCAGATGCTGGAGCCCAGGAGCCAGACGCCACCATCGACGACGACTCCTACTATACCGGAGGTGCCTACTACTACATGGAGGCCGCTGACGTCGTCCAGGAGTAGTTTAGGAGGATCCCAGGCAGGAGGCCTGCGCCTCTTTCGATCTGTATCCCAGTTTGTGCTAGCCTTCTTAAGACAAACTTGTTTACTTATGTCTGTACTCAGATATTGTTGCTTCCGCTGACTCGTCTATGATCGAGCACTTGTATTCGAGCCCTCGAGGCCCCTGGCTTGTATTATGATGCTTGTATGACTTATTTATGTTTTATAGTTGTGTTGTGATATCTTCCCGTGAGTCCTTGATCTCGATCGTACATGTTTGTGTGAATGATTAGTGTACGATTGAATCGGGGGCGTCACAAGTTGGTATCAGAGACGACTACCTGTAGGAATCCCCTTCCACACTCCTTGGCCGAAGTCGAGTCTAGACATTGCAAAACTTTTTACTAACATGGCTATGTGTCTTACGGGCTCACGTCGCCATTTGGGTGGTATTAGGATATTTTTATTCCTCGTCTTTACTCTGGGATTCTAATCTCTCTTCTCTTCGGGTTAAAGACTTTGCTAACTCTAACATTAGGATCTCGTGATCACATCCACCCGGAGAACCCCTTCATTCCAGATGATCGGCTGTTTCAATAGAAGATTCTGACACTACTCTCTGATGTTCTCCCGAGACTTTGTGCCATCGCTTTTGCAATTACCTTCCATCGATAAACCCTATGGATAACCACGTACACTTGCCATTCATACAATCATTCCCCATTGATCTTGTTATTACAAGATACCTCGAAATTCTCTCTATTGTTCCGAGAATACTTTGTGCCTACTGTCTTACAATTCTTAGCCACATGAATACCCTTACGGATAATTCCTCGCACTTATCGAGTACCCGCTCTTTCCCAGTTGTTCATGTGTTTCACAAAAGATTTCGAAATACCATTCGATCTTCCAAAAATCCTGAGCATCCTATTGCTCTTAAAATTCTTGCGTGCTTGCATTATGGTTAATCCCATAAGTCTCGTAATCTTATTGGCATCTCTTGTCATTATCATTTTGATTTCGTTGATTCGATTTGTTGCGAATGCTCGCAATCCTCAATAAGATCCTAGAATTCATCCTTCCGTCTCAAACATCATTTTAAATGTGAGCTGGTTCTCGCCAATCAAATTGTCATCTATTGTGCCCCTAAGTCTATTAAACTTATCCATCCTTGATCAGAGCGTCTACTTCTGATCCTTCGCTTTGTAAATCATAATTCTTTTGCAATTGAGGTCTAAGTTACTCAGTTGTTTCTATAATCCAATGTCTTTGCATTGATTCTTCCTCTGGTTGTGTGCCGATACTCACGTCAGATCCTTTATGGACCATCAGAACCTTGTTGGATTTTATCCGACAACGTCCTTCATATTCAATCACTTTGGAAGTTCTTTCCCTGATACATAATGCCTTTGGTAAATCCTATTCCTTGATTTGGCCAACCATGCTCTACTTTCGAGCCGATGATATTTACTATTGAAGCTTGTGGTAGATGTTTCCACGACGCCCCGATGGGTTGAACCTATGCCTTCCATAATATGTGTGAACTCGAAAGTTTTCATGAGTCATACTCTTTTGGTATTTTGCCAGATAAAATTTCAACACTGCAACTTCATCAAACGTGAGAAGTGAATGAAAGGTTATGCATTGAAGACGTGGGAGTCGACCTTCAACTTTGAGTTCATGCCCATGGACACGATGCAGATCTTATCATGGAAGCTTCTCGCAAAATAGTTACCCCCTTGTTATAAGTGCTTGTATCTGTGGTTTGATCATTTACAAATGTGGTTCTGACCATATTGTTCCCCTTTGATTCAATTTCTCAGACAAGTTAAAACCACTTGTCCTCTACAGGTCAATGCACCTGTCCAACCTCTATTATGATCTACCTTCGAGTATTACCCCGTGGTATCTCGATAATATCACAGAACCATATTACTTCTTATGAGTTCTTCTTCAAGTATTATTTCTCACTGATTCCAATTTCCCCTGGGTTCTGAGTTGTTAGACACTCAAGGACACCGATAAGTGAATCAATTCCGCACTCCGATTCAATAACTCTAAGTAATCTTTGTTGCTTATGAGCTTATTAATCCTTCAAGTCATTCATAGCCTGGTCGGCTATATCATTATCGTGCAACTTTTAACTGTGCTACCTGGTCCTTCTTCTCAAAGCACAATTTTCGACGATGAGCTAAGCTTACGTCAACTTTCCTCGTCATATAATTTTTCCTTGAACAACAAGCTTGATTCCGAGTGTGTGTCGTACCCGTGGTTTCAATAACTTTTCGCTCCATCCTTCCTTTTGCTTGATGTCGTCGATGAGCGATAATATCTTCATGAAACCTCTCAATAAATGTGTCATGATCATCATCAACATTCTGAGCTCTTCAAGGATATCGATCGAATTCATGTTGAGAAATACCATCCTTGCCCCTCGATGATTTGTGTTATCATCGACAACATCCTTGCCTTCCCTCGACACAAATGTGTTCATGATTTGGATTGAATCTTGAGTCCCTTGCTATCCAGCATTTTTTCTTCTTTACCTTGGAGTATTACCATCTTTTATGTCAAGAATGTCATGAGGATTACTCCACCTCTTAAGAATTCTTGGTATAGTGATACTTCTCACCATCACCATTCTTTCTTGGTCCCCGTGTTGATTCCAACAAGTGAACGGTGTTGTTTGGATTCTTTCCTTCTAGCAACCCTATTGCTTTGAAGTTAATGGTCGACATTTCATTCTTAGATCATTGGTTATCGAATCACCATTATAACATCGGTCATGCTACCTAAGCCCATATTTCGGGTGCACCTTTCAACCAATGTTTAAATTGGGTATGTTTTCCTCGAGCATATCTCCTTATATCATTTGATCTGAAAAATGTTATCTCTTTGTTCACATGATTGTGGAAATCCATCTTTTGGAAATCTTGATGAATTGTCGTTTAGTTCATCAGCCACCCTCTCATCCTATCCTTGGTTTAATGATGAACTCTTGTTTCGAAACTCGCCTCCATAGATCATTTCCGAGAATCTCACAATGTCATCTCGTCAAATTGTGTTGCATCTTTTCTTCTCAGGCATCCTGAGTCTGAGGTATCCTGACACCAATCGGATCTGAATCTCGGTCAGATATGATGGTTGGGACATATTTCCAAGAGTTATAATATTGGTCTCTACATAACCTGGTAAGGTGGTGTCTTTGCTTAGCACCCCTGGCCAGAGGACCTATTGTCATAGTTTTCTTTTTCGCAAGGTTAGCCATTCTTCCATGAGGAAATTGTAAGACTTATTCTACAAGTTGTTCCTGATGGATCCTTCGTGTATCCAAAGTTCGACCTTGCTTGAAGACCATGTCAATGCTATCTAGAAGCATGACTGTGGTACTCCGACCTTCAATAAGAACATTTGAAGCACAATGCTAAATTTTCTTTATCAAATTATCCAAACACCGTTGTATGGGTAATGTCATGAAATTCCCCCCCCCCCCCTTTTCCTAAAGGGTTTTCTACATTATATCCTGTCGTGGATACCATGCTATGTTTTTCCTTGGGAAGGATATACTCCTGAAATATGTGTTTAAACACATTTTCCTTTCGATTGTTCTGTTTAATTTCATAATCATATTATCCTTTCCATTGTTTGGTTTGACCTTTCTTGAGGTCTATATGATCTAAGCAGTAATATTCTCCTGCTTATGTAAACACCTCGGTGTACAATTCTATCAAGCAAGACCTTGTTACTATTGTTTATGACATTCCGGTAGCCATCGATGGGCCAGAACTTTGCCTAATGGTCCGCCTCGTTCAACGAGCAGGGAAATGGTTCTCTTTGTCCCTCTCCCTTGGTACCGACATTGTTTCCGACATAACTGATAGGCTACCCTCTGACATGACTTGCTATCATGACCGTGCAAGATGTCAACGCCCTTCCTACTTTTAATCACATGGTGGGCCCATAACCCATAGTTCCACAGGATCGAAAACTGACTCGCCTGTACACCCATGTTTCCAAAGTTATTCCTCGTGCTTGATTTTGTAGGTAATTCGCAAGCCACCTTCCTAGTGATCTATACTGGCATCGGACGCAATACTTTTTCTCATTGCACTGAAACCCTTTCACCTTCTGTTTAGGCATTGAACGATTGCCCGTCCGCTCGAAACTTCCCATGATACCTCATTACTTTGCTCTCGATATTTTCTTAAGTTTCAATTAGAGAGTTACTTTCCACCACCTTCCCCGATGTTATCGACCAGGTAGTCAACCTTGCCGAGGTCCGTTCTCTCGGAATAGTCCCCCTTTATTCTTTCGTAAGTACGATGGAGTTTCTGAAGAAAGGATGCCGACTTCATCATGATGACATGAAGCAGAGAAATGGATACATCAACGTAATGGATCGACCTCTTTGAGAAGAGCAACCAAGACTGAGAAGACTCGTTAGAATTTCATAACCAAATCACTTCCCCTTACTCTCGCTCCTAAATCTCGGGATGAGATTTCTTGTAGTGGAGGAGAATTATGACGCCCGGATAATTAAGCTATAGTAACCCTCTGTTAATGATGCCACTTCACTTTGATTACTGTTGCTAATCTCGCCTTAGTTTGAAACCGATTCAAATTCAAATTCAAAATCAAGCAAACAATAAAAGTTTTCAATTATTAAAACTAAAATGTTCGGAGTGAACCAAATATTGCATAGGTAATTAGGGTGGAGAGACCATATTTTTATAAAATAATTAAATGCTCTTGAATAAATAAAACAACAGCAAAAACAATTAGTTAAATACCTTTTATACTTTAGAAAATTTTAAACTAATTTATTTTCGAGTTCAACATTTTGTGGCAATGGACTTAATTTTAGTACTAAGTTATGTGCTAAATATAAAAAAACTAAAATAAAAGGAGACTAATAAAAGAGAAAAGAAATAACATAAAAAAGGATAAACAAAGGAAACCAGTGTACATGGCCCAACACGTACAGTGCCAGGCCCAGCCCATCACCAAGTCGTCTTCAACCCTGTTCATCAGGGCGCGGTGGATGCTCGTGCGCCGTCCGTGGCGCGGATGCTGCACTCGTGAGCCATCCGGCGATGCCCCACGCCGTATAAGACCTCCCCTGATCCCGTGGTCGAACCCTATCCCCACTTCCCCCCTCCGCCCGCGCCGCTTCTTCTTTCCCGCGACGACCCAAGACCTCCGTCGCCATGGTCGCCCTCACCCGTGCGGACAGCGACCTCCCCGCCGCCTAGGACTACGCCTGGAAGCACCGCCGCCGCCCGCTTCTTCCTCTCTGACCCCGAGCTCGAGTAGAAGATCACCACCCCGTCGGGATCGACCGAGTCCTCCTCTGCTGTCGCCGGCGTTCATCGTCAAGTCCGGTGCCGCTGCTGCTCCTAATCTGTCGATGGGCCATCGTGTGCTCCCTAGGTGAGCACCGCACCACTTCCCCTCGTTCCTCTTCTCGAATTCTAGCTATGCGTAGCCGTCGCCGTTGATGCCGTAGCCCACCACCACTATTCGCCTTGCCCAGCTTCCCCCGCTCGTGAGTCCGCACCCTCCCGCTGCCCTCGTGTCGCGCTCCCCTACTCCTGCCGGGCGCTGCTGCTTCCTGCCATTGCTGTTACTTTGCCTCCGTCGTTGCTTCTACTTGCAACTGCTACTGTGTCCTGCTATGATGCGCTGCAACTACCGCCCACTACCCCGGCCGCGGCTCCCCCTCTCGCGCCCCACACGCCCGCCTACGCCTGCGCGCCTGCTCCTCTGCTGCCGCGCCATCGCCACGCCTCGCGCGCAGCCGCTCATCGCCCGCTTCGCCCGGGCTGCTCCCCCACCGTTGGGCTCGCCTCCGCTAACGCCAGCAGGACCAAGACGCCTGTGCGCCGCTGCTTGTGCCGCCATGGCCGCCCCGTGGTCGCGCTCCCGCTGTCACTGGCCGCCGGGGCCCCTCATCCACGTCGGGAGCTCGCCGACATACACAAGCATGCACACGCGTGATTAAACAGGGGTTGACCCCTGACTTAGGGGCCCACCTTTCCCTAAACAGACACTGCCAATGGGCCCCTCATCTTATTAACCTAAATTAGATTAGTTTAAATGAATAGTTAATACTATGTCAATGACACATGGGACCCATGCACACTGTTTGAGTGGATAAGGCTGAACCAGTCAGCCTCTGCTGACTGGGCTGTTGACCCAGTCAATAGTGGCCCACCAGTCAGCCCCTGTGTGGCCTGGCTGGGTACACTTCTGTGTACATATAGCATTTTTGCTATTAAATTCGGATTAATAATATTCCAAAAAATGCATTAAACTTTGATAAATCATATAAAATAAATCGTAGCTCGGATGAAAATAATTTATATATCAAAGTTGCTCAGAACGATGAGACAAATCCGGATATGCAGTTCGTTCGTCCGGCACATGTCCCTAGCATAGGGAACATGCAACAATCCACCTCCGGTTCATCTGTCCGAAAACGTTAAACACCGGGAATACTTTCCTGGATGTTTTCCCCCTTCGCCGGTATCGCCTACTACTGCGTTAGGTCACCCCTTGCACCGCGTATTGCCATGTTATGCTTTGTGTTGCTTTGATTGCTCTATTATTTATTTGTGTTCCCCCTCCATTACTTCTTTCCGGTAGACCTCGAGACCGCCGCCGATACCCCGTGATCGACTACATCGACGGCGACCCCCTCCTTCTTGCCAGAGCAACCAGGCAAGCCCCCCTTGATCACCAGATATCGCCTATTCCTTCTCTCTACTGCTTGCATTAGAGTAGTGTAGCATGTTGCTGCTTTCGGTTATTCTGCATAGCCTGTCATTGTTGCTACAGTTGTTACCCTTACCTGCAATCCTAAATGCTTAGTATAGGATGCTAGTATGCCATCAGTGGCCCTACATTCTTGTCCGTCTGCCATGCTATACTACTGGGCCGTGATCACTTCGGGAGGTGATCACGAGCATATGCTATATACTTTATACTGTTACATTACTTATGATACTGTTCGGAGACGGGGGCTGAAGGGGCAGGTGGCTCAATCCCGGTAGAGGTGGGCCTGGGTTCCAGATGGCCTCCGACTGTTACTTTGTGGCGGAGCGACATGGCAGGTTGAGACCACCTAGGAGAAAGGTGGGACTGGCCCTGGTCGGCGTTCGCGGATACTTCAATTAACACGCTTAACGAGATCTTGGTATTTGATCCGAGTCTGGCCACTGGCCTATATGCACTAACCAACTACACGGTAACAGTTATGGGCACTCGACGTCATGGTATCAGCCGAAGCCTTCTTGACGTCAGCGACGGAGCGGCGCGCGCCGGATTGGACTGGAATGCCTGCTCTTGTATTAGGGAGGCTAGGTCTGCTTACCGGCCGCGTACGCAATATGCAGGTGTGCAATGGGCGATGGGCCCAGACTCCTGTGCGCATAGGATTTAGACCGCTGACCTCTCTGTTGTGCCTAGGTGGGGCTGCGACGTGTTGATCTTCCGAGGCCGGGCATGACCCAGGAAAGTGTGTCCGGCCGAAGGGGATCGAGCGTGTTGGGTAATGTGGTGCACCCCTGCAGGGAAGTTTATCTATTCGAATGGCCGTGATCCTCGGTAACAGGACGACCCGGAGTTGTACCTTGACCTTATGACAACTAGAACCGGATACTTAATAAAACACACCCTCCCAAGTGCCAGAAATAACCTGGTGATCGCTCTCACACAGGGCGACGAGGGGAGGATCACCGTGTAGGATTATGCCATGCGATGCTACTTGGTGAACTTACCATCTACTCTCTTCTACATGCTGCAAGATGGAGGCTGCCAGAAGCGTAGTCTTCGATAGGATTAGCTACCCCCCTCTTATTCTGGCATTCTGCAGTTCAGTCCACCGATATTGCCCCTTTACACAGATACCCAGGCATATGTAGTGTAGATCCTTGCTTGCGAGTATTTTGGATGAGTACTCACGGTTGCATTTCTCCCCCTTTTCCCCCCTTTCCTTTCTTCCTGGTTGTCGCAACCAGATGCTGGAGCCCAGGAGCCAGACGCCACCGTCGACGATGACTCCTACTACACCGGAGGTGCCTACTACTACGTGGAGGCCGCTGACGACGTCCAGGAGTAGTTCAAGAGGATCCCAGGCAGGAGGCCTGCGCCTCTTTCGATCTATATCCCAGTTTGTGCTAGCCTTCTTAAGGCAAACTTGTTTACTTATGTCTGTACTCAGATATTGTTGCTTCCGCTGACTCGTCTATGATCGAGCACTTGTATTCGAGCCCTCGATGACCCTGGCTTGTATTATGATGCTTGTATGACTTATTTATGTTTTAGAGTTGTATTGTGATATCTCCCCATGAGTTCCTGATCTTGATCATACACGTTTGCGTGCATGATTAGTGTATGATTGAATCGGGGGCGTCACAACGCAGGTGCATGTCTAGTTGGCGGGCTGGAAGCTCTGTGGGAATGGCGGTGGAGCCTTGGCATGGGCCTGGCTGCGGCCTCGTAGATGTCCCCGGCAAGGATCTTGCCGGGGTCTCGCAGGCGTCCCCGGCAAGTGTCTTGCCGGGGGTTTTGTGGGCATCTCTGGCAAGGATCTTGCTGGAGGTTTTCGTCTTCTGGTTCTCATCTAGCCTTGTAGGCTTCTGATCTTCACAAAGATCTGCATGCCACCATGGAGGTGCCTTCCGAGCCTTGGTTCCAATGTGTCGATGGTGTCGGAACTCTCAGGCTCAAGGGTGGCGGCCTCGTTGGTGATGGGCAAGTTGCCCCGGCAAGGTTCTTGCCAAGTCTGTGGAGGCCGCCCCGGCAAGGGCCTTGTCGGGGGAGTTCACCTCGCCCTTCTGATCTTCATGCTTCTGTTCTTGAGCGCTGCTCTGGTAGTCTTGCGTCTTTGCCTCCTCTGCCCCGCCAAGTGCGGTCGTAGGTGCGGCTGCAACTGCCCGCGCACAAGTAAAGGGGTACCAAAAGGACCCCTACTTTTGTACACCAACAGGAGCCCCTGGGCCTGGGCCATACATAAGCGCAGAGCGTTGTTGGGCCAGGCCCAGAACGGTGCGCGGGCACATGAGGTAGAGTTTTTACTACAGTAACTTCCTTGCTCGTTGCGCTTCCCCATGACCCGCGTTTAATGCGTGATGTGGGGGTCGTGTGTGACGTGGGTTTCATGCATGGGGCAGTCATAGCATGCTTGTGTCACGTTGTGGTAAATGGTAAAGGGGTGGCCCGCGTCTTCCCCATAAAAAAGGGAAAACCGCAAGGGCACTGCTCATTTACCCTCTGCGCCTCTCCAATCTCGGAACCGTCGTCCGCTCTTCTTCTTCCTCAAGGTCTTGCCTTTGCTCGCCGCCGCCGTGCCCTCATTGCCCCCAATCCTCCCTTCCCTCTCAGTTGCTATGGCGCCCAAGAAAGGCAAGGGGGTGGCTAAGGACGTCGGGGAGAAGGAGGCGCCGGAGAGCGAGTTGGCGGTGCTGCGGATGCAGCTCACCTACTTCCCCTCAACGGTCGATGCGGTTCATCTCACCCTGCCACGCACATCATCCCCGCTGGCTTCGCCAAGGCCAGCCCAGATCGATACCATTTCTTCGTCACTACTTTTCTTGCAGGCACGGCCCCCCTTTCTCTGACTTCTTCGACAACATCATGCACACCTATGGCTTTCACCTCCTCGACTTTACACCGAATGTTGTAGCATGCATGGCCTTCTTCGCCCATCTCTGCGAGGGCTTTGCCGGAGTGCTCCCCAGCACGGCGCTCTTCCGCCACTACTTCTATCCTGGCATCCAGCCAGGGGACGCCATTTCTGGGTGCGTCACCTGGATCCCGAGGACCCAGGAGAAGGGCATGTACCCGGAGGGTGCCCAAAAGGAGAGGTGAGACGAGTGGCGGAGCCGGTGGCTCTGGATCAGGGAGAAGGATCCGCAGGAGTTCTGCCGAGTTTGTCAGAGCCTGCCGACCCGCTGCAGGGACTGGAGCGACCTCGACGCTAACGACAAGAAACTCACGGTCTCCACAATGAGGATCCATTGGCTCACCATGGACGGGCTCACCATTGAGATGATTGGGGCCGATTTCATCCGTCGCCGAATCGCCCCGCTACACAACAAGGGGAGGCTCACCTGGGATTTCAGGAACACGACTGACATCATGAGGCTCCGTCCCGTCCTGAAGCACAACTTCACAGTGCTGGGGCATGCCCATTTTTGCTAGAGGCTCTTTCAGCTAAATGTGGACGGTGACGGGAGGGCTGAGAGGACCGGCAAGGCCGCGAAGACCGGCAAGGCCGTCAAGGGGCCTCTTTTGGGTTGCCGACGGGAGTGGTCCCGCTGAACAACAACTCTCGCTAGTCCGCTATCATCGCCATGATGCCGGACTTCAACGCGCACGGCCTCGACCCGGCCTGGGGGGAGCTGCCAGCAGAGAAGGTGCAGGAGTTTTTCGACAACTTGTCGGAGAACTATGTCCGCGACGAGCCGTTGCTCATCCACGACACCACCAAGGAGGAGCTAGACTACATCGCCGCCAGGCGGAGGAGGCGGCGCCTGCCAAGGAGGCCGGCAGCGTCGGCGCCGTGGAAGATGAGGCCGACGCGGCTGCGGAGGAAAAGGAGCTCGCCCAGTGGGCGGAGTCTGCTGGGGAGGCCAGCGGCGCCGGGGCCCCCCTTGTTGAAGACGTGGGCGACAAGTCGTCCGAAGAGGAGGCCGAGGCGGGTGACTCCCCTGCCGCGGGGAAGAAACGCGTCCTGCAGCGGGCCAGCTCCGGCGAGCCGGTCCGGCCCGGCAGGACCACACATCGCCAACTGGCTCAGGAGCAGCTCGTGCGCCAGACGAGGGTGATGAAGGCCGCGGTAGCAAAGAATACGGTGAAGGACGCGGTGGCGAAGAAGACAACGACTGCCTCCTCCTCGTCCAAGCGGTGCCAGACCCCATCCCCCAATCCTCCTCCTTCGGACAACACCTTGGAGGCCGAGTACGACCTCGGGTCCTTCAACCCAAAGACAAAGAGGAGGCAAGAGGCAGAGGACGAGTACGCACCTTGCCTTTCATCATTTTTGACCCTCAGCTGGTGTCATCCCCTTTAATGTGATTTTGTGCTTGAAGGGACATGGAGACGCTGGCTCAGAGGGTGGCGAAGAGGGCCAGAATGTCGACGGGTGGCAAGCCCCCGGCGAGCACTTCACGCACGCTGGAGTTAGTGGAGATCAGCCCGGACAACAGCCCCTGGGCGCAGCCTTCGCTTCAGCCCCCAGCGTGAGTCCACTACTCATCTCCTTGTCGACATTCATTGGGGTGTAAATTGTAGATGATGACCTTGCCGAGATCGTAGGAGAAGAGCAGCAGCAGGAGGAGGCACTAAGGGCCACACCCAACATGCCGCTCCAATCGACTACACCGCCTAGAGGGGCGTCACCGGCGAGGACGCCCACCACCGGGCCCACACACATGGAGGAAGAGGGGGCCGGCATGGGCACTGGTGGCTCCGTCCCAGCAAATGACGTTGGCGGGGAGGGAAACGCTTCCCAGCTTGGCACAGGTGAGTTGTCTGCTTCCCATTTCTTGTCGCTCGGTGTGTTTTCTGCTTTTGTTCTGAACCTTGGCCTTGGCCTTGCTTTATCTTCTCCTCTGGCTTCTAGACCTTCCTTCGACGAATCCGGAGGACGTCGAAACCGTCATCGAGGAGGTCGCCAAGGACGCCGAGGCCGAGGCTAACAAGATTGTTGCCGAGGAGGCCGCCAAGACCGCCGCCGAGGAGGCTGCCAAGGGGCCTGCCGGGGAGGCCGGCAAGGCGCTGCTACCTCTTGAGCACTGCGTTGGTTTTCCCTTGAAGAGGAAAGGGTGATGCAGCAAAGTAGCGTAAGTATTTCCCTCAGTTTTTGAGAACCAAGGTATCAATCCAGTAGGAGGCTATGCGCGAGTCCCTCGCAGCTACAAAAAACAAATAAATCCTCACAACCAACGTGATAAGGGGTTGTCAATCCCTTCACGGTCACTTACGAGAGTGAGATCTGATAGATATGATAGGATAATATTTTTGGTATTTTTGTGATAAAGATGCAAAGTAAAATAAAATAAAAGAAAAAAGCAAAGGAAATAACTAAGTGTTGGAAGATTAATATGATGAAGATAGACCCGGGGGCCATAGGTTTCACTAGTGGCTTCTCTCGAGAGCATAAGTATTTTACGGTGGGTGAACAATTACTGTTGAGCAATTGACAGAATTGAGCATATTTATGAGAATATGTAGGTATGATCATGTATATAGGCATCATGTCCGAGACAAGTAGACCGACCCCTGCCTGCATCTACTACTATTACTCCACTCATCGACCGCTATCCAGCATGCATCTAGAGTATTAAGTTCATAAAAACAGAGTAACACCTTAAGCAAGGTGACATGATGTAGAGGGATAAATTCATGCAATATGATAAAAACCCCATCTTGTTATCCTCGATGGCAACAATACAATACGTGCCTTGCTGCCCCTAGTGTCACTGGGAAAGGACACCGCAAGATTGAACCCAAAGCTAAGCACTTCTCCCATTGCAAGAAAGATCAATCTAGTAAGCCAAACCAAACTGATACTTCGAAGAGACTTGCAAAGATAACCAATCATACAGAAAAGAATTTAGAAGATTCAAATATTGTTCATAGATAAACTTGATCATAAACCCACAATTCATTGGTCTCAACAAACACATCGCAAAAGAAGATTACATCGAATAGATGTCCATGAGAGAGGGGGAGAACATTGTATTGAGATCCAAAAAGAGAGAAGAAGCCATCTAGCAACTAACTATGGTCCCGAAGGTCTGAGGTAAACTACTCACACTTCATCGAAGGGGCTATGGTGTTGATGTAGAAGCCCTCCGTGATCGATACCCCCTCAGGCGGATCTCCGGAACAGGCCCCAAGATGGGATCTCGTGGGTACAGAAGGTTGCGGCGGTGGAATTAGGTTTTTGGCTCCGTATATGATCGTTTGGGGGTACATAGGTATATATAGGAGGAAGAAGTACGAGGTTGAGCAACAGGGGCCCACGAGGGTGGAGGCGCGCCACAGGGGTAGGCGCGCCCCCCTACCTCGTGGCCTCCTCTTTTGTTTCTTGACGTAGGGTCCAAGTCTCCTGGATCATATTCTTCCTAAAAATCACGTTCCCGAAGGTTTCGTTCCATTTGGACTCCGTTTTATATTCCTTTTCTGCGAAACTCTGAAATAGGCAAAAAACAGCAATTCTGGGCTGGGCCTCCAGTTAATAGGTTAGTCCCAAAAATAATATAAAAGTGAATAATAAAGCCCATTAATGTCCAAAACAGTAGATAATATAGCATGGAGCAATCAAAAATTATAGATACGTTGGAGACGTATCAAGCATCCCCAAGTTTAATTCCCGCTCGTCCTCGAGTAGGTAAATGATAAAAAAACAGATTTTTTGATGCGGAGTGCTACTTGGCATAATTTCAATGTAATTCTTCTTAATTATGGTATGAATATTCAGATCCGGAAGGTTCAAGACAAAAGTTTAATATTGACATAAAAATAATAATACTTCAAGCATACTAACAAAGCAGTTATGTCTTCTTAAAATAAATGGCCAAAGAAAGTTATCCCTACAAAATCATATAGTCTGGTTATGCTCTATATTTACCACACAAAGTATATAAATCATGCACAACCCCAATGACAAGCCAAGCAATTGTTTCATACTTTTGACATTCTCAAACTTTTTCAATCTTCACGCAATACATGAGCGTGAGCCATGGACATAGCACTATATGTGGAATAGAATGGTGGTTGTGGAGAAGACAGAAAGGAGAAGATAGTCTCACATCAACTAGGCGTATCAATGGGCTATGGAGATGCCCATCAATAGATATCAATGTGAGTGAGTAGGGATTGCCATGCAACGGATGCACTAGAGCTATAAGTATATGAAAGCTCAACAAAAGAAACTAAGTGGGTGTGCATCCAACTCGCTTGCTCACGAAGACTTTGGGCATTTTGAGGAAGCCCATCATTGGAATATACAAGCCAAGTTCTATAATGAAAAATTCCCACTAGTATATGAAAGTGACAAAATGAGAGACTCTCTATCATGAAGATCATGGTGCTACTTTGAAGCACAAGTGTGGTAAAAGGATAGTAACATTGTCCCTTCTCTCTTTTCTCTCATTTTTTATTTGGGCCTTTTCTTTTTTATGGCCTCTTTTTTTTTCGTCCGAGTCTCATCCCGACTTGTGGGGAATCATAGTCTCCATCATCCTTTTCCTCACTTGGGACAATGCTCTAAAAATGAAGATCATCACACTTTTATTTTCTTACAACTCAACAATTACAACTCGATACTTAGAACAAAATATGACTCTATATGAATGCCTCTGGCGGTGTACCGGGATATGCAATGAATCAAGAGTGACATGTATGAAAGAATTATGAACGGTGGCTTTGCCACAAATACAATGTCAAGTACATGATCATGCTAAGTAATATGACAATGATGGAGCGTGTCATAATAAACGGAACGGTGGAAAGTTGCATGGCAATATATCTCGGAATGGCTATGGAAATGCCATGATAGGTAGGTATGGTGGCTGTTTTGACGAAGGTTTATGGTGGGTGTATGATACCTGTGAAAAGTGCACGGTATTAGAGAGGCTAGCAATGGTGGAAGGAACATGGGTGCGCATAATCCATGGACTCAACATTAGTCATAAAGAACTCATATACTTATTGCAAAAATCTACAATTTATCAAAGCAAAGTATTACGCGCATGCTACTAGGGGGATAAATTGGTAGGAAAAGACCATCGCTCGTCCCCGACCGCCACTCATAAGGAAGACAGTCAATAAATAAATCATGCTCCGACTTCATCACATAACGGTTTACCATACGTGCATGCTACGGGAATCACAAACTTTAACGCAAGTATTTCTCAAATTCAAACTACTCAACTAGCATGACTCTTATTTTACCATCTTTATATCTCAAAACAATTATCAAGCATCAAACTTTTCATAGTATTCAACACACTCATAAGAAAGTTTTTTACTCATCTTGAATACCAAGCATATTAGGATTATTTAAACAAATTACCATGCTATTTAAGACTCTCAAAATAATCTAAGTGAACCATGAGAGATCAATATTTTCTATAAAACAAATCCACCACCGTGCTCTAAAAGATATAAGTGAAGTACTAGAGCAAAACTATATAACTCAAAAGATATAGGCGAAGCACATAGAGTATTCTAACAAATTCCAAATCATGTATGGCTCTCTCAAAAGGTGTGTACAGAAATGATGATTGTGGTAAACTAAAAAGCAAAGACTCAAATCATACAAGACGCTCCAAGCAAAACACATATCATGTGGTGAATAAAAATATAGCTCCAAGTAAAGTTACCGATGGAAGTAGACGAAAGAGGGGATGCCTTCCGGGGCATCCCCAAGCTTTGGATTTATGGTGTACTTAGATTATCTTGGGGGTTCCATGGGCATCCCCAAGCTTAGGCTCTTGCCACTCCTTGTTCCGTAATCCATCAAAATCTTTCACCCAAAACTTGAAAACTTCACAACACAAAACTCAACAGAAAATCTCGTGAGCTCCGTTAGCGAAAGAAAACAAAAGACCAATTCAAGGTACTGTAATGAAGTCATTCTTTATTTATATTGGTATTAAACCTACTGTATTCCAACTTCTCTATGGTTTATAAACTATTTTACTAGCCATAGATTCATCAAAATAAGCAAACAACACACGAAAAACAGAATCTATCAAAAACAAAACAGTCTGTAGTAATATGTAACTAACGAAAACTTATGGAACTCCAAAAAATAAGACAAAATAGGACGACCTATACAATTTGTTTATTGATCATCAGCAATTGGAATCACTATTTTATCACGTTCTGATGATTTTTAACAATTATTTTTCGTGAACAGAAAGTTTCTGGAAATTACAGCAAGATCAAATAACTATCATCCAAGAAGATCCTATAGGTTTAACTTGGCACAAACACTAATTAAAACATAAAAACACATATAACCAGAGGCTAGAACAAATATTTATTCCTAAACAGAAGCAAAAAGAAAAAAAAAACTAAAAATAAAATTGGGTGCCTGCCAACAAGCGCTATCGTTTAACGCCCCTAGCTAGGCATAAAAGCAAGGATAGATCCAGGTATTGCCATCTTTGGTAGGCAATCCATAAGTGGCTCTCATAATAGATTAATATGGTAATTTTATTTTCTTCCTAGGGAACTATCCCATGCCTTTCTTTAATGGAAATTGGAATCTAATATTCCCTTCCTTCATATCAATAATTGCACCAATCGTTCTAAGGAAAGGTCTACCAAGAATAATAGGACATGAAGGATTGCAATCTATATCGAGAACAATAAAATCTACGGGCACATAGTTCCTATTTGCAACTAAGAACATCATTAATTCTTCCCATAGGTTTCTTAATAGTGGAATCTGCAAGGTGCAAGTTTAGAGAGCAATCATCAAAATCACGGAAATCTAGCAAATCGCACAAAGTTTTGGGAATAGTGGAAACACTAGCACCCAAATCACATAAAGCATAGAACTCATGATCAGTAATCTTAATTTTAATAGTAGGTTCCCACTCATCATAAAGTTTTCTAGGGATAGAAACTTCCAACTCAAGTTTTTCTTCATAGGATTGCATCAAAGCATCAATGATATGTTTGGTAAAAGCTTTATTTTGACTATAAGTATGAGGAGAATTTAGCACGGATTGCAACAAGGAAATACAATCTATCAAAGAGCAATTATCATAATTAAATTCCTTGAAATCCAAAATAGTGGGTTTATTAATATCTAGGGTTTTGATTTCTTCAATCCCACTTTTATCAATTTTAGCATCAAGATCTAAAAACTCTGAATTTTTGGAACGCCTTCTAGGTAAAGGTGGATCATATTCAGTCTCATCATTATCAAGATTCATATTGCAAAACAAAGATTTAATAGGGGACACATCAATAAATTTTAGATCTTCATCTTTATTTTCATAGAAATCCGGTTTAGCGGCCATCTTATTAACTAAGGTAGCCTGCTTATCTGATATTTCAGCTATCAACTTTTCAAGACGAGCAATTTGGGATCTCAAACCATCAAATTATTTAGACATATCATCGAGCTGTTTATTCATATAACTCATAAAGCCTTGTTGTTCCTTAAGCTCGTTTCTTAAGAAATTATTATGATCAAATTGCAAAACCATAAAACTCCTGACGTTGCTTTCGATCTCTTCTAATCTTTTAAGGTGAAGATCACCAAATCTAGGTAGAGCAATCATAACAAACAAGAAATCCAACACACGAGCAAACAAAAAGCAAGCGAAAAAGAGGCGAACGAAAAAGAGAGGGTGAATAAAACGGCAAGGGTGAGTGGGGGAGAGGAAAACGAGAGGCAAATGGCAAATAATGTAATGCTGGAGATAAGGGATTGTGATGGGTACTTGGTATGTTGACTTTTGCGTTGACATCCCCGGCAATGGCGCCAGAAATACTTCTTGCTACCTCTTGAGCACTGCGTTGGTTTTCCCTTGAAGAGGAAAGGGTGATACAACAAAGTAGCGTAAGTATTTCCCTAAGTTTTTGAGAACCAAGGTATCAATCCAGTAGGAGGCTACGCGCGAGTCCCTCGCACCTACACAAAACAAATAAATCCTCGCAACCAATGCGATAAGGGGTTGTCAATCCCTTCACGGTCACTTACGAGAGTGAGATCTAATAGATATGATAGGATAATATTTTTGGTATTTTTGTGATAAAGATGCAAAGTAAAATAAAAGCAAAGTAAAAAGCAACGGAAATAACTAAGTGTTGGAAGATTAATATGATGAAGATAGACCGGGGGCCATAGGTTTCACTAGTGGCTTCTCTCGAGAGCATACATATTTTACGGTGGGTAAACAATTACTGTTGAGCAATTGACAGAATTGAGCATAGTTATGAGAATATCTAGGTATGATCATGTATATAGGCATCACGTCCGAGACAAGTAGACCGACTCCTGCCTGCATCTACTACTATTACTCCACTCATCGACCGCTATCCAAAGCATGCATCTAGAGTATTAAGTTCATAAAAATAGAGTAACGCCTTAAGCAAGATGACATGTTGTAGAGGATAAATTCATGCAATATGATAAAAACCCATCTTGTTATCCTCGATGGCAACAATACAATCGTGCCTTGGTGCCCCTCATCACACCGGGAAAGGACACCGCAAGATTGAACCCAAAGCTAAGCACTTCTCCCATTGCAAGAAAGATCAATCTAGTAGGCCAAACCAAACTGATAATTCGAAGAGACTTGCAAAGATAACCAATCATACATAAAAGAATTCAGAAAATTCAAATATTGTTCATAGATAAACTTGATCATAAACCCACAATTCATCGGTCTCAACAAACATACCACAAAAGAAGATTACATCAAATAGATCTCCACGAGAGAGGGGGAGACCATTGTATTGAGATCCAAAAAGAGAGAAGAAGCCATCTAGCTACTAACTATGGACCCGAAGGTCTGAGGTGAACTACTCACACTTCATCGGAGGGGCTATGTTGTTGATGTAGAAGCCCTCCGTGATCGATGACCCCTCCGACGGAGCTCCGGAACAGGCCCCAAGATGGGATCTCGTGGGTACAGAAGGTTGCGGCGGTGGATTTAGGTTTTTGGCTCCGTGTCGATCGTTTGAAGTGCGTGAGGTATATATAGGAGGAAGGAGTGCGTCGGTGGAGCAACAGGAGCCCACGAGGTGGAGGGCGCGCACAGGGGGCGCGCCCCTACCTCGTGGCCTCCTCTTTTGTTTCTTGACATAGGGTCCAAGTCTCTGGATAAAATTCTTCCTAAAAATCACGTTCCCGAAGGTTTCATTCCGTTTGGACTCCGTTTGATATTCCTTTTCTGCGAAACTCTGAAATAGGAAAAAACAACAATTCTGGGCTGGGCCTTCGGTTAATAGGTTAGTCCCAAAAATAATATAAAAGTGAATAATAAAGCCCATTAATGTCCAAAACAGTAGATAATATAGCATGGAGCAATCAAAAATTATAGATACGTTGGAGACGTATCAGGCGCTGCGGAGGAGGCCGCCAAGGATACTGCCGAAGGGGCCGGCGAGGTCGCTGCTAGGGAGGCCGATAGGGCTGCCGCCGCGGAGGAGGTGGCCAACAACCAACCTTCCTCCCCTCCGGCCCCTGCCCTGGGCAGGTACTTGAAGGTGGGCGACGGCCTGTTCGTCCACCTCCCAGGGACGGCGAGCACCAGGGCGCCGACTGAGGGGGAGGTGTTCGATGACGAGGCACTCAGTACCGCTGGGCTCCAGGTTGTCGAAGAACCGAGCCCCGGTGATGGCGGTTCCCAAGAGGAGCAACTTCTCCGGGCCATGGGCGCCAACTTTAAGAAACTCCAGACGCTCCACCGTGCCCGCCTGGACAAGGCGGAATCCAGGTTTGCGGTTGTGGACAAGGCGGAGCTGGATCTTGAGGAGCGCGTCGCTTAGATGCAGGCCTGGTTCTGCGAGGCTCAGGAAAGACTGAAGGCTGCCCAGGACGAGCTGGCCGAGCGCAAATGGGAGCTCATCCTGAAGCAGGCTGACGTTGAGAAGGCCCAGGAGGTGGCGAAGGAACAGGCCGCTGTCGGATTTTGGGTGCCGGCAAAACCCTTGAGGTTCAAACACTGGGGTGCGCACGAAGATCTCTCCTCTCCCAAGCTCTCGCACTCCACAATCTCACGGACTAGCTCGCCGAACCCAAAGAACACGGGGACACAAGATTTATACTGGTTCGGGCCACTGTTGTGGTGTAATACCGTACTCAAGTGTGGTGGTGGTGGATTGCCTCTTGGGCTGATGATGAATAGTACAAGGGGAAGAACAGCCTCCTGAGGAGAGGTGTTCTTGTGCTTGGTGGGTGTGAGGATGATCTGGTCCAAGATGACCTCGAGATGCCTCCTACTATGGTGGCTAGTCCTATTTATAGAGGCCCTGGTCCTCTTCCCAAATATTGAGCGGGAAGGGATGCCACAACGGCCAAGTTTGAAGGGGGACAACTAGTACAAGCTATCCTGACAAAAGTAGTCTTCGCCTGCCAAAGGCTCTAGTGGTGACGCCGTCTTGGGCTCCACTCTGACCTTCGTCCTGGCGTCCTGCTAGTCTTGGTCTCGTTGCACCAATATGGAAACCTTTGCCTGATGCCTCGGGACTCCTCGCCTGCACTTGCCCCTTTAGCACCAAAGAGGAAGCGAGGACACTGAGCGTGCTGGCGCCCACCTGGCACCCACCTGGCCTTGGTCTTCATAGCTTGCGTCACAGGAACCTCACGAGGTTCACCTTGCCTTGATCTCTCCGCCCCTCACGAGCTAACCTGGTGAGGCCGCTCCCGAGGGGCCTTGCGTCGCCCGCCTCACGAGGCTTGGCCCCTCGCGAGGGTCTTGAGTTTTTGCTGGTGAAGTTGGGTCGTACGGGGCCGTTGGGAGAGCCACGCCGTGGGCTGCAGGCAGGCATGTCTGTGGAACCCCATTCCCAGAACGCCAACAACCGCCAAGGACGAGGCTGCCCGACGGCAGCAGCAGGCTTCGCTGAATTCCCAGGAGGAAGACCTGGCCACCCGCGAGGAAGCGCTCACCGCCATGCTCCGCGGCAAGGACGAGGAGGTTGAGAAACTCATCGCGCAGCAGACCCAAGAGCTGGAGCAGAAGCACAAGGATGCACTCCACGATCTGGCCCTGGACCACGCCGGCAAGGTGAAGGAGCTGGAGGTGGAGCGGGATGGGCTAAAGAAAAAGGTCTTGGAGCTGATGGAGGAGAGGGACACGGCCAACGACGCTTTGGCCGATGCATAGGCCACAATCCTTGGTAAGGCCGAGCTACTCTCCAAGGCCAACGACTCCATCAATGACCTGAAGCTGAAGCTGGAAGGCTTGGAGGGGAAGCTTTCGCAGGTCGGGTCTCACGAGGAGACCCTGAACAAGGACCTGGAGGAGGAGAAACGACTGCGGAGGGACGGTGCCACCGAGTACGAGGAGTACGCGAAAGGCATGAACCTCTGGATCATCCGCCTTGTCGACGTCGCAGGGAGGCTCACCGCTCAACTATCCGTCATGGGCATGCCAGACGTCAGGCTCTCCGAGGACAGGAACATAAGCCCCAACGCTAGGCTGGCCTTGTTCTTCGAGCGCATCCTCGATGCCCTGGATCAGCTCCGCTCCAACCGGGCAACTTATCTGGCCAACGAGGCCTGGAGGCTGTGCCGGGGTGCCCTGACCAAGGTGCTCACCAAGGTGGTGTTCTGGAACCCCACTGTTAACTTCGTTGACGCGTTGGAGAGCTTGCTAGAGGAGGCGGACCTCGCGGTGCTCAAGGAGCGTATCAAGACCAAGACTTCCCGGGGCATCCCCAACCTTAGGCTTTTTGATATCCTTGAATATTACCTTGGGGTGCCTCGGGAATCCCCAAGCTTAGGATCTTGCCACTTCTTATTCCATAGTCCATCAAATCCTTACCCAAATCTTGAAAACTTCACAACACAAAACTCAACAGAAAATCTCGTAAGCTCCGTTAGTATAAGCAAATAAATCACCACTTTAGGTACTGTTTTGAACTCATTGTTTATTTATATTGGTGTAATATCTATTGTATTCCAACTTTTCCATGATTCATACCCCCCGATACTAGCCAAAGATTCATCAAAATAAGCAAACAACACGTGAAAAAAGAGAATCTGTCAAAAAACAGAACAATCTGTAGCAATCTGGATAGTTCGAATACTTCTGTAACTCCAAAAATTCTTAAAAAATAGGACGTCCTATATAATTTCTCTATTAATCTTCTGCAAAAATAGTCAACTAAAAAGCACTCTCCAGCTAAAAATAAGAATTTTTTTCATGAGCGTAAAAGTTTCTGTTTTTCAGCAAGATGAAATTAACTATCATCGTAGGCTATCCCATAGGTCTTACTTGGCACAAGCACTAATTAAAACATAAAAACACATCTAACCGGAGGCTAAATGATTTATTTAAAGCAAAACAGGACCTAAAAAGTAAGAACAAAAATAAAATTGGGTAGCCTCCTAACAAGCGCAATCGTCTAACGCCT
This sequence comes from Aegilops longissima, assembly GCA_021605205.1. Lineage (NCBI taxonomy): Eukaryota > Viridiplantae > Streptophyta > Magnoliopsida > Poales > Poaceae > Aegilops > Aegilops longissima. Next base: position 515,935,747 of record CM038682.1, read on the forward strand.
CCAAAATGTCCGAAATGTGGGGTAAGTGATAACCCACAAGTATAGGGGATCAATTGTGGCCTCTTTCGATAAGTAAGAGTGTTGAACCCAACGAGGAGCTAAAGGTAGAAGAAGTATTCCCTCAAGTTCTATCGACCACCGATACAACTCTATGCACGCTTGACGTTCGCTTTACCTAGAACAAGTATGAAACTAGAAATACTTTGTAGGTGTGATAGGATAGGTTTGCAAGATAATAAAGAGCACGTAAATAAAATCTAGGGGCTGTTTAGATAAAGACACAACTAAGTTAGTTTTAGTAGAGAGCTTTTCTCAACAAGAAAGTCATTTGTCCCTAGGCAATCGACAACAAGTACCGGTAATCATTCTTGTAATTTTATATGAGGGAGAGGCATGAGCTAACATACTTTCTCTACTTGGATCATATGCACTTATGATTGGACCCCTAGCAAGCATCCGCAACTACTAAAGATCATTAAGGTCATGAAACCCAACCATAGCATTAAGTATCAAGTCCTCTTTACTCCCATACATCATACCCCACTTACTCGGGTTTAAGCTTCTGTCACTCTCGCAACCCACCATATGCGAACCATGAACATATTGCAACACCCTACAGCGGGGGCCCCTCACGTTTGCGCGAGAACAGAGGGCACCGTAGGACATCACTATAAATAAAATATACAATCAATACCAACCAAGATCACGATTAACCCACAGGACAAAATGGATCTACTCAAACATCATAGGATAACCATAATCATTGGGAAATAATATATGGAGTTGAGCACCATGTTTCAGTAGATATTACAGCGGGGGAAAGAGGCTTTACACCGCTGCATAGATGGGGAGAAAGTTGGTGTTGGCGGTAGCAAGATTGTTGATGTAGATCGCCGTCCCGATCGTTGCCCCGGCGGCACTCCGGCACCACCGGAAGCGAGGGGGAGAGAGCCCCCCTCCTTCTTCTTCTTCCTTGGCCTCCCCCCTAGATGGGAGGAGAGTTCCCCATCTGGTGCATGGTCTCCATGGCGGCGGAGGGGCGGGAGCCCCCGCGTGATTGGATCGCCCTCTATGTTCTCTTCTGTTTCGCGTTCCCCAGATCTGGCCGAAAACCGTTTCTTATATTCCCGGAGATCCGTAACTCTGATTGCGCTAAGATTTTAACACGATTTTTTTCCGGATATAAGCTTCCTTGCGCCCGAAGTAGAGCTCCAACTGACATACGAGGTGAGCACAACCCACCAACACGCGCCTGGCTCAGGGGTGGTCCGCTGGTGTCTTGTGCCTTGTGTGGGCCTCCATTTGCGGTGATTCCAACTCCCAAAAATCACATATATTCCAAAATAATTCTCAGTGATTTTTTTTGTATTTGGACTTCGTTTGATATGGACTTTCTGCAATACAAAAAACATGCAAAAATAGGAACTGGCACTGGGCACTGGATCAGTAGGTTAGTCCAATAAATCATATAAAAAGTTTCCAGAAGTATGTAAAAGTTGTATAATATTGGCATGAAACAATAAAAAATTATAGATACGACGGAGACGTATCAGTAAGTTATGAAAGTACCCCCACCAATTTGAGCTAGGCGGTTCGTTCGGTTCAGGGGTATCACCTGCATTTCGCGTGTCAGGATTTCGCAAGAGGTGGGAGTTTTCGCGCGCGTTTTAATTTTGGGATAGCAAGGCGTGGGTTGAGATGGAGGGAGTTTTTGGAGCACAACAAGACAAAGATATATCTTAAATATTTCGGGATAACAAGGCGCGGGTTGAAATTTTTGGACAAGCCTAACGTGTACTGTACCAAATCAATTCGCACTTCCGTCGATGAAAAAACAAAAAGAAATCAATTCGCACCACACAAGATAGTCTAGTCCCGTGTACTGTACCAAATCAATTCACACTACAAATGCCATTCAAAACTTTGAATTCATGTTATGCTCAATTAAAATATTTCGCTACATGTATAATGCATGCAACCTGCTACACAAATGAACGTTTTAGTGCATTCCAAACGTATATACTACCGCTTCAATATGAACTAAATTTGAATTCATTTCTCTATTTGAATAAGATCTACAATCATGATTATTGTGAAGTTAAACCATTTGAATTCGTTTCTCTATTTTAATAAGATCTACAATCATCATTATTGTCAAGTTAAACCATCGTTTGTGTATTATCTTCACAACACACCACATGATTATTGTCGTGTTAGATATGAACTATGTGTACTATATGAACTCGAACTCGATTTTTTGAATCCACTTTATGTTGATTTGAAATCACAGTACATTTCAAGCTCTAGCTAGATCTTCATAATCTAAACCATGTCTCATATGTATAATGTGTTTATCACATAATGTATGGTGCCCCGCCCCCTACGCCTACAAGTATTTAGATGTGAGTTGCAAATGCCACACATTACCACAAATTCAAATAAACTGTGAGATTGTTCAATATATAGTATGGTTTAGATTGTTTGATATTTAGTTGTGAGCTGCAAAGGCCACACATTATCACAATTTCATATAAAATGTGAGATTGTTTGATGTATAGTATGGTTTAGATTGTTCGATATTTAGCTGTGAGTTGCAAACACCACGCATTGTCACATTATGGTATAACATGTCCAAAACCACACCACGCGTATCCCCACTATATTCATGCATGCATATGTTTATAACACTATGATCTCCTATTCAAATATATTAATCCACTTTCATATTGAATTATGTTCTTTGTTAGTCTCTTACACCCACACAATCCTCTAACCTTTGTAGCTAGCACTAACTTTCTCTTGTGCATGCACACGCCCTCCCCCTCCCTCAGCATTCTATCCATCGCACACATTCATTTTTTTAGGTCGTTCTCCCACGGTCTCCACAACTCCTTTCCGACACACACCGATTGATAAACCTCTCCAGCGATGTCTTCCTACAACATACACACACACCTTCCATCTCCTCCTTTCCGTGTCCATGCCTCGTGTCTTTCATACGGTCCCACACATGTGTAAGCTCTCGCCCCTCTTTTCATCGATCTCACAATCACACACTCCTCCTCCTATCTAGCTATCAGGCCTCTCGCACCACCTCCTAGCTCCATTCTCTCTGTCTATCCATCTTGCTGGGCCTTATTTGCCTCTAACAAATGGATGTACACCGACCGATCTCCCGCTATACATATAGCTAGCTAGGTCGTCATAACTCGTTTTCCCCACGCGCCGATCGATCTATTAGTTATGTCTCTCCCTTCCTCCGACAAACAACAATTGATCTACCGATCTAGTTAGGTCTTCTTACCAAACACGTGGCCCCCCTTCATCATCCATGCATGCGTCCCGACACATCTATCACGCACACGCACACGCACATCCCCACTCTCATTGATAATTGCAGTTCTACCCTCAGTTTGTCTAGTAGGCCTCTCCCACCATCTTCGAGAAGCAACTCCATCACCCATCCAGCACTCTACCTCTCTCCCTCCTTCTCTCTCTCTCTCTCTCTCTCTCTCTCTCTCTCTCTCTCTCTCTCTCTCTCCTCTCTCCTCTCTCTCTCTGTCCAAACCTATTTCCCGTCCTTCACTTATGTATGGATGTTGACTGATCTCTCTCAAGACATAGCTGGGTCTCTCCTTCTCAACACATATACGAGTTGATCTACCTCTCTAGTTAGGTCTCGGCCTCCCCCCTCCCCCCACACACAGATACATCGAGCGCTCTAGTCATGTCTCCCTACCACACACAAACTCCCCTGTGCCCTGTGACGTTCCGGTAGGTCAGTCGCCCTATATCTTTGACATGCACACACACAATTTCGATGGCTCTCTTCATCGATCTCGCACCCACAAACTTGATCCCCTCTTCGACTATCGATATCTATGACCCCTCCCTCTCTTCTCGTGGATCGCCCCCCTATATATGATATAGATAGGCCTCTATTTCACACACATTGCATGTGTCAAATTTTTGTTTGAGATATCATCGACACATATTCCCACAAATACATTCCCGAAATCACACCCCCCCAACAAAAAACAGTCATGAATGCACAGGCCATCTGTCTAGGTTTGTGTCTCTCTATCTCACACACCCACGTAGGTGGGGGACGTGCATGAAGAGAAGAGGTGCACGCACGGTGCAAGTACTCCCGTCTCTTTCCCAACCACACCCACGCGGGTACATGGTGGAGCTCTTTTCTGTACGAAAAGGCAGCCACGTGGTAATTTGACATGTGTACTGGTTGCCCACTTGATGGAGGATCGTGTACCACGGGTGAACAAACAAAGTGTGGCTTGACGCGTTATGTTAAAAAAGAGGCAAACCATGTGGGGGCTACCTTAGAGGCAAGGCTCTATACACCGGAGATGCTTTGTACGTATTACTTTTGATGTGTCTCGTCAACTCGTAGAACGAGGAGAAGCTTGCTTAGTATGCTATCTCCCCCGCCCACGGACGCGGTGGCTCGCAGGACGAGGTGAAGCTTGCTAACTACGCCTTACGCCCGCTCCCTCGCCCACGCACGTGGTGGCTGCAGGACGAGGAGATAATTTTACTACTCCCTTCGTTTACTCCTCATCCCTACCTTGGTTAGAGAGATTATCATATTTTTTGAAATATATATCTTTTAGTAGATTTCAATATGAACTACTAGTACATACTCCAAACACTGATGTATATAGATGTATTTTAGAGTGTAGATTCACTCATTTTGCTCCGTATGTAGTCCATATTGAAACAGACGTAATAGTACGCACTCTCCCTCGCCCCTCGCCCCTCGCCCCTCGACCCTCGTTCGACCCTCGCCATGTGGTGGACGTGCATCAATTCATTTGGTATCAGATAGCCAGAACGATATATAATGCAGTACCATTATTGCTCAACTTTCCAAAAAGGCGAAGAGCCAAGCACAAGGTTAATATTTTGGAGATGCCAAGCGCAAGGCTTATAGGAGAACGAGTAGTAGTAGTAGTAGTACTAGTACTAGTAGTACGTACCAGTGGTACGTACTGTATGAGGAAGAAGGCAACAAGATGCATGTTTTGCATGATAGTCTCTTCTTACAGGACGTGCTAGACCTAGTGGACCTCATTGTTGCAATGGGAGTACTCCCTATCATAGATGGCATGATTCAGGGTGGTGGGCAGCGGGCATAATTCGGATCTGCTTAGTCTTAAACCCCATGAAGAAGTCCCATCGAAAGGAATAGACATCCTCTACACGTGCTCCTATGTAAAATGAGTAAATGAGACAAAAAGAGACAGAGACAAAGTAAAAAAAATCACCAGCCTTAGATCTAGCCCTATTGTATCAGTGAATGATAGTTTTACGTCGCGATTGACATGTCTAATATTATTAACCATGCTATGGAGGTAGAAAGCGGATTTTTATTTATTTGCAGAGGTAGCAGCGGATGGCTATTCAACGAGGAGTGAAATGATGGTTGCTTCCTCGGTCAAACATAGAGAAAGGTGGGCCAACGTGGATGTACGATAGCACCACCTATCGGAACCACGCGAAAAATCTCCGTGTCTCCGATTGCGTTTGCATACTTGTAACATCCCAAATTTTCAATTTGGAATGTTATACATTAGGTTATCATGCATATCATATTTTCTTGCATTTTTCCGATCCTAGAAAATTTCACGCAACTCAAGGACCCTCGGAGAGAGTTGGAAGTTTCAATATTTTCATATTTGGGATTTCTCAAATTTTGAAAATAGGATCATTGGATTTATTTAATTATCTTCATAAAGTTTTTCCTATAAAAAATTAAGAGAGGAATAATATGACTTTCCCAACATTTAGGAAAAATGAAGATATTATAAATAAATCAAATTTGGCTTTGAAAGATTTATTAAGCTTTAGGCAAAATGAGCATTTTAAAAAAATATGCATATCTGCCCGTTTTTAAAGTTCATTTTGTTCGACTCATTTTAGGAGTCGGGAAAATTAATTTTATTAAATTGGAGTTCGTTTGGTATTTTTTTAATCCGTTTAGTTTTGTTTTCAAAAAAAAAACTACGCCCCCACTTTGGGCCAAGGCCCAGCCGGCCAGCCGCCCGGCCCACCTCCCTCTCCTCCCTGTGATCTCCGCCGCCGCCGCCGCCCGCCGCCCGGGAGTCCGGTCCCGACCCGCCCCCGCTGCCCCTTCCCAAGCGCCAGCCACCCCCTCCTTATATACCCGGCCGCCCCCCCTCTCCTCATCCCGCCACCACCGCCCCTCCCACCAAGCCGACCGGAGCCCCGCCGCCGCCGAGGCCTTGCCGCCGCCGTTCCCGCCGTCGCCGCCCCTCGCCGCCCCTCGCCGCCCCCTCCCGACCTCGCCCCCCCGGGCCCCGCCGGAGCCCTGCGGCCAAGCCACCGGAGGTAGCCGCCGCCACCGCCCGGTCCAGTTTTCTTTAGAAAACCCGATCCGTTTTTTTGAAGATGTTGGTTTTTAAAAAAAAAACCTAGATGGTTTTTTTTTGGTTTTCTTATTTATGACGTTCACCGAACCGTTCGTTTCAATGAATGTGTTCATTGGATTAGTTACTGTTAACGAGCGTCCGTTATTTAATCCGTTCGTTGTTTTCTTTTAATCGGATTTAATCCGTTAATTTTACGATTCGATTTCGATCCGATTTTCAAATCTGTTTAATTTCTTGCTCGTTTATCGAATCGGTGATTCAAGCGCTGGAGTTTTGTTCTGAAACGCCGTTCCGACTAACCTACTTACACAGAGTTTTGCTACTGTAAAATTTTGACCTAGTTTCAGATTGCTAAACCGAGTCGTTCTCTCTCGAGTTTCGACTTTCGATGCTTTATTTGATTCGATTCTTTTGCAACGAGTTCTTAAGTTGAACTTTCTGGTTAGATATTTTATTCGAGATTTGCTGCATTAGATGAGTACTTATTGTATGCTTGTTGTTTGTCTGCGTTAGATCACCGGAGTCGCCGCTTGTTACTTGAATCTCTAGGTCTCGTGGATCATCGGCAAGGCAAGTAACACTTGATCATACCTTTTCTACTACCCAGTTTTATTGCATTAGATCAAACCCTCAAACACTTGCATGTTTAGGATCTAAATAAATTGTGGGATGGGAAGTAGATTGAGGTAGTACCTATTACTGTTTTACTTATGAAACCTTGGGAGTTACTTCTCGCTTGCTTATTATGCCATGCTATGCTAGTAGGCGTGGATTGGGTGAGTGAATATCCATGACGGATGTGAGATTGTTAATTAAAGGTTTATCTAAGGTGGCAACCTAAACACACATCTGGGTGGATTGAGGCACTGGTTTCCATCAGGACTTACTGTATTTCTTGGACCGCCACCCGGGCTCTAAGGGATCATAAGATTATTCAAGCTGAAACTTCCGTGTGCAGCCACAAGCCAATTATGGGCTCTGGCGTAGTTGACTAAGTTGTGCGAACTCTTACGGGTAGGCTAGCTGATGTAGGGGATGTAGGTTGGTACGGTCTACCCACATGTAAGGTGCTAGTGCTTACGAAAGACTATGTCTCGGTCATCCGTTTCTCAAACACCATGTAGTCACGAGAACCAAGCGGAGGCGATCGAGTCTTAATGGGGAAAAGTCATAAACCTCTGCAGAGTGTATAAACTAATCATGATTAGCCGTGTCCCGGTTATGGACGTTTTGAGTATCTGGTAATTGAATATCATGTGAATCTCAACATGTTACTTCTAATAAAAGTTATTGGGTTTTGATGAGTACTTTTTAATTGGGATTGAGGATCTGTCAACCATTCTCAATGTTTAACAACCACCATGATAGTTAAATAAAATTATTCCTTTGATGTAGGGAAAAACTAGCTTTATGCAAAATGTAACCGTAGAGCCTTACCACCAGCCATATATGCATGTAGTATAGGCTTGTTGCTTCATTACTCTCTATGTGTTACATTGCCAAGATATTCCATGTCTTGACCCGTTTTGGGCTGCAACTTTCACGTTGCAGACTTTTAGAACGACGAGTAAGGTGTTAGGTCGTGGTTCTATACTCGATGATGCCGATGGAGTTGATGGACTCACTTATCTTCCAAGCCTTCGCTGTTATTATTAGATGGCCTTAAGCCATATTATTGTAATAAGTTCCCTTGTGGACAACGATGTAATAAGTGTGTGATTGCTACTCTGCTATAAATCCTTGAAATCTTGTGTGGTGTCGGCATTCTTGATCCGGGATGACAACGAGCACGAGACTTGATCCATTCGGTCTGGTCGCTCTGAGAGAATGGTATCGAGCACACGCCGACCGTAGGACACGACCACTAAGTTAAAGCCATAGATCACTACTCTCTTCCCATTTTCTAACTCCTCATCTTTTCTACTCTCTTTAGGATGGCGGACGCGAAGATCAAGTACACCCAACGGATGAAGGCACACCTTTTGGATTTCACTTGAAGGAAGTCACCAAGTACCGAACATTGGATTACCAAGCTTCACGGGACTTTCAACGCCACTCTGCTCAAGAGGAGCTGGAAGATTCACGCTCACGTTCAAGAAGGACATTAGCCCCAATCACCAAGCCTATAGATAGTGTTTTCGATTGCACCCACTTGGAGTGCAGGAAAGAGCATGGCAGCTCACATCACCATGGGGCGCATTGGAGAAGTTTATCAAGAAGACCTCAAGGACACTATCTACCAGATTTGCGGACCGAGATGACAAGCGGGGCGTCGTCGGCACCAAGAAGGATAGATCTATTGCAGCGTTCATCCAGAGTTAAATCAGCACATTCGGCGCCAGAGAACCAAATGTGCAATGATATGTTGGAGTTCTGAGAAGACAAAGGAAGGATCATCGAACTGGAAGGAGAACTAAAGACTACGCAAGGACTACATGGGCGAGATCGTAGCTACGGCAAGACACAATAACGATCTTAAGTGCGAGATCGAAGAACTCAAGAAGAAGTTGGCACTCAAGAATGAAGACCAGTATGTCGAATACCCAGCGACTACATCAACATCGATGACACCGATTCGGATCCAAGTGAACCCGACTTTGAAGGCGAAGTGGAGCGACATCATGGAGTCTTCCACGGTTCAAATTAGTAGAAGTCCCCACATATTAGTAGTATTTCCTCCATGTAAACATTATAGTACACGCACTTTTGCGATAGTTAGATCGTTGTAAGCCCTTGTTTAATTGAATGAAGTGATTTTGTGTGCATTTGCTCATGTGCATTGGGTAGTGATTCCCCTTAGACCTCATTCTATTCCAAATTTCTCTTCTTTTCTAAACCCATCGATGCCTCCGAGACGCGACCCGGATTCGTTTTCCGCCAGAGATCACCCAATTGATCCAAAGCGCGAATACCTGATTCAAACATTGGTGCGAACCGAGGCAACAACAACAACAACAACAACAACCCACCACCACCACCACATGCGGATCATCGACTCGTTTCCTTAGACTGAATCCGCGGTGTATTCGATAGCACCGAGCCGATTGTAGCAGATGGTGGCTCCGCAAGATAGGAAGGGCTGACCACTGCAGGATGCACAGATGGTGAAAGAGTGAAGTTTGCAGCACATCAGCTTGAAGGACCCTTGCGGCATGGTGGGAGAATTTCACAGACCACTTACCCGGTGAACACCATCACATGGGATCAATTTCAGCAAGCTTTTCGCCTGCCCATGTTTCAGCGAGGAGCCATGGCCATGAAGAAGCGTGAATTTGCAACTTCGCCAAGGAGGAAGGACTGTTGGCGATCGTGGATGACTTTAGTAAATTAGCACGTTATGCCCCGGATAGCGTTGCTACCGATGCAGCTAAGCAGAGAAGCTTCTAGAAGGACTGAATGATGAGTTCAGCATGCCGTTGATGGTAGCAGTTTCAACAACTACCAGGAGTTGGTAGACCGAGCCCTCATGATTGAAGGAAAGCAGCACAAATTGAGAACTGCATAGCGGAAGTATGGACAAGGGAAGTATAACTCGGAGCTCAAGTGAAACCTCGTTATACCCTAAGTCAGAATTCAGTTTCAGCATACCCATGGAGGAGGTAATTCGCATAACCATAATGGCACCAAGAATGGGAGCGGAATGGAGGAAGCAATGGACAGAACCGCACCAACCCGTCAACACCATCCAAAGTAGACTGAGTCACATCACTTGCTTTAAGTGCCGCAAGGCGGGCATTATGCAAATGACTGTCGAGAAGGCGAATGGAAATGGCAATGGAAGCTCGGAAAGAAGCCCAACCCTTTCAGCAGGGGCGGTGAACCACATTGATGTGGAGGAGGTTGAAGATCAGCCCGATCACGATGTCGGTAAGTTTTGGTTAAGTCATTTACTGCGGTTGTTCTTTTCGATCTTGGTGCATCACATTCATACATATCAAGGGATTTGTGGATAAGTACAAATTACCGACCCAAGCCCTTAGGTCACCCATGCTAGTAACCTCACCGGAGTAGAGTACATGGCTAGTAAATGGTGTGATCGATTGCCATTAAGGATTGGACACTATGTTTTCCCTCGGACCTAATAGTTACGGAATCCCAAGGATTGGATGTGATATTAGGTATGGATTGGTTATCAAGGTATGGAGGAAACATAGATTGCACCACAAAGTCAATTTTGCTCACCACACCGAAGGAAGAAGGATCAAGTATGTATCACGCACGAGCGAGAAGAGCGCAAGTTAATTGCTTAACGAGGTGGTGCGGGAAGAAGTACCGATGGTGAAGGATTATCTGATGTATTTCCTAAGAGTTGCGGGAATGCCACGGATAGGGACATTGAGTTTTTGATCGAGCTGTTGCGAGAACAGGCCCGATATCGAAGCGACCGTACAGGATGCCCGCAAAGGATTTGGCGGAAATCAAGAAGCAGATTAAGGAACTATTGGATAAAGGTTTTATACGCCCAAGTTCTTCACCTTGGGGATCACCCGTTTTGTTAGTGGAGAAGAAGGATGGATCTTTGAGAATGGTTGTTGATTATCGTGGATTGAATGAAGTAACAATCAAGAACAAGTACCCACTACCTATGATTAATGATCTGTTTGATCGCTTGCAAGGAGCCAAGGTGTTTTCCAAGATCGACTTGCGATCAGGGTACCATCAGTTGAAGATTCGGGAGCAAGACATACCCAAGACAGCATTTACCACGAGATATGGATGTATGAGTATACCGTTATGTCATTTGGATGACTAACGCACCAGCCTATTTCATGAACCCGATGAACAAAGTGTTTATGGAGTTTTTGGATAAGTTAAATCGTGGTGTTCATTGATGACATTTTGATTTTCTCGAAGAATGAAGAGGAACACAAGGAACATTTGCGATTGGTTTTGGGCGAGGAACACCAGTTGTATGCCAAGTTCAACAAATGTGAGTTACGGCTAAATGAAGTTGGATTTCTCGGACATGTTATATCCGGAGAAGGGATAGCATTGACCCCACAAAGGTTGAGACCGTAACCAAATAGGAAGCACCAACGACAGTTGGAGAGATTGAGTTTCCTTGGACTCGCAGGATACTACCAAGATTCATTGAGAATTTCTCAAGGATTGCTAAGCCTATGACTGAATTGTTGAAGAAGGAAAACAAATTCATATGGACCGAGGACTGTGAGGCAAGTTTTCAGAGTTGAAGAAAAGATTGGTTACCTCACCAGTTTGATATTGCGGATCGGACCAAGGATTATGAGGTGTATTGCGATGCTTCACGTCGAGGACTTGGAGCCGTACTTATGCAAGAAGGAAGAGTTGTTTCGTATGCTTCATGACAACTTAAGCCCCATGAGTTGAATTATGCCACACATGATTTGGAGTTAGCAGCCGTTGTGCATGCCTTGAAGACATGGAGACATTTTCTCATTGGAAATCATTGTGAAGTATATACGGATCACAAGAGTTTGAAGTACATCTTCACACAGAAGGAATTGAATCTCAGACAAAGGAGATGGTTAGAACTTATCAAGGATTATGACATGAGATTGCATTATCACCCCGAAAAGGCTAATGTCGTAGCTGACGCATTGAGCCGTAAGAGCCACGTCAATACCCTAATGATGGGAGGAATACCCAATGAGTTAGCCGAGGACCTTGAGAGCTATGTTTGGAAATAGTTCCAGAGGCTATGTAGCAGCATTGGAGATTGATCGACAATCGATGGACAAAATCGGAGAAGCCCAAAAGGCAGATTAAGGAAGTTGCCTCTATAAAGGAGAAAATGAGCAAAGGAAAAGCTAAAGGATTTCGTGAGGATGAGCACGATACCCTATGGTTTGAAGACCGTGTTTATGTGCCCAATGACCCGTAGATCGGAAGTTGATTTTACAAGAAGCCCATGATTCACCCTATTCGATTCACCGAAATACCAAGATGTATTTGGATTTGAAGAATACTTTCGGTGGACGGAATGAAGAAGGATATTGCGGAGTATGTAGCAGTTTGCGATGTATGTCGAGAAAGTAAAAGCGAGCATCGAAGCCAGCAGGATTGTTACAACCATTGCCGATACCGAATGGAAGTGGGATAAACTAGGCATGGATTTCATCACAGGTTTGCCAAGGACTCGTTCAGATATAACTCGATTTGGGTTATAGTCGACCGTTTAACAAAGGTAGCTCATTTCATTCCAATCAAGACTACCTATAGCGATTGCTAAGTTGGCAAAGATATACATGACCAGAATTGTGTGCTTACGGAGTTCCGAGGAGCATCGTATCGAGATAGAGGAACCCGGTTTACCTCGAAATTTTGGAACCGGTTACACGAAACATTGGGAACGGATGGAATTCAGTACAACTTTCCACCCACAGACCGATGGACAGATCGAGAGAGTCAATCAGATTTTGGAGGACATCTTTGAGAGCTTGTGCACTAGATTATGGATCTAGTTGGGATGATAATTTGCCGTATGCAGAATTTTCCTACAACAACAGCTACCAAACCAGCTTGAAGATGGCACCTTCGAGGCTCAGTATGGAAGAAGGTGCAGGACACCGTTGTCATGGGACTAAACGGAGATCGTCGATTGTTTGGACCAGATTTGATTAAGGAGTGCGAACGAAAGTTAAGTTGATTGAGACAGGCTCAAGGTAGCCCAGTCGGACAAAAGAGCTATGCCGATTGAAAGCGCAGCGATTGAGTATGAAGTTGAGCAGTATATCTTAGAGTATCCCGCTTGAGGAGTTAAGCGTTTTGGAGTTAAAGGAAAGTTAGCACCACGTTTAGTTGGACCGTATAAGATTTTGCAACGCATGGGAGAAGTTGCTTATAAGTTGGAATTGCGGAAGGACTGTCGAGGAGTTCATGATGTATTCCATGTTTCTCGATTGAAGAAATGTCACCCGAGATAGCGAGAGGTACCGTTAAGAACACAAGCCACTGGAAGCAATTCAGTTGAAGGATGACTTGACATATGAGGAAAAACGGTTAAGATTCTCGATTATGCCAGCAGAGTTACCCGCAGCAAGGTTATCAAGTTTTGCAAAGTTCGATGGAGCCACCACACCGAGGATGAAGCCACAGGAAAGAGAGGAAGTTTTCTCAAGGACCACCCTCACCTATTTTCTAGCCAACCCGAATCTCGAGAGATTCATCTTAAGGGGTAGGTTTGTAACATCCCAAATTTTCAATTTGGAATGTTATACATTAGGTCATCATGCATATCATATTTTCTCGCATATTTTCGATCCTAGAAAATTTCACGCAACTCAAGGACCCTCGGAGAGAGTTGGAAGTTTCAATATTTTCATATTTGGGATTTCTCAAATTTTGAAAATAGGATCATTAGATTTATTTAATTATCTACATAAAGTTTTCCTATAAAAAAATTAAGAGAGGAATAATATGACTTTCCCAACATTTAGGAAAAATGAAGATATTATAAATAAATCAAATTTGGCTTTTGAAATATTTATTAGCTTTAGGCAAAATGAGCATTTAAAAATATGCATATCTGCCCGTTTTTAAAGTTCATTTTGTTCGACTCATTTTAGGAGTCGGGAAAATTAATTTTATTAAATTGGAGTTCGTTTGGTATTTTTTTAATCCGTTTAGTTTTGTTTTCAAAAAAAAACTACGCCCCACTTTGGGCAAGGCCCAGCCGCCCAGCCGCCTGCCCACCTCCCTCTCCCTCCCATGATCTCCGCCGCCGCCGCCTCCCCGCCGCCCGGAGTCCGGTCCCGACCCGCCCCCGCCCCCTTCCCCAAGGCGCCGCCCCCCTCCTTATATACCCGGCCGCCCCCTCTCCTCATCCCGCCGCCACCGCGCCCCTCACCCGAGCCGACCGAGCCCCCCCGCCGCCGAGGGCCTTGCCGCCGTTCCCCCGTCGCCGCCCCTCGCCGCCCCTCGCCGCCCCTCCCGACCTCGCCGCCCCGAGCCCACGAGCCCCTGGCCAAGCCACCGGAGGTAGCCGCCGCCACCGCCCGGTCCGGTTTTCTTTAGAAAACCCGATCCGTTTTTTTGAAGATGTTGGTTTTTAAAAAAAAACCTAGATGGTTTTTTTTTTTGGTTTTCTTATTTAACGAACGTTCACCGAACCGTTCGTTTCAATGAATGTGTTCGTTGGATTAGTTCTGTTAACGAACGTCCGTTATTTAATCCGTTCGTTGTTTTCTTTTAATCGGATTTAATCCGTTAATTTTCTGATTCGATTTCCGATCCGATTTTCAAATTTGTTTAATTTCTTGCTCGTTTATCGGAATCGGTGATTCAAGCGCTGGAGTTTAGTTCTGAAACCGCCGTTCGACTAACCTACTTACACAGAGTTTTGCTACTGTAAAATTTTGACCTAGTTTCAGATTGCTAAACCGAGTCGTTCTCTCTCGAGTTTCGACTTTCGATGCTTTATTTGATTCGATTCTTTTGCAACCAGAGTTCTTAAGTTGAACTTTCGGTTAGATATTTTATTCGAGATTTGCCTGTGCATTAGATGAGTACTTATTGTATGCTTGTTGTTTATCTGCGTTAGATCACCGGTCGCCGCTTGTTACTTGAATCTCTAGGTCTCATGGATCATCGACAAGGCAAGTAACACTTGATCATACCTTTTCTACTACCCAGTTTTATTGCATTAGATCAAACCCTCAAACACTTGCATGTTTAGGATCTAAATAAATTGTGGGATGGGAAGTAGATTGAGGTAGTACCTATTACTGTTTTACTTATGAAACCTTGAGAGTTACTTCTCGTTTGCTTATTATGCCATGCTATGCTAGTAGGCGTGGATTGGGTGAGTGAATATCCATGACGGATGTGAGATTGTTAATTAAAGGTTTATCTAAGGTGGCAACCTAAACACACATCTGGGTGGATTGAGGCACCTGGTTTCCATCAGGACTTGCTGTATTTCTTGGACCGCCACCCAGGCTCTAAGGGATCATAAGATTATTCAAGCTGGAAACTTCCGTGTGCAGCCACAAGCCAATTATGGGCTCTGGCGTAGTTGACTAAGTTGTGCGAACCCTTACGGGTAGGCTAGCTGATGTAGGGGATGTAGGTTGATACGGTCTACCCACATGTAAGGTGCTAGTGCTTCGAAAGACTATGTCTCGGTCATCCGTTTCTCAAACACCATGTAGTCACGAGAACCAAGCGGAGGCGATCGAGTCTTGTGGGGAAAAGTCATAAACCTCTGCGAGTGTATAAACTAATCATGATTAGCCGTGTCCCCGGTTATGGACGTTTTGAGTATCTGGTAATTGAATATCATGTGAATCTCAACATGTTACTTCTAATAAAAGTTATTGGGTTTTGATGAGTACTTTTTTAATTGGGATTGAGGATGTTGTCAACCATTCTCAATGTTTAACAACCACCATGATAGTTAAATAAAATTATTCCTTTGATGTAGGGAAAAACTAGCTTTCTGCAAAAATGTAACCGTAGAGCCTTACCACCAGCCATATATGCATGTAGTATAGGCTTGTTGCTTCATTACTCTCTATGTGTTACATTGCGGCATATTCCATGTCTTGACCCGTTTTGGGCTGCAACTTTCACGTTGCAGACTTTTAGAATGACAGTAAGGTGTTAGGTCGTGGTTCTATACTCAGTGATGCCGATGGAGTTGATGGACTCACTTATCTTCCAAGCCTTCCGCTGTTATTATTAGATGGCCTTAAGCCATATTATTGTAATAAGTTCCCTTGTGGACAACGATGTAATAAGTGTGTGATTGCTACTCTGCTATAAATCCTTCGAAGTACTGTGTGGTGTCAGCATTACTGATCCAGGGATGACACTGAGCACAGAGACTTGATCCATTCGGGTCTGGTCGCTACAATACTCCAATCCCGTCCCTTTACTTTCTTGCAAGTTGCATGCTTTACTTTCCGCTGCTCATATACTCTTGCCATGCTTGCTTGAAATGTATTGTGAATGTTTAAACTTGTGCTAAAACTCCACCTTAACTTGAAGAAATTAAAAACTGCTACTTTTCTCTGTTGAGGGTCTAATCACCCCCCCCTCTAGACACCTCTTCTCGATCCTTTCAGTTAGTTCTTCCCTCCTTGGGGGGGTATCATATCGAGGGGAAGCTTTACTCTAAGAATTGAGTTAAAGCAACTCTAATGGTGTGAACACATTAATGCTTTATGTAAAAGTGGCAATCCCACTTGTGCTTAAACGATGAGTATGACCTATGATCAAATGCTCCCATTTGGCTCCTAAAACTCATATATAGATGATTATGTCATCGCCACTGTGTGATAGATGCTAGTTTTGATTGTGCATGTTTGACACATATTTCATTTGCTATCTTATTGTGTGAGCATGTTGCTATGCATATTTCTCATTCGACGACATCCAATTATGGTTTTGATTGATTTGGTTTTATTTGTCCAATTGGATGTGCAAGAATGCCTAAGCACCTTCTCTAGCTATCTATCTCAACTTGTCTCAAATTCATTCTTTCTATATCACAATACTTGAATAAGTTCCTACCGGACCCTCTGGGTGAGGAGCACTCGGAGCCACCGATCTGATTAGGGCTGACCTCCAAAACCTTCTAAGTGCATTTTGGTTGGACCAACCCACTCTCGTTCGATTCCACCGATTGCATTTAGATTGATCCAAATTTCCACCTCGGTGAGACCGGTACGAAAATTTTGGTGTCACCGATACTCTCTATCTCTAACAGTTACGCATCTTGGTGAGACTGATTTTGTTAGATTCATACTACCAACAGCTAAAGAGTATATATATGCTCACGGATCACACGAAAAAAAATCAAACGTCGTGCCTCCCGCACCCCTTGATACGTCTCCAATGTATCTATAATTTATGAGGTATTCATGCCATGTTTACAACAATTTTATATGGTTTTGGTATGATTTGCATGGAGTTAACCCGGACTGATGCTGTTTCAGCAGATCTACCATGGTGTTGTCTTTTGTGCAGAAATGAAAGTTCTCCAAATGAGCTGAAACTTTTTGACAGTTTTTTTGGAACAAAAGAGACCCCCGAAGCTTCATGGGAGGGCAAGAAGAGCCACGAGGAGCGCACAACCCACCCTGGCGCGCCAGAGGGGCCTGGCTTACCCTGGTGGGTTGTGCTCACCTTGAGGCCCATCTTAGCATGAAACCAATGACAAAAAATCCTATAAATAAAGAAACCATAAGAAATAATCCTAGATCAGAAGTTCCGCCGCCGCAAGCCTCTGTAGCCACGAAAAACCAATCGGGAGCCCGTTCCGGCACCCTGCCAGAGGGGGAAATCATCACTGGTGGCCATCTTCATCATCCCGGCGGCCACCATGATGAGGAGGGAGTAGTCCACCCTCGGGACTAAGGGTTTCACTGGTACGCATTGGTCCTAAACAAACAGTTTTTAACCCCTTTCCGCGAGGGCATTCGGAACCGTCGCCAAGTGAGTGTGGGCGATAGGGGGGTCCTTCCCACACGACCCATAAACCGTCGGGGATATGCCGTCCTGGCACACACGCTTGGCAAAATGAGGTCGTGTGCGACCGGCGAGCACTCAAATACAGAAATACGTACAGTAGTGCTAAAAAAATACAATTATACAGGCGAAATCATTTCCGGTCATAAGTACATCCCACACAGTCAGTCATGGCTAATCGTTTCCATTCATTTATACATCCCACACAGTCACTCCAAGGAAAACGTTTGCGCAAGGTGGCGTAACGCAAACATTTTTCAACATAATGTCGTGTGTGATTGTTCATTGATCCAACACGGTTTATTCCTAGAAACTGTGTGCGTCGCCTGAGGTTATCACCCACGGTGTTTTCTCATTAATCGTTTGCAATAGGAAAACCCAATTAGCGGGCTAATTGCCCTATTATAAATAATCCATTTACTAATCTAATTGACATTCATATTAAGCACATAATATATTCCATTTCCATATTAAGGAAGCAGGGTTTCATAATTGAAATACATTGTAGTACAACATGATATAGCTTCCGCACTCAGCCACCCCATTACACAACTGCACCAGCAACAAGTTTCACATGCAACATCTAGAATCTTTCGAAATTAGCATCATAGATGGTACATAGAGAGATGCATCTCATCTGGAAAACTGCTGAAGCGGAAGGCGAATATTGAGCCTTCATTCATGTTGAAGGTCTTTACAACTTTAGGCCAGTTCCTATGGATGATTGACCGTCCATCCTTCGAACTCTTCAGGAACACTTCAATATTGAACTGTGGGTGTTGTATGAAAACTTTCCTCGCCTCCTGACCACAGAGGTGGTTTGAGAGGTAATCATCAGTGAAGCCTAAAAACAAGGATGTGCATAAATATCTTCTCTATATTGGAAATGGGGCAAAGGAATACAAAAAGTCAAGGTATAATAGTTAGTACCATCTTGTAAACCTCAGTGCTTCCCATTGTTTCCCTGCAACACATATAAGGTAGTTAGTCATCAGGTTAAGTAAGGGTTCACATGCTATCAGTAAAATATGTTGATGAAAAATAAGCACATTGCAGATTCATCAGATTAATTCAAGCCACATGGAAAACCCATTTATCCAAACAAAGTATGATTAAGAACTAGGAAATATAGCACTTGTTTATGTTTCTCATGTATTAAGTGTTGGAGAACGTTGCAGAAAATTAAAATTTTTCCTACGGTTTCACCAAGATCCATCTATGAGTTCATCTAAGCAACGAGTCAAGGGAGTGAGTTTGCATCTACATACCACTTGTAGATCGCGTGCGGAAGCTTTCGAGGGGATGGTGATGATGGAGTCGTACTTGGATCAGCGATGACCAAGTGCTGAACGGACAGCACCTCCGCATTCAACACACGTATGGTACGGGCAACGTCTCCTCCGTCTTGATCCAGCAAGGAGGAAGGCGAGGTTGAGGAAGACAGCTCCATCGGCAACACGACAGCGTGATGATGGTGGAGAAGCAGTACTCCGACAGGGCTTCGCCGAGCTCACAACGGAGGAGGAGAGGTGTTGGGGAGGGGAGGGCTGCGCCTTTTCTTGGGTGCGGCTGCCCTCCCCTCACCCCTCTATTTATAGGGGGAAGGGAGAGGGGCGGCCCTCTAGATGCATCTAGAGGGGGCGGCCAAGGGAGGGGGCTTGCCCCCCAAGCAAGGGGGGGCGCCCCCCTTAGGGTTCCCCCCCTCAACCCTAGGCGCAAGGTCCCAAGGGGAGGGGGTGCGCCCAGCCCACCAGGGGCTGGCCCCTTCCCACGCAGCCCAAGTGGCCCCCCGGGAGGGGTGGCCCCTCCTGATGGTCCTCCGGAACCTTTCCGGTGACCCCGATACAATACCGATATGCCTCGAAACTTTTCCGATGTCCGTTTGACAACTTCCCATATATGAATCTTTACCTCCGGACCCTTCCGGAACTCCTCGTGACGTCCGGGATCTCATCCGGGACTCCGAACAACATTCGGTAATCACATACAAGTCTTCCTAATAACCCTAGCGTCACCGAACCTTAAGTGTGTAGACCCTACGGGTTCGGAGACATCTGCACATGACCGAGGCGCTCTCGTCAATAACCAACAGCGGGATCTGGATACCCATGTTGGCCCCACATGCTCCTCGATGATGTCATCGGATGAACCACGATGTCGAGATTCAAGCAACCCGTATACTACTCCCTTTGTCGACGGTATGTTACTTGCGAGACTTCGATCGTCGGTATCCCAATACCTCGTTCAGTCTCGTTCTTGGCAAGTCACTTTACTCGTCCGTAATGCATGATCCGTGACGGACACTTGGTCACTTTGAGCTCATTATGATGACGCACTACCGAGTGGGCCCAGTGATACCTCTCCGTGTCTGGAGTGACAAATCCTGTCTCGATCCGTGTCAACCCAAGACACTTTCGGAGATACCTGTAATGCACCTTTATAGTCACCCGATTCGTTGTGGCGTTTGGTACACCAAAGCACTCCTACGGTATCCGGGAGTTACACGATCTCATGGTCTAAGGAATAGATACTTGACATTGAAAAGCTCTAGCAAAACGAACTACGATCTTGTGCTATGCTCGAGTTGGGTCTTGTCCATCACGTCATTCTCCTAATGGCGTGATCCCGTCATCAACGACATCCAATGTCCATAGTCGAAACCATGACTATCTATTGACCAACGAGCTAGTCAACTAGAGGCTCACTAGGGACGTATTGTGGTCTATGTATTCACACATGTATTACGATTTCCGGATAATACAATTATAGCATGAATAAAAGACAATTATCATGAACAAGGAAATATAATAATAATGCTTTTATTATTGCCTCTAGGGCATATTTCCAACAGTCTCCCACTTGCACTAGAGTCAATAATCTAGTTTACATTGTGACGAATCGAACACCCATAGAGTTCTGGTGTTGATCATGTTTTGCCCGTGGAAGAGGTTTAGTCAATGGATCTGCGACATTCAGATCCGTATGCACTTTACAAATTTCTATGTCTCCATCCTGAACATTTTCACGGATGGAGTTGAAGTGACGCTTGATGTGCCTGGTCTTCTTGTGAAACTTGGGCTCCTTGGCAAGTGCAATAGCTCCAGTGTTGTCACGGAAGAGTTTGATTGGCCCCGACGCATTGGGTATGACTCCTAGGTCGGTGATGAACTCCTTCACCCAAATTGCTTCATGCACTGCCTCCGAGGCTGCCATGTACTCCGCTTCACATGTAGATCCCGCCACGGCGCTCGCTTGCAGCTGCACCAGCTTCTTGCTCCACCATTCAACATATACACGTATCCGTTTGTGACTTAGAGTCATCCAGATCTGTGTCGAAGCTAGCATCGGCGTAACCCTTCTGACGAGCTCTTCGTCACCTCCATAAACGAAAACATGTCCTTTGTCCTTTTAGGTACTTCAGGATATTCTTGATCGCTGTCCGGTGTTCCTTGCGGGATTACTTTGGTATCTTCCTACCAAACTTACGGCAAGGTTTACATCAGGTCTGGTACACAAGATGGCATACATAATAGATCCTATGGCCGAAGCATAGGGGATGACACTCATCTCTTCTTTATCTTTTTCCATGGTCGGGCATTGAGCCGAGCTCAATCTCACACCTTGCAGTACAGGCAAGAACCCTTTCTTGGACTGATCCATTTTGAACTTCTTCAAAATTTTATCAAGGTATGTGCTTTGTGAAAGACCTATGAGGCGCCTCGATCTATCTCTATAGATCTTGATGCCTAATATATAAGCAGCTTCTCCAAGGTCCTTCATTGAAAACACTTATTCAAGTAGGCCTTA
The DNA here is from genome assembly GCA_021605205.1 of Aegilops longissima. Taxonomy (NCBI): domain Eukaryota; kingdom Viridiplantae; phylum Streptophyta; class Magnoliopsida; order Poales; family Poaceae; genus Aegilops; species Aegilops longissima. Next base: position 515,957,415 of record CM038682.1, read on the forward strand.
ATGCTGTCCAAGAATTCTATATCATTTCCCATCAAAAGTATGTCATCTACATATAATATGAGAAATGCTCTGAGCTCCCACTCACTTTCTTGTAAACGCAGGCTTCTCCATAAGTCTGCATAAACCAAACGCTTTGATCATCTCATCAAAGCGAATGTTCCAACTCCGAGATGCTTGCACCAGCCCATAAATGGATCGCTGGAGCTTGCATACTTTGTCGACATTCTTAGGATCGACAAAACCCTCCGGCTGCATCATATACAGCTCTTCCTTAAGATAACCGTTAAGGAACGCTGTTTTGGCGTCCATCTACCATATCTCATAATCATAGTATCGCGCAATTGCTAACATGATTTGGACGGACTTAAGCTTCGCTACGGGAGAAAAAGTCTCATCGTAGTCAATCCCTTGAACTTGTCGATAACCCTTAGCGACAAGTCGAGCTTTATAGATGGTGACATTACCATCCGCGTCCGTCTTCTTCTTGAAGATCCATTTATTTTCCATCGCTCGCCGATCATCGGGCAAGTCAGTCAAAGTCCACACTTTGTTTTCATACATGGATTCTATCTCGGACTTCATGGCTTCTAGCCATTTGTTGGAATCTGGGCCCGCCATCGCTTCTTCATAGTTCAAGGTTCACCGTTGTCTAACAACATGATTTCCGTGACAGGGTTGCCGTACCACTGCAGTGCGGAACGTGTCCTAGTGGACCTCTGATTCAAGAGCAACTTGATCCAAGTACCTTGATCATCATCATTAATTTCCTCTGCGGTTGGTGTAGGCATCACAGAACATTTTCTGAGCTGCACTACTATCCTGTTCAAGAGGTAGTACTTCATCGAGTTCTACTTTCCTCCCACTTACTTCTTTCGAGAGAAACTCTTTTCCGTAAAGGATCCGTTCTTGGCAACAAAGATCTTGCCCTCGGATATTAAGTAGAAGGTATACCCTATGGTTTCCTTAGGGTATCCTATGAAGACGCATTTTCCGACTTGGGTTCGAGCTTTTCAGGTTGAAGTTTCTTGACATAAGCATCGCATCCCCAAACTTTTAGAAACGACGGCTTAGGTTTCTTCCCAAACCATAATTCATACGGTGTCGTCTCAACGGACTTAGGCGGTGCCCTATTTAAAGTGAATGTAGCTGTCTCTAGGCGTATCCCCAAAATGATAGCGGTAAATCGGTAAGAGACATCATAGACCGCACCATATCTAATAGAGTGCGATTCGACGTTCGGACACACCGTTCTGCTTGAGGTGTTCGAGCGGCGTGAGTTGTGAAACGATTCCACATTTTCTTAAGTGTGTACCAAATTCGTGACTTAAATATTCTCCTCCACGATCCGATCGTAAGAATTTTATCTTTCGGTCACGTTGATTCTCTACTTCATTATGAAATTCCTTGAACTTTTCAAAGGTCTCAGACTTGTGTTTCATCAAGTAGACATACCCATATCTACTCAAGTCATCTGTGAGTGAGAACATAACGATATCCTCCATGAGCCTCAACGCTCATTGGACCGCACACATCGTTATGTATGATTTCCAACAAGTTGGTTGCTCGCTCCATTGTTCCGGAGAACGGAGTCTTGGTCATCTTGCCCATGAGGCATGGTTCGCATGTGTCAAATGATTCATAATCTAGAGACTCCAAAAGTCCATCAGCATGGAGCTTCTTCATGCGCTTGACACCAATGTGACCAAGGCGGCAGTGCCACAAGTATGTGGGACTATCGATATCAACTTTACATATTTTGGTATTCACGCTATGAATATGTGTAATATTACGCTCGAGATTCATTAAGAATAAACCATTGACCATTGGAGCATGACCATAAAACATATCTCTCATATAAATAGAACAACCATTATTCTCGGTTTAAATGAGTAGCCATCTCGCATTAGGCGAGATCCGAAACAATGTTCATGCTCAAACTTGGCACCAAATAACAATTATTAAGGTTCAAAACTAATCCCGTAGGTAAATGTAGAGGTAGCGTGCGACGGCGATCACATCGACTCGGAACCATTCCCGACGCGCATCGTCACCTCGTCCTTCGCCAGATCTCCGCTTATTCCGCAGCTCCTGCTGTGAGTTACAAATATGAGCAACGACACGGTATCAAATACCGGGAGTTACTACGAGTCTTGGTAAGGTACACATCAATTACATGTATATCAAATATACCTTTGGTGTTGCCGGCCTTCTTGTCCGCTAAGTATTTGGGGCAGTTCCGCTTCGATGACCCTCCCTTGCAATAAAAGGGCTCGATCTCGGTTTGGGTCCATTCTTTGACTTCTTCCCGCAAGCTGGCTTACGGGCGCGGCAACCTCCTTGCCGTCCTTCTTGAAGTTCTTCTTACCCTTGCCCTTCTTAAACTTAGTGGTCTTATTGACCATCAACACTTGATGTTCTTTCTTGATTTCAACCTCTGCTGACTTCAGCATTGAAAATACTTCAGAATGGTCTTCACCATCCCCGCATGTTGTAGTTCATCACGAAGCTCTTGTAGCTTGGTGGGAGCGATGAAGGATTCTGTCAATGAGCGCCTCGTCAGGAGGTTAATCTCCAGTTGGGACAGTGGTTGTGCAACCTGCACATTTTGAGTATGTGCTCCTTGATGTAACTGTTTTCCTCCATCTTACAACTATAGAACTTGTCGGAGATTTCATATCTCTCGACCTGGGCATGAGCTTGGAAAACTAGTTTCAGCTCTCGAACATCTCATATGCTCCGTGTTGCTCAAAACGCTTTTGGAGCCCGGTTCTAAGCTGTAAAGCATGCCGCACTGAATGAGGAGTAATCATCGATGCGTGCCTGCCAAGCGTTCAAATCGTCTTGCAAGTCTTTGGGAGAGCGGTGGGTCACCTAATGGTGCTTCTAGGACATATGCCTTCTTGGCAGCTATGAGGATGATCCTCAGGTTCCGGACCCAGTCCGTATAGTTGCTGCCATCATCTTTCAGCTTGGTTTTCTCTAGGAACGCATTGAAGTTCATGTTGACATGAGCGTTGGCCATTTGATCTACAAGACATATTTTGCAAAAAGTTTTAGACTAAGTTCATGATAATTAAGTTCATCTTAATCAAATTATTGAATGTACTCCCACTCAGATTTGACATCCCTCTAGTCATCTAAGTGTTACACGATCCGAGTCGACTAGGCCGTGTCCGATCATCACGTGAGACGGACTAGTCATCGTCGGTGAACATTCTCATGTTGATCGTATCTTCTATCGACTCGTGTTCGACCTTTCGGTCTTCGTGTTCGAGGCCATGTTTGTACATGCTAGGCTCGTCAAGTTAACCCTAAGTGTTTTGCGTGTGTAAATCTGTCTTACACCGTTGTATGTGAACGTAAGAATCCATCACACCCGATCATCACGTGGTGCTTAGAAGCGACGAACTTTAGCAGCGGTGCACGTTAGGGGAGAACACTTCTTGAAATTGTTGTAAGGGATCATCTTATTTACTACCGTCGTTCTAAGTAAACAAGATGCATAAAACATAATAAACATCACATGCAATTATATAAAGTAGTGACATGATATGGCCAATATCATATAGCTCCTTTGATCTTCATCTTCGGGGCTCCATGATCATCTTGTCACCGGCATGACACCATGATCTCCATCATCGTGTCTTCATGAAGTTGTCACGCCAACGACTACTTCTACTTCTATGACTAACGTGTTTAGTAATAAAGTAAAGTAGTTTACATGGCGTTCTTCAATGGCACGCAGGTCATACAAAATAAAGACAACTCCTATGGCTCCTGCCAGTTGTCATACTCATCGACATGCAAGTCGTGATTCCTATTACAAGAACATGATCTCATACATCACAATATGTCATTCATCATTCATCACAACTTGGCCATATCATATCACATGACAATTGTTGCAAAAACAAGTTAGACGTCCTCTAATTGTTGTTGCATCTTTTACGTGGCTGCAATTGGGTTCTAGCAAGAACGTTTTCTTACCTACGAATAACCACAACGTGATTTTGTCAACTTCTATTTACCCTTCATAAGGACCCTTTTCATCGAATCCGCTCCAACTAAAGTGGGAGAGCAGACACCCGCCAGCCACCTTATGCAACTAGTGCATGTTAGTCGGTGGAACCGGTCTCACGTAAGCGTCGCACGTAAGGTTGGTCGGGCCGCTTCATCCCACAATACCGCAGAAGCAAGATAAGACTAGTAGCGGCAAGCAAGTTGACAAGATCTACGCCCACAACTAAATAGTGTTCTACTCGTGCATTAGAGAACTACGCATAAAACTAGCTCATGATGCCACTGTTGGAGAACGTTGCAGAAAATTAAAATTTTTCCTACGGTTTCACCAAGATCCATCTATGAGTTCATCTAAGCAACGAGTCAAGGGAGTGAGTTTGCATCTACATACCACTTGTAGATCGCGTGCGGAAGCTTTCAAGGGGATGGTGATGATGGAGTCGTACTCGGATCACCGATGACCAAGTGCTGAACGGACAACACCTCCGCGTTCAACACACGTACGGTACAGGCAACGTCTCCTCCGTCTTGATCCAGCAAGGAGGAAGGAGAGGTTGAGGAAGAGAGCTCCACCGGCAGCACGACGGCGTGATGATGGTGGAGAAGCGAGATTCGGCGTGGCCGCCCGAGCTCACAGCGGAGGAGGAGGGTGTTGGGAGGGAGGGCTGCGCCTTTGCTTGGTGCGGCTGCCTCCCTCACCCCTCTATTTATAGGGGAAGGGAGAAGGGCCGCCCTCTAGATGCATCTAGAGGGGGGCGGCCAGGGAGGGGGCTTGCCCCCAAGCAAGGGGCCCCTTAGGGTTCCCCCAACCCTAGGCGCAAGGGCCCAAGGGAGGTGCGCCCAGCCACCAGGGGCTGGCCCTTCCCACGCAGCCCAAGTGGCCCCCGGGAGGTGGCCCCTCCCGTGGTCCTCCGGAACCTTTCCGGTGACCCCTGTACAATACCGATATGCCCGAAACTTTTCGGTGTCCGTTTGACAACTTCCCATATATGAATCTTTACCTCCGGACCCTTCCTAACTCCTCGTGACGTCCGGGATCTCATCCGGACTCGAACAACATTCGGTAATCACATACAAGTCTTCCTAATAACCCTAGCGTCACCGAACCTTAAGTGTAGACCCTACGGGTTCGGAGACATCTGCGACATGACCGAGGCGCTCTCGGTCAATAACCAACAGCGGGATCTGGATACCCATGTTGGCTCCCACATGCTCCTCGATGATGTCATCGGATGAACCACGATGTCGAGGATTCAAGCAACCCGTATACTACTCCCTTTGTCGACGGTATGTTACTTGCCCGAGACTTCGATCGTCGGTATCCCAATACCTCGTTCAGTCTCAATTCGGCAAGTCACTTTACTCGTACCGTAATGCATGATCCGTGACCGCACACTTGGTCACTTTGAGCTCATTATGATGATGCACTACCGAGTGGGCCCAAGATACCTCTCCGTGTCGGAGTGACAAATCCTGTCTCGATCCGTGTCAACCCAATGACACTTTCGGAGATACCGTAATGCACCTTTATAGTCACCCGATTCGTTGTGACGTTTGGTACACCCAAAGCACTCCTACGGTATCCGGAGTTACATGATCTCATGGTCTAAGGAATAGATACTTGACATTGAGAAAGCTCTAGCAAAGCGAACTACACAATCTTGTGCTATGCTCGAGATTGGGTCTTGTCCATCACGTCATTCTCCTAATGACGTGATCCCGTCATCAACGATATCCAATGTCCATAGTCAGGAAACCATGACTATCTATTGACCAACGAGCTAGTCAACTAGAGGCTCACTAGGGACGTATTGTGGTCTATGTATTCACACATGTATTACGATTTCCGGATAATACAATTATAGCATGAATAAAAGACAATTATCATGAACAAGGAAATATAATAATAATGCTTTTATTATTGCCTCTAGGGCATATTTCCAACATTAAGTGCAGCCAAATTCGATTTATTCCTCACATGGTATACAATAAGAGAATGCAGTCACATCAATTGAACATCGCATTGCAGAATTGAACCAAGCAGTTAAGTAAACACCACAACGAATGAACCAAACGTTAACTGAGCACCACATTGCACAATATAACATACTCCTAATAGAAGATCAGATAGTTAATCAAACCAAGCATGCTTAACAACTTGGAAATATAGCAATTGTATTTGTTTATTATGTATTTAGTACAGCCAAATTCGATTTATTCCTCGCATGGTATGCAATAACAGAATGCTGCCTCAACAATTGAACATCGCATTGCAGAATTGAACCAAGCAGTTAACTAAACACCACAACAAGTGAACCAAGCCACAACAAATGAACCAAACGTTAACTGAGCACCACATTGCACAATATAACATACTCCTAATAGAAGATCAGACAGTTAAACAAAACCAAGCATGCTTAACAACTTGGAAATATAGCAATTGTATTTGTTTCTCATGTATTTAGTACAACCAAATTCGATTTATTCCTCACATGGTATACAATAACAGAATGCAGCCACAACAATTGAACATCGCATTGCAGAATTGAACCAAGCAGTTAACTAAACACCACAACAAGTGAACCAAGCCACAACAAATGAACCAAGCAGTTAACTAAACACAAATTGAACAATATAACATACTCCTAATAGAAGATCAGACAATTAACCAAACCAAGCATGCTTAACAAGTTGGAAATATTGCACCCTGAAGAATTGAACATCACATTTGCAGAATTGAACCAAACAGTTAATTGAACACCACATTCCACGACATATAGAACATATACACTATAGCAGAAGATTGCATGGTAAAAGTAGATAGCACAATTCACTAGAACTTGTTAAGGAAAGGCAGTAGCTAGCAAACTGAACATGGGTCCTTATAGTGAGCTAATAAGACAAGCTACTCCTCATTGTCGGAGATATCGATGATGATTGGCTCCTTGGACATGGAAGAGGGCGAAGATTCAGCATCGTGGGTGCCCTTGTTATAGTGGTGAGTTGCCTGAGTCGCTCCAGGCACCAGCTTGCTGGCTCTCGAGATGAGGTAAGCACGTGCATGCTGAGAAAACACCTCGTAGTCTTTGTCGAAGGCACCGACGGTGGCCTCGAGAAAACGCCACAAACTGTCATTTAAAGAAGCCAATCAAGTCGCGGCGTCGGTGCGCGAGGCGTCAACGGTGGCCTCGACGACGAGGTACTCCTCCAAGATCTGGGGGTCGGCACGAATGGCAGCCATCGCGACCTCAGCCGCGCGCGCGGCCGCGATTTGCTTCTCCGCTGCCAAATGCTCCTTGAGGTCCTGACTATACTGCGTGCACCATTGCTTAGGCTGACGCTTATTTGGTGGAGGGGTCGGTGATTTGGGTGGAAGGTGTCGTGCTTGCGCCGACGGTCGGGGCATGTGGGATGTGGAAGGAGGAGGAGGATGGGGGTCGGGTGTGGATTACCTGCCTGGATAGTCGAGGCCGAGCAGCGTGAAGGAGGGTCGCCGGCGAGGAGGCGGCGGTGCTGCAAGCAAAGAGTGAAGGTTTCAACTTGGAAAGGAAGGCAGAAACAGGGGAAATGTGGCTTTTGGTAAGGGGGTGGGGCGGGGAGGTAGATATTTCCGCGGAAGCCGAAAATTTGGAATCGCTTCAACCAAAAAACTGGCGCGCAAAGTGTCATCGGACACGGTCCCTTATTCAGAGCGGGCTGTGGACTGTAGCCGTCGCACCTTCTCACGGTGCTCCAAGATATTTTGTGCTGCATCTCACACGGTTGGTTATAACAAACTGTGTGGGATCTACTTGATTTTTCGTCTTGATTTAAATTACATAATAGGGTCACAACAGCCATGGACGGTATTTGAATTGCTAGACCTTTTATCTTCAGTGATTATAGAAGAATTGGAATTATTCAGGCTTCGTTTGGACATTTTTATGCATTAAGTGAGTTTCAATGCATTTATGTACATAATTCAAATTTGAACTACATGCACATGCTCCAATGCATATAAATTGGTTGAAAAATCAAATCTTTGTCCTTCGGTGCATGCTTCCGTCCCATGCAAGAAATGGGAATGAATGTCAAACACCCTGCCACTGTCACTCGGCCGCAAACATTGAGATACGTGAGTTTTAGATTCTAGTAAATCCAAAACTCGTCTGAAATTCATGAAACTTGGCATGCTATCATGGAGCGGCATCAACATGGCGTGGTAAAGTTTTTATCCCATTTGGGGCAGGTTTGGGTATATGCTTCTCACAAACCAGAGCTTCTCAGAATAAGCATGATGGTTTCGGTAGGGAACGCCCTAACTTTAGGGACGAGACGATATCCATTAACCATAGTTGCTTTTAAATTTTTTTCTCATATCAACATAGAACAACAAGAGTGTTGTGTTATTTTTTGTGATTTTTCGGGGTTCGTTTGGACATTTTTATGCATCAAGTGAGTTCTCAATGCATTTATGTGCAAAATTCAAATTTTAACTACATGCACATGCTCTGGTGCATATACATTGGTTGAAAAATCAAATCTTTTGTCCTTGGGTGCATGCTTAGGTTCCATGCAAGAAATGGGAATGAATGTCAAACACCCTGCCACCGTCACTCGGCCACAAACATTGAGATACCTGGTTTTTAAATTCTAGTAAATCCAAAACTCGTCTGAAATTCATGAAACTTGGCATGCTATCATGGAGCGGCATCAACATGGAGTGGTAAAGTTTTTGTCCCATTTGGGGCAGGTTTGGGTATATGTTTCTGACAAACCAGAGCTTCTCACAACAAGCATGATGGTTTCGGTAGAGAACGCCCCAACTTTCGGGGCGAAACGATATCCATTGCCTCGTATTGCTTTCAAATTTTTTTCTCGTGTCAACATAGAAAAATAGGAGTTTTGTGTTATTTTTTGTGATTTTTCGGGGTTCATTTGGAATTTTTTATGCATTAAGTGAGTTTTCAATGCATTTATGTGCATAATTCAAATTTGAACTACATGCACATGCTCCGGTGCATATAAATCTGTTTGAAAAATAAAATCTTTTGTCCTTCGGTGCATGCTTAGGTCCCATGCAAGAAATGGGAATGAATGTCAAATACCCTGCCACTGTCACTCGGCCGAAAACATTGAGATACCTGGTTCTTAAATTCTAGTAAATCTAAAATTCGTCTGAAATTCATGAAACTTGGCATGCTATCATGGAGCGGCATCAACACGGCGTGGTAAAGTTTTTTTCCCATTTGGGTCAGGTTTGGGTATATGCTTCTCACAAACTAGAGTTCCTCACAACAAGTATGATGGTTTCGGTAGGGAACGCCCCAACTTTGGGGACGTAACGATATCCATTGCCGCTTATTGCTTTCAAATTTTTTCTCGTGTCAACATAGAACAATAGGTGTGTTGTGTTATTTTTTCTGATTTTTCAGTGTTCATTTGGTCATTTTTATGCATTAAGTGAGTTTTCAATGCATTTATGTGCATAATTCCAATTTGAACTACATGCACATGCTCCGGTGCATATAAATTGGTTGAAAAATAAAATCTTTTGTCCTTGGGTGCATGCTTAGGTCCCATGCAAGAAATGGGAATGAATGTCAAATACCCTGCCACTGTCACTCGGCCGAAAACATTGAGATACCTGGTTTTTAAATTCTAGTAAATCCAAAAGTCGTGTGGAACTCATGAAACTTGGCATGCTATCATGGAGCGGCATCAACATGACGTGGTAAAGTTTTTGTCCCATTTGGGGCAGGTTTGGGTATATGCTTCTCACAAACCAGAGCTTCTCACAACAAGCATGATGGTTTCGGTAGGGAACGCCCCAACTTTGGGGGCGAAACGATATCCATTGCCTCTTATTGCTTTCAAATTTTTTCTCGTGTCAACATAGAACAACAGGAGTGTTGTGTTTTTTTGTGTTTTTTCGGGGTTCGTTTGGACATTTTTATGGATTAAGTGAGTTTTCAATGCATTTATGTGCATAATTCAAATTTGAACTAAATGCACATGCTTAGGTGCATATAAATTGGTTGAAAATCAAATCTTTGTCCTTGGGTGCATGCTTAGGTCCCATGCAAGAAATGGGAATGAATGTCAAACACCCTGCCACCGTCACTCGTCCGCAAACATGGAGGTACCTGGTTTTTAAATTCTAGTAAATCCAAAACTCGTCTGAAATTCATGAAACTTGGCATGATATCATGGAGCGGCATCAACATGGCGTAGTAAAGATTTTGTCCCATTTGGGGCAGGTTTGGGTATATGCTTCTGACAAACCGGAGCTTCTCACAACAAGCATGATGGTTTCGGTAGGGAGCGCCCCAACTTTGGGGGTGAAACGGTATCCATTTCCTCTTATTGCCTTCAACATAGAACAACAGTGTGACGCCCTCGATTCAATCGTACACTAATCATGCACGCAAATGTGTACGATCAAGATCAAGGACTCACGGGAAGATATCACAACACAACTCTACAATAAAATAAGTCATACAAGCATCATAATACAAGCCGGGGCCTCGAGGGCTCGAATACAAGTGCTCGATCATAGACGCAGTCAGCGGAAGCAACAATATCTGATACGGACATAAGTTAAACAAGGTGCCATAAGATGGCTAGCACAAACTGGGATACTGATCGAAGAGGAGCAGGCCTCCGCACAGGATCCTCCTAGGTCACTCTGGTGCGTCATCAGCGGGCTGCACGTAGTAGTAGGCGCCCGAGTAGTAGTCGTCGAGGCGGTGGCTTCGGATCCTGGCTCCATCGTCCGATAGCAGCAATCGAGTAGAGATAGGGAAAAGGGGGAACAAGGCAACCGTGAGTACTCATCCAAAGTACTGCAAGCAAGGAGCTACACTACATATGCATGGATATATGTGTAAAGGCCATATCGATGGGCCCAGACCCCTGCGCGCTTAGGTTTAGACCGGCGTGTTGGCCTCTCTGTTGTGCCTAGGTGGGGCTGCGATGTGTTGATCTTCCGCGCGGGCATGACCCAGAAAGTGTGTCCGGCCAAATGGGATCAAGCGTCTTTGGTAAGATGGTGCACCCTGCAGGAAGTTAATCTATTCGGATAGCCGTGATCTTGATAATGTGGCGACTTGGAGTTGTACCTTGAGCTTATGACAACTAGAACCGGATACTTGATAAAACACACCCTTCCAAGTGCGGATACAACCGGTGGTCGCTCTCGCTCGGGGTTATGAGCAGGGATTGCGGGTAGGATTATTGCTATGTGATGTTACATTGGAGGATTTCGCTTGTCCTCTGCTACTGTTGTAAGGCGGTGTCCGAGCGTAGTCTTCGTTAAGACTAGCTACCCCTCTTATTCTCGCATTCTCGCAGTTCAGTCCATCGATATGGCCCTTTACACATATATCCATGCATATGTAGTGTAGCTCCTTGCTTGTAGTACTTTGGATGAGTACTCACGGTTGCATTGTTTCCCCTTTCCCCCTATCTTTACTCGATTGCTGCAACAGCACGATGGAGCCGAGGAGCGACGCCACCGTCGATGGCGACTACTACTCGGAGGTGCCTACTACTACGTGCAGCCCGGCGGCGACCCAGGAGTAGCTTAGGAGGATCCTGCAGAGGCCTGCTCCTCTTCGATCTGTATCCCGGTTTGTGCTAGCCATCTTATGGCAACTTGTTTAACTTATGTCTCGTACTCAGATATTGTTGCTTCCGCTGACTTCGTCTATGATCGAGCACTTGTATTCGAGCCCTCGAGGCCCCGGCTTGTATTATGATGCTTGTATGACTTATTTTAATTGTAGAGTTGTGTTGTGATATCTTCCGTGAGTCTCGATCTTGATCGTACACATTTGCGTGCATGATTAGTGTACGATTAAATCGGGGTGTCTGAGTTGGTATCGAGCCGATTGCTGTGAGAATCCCCTTCCAACTCCTTGGCGAAGTCGAGTCTAGACTTTACAAAACTTTTACTAACATGGCTGTGCGGCCCACGGGCCCACGTCGCCATCGGGTGGTATTAGGATCTTTTACTCCTCGATCTTTACTCTGGGATTCTGAACTCTCTTCTATTCGGGTTAAACGAATTTGCTAAAAACAACACTAACTTTAGGTTCTCGCAAGTACTTCTCCCGGAGAGCCCCTCACTTCAGATGGTCGTCTGCTAATCAGAAGATTCCGAAGATACTCTCTGATGTTCTCTCGAGGCCTTGTGCTCATCACTCATGCTATTCCTGACCACCGATAAATCCGTATGGATTACTACTTACACTTGCCATTCATACGATCACCCCCAGTGATCTTGTTATTACAAGATACCCCGAAGTTTTTCTCTATTGATCCGAGAATACTTTGTGCCTACTGCCTAGCAGTTCTTTGCCACATGAATACCCCTTCAAATAAATCCTCGCACTTGTCGAGTATCCGCTCATTCCCTGTTGTCCATGTGATACACAAAATTCTTCAAAATACTATTCGATCTTCCGAGAATCCTCTGGAGCCTTTGGCTCTTGAAATTCTTGCTTGCTTGCATTATGGTTAATCCCATAAGTCTCGTAGTCATATTGACATTCCTTGTCATTATCATTTTGGGTCTGTTGACTCAATATGTTTGCAAATACCCGCAATCATCATTGATTCTTATAAGTTACCTTTCTGGCTGAGCTGCCATTCTTTCAACTGGAATTGGTTCTCGACCAATCCAATTGCCGTTGATCGTACCCTAAGGCTATTCAACTTATCCCTCCCTAATCAGAGCATTGCTTCTGATCCCTTGATTTGGGAATCATAATTCCTTTGCATTTGACAATTGAGTTAGTCAGTTGTTTCTATAATTTGATCTCCTTGCCTTCTTCTACCTCTAGTTGAGTACTGATGCTCACATCAGATCCCTAGTGGACCAACAGATCCTTTGTTGGATTTTATCTGACAACGCCCTTCATATTCAATAAACTTGTGAGCCTTTTCTCGGATACATAATGCCTTTGGTAAATTGTATCGTCTGCTTTCTCAACCATGCTGTGCCTTCGAGCTTGAGATAATTACTTTCTAAAGATTCTGGTATATGATTCTAAGATGCCCCGATGGGTTGAACCTATGCCTTCCTTAATATGTGTGAACTCAAAAGTTTTCACGAGTCGTACTCTTCTGGTATTTTGCGGATAAAATTTCAACGCTATAACTTCATCGAAAGCGAAGTGAATGAAAGGGTATACATTGGAGAAGTGGAGTCGACCTTGAACCTTGTGTTCATGCCCATGGACGCGATATATATCCTATCATGAAAGCTTCTTGTAACAATAACTATTTCCTTGATAACTAACATATGGTATCGTGAATTAATCCCTTGCAATCGTGGTTCCGACCATGATTGTTCTTCTTTGATCTCATTTCTCGGACAAGTTAAAACAATTGTCTTCTATGGATCAATACACCAGTCCAACCTTTACTTTGATCTTGTGTCGAGTATTACCCCCTGGTATCTCGAGATTATCATGGAACTGCATAACTTCTTATGAGTTCTTCATTAAGTGGTACCGTCCCCTGATTCAAGTTATCACGGGTTCTGAGTTGTTAAACACCCAAAGACACCGATAACTGGACCGAGTCCGCACTACGGTTCAACAACTCTTCAGTAAGCTTCTATAAGTACGAGTTTGTACCCGACCACGCCATTCCTAGCCTGTTTGGCAATATCATTGTCGTGATGATTTTAACTGTGCTACCCGGTCCTTCTTCTCGGAGCACAATTTTCGACGATGAACTAAGCTTACGTCGATTTTCCTCGTCATCCTCCTTCACCTTAAACGACGAGCTTGAGTTCGAGTTTATGTCGTAACCGTGGTTCCAATAACCTTCCGCCGCATCGTTCGTTTGACTTGATGTCATCATCGATTGATTACATCTGCGTGAAATCTCTTGACAATTGTGTCGTGGTCGTCAACATTCTGAGCTCATCCAGGATATCAATTGAATTCATGATGAGAAATACCATCCTTGCCCTCGATGAATTGTATTATCATCGACCACTTTATTGCCTTCCCACCAACACGAGCTTGTTCATGTTTGGTGTTATACCTTGAGTTCCTTGCTATCCAGCAATTGTTCTTCCTTACCTTGGAGTATTACCATCCTTTATGTCAAGAATGTTCTGAGGTTTGTTCCACCTCTTGAGGATCCTTGACATAGAAATACTTCTCACCATCACCCTTCTTTCTTGGTCCCCGTGTTAATACCATCAAGTAAACGGTGTTGTCTGAGTTCTGGACTTCTAGCAACCCTATTGCTTTGAAGTTAACGATCGAAGGTTCATTCTTAGGTTACTGATTATTGAATCACCCTTCTGACATTGGTCGTGCAACCCAACCCATATTTCGGGCGCACCTTTCAACCAATGTTTAATTGTGTATGTTTTCCTCGAGCATACTTCCTTATATCATTTGAGCTGACAAATGTTATCTCCTTGTTCACTTAATTGTGGAAATCCATCTTTTGGGAATCTCGGTGAATTGTCGTTGAGTTCACCAGACACCTTCTGGTCCTCTCCTTGGGTTAATGATGGACTCTTGTTAACGGAAATCACTTCATAGTCCATTTCCCCGAGAATCTTACAATGTCATCTCGTCAATTGCGTTGCATCCTTTTCTTCTCAAGTATCCTGAGACTGAGGTGTCTTTACACCAATCGGATCTGAATCTCGGTCAGATATGATGGTTGGGACAACTTTCCAAGATTTATGTTATTGGTCCTTTGGTGAACCGGTAGTATGATGTCATGCCTAGCACCCCCCCCCCGGCTGGAGGACCTATCATTATAGATTCCTTTTCAGCAGGGTTATCCACTCATCCATGAGGGAATTGTAATACTGGTTCTACAAGTTATTCCTGATGGATCCTTCGTGATTCCAAGGTCTGATCTTCACCTAAAGGCCATGTCAATGCTATCTCGAAGCATGTCTGTGATACTCTGATTTTCAACAAGAACATTCGAAGCCCAAGGCTAAATGTTTCTTGCTCAATTATCCAAACACCGTTGTGTGGGTAATGTCATGAAAATTCTCTCCCCTACCTAAAGAGTTTTCTACATTATAACCTGTCATGGATATCATGCTCTGCTTATCCTTGGGAAGGATATACCCCCTGAAATATGTGTTTAAACACATTTTCCTTTCCATTGTTCTGTTTAACCTAATGATCACATTTTCCTTTCCATGGGTCTGTTTGAACCTTTCTTGGGATATATATAATCTAAGCAGTGATAAACCCCTGCTTAGGTAAGCACCTCGTTGTACCACTGTAAGTAAGACCCTATTACTATTTGTTGATGACATTCCTAGTAACCAGCGATGGGCGAGAACCTTGCCTATTGGTCCGCCTCGTTCAACGAAAGCGGAAAATGGTTCTCTTCGTCCCTCGCCCTTGGTACCTATGCTGTTGCCGACATGACCCTTAGACTCTCCTCTGACTTGCCTTGCTTACATGATCGTGCAAGATGTCACCAACCTTCTACCTTTAACCACATGGTGGGCCCATAACCCACAGTTTCACAGGATCGAAACCTGACTCTCCTGTACCCCCCCTGTTCCCAAAGTTATTCCTCCCGCGTGGACCCGTATGTAGTTCACGGGCCACCGTCATAGTGATCTATTCTGGTATCAGACGCGATACTTACTCTCGCTACTCTGAACCCCTTTCTCACTCTGGTACAGGCTTCGAGCAGCTACCTACCCGCTTGGAGCCTATTATGGTACCTTCGTACCTTACTCTCGAGGTATTTCATATGTTCAACTCGAGAGATAATTCTATACTAATTCATGGGTTAACCCCAGATTGTTTCCCTCAAAAGCATTATGTCGTAGTGAGCTGCCCCTTATCTTTTCGTAAGTACGATGGAATTCCCGAAGAAATGATGACCAGTTTATCATGATGCATCGGAATAAAGGATTGAAGACATCAACGAAAGGAACTAACTTCTTCGAGAAGATCCGTTAGACTATCGTAACCAGACCTTTCCCCCTGGCTCCCCTCTTAAATCTCGGGACGAGATTTCTTGTAGTGGAGGAGATTTGTAACGCCCGGGTGGTTATGCAACAGTAATCATCCCGGTTCGGTTAATTAACCTCTCGTTAATTCGGACCCGTCCTAAAACAAAAATTAAATCTAAAACAAACGATAAAGAGTTCCGGAAATAAGTTCTAAAATGTTCCGGGGTTTTCTAAAATAACTAACCTAATATTGGTGGGGTGCAATAATTTTTACAAAATGCGAGCATTTTAAATAAACCAAAACAGAAAAAGGAAAATAACAAAAGAAAAACAAAACAAAAAGCAGTGGAGGGAAGACCCCCAGCCCAGCCAGTCGGCCCCTCCCGACCGAACCTCCCCACGCGCCACTCCCACCTCGCCGACCGACCCCTTGCCCGACCCCGCCGCCCACCCGTCGCCATGGCCTCTCCGACCCCTCCCGACGGTCTCCCCGCCTCACCGAGCCCGTTGCGAGGCCTCGCCTCTGTGAGCCTCCCTCTCTCCCCCTCTCCCCGTCGGCCATCGCCTCCCGCCACACAGACCCCGGACCCCTCCTCCTCTCGTCGTCGCCGTGTCCTCCCCTGCCCTGTCGCCGGCTCGGCGCCATGATTGCTTGCTGGCCCCCCCGTTCCTCTTCCTCCCCCCTGGGATCCGACGGCCCGGCCACCGCACGGCCTCCCCCTTCCTTCTCCTTCCGACGGCGAACCCTCCGGCGCCCTAGCGGCCCCAACCTCGCTCCCCTCTGCGCCCTCGCCCCCCCCCCCGACCGAGCCCTCGTTCCCCCCCACGACGCTGCCCTGCCCGAGCCACCACCCCGCCTGTCGCCTCACCTCGCCGCGCCGCCGCTGCGCCCGCCCGGCCGCGTCGTGCCCTCGGCGCCCGACCCGTGGCCTCGATCGCCCACAGGTCGCGCCCGATCCGCCTCGATCGGGCCCGTTCGAACATCGCCAGCGTCGCCCAGCCTTGATTTGGCCTCGGGCCAGCGGCGTGGGGCCCCCACCCCAAAAGCACGTTTTAAATAAAAATGCAGACTAAAACAAAATGAAATGAATATAAATTAATTAACTAACTAATTAATTAATTGAGTAATTAATTAAACTAATTAATTCTGGATTAATTAACCCTAATCATTAATTAATTAATTGAGTAATTAATTAAACTAATTAATACTGAGCTAATTAACCCTAATCATTAATTAACTTAATTAAGTATTGTTAATTAAATCTGATTAGGTTAATTAGTCATTAGTGAATGACATGCGGGACCCACACGTCGAGGTTGACTTAGTCAACCTGTTGATCGATGACGTCGGCATGACATCATCTTGATATCATAAATGCAATTTCAAATTAATTAAATAATTAATTAAAATTCCGAAATTAATAAAATCTTTTATAAATCATATCTTTTAATCCGTAATCCGGTTAAAATATTTTCAACATGAAAGTTGCTCGAGCGATGAGGCGAATTCGGATCGCGGTCCGTTCGTCCACCACACGCCTCTAACCTATCGAACCTGCAAACTTTCCTCTCGGTTCATCCGTCGACAGACGTCCGGAACCGGATAACTTCCGGATGTTTTCCCACCTAAACCAAGTACCCTTCTTACCACGTTAGAACACGCCTAGCATCGCTTCTTGGCATGTCATGCATCGTTATGCATCTGTTACCATGTATTCATTGTTTCTTCCCCTCTTCTCTTGGTAGACTACGAGACCGACGCTGCAATTGGCGCCTGACTACGGTGTTGATGACCCCTCTCTCTTGCCCGAGCAACCAGGCAAGCCCCCCTTGATCACGGATATCGCCTACTCTTCTCTATCTCGCTTGCATTAGAGTAGTATAGCATATTCTTGTTTTCGATACTCCTATACTGCTGCATAGCCTTGTCCTTGTTATACATTGTTACCTTACCTGCAATCCTATATGCTTAGTATAGGATGCTAGTACATTCATCTGTGGCCCTTCATACTTGTCCGTCTGCCGTGCTATACTATCGGGCCGTGATCACTCGGGAGTTGATCACGGGTATATACTATATGCCTTACACTTTACATTACATGTGGTACTGTTCGGAGATGGGGGCTGAAAGGACGGGTGGCTCCATCCCGGTAGAGGTGGGCTGGGTTCCCGACGGCCCCGATCGATACTTTGAGGCGGAGCGGCGGGGCAGGTTGAGACCGCCTAGGAGAGAGTGGGCCTGGCCTGTTCGGCGTTCATGTTACTTAACATGCTTAACGAGGTCTTGGTATTTGATCTGGGTCGACTCTGAGCTTATACGCACTAACCATCTACGCGGGAGTAGTTATGGGTATCCCGGCGTCGTGGTATCGGCGAAATACTTCAGACGTCGGACGATGAGGCGCTAGCGCGGATTGGTGGAACGCTGATGGGCTAGGTCTGCTTCGGCAGCGTCACATAGCGTCTTGGTGTGCTTTCGAGGCGATGGGCCCGGACCCTGCGGCAGCAGGTTTAGACCGGCGTGTTGGCCTCTGTTGTGCCTAGGTGGGGCTGCGGCGTGTTGATCTTCAGCGGCGGGCATGACCCAGAAAGTGTGTCCGCCAAATGGGATCAAGCGTCTTTGGGTAAGATGGTGCACCCTGCAGGGAAGTTAATCTATTCGGATAGCCGTGATCTTGATAACAGGGGCGACTTGGAGTTGTACCTTGAGCTTATGACAACTAGAACCGGATACTTGATAAAACACACCCTTCCAAGTGCGGATACAACGGTGGTCGCTCTCGCTCGGGGTTATGGCGGGGATTGCGGGTAGGATTATTGCTATGTGATGTTACATTGGAGGATTTCTTTGTCCTCTCCTACCTGTTGTAAGGCAGGTGTCTGAAGCGTAGTCTTCGTTAAGACTAGCTACCCCTCTTATTACGGCATTCTGCGAGTTCAGTCCACCGATATGGCCCTTTACACATATATCCATGCATATGTAGTGTAGCTCCTTGCTTGCGAGTACTTTGGATGAGTACTCACGGTTGCATTGTTTCCCCTTTCCCCCATCTTTACTCGATTGCTGCAACAGACGATGGAGCCGGGGCGACGCCACCGTCGATGGCGACTACTACTGGAGGTGCCTACTACTACGTGCAGCCGGCGGCGACCGGGAGTAGCTTAGGAGGATCCCGGCGGAGGCCTGCTCCTCTTCGATCTGTATCCCGGTTTGTGCTAGCCATCTTATGGCAACTTGTTTAACTTATATCCGTACTCAGATATTGTTGCTTCCATGACTTCGTCTATGATCGAGCACTTGTATTCGAGCCCTCGAGGCCCCTGGCTTGTATTATGATGCTTGTATGACTTATTTTAATTGTAGAGTTGTGTTGTGATATCTTCCCGTGAGTCCCTGATCTTGATCGTACACATTTGCGTGCATGATTAGTGTACGATTAAATCGGGGGTGTCACAAACAGGAGTGTTGTGTTATTTTTTGTGATTTTTCAGGGTTCGTTTGGAAATTTTTATGCATTAAGTGAGTTTTCAATGCATTTATATGCACAATTCAAATTTGAACTACATGCACGTGCTTCGGTGCATATAAATTGGTTGAAATATCAAATCTTTGTCCTTGGGTGCATGCTTAGGACCCATGCAAGAAATGGCAATGAATGTCAAACACCCTGCCACCGTCACTCGGCCGCAAACATTGAGATACCTGGTTTTTAAATTCTAGTAAATCCAAAACTGATCTGAAATTCATGAAACTTAGCATGCTATCATGGAGCGGCATCAACATGGCATGGTAAAGTTTTTGTCCCATTTGGGGCAGGTTTGGATATATGCTTCTCACAAACCAAAGCTTCTCACAACAAGCATGATGGTTTCGGTAGGGAACGCCCCGACTTTGGGGGCGAAACGATATCCATTGCCTCTTATTGCTTTCAAATTTTTTTCTCGTGTCAACATAGAACAACAGGAGTGTTGTGTTATTTTTCGTGATTTTTCGGGGTTCGTTTGGACATTTTTATGCATTAAGTGAGTTTTCAATGCATTTATGTGCATGATTCAAATTTGAACTAATGCACATGCTTCGGTGCATATAAATTGGTTGAAAAATCAAATCTTTGTCCTTGGGTGCATGCTTAGGTCCCATGCAAGAAATGGGAATGAATGTCAAACACCCTGCTACCGTCACTCGGCCGCAAACATTGAGATACCTGTTTTTCAAATTCTACTAAATCCAAAACTCGTCTGAAATTCATGAAACTTGGCATGCTATCATGGAGCGGCATCAACATGGCGTGGTAAAGTTTTTGTCCCAGTTGGGGCAGGTTTGGGTATATGCTTCTCACAAACCAGAGCTTCTGACAACAAGCATGATGGTTTCAGATAGAACACCCGTATGCAAAGTGAAAGCAGGGTTTGTGCATCTCTTGAACACAAACGGTTCTTTTGGATGATCCGTGTGAACCACTTACAAAAAATTTGGTGCGATTTGCATCTGTCATATTGGGTATGTTGCCATTTGTCAAACTAGAAAGATTGACATTTGTTGATCTAGTAACATTGCCCTTTGCCAACCTTGTAACACTGTGATTTGTCAAAATATGAAGCTAAAAATCACTAGCAATATCTAATTTTTTGTAACATCCCAAATTTTCAATTTGGAACGTTATACATAGATCATTCATGCATATCGTATTTCTGTTGCATTTCGTTTCATGATCCTCGAAATCTGAAGCAACTCAAGGACCCTCAGAGAGAGTTGGGGATTTCTCTGTTTTCATATTTGAATTCTATCAAATATTGAAACGAGGTTTATTGATTTTACTTATTTTTCTCTCCGAAAATATTTCATATTAAAATATATGAGAGGAGATAATATGACTTCTCCAAAATAATTGAAATATTGGAGTAAAAATATTAAAATCAAATATTTGATTTTATTCGGATTTTATTGCTATTTTATTTGCATTAGAAAAATTGCATGTTTTTCAAAACTGCATTTTAGGGCCAAGAAAATGTTCATCTCGTTCTAAATATTTTATTTAGACGGTGAACATTTGTTTTGGCATTTTTTGATTTTTAATTTATTTTCTAGAATTTTTTTAGTTCGGCGGAATTATTTAAAAAAAATTCACACCCGACTCGGCCAAAGCCCAACCGAGCTGGCCCGCTTCCCGCGCCGCCGTCTCCCTCCAGGAGACCAAGGCCGCCGCCGCCCCGACCCGAAGTCCGGCCGGGACTCCGCCTCCCTGCCGCCTTGCCCCCTCCTCCAAGCAGCCCGCCTTCCTTAAATACCCCGCCCCGGACCCCCTCCACCAACCAACCCCGCCGCATGCCCCGCCCCGACCGCAGCGCCGCCGCCGCCCGCCTTTTGTTGCCCGCACTGGCCACTGCCTCTGCAGCGCCGCCCTCTCTCGCACCCGCCGACGCAGCCCACCTCGCCGAGGTAACGCCGCCGCCCGTTACCGCCGGTTTTTTTAAGAAAATCGATCCGGTTTTTTTAGAAGCCCTAGTTCGTTTTTTTAAATCGGTTCGCCGGTTTTTCTCGGTTTAGTTACTTAGTGGACGTTCGTCTGTACGTTCGTTTTAACGAACGGTTTTCGCTCGTTAGTTGCAGACGACGAACGCTCGTTCGTTAGCCTGTTCGTCAGTTTTCTTTTTCTCGGATTTTTCCGCGATTATTTTTTATCGCGATTTCTGATCCGATTTTCGTTTCAGTTTATCTTTTCGCTCGTTTATCGGAATCAGGCGATTCAAGCGCCTAGATCTTCGTCTCGAAACCCTCTTTCTGTTTAATCAACTGGAACAAGATTTTGATACTGTAAAATTTGACTTTAGTTCAGATTAGTAAACGGATCTTGTTTCTTTCGCAGTTTGAGTTTCGTTGCCCCGTTTGGTTTGATTCTTTTTGCAAATCGGAGTTCTTAAGCTGAACTTTCCGGTCAATTCTTCTTATTTGAGGTTTGCCCGTGCATCTTTGCTTGATTGCTTATGTATGCTATAGAATTCCCGGAGTGCGAAGCGTGCTACTACGAGTCCCTTGGTTTTGCGGATTGTTAGCAAGGCAAGTAACACATTGATCATACTCTTTCCATACCCAGTTTTTATGCATTGGTTCAATCCTCAAACATTGCATGATTAGGATGTGATTAACATGTGGGTTGGGAAGTAGATGATGAGGTAGAACCTGTTGCCCTGTTATATTCAAACCTCGGGAGTTACTTCTACGTATTGCTTATATTGCTATGCTATGCTATGCTCGTAGACGTGGTTTTTGGTGAGTGAAATCCATGGCAGATGTGAGATTGTTAATTAATGGTTCAACTTAAGGTGGCAACTTTAATACACATCTGGGTGGATTGCTTGTCGGGCACCTGGAGAATCGAGTGTTGTCCTAGGATATCCCGGAGTACCTGTGTGATCATCCTAAGGTCCGCCACCCAGGCTCAAAGGGAACTTAGATATTTTCATGCTAGAAACTTCCGTGTGCAGCCACATGCTATTATGGGCTCTAGAATAGTTGAGTAGGTTACATGAAGCCCTTGAAGAGGTGGATCAGCGGGTAGAGGGATGTAGGTTTGGTATGGTCTGCCCGGAGTAAAGAGTTAATGTTTCTGAAAGACTGTGTCTCGGTCATCCGTTTATCAAACACCATGTAGTGCGAGAAATCCAACGGAGGTGATCGAGTCTTGTGGGGAAAAGTGCGCAAACCTCTGCAGAGTGTACAATCTAATCATGGTTAGCCGTGTACCCGGTTATGGACAATCTTGAGTATCTAGTACTTGGAGTATCCTAAGTATCTCATCACTCTTAATTAATATTGATGGATTTATAATTACTTTAATTGGGATTGAGCTGGAGGAACCTTCTCAATGATGTTTCAACCACCATGATAGTTAAATAAAACCTATTCCTTTGTTGTAGGGAAAAATTGGCTTTTCGCAAAAACCATAACCATAGAGCTTTCCACCAGCCAAATATGCATGTAGTGATAGCATTATTCTGTTCTTGCTCTACTGTGTTATATTGCCAGCATATTCCATGTGCTAACCCGTTTTCGGGTTGCAACGTATTATGTTGCAGACTTTTCAGACGAGGAGTAAGGTTCGTTAGGTCGTTGCCGTGCAGCTCAGCTATGCCGTTGGAGTTGATGGACTCACCTTATCTTCCAAGCCTTCCGCTGTAATCGTATTAGATGGCCTTAAGCCATATTTATTGTAATAAGTTCTCTATTGAGACATTCGATGTAATTAGTGTGTGATTGCTACTCTGTTATAAATCCTTCGAGTACTGTGTGTGTCAGCATTACCGATCCAGGGATGACACTGAAGCATAGAGACTTGACCGTTTGAGGTCGGGTCGCTACATTTTTGCAACTAAAATTCAGTAATTAAGCACAGATGGAGGCGAGGAGGGGTGTTCACCCAGGCATGCAGCAAGCGGCGCAGTACTATTCGATTTGACAGCGGGCAGCGCAGTTCCCGACATGGCTTTAATGCAAACGAGGGAGAGGGTAGCGGTTCCTGAAATGTTGAACGACCAATGATGCACCCTCCTTCATTTAGCATCGTGTGAATGCATGAGGGAAGTAATGGGAGGACAGGGAAAAGAGGCAGCACCATGTGAATGCAACACAGTTTCCACTCATATAAAGGCGCCCCTCCATTCCAAAGCATCTACCACATCGTACGCACCTAAGCATTTGCCTAAGCACCTACAATAATAAGCGCAAAAGTGCCCACTCCAGACCAATGGTGGCGATGAGCGCGAGCATCTAGCGGCTTTGCCAGATGGTCCATGACGCCGGCCTGCGGCATGGCACCGTGGATCGTCTCCATACGGTGTTGGCGACCGGCTGGTGGATGGCCGCCGTCGACGCCATCAACGACTCTTAGTTGGACCAGATGATCGTTCGCACCACCAACAGGTTCACCATCGTCAAGAAGCTCACCAACAGGTACTCCTCCAGCCCGCGCGCCCGGGCTCCTCATTGCCTGCCACCCTAATCGGCCTCCATGGTCGGAACCTCTTTCAAGCACTGGTGGCCCTGCGACTGCCCGCCGATGCCATGAAGAATGTCCACCTGGAGGTCGCGCTCGCCGCGAGGCGCCTCCATTTGCAAGAAACCGTCGACCTACACATCCATGTGTATGAGCGAATCATGTACATAGGTATCTACAAGGCCAGTGAGGATGCTACGACGTTGGCCTTCTTCAGCCGGCTGGAAAGCACCTTGACCTCGCCACACAAGCCGCCGCTCCTTAGCCGCCGGTCGGTGGCCCGGCTGGCTGATGACCCACAAGTATAGGGGATCTATCGTAGTCCTTTTGATAATTAAGAGTGTCGAACCCAACGAGGAGCAGAAGGAAATGATAAGCGGTTTTCAGCAAGGTATTCTCTGCAAGCACTGAAATTATAGGTAACAGATAGTTTTGTGATAAGATAATTTGTAACGAGCAACAAGTAACAAAAGTAAATGATGTGCAGCAAGGTGGCTCAATCCTTTTTGTAGCAAAGGACAAGCCTGGACAAACTCTTATATAGAGAAAATCGCTCCCGAGGACACATGGGAATTATCATCAAGCTAGTTTTCATCACGTTCATATGATTCACGTTTGGTACTTTGATAATTTGATATGTGGGTGGACCAGTGCTTGGGTGTTGTCCTTACTTGGACAAGCCTCCCACTTATGATTAACCCCTATTGCAAGCATCCGCAACTACAAAAGAAGTATTAAGGTAAACCTAACCATAGCATGAAACATATGTATCCAAATCAGCCCCTTACGAAGCAACGCATAAACTAGGGTTTAAGCTTCTGTCACTCTAGCAACCCATGATCTACTTATTACTTCCCAATGCCTTCCTCTAGGCCCAAACAATGGATAAGTGTCATGTAGTCGACGTTCACATAACACCACTCGAGGTGAGACAACATACATCTCATCAGAATATCGAACGAATACCAAATTCACATGACTACTAATAGCAAGACTTCTCCCATGTCCTCAAGAACAAACGTAACTACTCACAAAGCATATTCATGTTCATAATCAGAGGAGTATTAATATGCATATAGTATCTGAACATATGATCTTCCACCAAATAAACCAACTAGCATCAACTACAAGGAGTAATCAACACTACTAGCAACCTACAGGTACCAATCCCAGACTTGGAGACAAGAGATGAACTAGGGTTTGAGAGGAGATGGTGCTGGTGAAGATGTTGATGGAGATTGGCCCGCTCCCGATGAGAGGAGCGTTGGTGATGACGATGGCGATGATTTCCCCCTCCCGGAGGGAAGTGTCCTCGGCAGAACAGCTCTGCCAAAGCCCTAGATTGGTTCCGCCAAGGTTCCGCCTCGTGGCGGCGGAGTCTCGTCCCGAAAGCTTGCTTATGATTTTTCTTCGGACAAAAGACTTCATATAGCAGAAGATGGGCACTGGAGGGCCAACAGGGGGCCCACGAGGCAGGGGGCGCGCCCAGGGTGGTAGGTCGCGCCCCCACCCTCGTGGCCAGGGTGTGGGCCCCCTCTGGTATTTCTTCCGCTCAGTATTTTTTATTATTTCCAAAAACAACTTCCGTGGAGTTTCAGGACTTTTGGAGTTGTGCAGAATAGGTCTCTAATATTTGCTCCTTTTCCAGCCCAGAATTCCAGCTGCCGGCATTCTCCCTCCTTATGTAAACCTTGTAAAATAAGATAGAATAGGCATAAGTATTGTGACAAAATGTGTAATAACTGCCCATAATGCAATAAATATCGATATAAAAGCATGACGCAAAATGGACGTATCAACTCCCCCAAGCTTAGACCTCACTTGTCCTCAAGCGGAAGCCGATAACGATAAATATGTCCACATGTTTAGAGGTAGAGGTGTCGATAAAATAAAATACGGACATGAGGGCAGCATGATTATTCTCATAACAGCAACATATATGGATAATGTCATATGATTTCTTATGCTCAAGTAATAATCTATTCATAATGCAAAGTATGAATCAGAAACTTCATTAAGACCCAACAAACTATAATCTCAGTCATTGAAGCAATTGCAATTTATCATAACATCAAAAAGAGTCTATGTCAGAGCTTTTCAGCAAGTCCACATACTCAACTATCATTTAGTCTTTCACAATTGCTAACACTCATGCAATACTTGTGGTTACGGAGTTTAAATTGGACACAGAGAAAGATAGGGGCTTATAGTTTTGCCTCCCAACCTTTTACCTCAAGGGTAATGTCAACAATAATAGCTCATGCTAACATATATATATATATATATATATATATATATATATATATATATATATATATATATATATATATATATATATATATATATATATATATATCGATCTTTCCAACATACTGTGCTTGCCAAAGGATAAAATGTAAAAAGGAAAGGTGAAAATCACCATGACTCTTGCATAAGGTACAAGATAAAAGTAAAAGATAGGTCCTCCGCAGAGGGAAGCAGAGGTTGCCATGCGCTTTTAGGGTTGGATGCACAAAATCTTAATGCGAAAAAACGTCACTTTATATTGCCACTTGTGATATGGACCTTTATTATGCAGTTCGTCGCTTTTATTTCTTCCACATCACAAGATCGTATAAAGCTTATTTCCTCCATACTAATCAATCATACATGTTTAGAGAGCAATTTTTATTGCTTGCACCGATGACAACTTACCTGAAGGATCTTACTCAATCCATAGGTAGATATGGTGGACTCTCATGGCAAAACTGGGTTTAATGGTATTTGGAAGCACACGTAGTATCTCTCATGGTGCAAAGAATTTGGCTAGCATGAGGGGGAAAGGCAAGCTCAACATGTTGGATTATCCATAACAATATACTTTATTTCAGATATAAGAAAACATAACCCATTACGTTGTCTTCCTTGTCCAACATCAACTCTTTAGCATGTCATATTTTAATGAGTGCTCACAATCATAAAAGATGTCCAAGATAGTATATTTATATGTGAAACCTCTCTTTCTTTATTACTTCCTATTAATTGCAACGATGACCAAAACCATGTTTGTCAACTCTCAACAATTTTTAATCATCATACTCTTTCTATGTGAAGTCATTACTCTCCATAAGGTCAATATGATCCCTTTGTTTATTTTTATTCTTTTCTCTTTTCTTTTATTCACTCAAGATCATGGCAAAGTAATCAAGCCCTTGACTCAACACTAATCTTTATTATATAGCTCACGGACTCAATTACATAAAGGGATCATAAAGCAAAACTCAAAACTAGATCATACCAAAAACCTTATTCTACTAGATCAAGATATTACTAAAAGGATCGAACTAAGAAAAACGGCAAAGATAGGTGGTGATACGATACCGGGGCACCTCCCCCAAGCTTGGCAGTTGCCAAGGGGAGTGCCATACCCATGTGATTATATCTCCTTTGTTGGTGAGGAAGGTGGTGGCGTTGTTGATGATGGGTAATCGCACATCGAGCGTAAGAGATCCTCCAACTTGCGGATAATGCCCTTGAGTGCGACGATATGCTCCTTCAACAAAATATTTTCACGTGTGAGGTACTTGTTTTGTATACGAGCTAACTCAATCATCTTGAAAGCTTCGATCTCAGTTGGGGTAAGAAGATTGTGATCAAGTTGAAGGGTGTCTTCTGCTGCCGGAACTTGGTCCTCCGTGGCCTCCTTGATCCCTTCATCCTTGTTGATCTCCACGGGTTCTTCCCTCTTCAGCTCTATCTTCATTAGCCAAGCATCATTGTCACCATTGTTGGAGGAGGGGACGACATGATGCCCGTAATGATGTCTGGACTAGGGGTACTCACCACGTCATCTCCGGTCTATTAGATTGGGCCGAGGATCCCCATGGTCAGATACTCATGGGCCAGTCCGGACAGCTGCCGCATACAAGGAAGATTCCACAAGACTTGGTGATCAAGACAAGGACTCCTCCCCCACCGGCGTATTCGGCTAGGACTCTTGTTATCCTAGGCCTCTGGTGCATTATATAAACCAGGGCCAGGCTAGTTGATAGATCAGATAACAACAATCATACCATAGGCTAGCTTCTAGGGTTTAGCCTCTACGATCTCGTGGTAGATCAACTCTTGTAATACTCATATTCATCAAGATCAATCAAGCAGGAAGTAGGGTATTACCTCCATAGAGAGGGCCCGAACCTGGGTAAACATCGTGTCCCTTCCCTCCTGTTACCATCCATCTTAGACACACAGTTTGGGACCCCCTACCCGAGATCCGCCGGTTTTGACACCGACATTGGTGCTTTCATTGACAGTTCTGCTGTGTGTTCGGCAAAAGGTCGATGGCTCACCTGCAGATCAACTGCGACTTCGGCATCTTCGTCACCAGCTCGACTGGTCACCTTGGTTCGACCAAGGAGTGCACCCTACCTCCGATCATCATGTTCGGATGAGGGCCTTCATCAACATCAACTCCGATCTCTATCAAAATCATGGAGGAATCATCCAGGGAGCCCGGGGGCTCAGTGTGAACATTGCCCTCGGGCGACCATGCTGTTTTTCTGGACAGCGAACTTGTGTCCGCCGCCACCGACCCTCATCTGTCGTTTCAACGATTGCTTCGGTGGAATTGTGCGGAATTGAGTCTACAACAACCCTGGAAAGTTTCGTCGAGTTCCGATGGAGGAATCTCAGGCAATCCGCGATATACCGGAGCCCTGTCAAATCTGGACGAGAATCTGGACGAGTTTAGGGCGTGGTGTCCAGTTTCTAGCTCGGACTTCCTTTAGAAGATCCAACCGTTGATCGGCTGCGGAATTCCTATATCTACCACCCCTCAAAATTTCAGCTCGATCCGACCGTCCAAACTCCGGGAACCTTCCGATTAGTGCATCACTTTTCGAATCTATTTTCTGCGCGAAAACGAATCCGACCCAAGTTCGTCTTTTTTATGAACGGGATTTCAGACATCCTTTTTGAAGGAAGTTTTGTATGGGGTATTGTTTTTTGTTCCCGGACACATCCCACGAACTTTAAAATCTTTTGAACATGATCTTCAACATCATGCTGGCATCAAACTAGTCCGGCAATATTGCTCCACGGCTGCCGACCTGCGCTAGACACGTCGTCACTCTGTTGAGCCGAGCTCAACTTCTTCGGATCATCATCTCGGCAAGTCGAACAAGAGTTCGACATCACAAAGGATAAATCATCACCAACATTGCCGCCCCGCGGATTGCACAGAGGGGGCACACCGGCATCGCTGCACGGTCACTTCATCAAGCCGGCATTGACCACGTCATGACCTGCATCGGCAGGGCCGCACTGTTGCTCCTTCAAGCTGGTGTCCATCATACCGACCTACTTCGACTCATCGGCTGACGTCGAGGCTTCGACATCTTGGCTGGACCGGGGGCTTCATCATCTCTTCATCAACCTACTCCGGTGACTTTGGCATCACCAGCCGACTAGCTTCATCACGATTAGGTGGACCGAGGGCTTTGCCTCGGCAAGCCAACCTTTGCCAGCATTGCCATGCTGTCACTTTATCGCCCATCAGGCAATGGGTGTGCAGATCGAGTCCCAATTTTGGGAATCACCTTCCTTTAGATTGCTACAACAAATAAACCAGGTCTATCAAATGGTGGCCGCATTAACAACGGTCGCATGGTGGTTCGGTCAGTCTCCGTACATAGTCCGGCGAACGCCGCATCCGGAACTCGGACCGACCTGTGAATTCAGGCTTTACCACGCCTTTACCGCATCACGCCGACGCCCTGCATCGACATTGACTTCGGCGCCAGGCCATATTTCTTTTATTACTCACTTTGCATAAGTTATTTATTATGCAACGTTTTTTTATTACTATTATCTCCGGTTAGCACTATTTTTTGTACATAGGAAAATGATCCAGCCGGACTATATCCTTTGGCGTCACCTCGGCTAGACAGGGGGCTTCGTCAACACTTCATTACCCCACGCCAGGGACTTCGGCATCACTCTGCCAGCCTGCATTGACCGTGGTATGTCACCACTTCGGAGTGCCGAGATCATTGCTCCGCCACCTCGGGACCGGCTTGGGGGATGGAACCTTGTCCCGCATCAAGCTCGGACCGCGTCATCAATACCGAACACATTACCCAGCTAAGTTGCCTTCATGCTCAAAGTTTTCAATTTTTAACTTTTGTTCGGCTCGACCAAGCATTATACTTTTTTGGAAAAAAGTTGCTTGTAAAATTTTTCCTTGTCCAAACTTTGTTTGTGACACACAAATTCAAATACCCCGTTTCCTTGGGGGCTTCCTTTATGAAGCTTTTCCTCTTGCATGTGATTATACTTGTACGGCTTCGTTCCTTGTTCGTGTATTACGCCACAATATGCACCATATTGACTTAAGAGATTTGCAAGCTGGGTTGCCTGGCTCCTGTGCTTACCCCTACGTTCCCGTTTGTTCGGCTAGGGAGTAAAGGGAGCACCTCTGCGATTGTCACGACCGGGTCATCCGAGCTCTGACCTCATACTGGGTGAAGTCGAAAGCTATCGCTCTGATTGTTTTCAATCATGGTCGGCACACAACGAAACTCATGAGTACAAAAAATCTATTGCACAAGTCTCACAGTAACAATGAGCACGGAAGAAAGGTATCAGTGGGGGTACTATTTTCTTCGAAGATGCTTCTTACACTTCGTAAGTAATATAGCATAAGTTCCCTGAGCGTGCTTTGTCTGTTACAGCCTTATGGCCTGATTGCCTGGTTATTGGAAACACCGTCGATATTCTCGACATGTGGAGTACATAACACTTTTCGGTCCTTGACCGAAGAGGGAGAAGCCCACGGTCGGTTAAGACGCGTTTAAAGTTCAGGTGAACATAGATATGATATAAGTACTTCGGTACATACAATCATTCTTTTACCCAAATCACTTGGGGGCTCTTAAGTTTATTTGAGCCGTTTTATAATAAGTGTTTTCTAGTCGTTGCAAAGTTATTATTATTATTATTACTATTTATCACTCCTTTTTTTGAGACGAGTGTGTGGTCACTAGCCGGGGACCCTAATTTCTCTCTCAAAACTGCTAGAGTTTAGTTTGCTAAACTGGCCTAATGAGAAGTACTCCGCCTTCGGGATAGGAGGTTGAAGCCGTAGGCTGACCCTCTTGAAGTCTTGAGATAGGATGTGTCATGTTAAAGCACGGCAGAAGCACCTTTTTTTTAAAGTCCAATTTTCGGATTGGCACTGAACACTTGATCTAGTTCGGACATTAAACTTTTGAATAAGTTTTTTGGCTTTTCGAGCCTATGGCACTTTTAAACTATTTGTGCGTTTCCAGCATTAGTCTCATGATTAACGCCGACACCTTTAGGGATTCGCAAAACATTCTCGGATATTGCTATATATGCATCGGTTTCGAATTGTGTCTTCGGTCAATAGTTGGGTTGCCCGACTCCTGTGCTTACCTCCTACGTTCCGCTTTGTTCGGCTAAGTGTGCAAAGGGAGAACCACTGCGATTGTGCTTCCAGCTCGCATGGTCAAGCACCTCGGTGGAGAAAGTCGGCCGATCGTCACAATAGGCGTAAACTGGTCAGCAATCCGATGACTATGTTAAATGACGGGCCGTTCATAACATTGGCTGAAGTGTTTACGGCTTGACCTCGGCTGTCGCCGAACACTAACCAGGGGCTCATAGCTAGCTTCCCCAGTATAAAGCTCTTATGACTAAGCGAAAGTCTTAAAGTCCGCATATCTGATTGCCTCGTTTCTGCTAACACAACCGCCTTCGGGCACCGAGACGTCGGCTAAGGTTTGCTTTGTTATTGCGGAAACACCCTAGGTAGTATCTACCAAGGGGTAGAAGCCGACGATGGGCCATTTTCAACTGATAAACGGTCACAATGGAGTCAAAATAATGATGTAAAGTACTTGGATACATAGAATCATTACACATAATCTGTGATTTTACTCTGGATATCGATCCTTAATTCGGCCACCCGTGCCCACATTAAGGCTCGGGCTACTGGGCTTTATGCCATTATTTAAAAATATTAAAGGGCACATCGATCCCTTATCGGTGTTGGCACCCGACCAGTGTCTCGGGGGCTACTGCATTGCCTATTCAATGTAGAAAATTCAAAGGGCTCAGTGTTCGGCTTGATCGAACTATGGGAAAGCGCGTCTTCGGACAACAATAAGTACCATCTGGACCTATCTGGCATCAAGCTATATATCACGGCGACTTCTCACGACCCTCTCTCAGGGGCCCGTTCGCCGATCACTATTATCTCTAATATATTACACTGCGTTTTTATTCCTATGTATGCTGCTGAGCTAGGAATTGATCCTCAGGCCGATTTCGCGCATCGACCTGAGGGCTACTGGGAACAGCGGTTTTTATGCTTGCCTTCAGGTGCATCTCGGGTTTTAGACTGATACACATCTTGAGGGCTACTGGATATACATCGGCAGAGAATAAACTGCACCGGTTAAAAATATTCACAAAAAATCAGCCCGCGGTCGGGGTGGTGCACCACCTTGGAAGCAGTCCGGCATAAAGCTCGGGCGCTAGCGGCTAGCTCCATAGAGGGCATTTCCGGCATTAAGCTCGGCTAAACTCCTTCAACTTTTTTGGACCAAGATGATCTATGACTTCTTGGATATAGTCCGGCGTTGGAGCTTGGACACAGTCCGACGTTGGAGCTTGGATACATTTCGGTGTTGGAGCTCGGAAGCAGTCCGGCATTGGTGCTCAGCTGCAAAAGATACCTCGAATGCAGTCCGGCGTTAGAGCTCGGATGCAAGAGGACACTGCCTCCCGGGAACAACTTCAAACCCGAGGTGTGGCATAAAAATAACAAGGCATTGATAAAGGCGGAAACTTAGAGGGCTCCTCGGTTCCCGGCGATGTAAACTCTACGGATGCACTTCGCGATCCTCAAGATCGAAGATGAGAAGATTTGTTGAACCGTTTTCAAGACCGGCGATCAAGATGAAGAACAGTTCCGATGAATCGAGGCGTTCCTAACTTGAAGACCGGTTCAGGGGCTCTCGACGGTGTCCTGGACTAGGGGTACTCACCACGTCATCTCCCGATCCGTTAGATTGGGCGAGGACCCCATGGTCAGATACTCATGGGCAGTCCGGACAGCTGCCGCATACAAGGAAGATTCCACAAGACTTGGTGATCAAGACAAGGACTCCTCCCCCACCGGCGTATTCGGCTAGGACTCTTGTTATCCTAGGCCTCTGGTGCATTATATAAACCAGGCCAGGCTAGTCGATAGATCAGATAAACAACAATCATACCATATGCTAGCTTTTAGGGTTTAGCCTCTATGATCTCATGGTAGATCAACTCTTGTAATACTCATATTCATCAAGATCAATCAAGCAGGAAGTAGGGTATTACCTCCATAGAGAGGGCCCGAACCTGGGTAAACATCGTGTCCCTTCCCTCCTGTTACCATCCACCTTAGACGCACAGTTCGGGACCCCCTACCCGAGATCCGTCGGCTTTGACACCGACACTTGGCCTTGACAAACCTGACAAAAAGCAGCTCGAAACAAGAACAGAGGACAATTGCATGATACAAGAGTCAAAACCTTCGGGAGATTATATAATGAATTTTTACCGACCAAAATACGTATCGAGCAAGAAAACGGAGTCCGGAGAGTGCACGAGGTGCCCACGAGGCAGGGGCGCGCCCAGAGGGGTAGGTTGCGCCCTCCACCCTCGTGGAGGCCTCATGTCCTTCCCGGACTGCTTCTTATTTTTCTATCTTTCTGAATATTCCAAAACAGAGAAAAATTGCCATTAGAACTGTTTTGGAGTCGGTTTACTTACCGTACCACATAGCTATTCCTTTTCGGAGTCTGAAACATTCTGGAAAGTGTCCCTTATGTATTCCTCTGGTGTTACAGTTTCAATAACATTGGTTTCAACATTTATAGGATTGCCTGAGATATAATGTTTGATTCTTTGACCGTTCACCACCTTCGGATTTGTGCCTTCGAAATTGTTGATTTTTATGGCACCGGAATGATAGACCTCCTCGATAACGTAAGGGCCTTCCCATTTACAGAGATTTTTTCCTGCAAAAAATCTTAAACGAGAGTTGTGTAATAATACATAATCACCTACATTAAACTCACGCTTTTGTATTCTTTTGTCATGCCATCTTTTAACTTTTTCTTTAAACAACTTGGCATTCTCATAGGCTTGCGTTCTCCATTCATCAAGTGAGCTAATGTCAAATAACCTCTTTTCACCGGCAAGTTTGAAATCATAGTTGAGCTCTTTAATGGCCCAATATGCCTTATGTTCTAGTTCGAGAGGTAAGTGACATGCTTTTCCATAAACCATTTTATATAGAGACATCCCCATAGGATTTTTATATGCAGTTCTATAAGCCCATAATGCATCATCAAGTTCCTTGGACCAATTCTTTATAGATCTATTAACAGTCTTTTGCAAAATTAATTTGAGTTCTCTATTACTCAATTCTACTTGACCACTAGACTGTGGGTGATATGGTGATGCAATTCTATGATTAACATCATACTTAGCAAGCATTTTACGGAAAGCACTATGAATAAAATGTGAACCACCATTAGTCATTAAATATCTAGGGACCCCAAACCTCGGAAAAATAACTTCTTTATGCATCTTAATAGAGGTGTTATGATCAGCACTACTAGTTGGAATAGCTTCTACCCACTTAGTAACATAATCAACAACAACTAAAATATGAGTATATCCATTAGAGGTAGGAAATGGTCGCATATAATCAAAGCCCCAAACATCGAATGGTTCAATAAAAAGTTGATAATTCATAGCCATTTCCTGACGTCTGCTAATATTACCAATTCTTTGCCATTCATCACAAGATAAGACAAACTTACGAGCATCCTTGAAGAGAGTAGGCCAATAAAAACCGGATTGCAATACCTTATGTGCAGTTCTATCTCCAGCGTGGTGTCCTCCATAAGCTTCGGAGTGACACTTGCGTAGGATCTGTTCCTGTTCATGCTCAGGTACACAATTTCTAATAACACCATCTACTCCTTATTTATAAAGATGTGGGTCATCCCAAAAGTAATGTCTCAAATCATAGAAAAACTTTTTCTTTTGCTGGTATGTGAAACTAGGTGGTACAAATTTAGCAACAATGTAATTAGCACAATCAGCATACCATGGAGCAGTACGAGAAGCATTTATGACATTTAATTGTTCATCAGGAAAGCTATCATCAATAGGTAGTGGGTCATCAAGAACATTTTCTAACCTAGACAAGTTGTCTGCAACGGGGTTCTCAGCTCCTTTTCTATCAATAATATGCAAGTCAAATTCTTGTAACAAGAGAACCCATCTAATAAGTCTAGGTTTAGCATCTTTCTTTTCCATAAGATATTTAATAGCAGCATGATCCGTGTGAATAGTTACTTTAAATCAACAATATAAGGTCTGAACTTATCACAAGCAAATACAACTGCTAAGAATTCTTTTTCAGTAGTAGCATAATTTCTCTGAGCATTGTCTAGAGTTTTACTAGCATATTGAATAACATTTAATTTCTTATCAACTCTTTTCCCTAGAACAACACCTATAGCATAATCACTAGCATCGCATATAATTTCAAAGGTAAATTCAATCGGTGGCTGAACAATAGGTGCAGAGATCAATGCTTTCTTAAGTATTTCAAATGCTTCTACACAATCATCATCGAAGACAAATGGTATATCTTTTTGTAATAAATTAGTCAGAGGCCAATAAATTTTTGAGAAGTCCTTAATGAACCTCCTATAAAACCCGACATGACTAAGGAAACTTCTTATACCTTTGATGTCCTTGGGACATGGCATCTTTTCAATAGCGTCGACCTTGGCTTTATCAACTTCAATACCTCTTTCAGAAATTTTATGCCCCAAGACAATACCTTCATTAACCATAAAGTGGCACTTTTCCCAATTCAAGACAAGGTTAGTTTCTTCACATCTCTGCAAAACTCGATCAAGATTGCTCAAGCAATCATCAAAAGAGGATCCATAAACGGAGAAATCGTCCATGAAAACCTCACAAATCTTTTCACAAAAGTCATAGAATATAGCCATCATGCATCTTTGAAAGGTAGCAGGTGCATTACATAAACCAAAAGGCATATTTCTATAAGCAAAAGTACCGAAAGGAAAAGTAAAAGTGGTCTTAGCTTGATCATCAGCTGACACAGGTATTTGAGAGAAACCAGAATAACCATCTAGAAAGCAAAAATGTGTATGTTTGGGTAATATTTCTAGCATTTGATCAATAAAAGGTAAGGAGTAATGATGTTTTTTAGTGGCCTTATTTAATTTGCAGAAATCAATTACCATCCTATAACCTGTAATAATTCTTTGAGGAATCAATTCATCTTTATCATTAGGAACGACAGTAATACCTCCTTTCTTAGGGACACAATGGACAGGACTTACCCACTGTCTATCAGCAACGGGATAAATTATACCTGCCACAAGGAGCTTTAGTATTTCCTTTCTTACCACTTCTTTCATCTTAGGATTCAGCCGTCGTTGATGATCGATAACTGGTTTGGCATATTTCTCCAAATTTATTCTATGTTGACATAGAGTGGGACTAATGCCCTTAAGATCATCAAGAGTATATCCAATAGCAGCACGGTGCTTCTTCAGAGTTTTTAATAAATTTTCTTCATCCTTCTCTGAAAGGTTAGCACTAATAATAATAGGATATATCTTCTTTTCATCAAGATAAGCATATTTAAGAGTATTAGGCAATGGTTTAAGCTCAAACACGAGATCACCCTTGGGTGGAGGAGGATCTCCTAATATTTCAACAGGCAAGTTGTGTTTTAGAATAGGTCCCTGTTTAAAGAACACTTCATCTATTTCCCTTCTTTCATTCATAAACATATCATTTTCATGGTCTAGCAAATATTGTTCTAAAGGATCACTAGGAGGTACGGCAATAGAAGCAAGACCAATGATTTCATCTTTACTAGGCAATTCCTCTTCACGGTGTTGTCTACGAAATTTAGAGAAATTAACCTCATGAGACATATCGCCTAAACCAATTGTAACAACATCCTTTTCGCAGTCTATCTTAGCATTAACAGTGTTTAAGAAGGGTCTACCAAATATAATGGGACAAAAGTTATCTTGTGGAGAACCAAGAACAAGAAAATCAGCAGGATATTTAGTTTTCCCACACAAGACTTCAACATCTCTAACAATCCCAATTGGTGAAATTGTATCTCTATTGGCAAGTTTAATTGTGACATCAATATCTTCTAACTCAGCAGGTGCAATATCATGCATAATTTCTTTGTATAAGTCAACGGGTATTACACTATAAATAGCACCCATATCACACAAGCCATGATAACAATGATCTCCTATTTTAACAGAAATAACAGGCATGCCTACCACAGGTCTATGTTTATATTTAGCACAAGGTTTAGCAATTCTAGCAGTTTCATCACAGAAATAAATAACATGCCCATCAATATTATCAGCCAAGAGATCTTTAACAATAGCAATATTAGGTTCAACTTTAACTTGCTCAGGTGGTGTATAAGTTCTAATATTGCTTTTACGAACCATAGTTGAAGCTTTAGCATGATCCTTTATTCTAACAGGGAAAGGTGGTTTTTCAACATACGCAGTAGGAACAATAGGATCATTATAAGTGCTAGTCTTTTCTTCAACTTTAATAGGTGCATCTACTTTTACTTCTACGGGAGGATGATATTTAAACCACTTCTCCTTAGGGAGATTAACATGAGTAGTAGAAGATTCACAGAAAGAAGCTACTATCTCAGAGTCAAGTCCATATTCAGTGCTAAATTTACGGAAAACATCGGTATCCATAAAAGATTTAACACAATCAAACATAGGTGTCATACCTGACTCCTTACCTTCGTCGAGATCCCAATCTTCAGAGTTGCGTTTAATTATTTCCAATAAATCCCATTTGAATTCAATAGTCTTCATCATAAAAGAGCCAGCACAAGAAGTATCGAGCATGGTGCGATTGTTATCAGAAAGCCGAGCATAAAATTTTTGAATAATCATTTCTCTTGAGAGCTCATGATTGGGGCATAAATATAACATAGACTTAAGCCTCCCCCAAACTTGAGCGATGCTTTCTCCTTCGCGAGGCCAAAAATTATATATATAATTACGATCACGATGAACAAGATGCATAGGCTAAAACTTCTGATGAAATTCCAATTTCAATCACTTGTAGTTCCATGAGCCCATATCATCACATAGCCTATACCATGTCAATGCATCTCCCCTCAAAGATAAAGGGAAGACCTTCTTATTCGTAACATCATCAGGCATACTTGCAAGCTTAAATAATCCACAAACTTCATCCACATATATTAGGTGCTCATCAGGATGTAATGTTCCATCACCTGCAAAAGGATTAGCTAGCAGTTTTTCTACCATACCCGAAGGAATTTGAAAGTAGACATTTTCATTTTCAGTAGGTTCAGTAGGTTGAGGAGAAACTCTTTGCTCTACTGGTCCGGGTGAAGATACCCCGAACAAGCCCCTCAGAGGATTACTTTCCATAGTAACAAGTGACAATAAATTTTTCCTTACCAAATTCCACCTACCAAAGGTGCTTCACTCCACGGCAATGGCGCTAGAAAAGAGCCTTGATAACCCACAAGTATAGGGGATCTATCGTAGTCCTTTCGATAAGTAAGAGTGTCGAACCCAACGAGGAGCAGAAGGAAATGATAAGCGGTTTTCAGCAAGGTATTCTCTGCAAGCACTAAAATTATAGGTAACAGATAGTTTTGTGATAAGATAATTTGTAACAAGCAACAAGTAACAAAAGTAAATGAAGTGCAGCAAGGTGTCCCAATCCTTTTTGTAGCAAAGGAAAACCCTGGACAAACTCTTATATAGAGAAAAGCGCTCCCGAGGACACATGGGAATTATCGTCAAGCTAGTTTTCATCACGTTCATATGATTTGCATTCCGTACTTTGATAATTTGATATGTGGGTGGACCAGTGCTTGGGTGATGTCCTTACTTGGACAAGCCTCCCACTTATGATTAACCCCTATTGCAAGCATCCGCAACTACAAAAGAAGTATTAAGGTAAACCTAACCATAGCATGAAACATATGGATCCAAATCAGCCCCTTACGAAGCAACGCATAAACTAGGGTTTAAGCTTCTGTCACTCTAGTAACCCATCATCTACTTATTACTTCCCAATGCCTTCCTCTAGGCCCAAACAATGGTGAAGTGTCATGTAGTCGACGTTCACATAACACCACTAGAGGAGAGACAACATACATCCCATCAAAATATCGAACGAATACCAAATTCACATGACTACTAATAGCAAGACTTCTCCCATGTCCTCAGGAACAAACGTAACTACTCACAAAGCATATTCATGTTCATAATCAGGGGAGTATTAATATGCATATAGGATCTGAACATATGATCTTCCACCAAATAAACCAACTAGCATCAACTACAAGGAGTAATCAACACTACTAGCAACCTACAGGTACCAATCCCAGACTTGGAGACAAGAATTGGATACAAGAGATGAACTAGGGTTTGAGAGGAGATGGTGCTGGTGAAGATGTTGATGGAGATTGGCCCCTCCCGATGAGAGGCGTTGGTGATGACGATGGCGATGATTTCCCCCTCCGGAGAAAGTGTCTCCGTAGAACAGCTCTGCGAGCCCTAGATTGGTTCCGCCAAGGTTCCGCCTCGTGGCGGCAGAGTCTCGTCCCGAAAGCTTGCTTATGATTTTTCTTCGGACGAAAGACTTCTTATAGCAGAAGATGGGCACCGGAGGGCCAACAGGGGGCCCACGAGGCAGGGGGCACGCCCAGCGGGGTAGGGCATGCCCAGGGGGTAGGGCGCGCCCCCCACCCTCGTGGCCAGGGTGTGGGCCCCCTCTGGTATATCTTTCGCTCAGTATTTTTTATTATTTCCAAAAACAACTTCCGTGGTGTTTCAGGACTTTTGGAGTTGTGCAGAATAGGTCTCTAATATTTGCTCCTTTTCCAGCCCAGAATTCCAGCTGCCGGCATTCTCCCTCCTTATGTAAACCTTGTAAAATAAGAGAGAATAGGCATAAGTATTGCGACAAAATGTGTAATAACAGCCCATAATGCAATAAATATCGATATAAAATCATGATGCAAAATGGACGTATCACCGGCGCACTGAGTTGAGGAGGAGGAGGTCGTACATTGATGGATGCATCTTTCTTCTTGCCTCCTGTAACCACCACTGTGATTGCAGCATCGTGGCCTTAATTCTTATTTTGCTATTGCATTCTCGTTCCAGTCAATACAGACATGTGCGATCCCTTTGCTCAATACAGACATGTCCGTTCCAGTCTTATTTTGATTGGCTTGAATGAAGGTCTATCCCACCGTTAGGCGCCGCAGCACGCTGTGCTCGCTGTTAGGCGCCGTGGCGCGCTCTGCTCGCGTCCGTTGGCGCGCTCTGCTCGCGTCCGTCGGCGCGCTCGGTCTATGGACATCTTTTCCTTGCGTGTTCAACTGCTATATGCATATATATATATATATATATATATATATATATATATATATATATATATATATATATATATATATATATATATATATATATATATATATATATATATATATATATATATGTGGTTGCTCGCCGTTGAGGCAACCGCGGAGCGCTCTGCTCGCGTCCCTCTGCGCGTGCTCTGCGAACGGTTGGGCGTGCGCACGATCACATCGGGGGCCCCGTATGCATGCAGTTGCGCCGCACGCGTTGCCACACGATGCAGTTACGTGCGGCACGATGGAGTTACACGTTGCAAATTAGAACTGCCATCAGGGCATGCCGATATTCCTGGCCATCCGGCTTCCCCTTTAATTCCCACGGCCATTATAACCTTACTCTCTTCAACCTTTCGATCGCGCCCCACAACACAACAAGCACACCCACGACAACACATAGAGAGGGGATGTCCACCGGCGCACCAATGGAGTTCGGCGAGCATAGAGTGGAGACCCACGCGAGGGAGATAGATCTCTCGATGGTGTACACCATCGACCCGGCCGTGGTGGACGACTACATCAACAACGTTGAGCAGTTGCTTGCTGGAGAGAAGTACAAGGTGGTTGGCATCGACCTCCAATACACCGCCGGTCATCCCGGCATAGATCAGAAGGTTGTCGTTGCCCAGTTGTGCGTGCGCCATCATGTCCTCATCTACCACTACTGCATGGCCATAGAGCCTTGCGACCGTTTCAACAGGTTTGTCAACAGCACCGACTACAAGTTCACCATGGTGGAAACCAAAGACGATGTAAATGTGCTCAGTGTTACAGGCTTGACCTGCAACAACCTTGTCGAAATCCGTGACCACTACAGGGTCTGGGGCAGCACGAAGAAGGACTCCCTGGTCGAACTCGCCTCGGCCATCATCGACCCCTACTACGAAAAGATGAAGCAGGATGCCTAGAGAATAAGCCCCCTATCCTGGCAAAGGGCCTGGATGCGGCAACTGGATGAACCTCACCTCAGGTTCGCTGCCAAGAGCGTGTACACATGCTACGAGATACACAGGCGGATCGTTAACATGAGGAAGTGCCTCGTTACCCAAATCGATGAGCCCGGATCGAGCCACAAGCAGAGCAAGCGTCACAAGAAGTAGATGATGATCATATGATCGTTTATGCTAGTTAATGTTGGGGAACGTAGTAATTTCAAAAATTTTCCTACGATCACGCAAGACCATGGTGATGGCATAGCAACGAGAGGGGAGAGTGTCCGTCCACGTACCCTCGTGAGACCGAAAGCGAAGCGTTATAACAACGCGGTTGATGTAGTCGTGCGTCTTCACGATCCGACCGATCCAAGCACCGAGCGTCGGCACCTCCGAGTTACGCACACGTTCAGCTCGATGGCGATCCCGGACTCGATCCAGCAAAGTGTCGGGATGAGTTCCGTCGGACGACGGCGTGGTGACGATGATGATGCTCCAGCGGCGCAGGGCTTCGCCTAAGCTCATGACGATATGACTTCTCCGGCGCAGGGCTTCGCCTAAGCTCATGACGATATGACCGAAGTGGAATATGGTGGAAGGGGCACCGCACACGGCTAAGGAACGATCCGTAGATCAACTTGTGTGTCATGGGGTGCCCCTGCCCCGTATATAAAGGAGCCAAAGGGAGGGCTGGCGGCCAAGAGGGGCGCCGAGAGTCCTACTCCTCCGGGAGTAGGATTCCCCTCAATCCTAGTTGGAATAGGATTCCCGGAGAAAGAGAGAGAGGGGCGGCCCACCTTTCCTAGTACTAATAGGACTAGGGAAGGGGGAGCCAGCGCCACCTAGGGCTGGCCCTTTCTCCTTTCCACCAAGGCCCACTATGGCCCATATAGTTCCGGGGGTTCGGTAACCTCCGGTACTCGATAAATTCGATTTCACTCGGAACATTTCCGATGTCAAATGTAGGCTTCAATATATCAATCTTTATGTCTCGACCATTTCGAGACTCCTCGTCATGTCCGTGATCACATCCGGGACTCGAACTACCTTCGGTACATCAATACTTATAAACTCATAATGAACTCGCATCGAAGCGTTAAGCGTGCGGACCCTACGGGTTCGAGAACTATGTAGACATGACCTAGAACCATTCTCGGTCAATAACCAATAGCGGAACCTGGATGCCCATATTGGTTCCTACATATTCTCGAAGATCTTTATCGGTCAAACCGCATAACAACATCGTTGTTCCCTTTGTCATCGGTATGTTACTTACCCGAGATTCGATCGTCGGTATCAATACCTAGTTCAATCTAGTTCTTGGTAAGTCTCTTTACTCGTTCCGTAATACATCATCTCACAACTAACTCATTAGTTGCAATGCTTGCAAGGCTTATGTGATGTGTATTACCGAGAAGGCCCAGAGATACCTCTCCGACAATCGGAGTGACAAAACCTAATCTCGATTCATGCCAACTCAACATATACTTTTGGAGACACCTGTAGAGTACCTTTATAATCACCCGATTCGTTGTGACGTTTGGTAGCACACAAAGTGTTCCTCCGGTAAACGGGAGTTGCATAATCTTATAGTTGCAGGAACTTTGTATAAGTCATGAAGAAAGCATAAGCAACATACTAAACGATCAAGTGCTAAGCTAACGAAATGGGTCAAGTCAATCACATCATTCTCCTAATGATGTGATCCCGTTAATCAAATGACAACTCTTTTGTCCATGGCTAGGAAACATAACCATCTCTGATAAACGAGCTAGTCAAGTAGAGGCATACTAGTGACAC
The DNA here is from genome assembly GCA_021605205.1 of Aegilops longissima. Taxonomy (NCBI): domain Eukaryota; kingdom Viridiplantae; phylum Streptophyta; class Magnoliopsida; order Poales; family Poaceae; genus Aegilops; species Aegilops longissima. The sequence continues at coordinate 516,000,675 of CM038682.1, forward strand.
TATGTTTGTCTATGTATTCACACATGTATTATGTTTCCGGTTAATACAATTCTAGCATGAATAATAAACATTTATCATGAAATAAGGAAATAAATAATAACTTTATTATTGCCTCTAGGGCATATTTCCTTCAGTCTCCCACTTGCACTAGAGTCAATAATCTAGTTCACATCGCCATGTGATTTAACACCAATAGTTCACATCGCCATGTGATTAACACCCATAGTTCACATCGATATGTGATCAACACCCAAAGGGTTTACTAGAGTCAATAATCTAGTTCACATTGCTAAGTGATTAACACCCAAAGAGTACTAAGGTGTGATCATGTTTTGCTTGTGAGATAATTTTAGTCAGCAGTGCATTACATTCGAGCCGTAAGTATTTTGCAAATTTCTATGTCTACAATGCTCTACGGAGCTACTCTAGCTAATTGCTCCCACTTTCAATATGTATCCATATTGAGACTCGAGTCATCTAGATTAGTGTTAAAACTTGCATCGGCGTAACCTTTCACGCGAACCTTTTTTCACTTCCATAATCGAAAACATATCCTTATTCTACTAAGGATAATTTTGACCGCCGTCCATTGATCTACTCCTAGATCACTATTGCACTCCTTGCCAAGCTTAGTGGTAGGGTATGCAATAGATCTGTTACACACATGACATACTTTATAGAACCTATGGCTGATGCATAGGGAATGACTTTCATTCTCTTTCTATCTTCTGTCGTGGTCGGGTTTTGAGTCTTACTCAATCTCACACCTTGTAACACAGGCAATAACTCTTTCTTTGACTGTTCCATTTGAACTACTTCAAAATCTTGTCAAGGTATGTATTCATTGAAAAACATATCAAGCGTCTTGATCTATTTCTATAGATCTTGATGCTCAATATGTAAGCAGCTTCACGAGGTCTTTCTTTGAAAAACTCCTTTCAAACACTCCTTTATGCTTTGCGAATAATTCTACATTATTTCCGATCAACAATATGTCATTCACATATACTTATCGGAAAGGCTGTAGTGCTCCCACTCACTTTCTTGTAAATACAGGCCTTTCCAAAAGTCTCAGTATAAAATCATATGCTTTGATCAACACATCAAAGCGTATATTCCAACTCGAGATGCTTGCACCACCATTGATGGATCATTGGAGCTTGCACATTTTGTTAGCACCTTTAGGATTGACAAAATCTTCTGGTTGCATCATATACAACTCTTCTTTAATAAATCCATTAAAGAATGTAGTTTTGACATCCATTTGCCAGATTTCATAAAATGTGGCAATTGCTAACATGATTCGGACAGACTTAAGAATCGCTACAGTTGAGAAAATCTCATTGTAGTCAACACCTTGAACTTGTCGAAAAACCTTTTTGTGACAAGTCGAGTTATGTAGATAGTAACACTACTATCAGCATCTGTCTTCCTCTTGAAGATCCATTTATTTAACATGGCTTGCTGATCATCGAGCAAGTCAATCAAAGTCCATACTTTGTTCTCATACATGGATCCTATCTCAGATTTCATGGCCTCAAGCCATTTCGCGGAATCTGGGCTCATCTTCGCTTCCTCATAGTTCGTGGGTTCATCATGGTCTAGTAACATGACTTCCGAACATGATTACCGTACCACTCAGTGCGGATCTTACTCTGGAAGACCTACGAGGTTTGGTAGCAACTTTGATCTGAAGTTTCATGATCATCATCATTAACATCCTCGATAATTGGTGTAGGAATCACTGGAACTGATTTCGTGATGAACTACTTTCAATAAGGGAGAAGGTACAATTACCTCATCAAGTTCTACTTTCCTCCCACTCACTTCTTTCGAGAGAAACTTCTTCTCTAGAAAGGATCCATCTTAACAACGAAAACTTGCCTTCGGATCTGTGATAGAAGGTGTACCCAACATTTTCTTTTCGGTATTCTATGAAGGCGCACTTCTCCGATTTGGGTTCGAGCTTATCGGTGAAAACTTTTTCACATAAGCATCACAACTCAAACTTTTAAGAAACGACGACTTAGATTTACTTGCTAAACCATAATTCATACGGTGTCATCTCAGCGGATTTAGATGGTGCCCTATTAAGCGTGAATGCAGCTGTCTCTAATGCATAACCCCAAAGCGATAGTGGTAAATCGGTAAGATACATCATAGATCGCACCATATCCAATAAAGTCTGATTCGACGTTCGGACACACCATTATGCTGTGGTGTTCGGTGGCGTGAGTAGTGAAACTATTTCACATTGTTTTAATGAAGGCCAAACTCGTAACTCAATTATTCGTCTTCGCGATCAGATCGCGAAACTTTATTTTCTTGTTACGATGATTCTTCACTTCACTCTGAAATTCTTTGAACTTTTCAAATGTTTCAGACTTGTGTTTCATCAAGTAGATATACCCATATCTGCTCAAATCATCTGTGAAGGTCGAAAATAACGATACTTGCCGCGAGCTTTAACACTCATCGGACCGCATACATCGGTATGTATTATTTCCAATAAGTCATTTGCTCGCTCCATTGTTCCGAGAACGAGTCTTTAGTCATCTTGCCCATAAGGCATGGTTCACAAGCATCAAGTGATTCATAATCAAGTGATTCCAAAATCCCATCAGCATGGAGTTTCTTCATGCGCTTTACACCAATATGACCTAAACGGCGATGCCACAAATAAGTTGCACTATCATTATTAACTTTGCATCTTTTGGCATCAATATTATGAATATGTGTATTACTACGATCGAGATCCAACAAACTAATTTTATTGGGTGTATGACCATTGAAGGTTTTATTCATTTAAGCAGAACAACAATTATTCTTTGACTTTAAATGAATAACCGTTTTGAAAACTATTTTCATTGGGTGTATGACCATCGAAGGTTTTATTCATTTAAACAGAACAACAATTATTCTTTGACTTTAAATGAATAACCGTTTTGCAATAAACATGATCAAATCATATTCATGCTCAACGCAAACACCAAATAACATTTATTTAGGTTTAACACTAATCCGAAAGTATAGGGAGTGTGCGATGATGATCATATCAATCTTGGAACTACTTCCAACACTCATCGTCACTTCCCTTCTACTAGTTTCTGTTCATTCGCAACTCCGTTTGAGTTACTACTCTTAGCAACCGAACCAAGATCAAATACCGAGGGGTTGCTATGAACACTAGTAAAATATACATCAATAATTTGTATATCAAATATACCTATGTTCACTTTGCCATCCTTCTTATCCGCCAAACACTTGGGGTAGTTCCGCTTCGATGACCAATTCCATTGTAGCAAAAGCACTTAGTCTCGTGCTTAGGTCCAGACTTGGGCTTCTTCACTCGAGTAGCAACTTGCTTGCCGTTCTTTTGAAGTTCCCTTCTTCCCTTTGCCCTTTTCCTTGAGACTAGTGGTCTTGTCAATCATCAACACTTGATGCTCTTTTCTTGATTTCTACCTTCGTCGATTTCAGCATCACGAAGAGCTTGGGAATTACTTTTGTCATCCCTTGCATATTATAGTTCATCACGAGTTCTACTAACTTGGTGATGGTGACTAGAAAATTCTGTCAATCACTATCTTATCTGGAAGATTAACTCCCACTTGATTCAAGCGATTGAAGTACCTGACAATCTGAGCACATGCTCACTAGTTGAGCGATTCTCCTCCATCTTTTAGCTATAGAACTTGTTGGAGACTTCATATCTCTCAACTCGGTATTTGCTTGAAATATTAACTTCAATTCTGGAACATCTCATATGGTCCATGACGTTCAAAACGTCTTTGAAGTCCCGATTCTAAGCTTTTAAGTATGGTGCACTAAACTATCAAGTAGTCATCATATTGAGCTAGCCAAACGTTCATAACGTCGCATCTGCTCCTGCAATAGGTTTGTCACCTAGCGGTGCATTAAGGACATAATTTTTACGTGCAGCAATGAGGATAAACCTCGGATCACGGATCCAATCCGCATCATTGCTACTAACATTTTCAATACAATTTTCTCTAGGAACATATCAAAATAAATATTTGAAAGCAACAAACATAGGGAAGCAACAACGCGAGCTATTGATCTACAACATAATTTGCAAAATACTACCAGGACTAAGTTCATGATAAATTTAAGTTCAATTAATCATATTACTTTAGAACTCCCACTTAGAGACATCTCTCTAGTCATCTAAGTGAACACGTGATCCAAATCAACTAAACCATAACCGATCATCACGTGAGATGGAGTAGTTTTCAATGGTGAACATCACTATGTTGATCATATCTACTATATGATTCACGCTCGACCTTTCGGTCTCCGTGTTCGAGGCCATATCTGCATATGCTAGGCTCGTCAAGTTTAACTGAGTATTCTGCGTGTGCAAAACTGGCTTGCACCCGTTGTAGATGGACGTAGAACTTATCACACCCGATCATCACGTGGTGTCTGGGTACTCTGAACTTTTAGCAGCGGTGCATACTCGAGGAGAACACTTCTTGATAATTTTAGTGAGAGATCATCTTATAATGCTACCGTCAATCAAAGCAAGATAAGATGCATAAAGGATAAACATCACATGCAATCAATATAAGTGATATGATATGGTCATCATCATCTTGTGCTTGTGATCTCCATCTCGAAGCACCGTCATGATCACCATCGTCACCGGTAGCGACACCTTGATCTCCATCGTAGCATCGTTGTCGTCTCGCCAACTATTTGCTTCTCGACTATCGCTACTGCTTAGTGATAAAGTAAAGCAATTACATGGCTTTGCATTTCATACAATAAGCGACAACCATATGGCTCCGCCAGATTGCGATAACTTCGGTTACAAAACATGATCATATCATACAATAAAATATAGCATCACGTCTTGACCACATCACATCACAACATGCCCTACAAAAACAAGTTAGGCGTCCTCTACTTTGTTGTTGCAAGTTTTACGTGGCTGCTACGGGCTGAGCAAGAACCGTTCTTACCTCGCATCAAAACCACAACGATAGTTTGTCAAGTTGGTGCTGTTTTAACCTTCGCAAGGACGGGCGTAGCCACACTCAGTTCAACTAAAGTGAGAGAGACAGACACCGCCGGTCACCTTTAAGCAACTAGTGCTCGAGCGGTGAAACCAGTCTCGCGTAAGCGTCTGCGTAATGTCGGTCCGGGCGCTTCATCTCACAATACCGCTGAACCAAAGTATGACATGCTGGTAAGCGGTATGACTTATATCGCCCACAACTCACTTGTGTTCTACTCGTGCATATGACATCAGCGCATAAAACCAGGCTCGGATGCCACTGCCGGGGAGCGTAGTAATTTCAAAAATTTTCCTACGATCACGCAAGACCATGGTGATGGCATAGCAAGAGGGGAGAGTGTCCGTCCACGCACCCTCGTGACCGAAAGCGAAGCGTTATAACAACGCGGTTGATGTAGTCGTCGTCTTCACGATCCGACCGATCCAAGCACCGAGCGTCACGGCACCTCCGAGTTCTGCACCGTTCAGCTCGATGGCGATCCCGGACTCCGATCCAGCAAAGTGTCGGGATGAGTTCGTCAACCGACGGCGTGGTGGCGATGATGATGCTCCAGCGGCGCGGGGCTTCGCCTAAGCTCATGACGATATGACTTCTCCGGCGCGGGGCTTCTAAGCTCATGACGATATGACCAAGTGGAATATGGTGGAAGGGGCACCGCACGGCTAAGGAACGATCCGTAGATCAACTTGTGTGTCATGGGTGCCCCTGCCCCGTATATAAAGGAGCCAAAGGGCAGGGGCTGGCCGTCAAGAGGGCGCGCCGGGAGTCCTACTCCTCCGGAGTAGGATTCCCCTCAATCCTAGTTGGAATAGGATTCCCGGAGGAAAGAGAGAGAGGGGCGGCCCACCTTTCCTAGTCCTAATAGGACTAGGGGAGGGGGGCTTGCGCCACCACCTAGGGCTGGCCCTTTCTCCTTTCCACCAAGGCCCACTATGGCCCATATAGTTCCGGGGGTTCGGTAACCTCCGGTACTCGATAAATTCGATTTCACTCGGAACATTTCCGATGTCAAATGTAGGCTTCAATATATCAATCTTTATGTCTCGACCATTTGAGACTCCTCGTCATGTCCGTGATCATATCCGGGACTCGAACTACCTTCGTACATCAATACTTATAAACTCATAATGAACTGTCATCGAAGCGTTAAGCGTGCGGACCCTACGGTTCGAGAACTATGTAGACATGACCTAGAACCATTCTCGGTCAATAACCAATAGCGGAACCTGGATGCCCATATTGGTTCCTACATATTCTCGAAGATCTTTATCGGTCAAACCGCATAACAACATACGTTGTTCCTTTGTCATCGGTATGTTACTTACCCGAGATTCGATCGTCGGTATCAATACCTAGTTCAATCTAGTTCTTGTAAGTCTCTTTACTCGTTCCGTAATACATCATCTCACAACTACCTCATTAGTTGCAATGCTTGCAAGGCTTATGTGATGTGTATTACCGAGAAGGCCAGAGATACCTCTCCGACAATCGGAGTGACAAAACCTAATCTCGATTCATGCCAACTCAACATATACTTTTGGAGACACACTAGAGTACCTTTATAATCACCCGATTCGTTGTGACGTTTGGTAGCACACAAAGTGTTCCTCCGTAAGCAGGAGTTGCATAATCTTATAGTTGCAGGAACTTTGTATAAGTCATGAAGAAAGCATAAGCAACATACTAAGCGATCAAGTGCTAAGCTAACGAAATGGGTCAAGTCAATCACATCATTCTCCTAATGATGTGATCCGTTAATCAAATGACAACTCTTTTGTCCATGGCTAGGAAACATAACCATCTACGATAAGCGAGCTAGTCAAGTAGAGGCATACTAGTGACACTATGTTTGTCTATGTATTCACACATGTATTATGTTTCCGTTAATACAATTCTAGCATGAATAATAAACATTTATCATGAAATAAGGAAATAAATAATAACTTTATTATTGCCTCTAGGGCATATTTCCTTCAGTTAATCATGCATGTAATATATAGTTTACTTTATTGGTGTGTGGAAATGTCATGTGTGTAGTAGCCACCTATGTAATTATGCATGTAATAGTTTACTTTGGTGTGTGCAAATGCCATGGTTGTAGTAGCCACCTATGTAAGTGGATGTTTAATTTGGTTATGCAAGCATGCCCTTATAAGTGTGTGTGTGTGTGTGTGTGTGTGTGTTTGTGTGTGTGTGTGTGTGTGTGTGTGTGTGTGTGTGTGTGTGTGTTGTTCTATATGCAATCCCATCACACAACACACACGTCTTGTTAAGTTGAACCGTTTATGTTCTCTTGTGTCAATGCAAACAGCTCATCCGAGTGAACCGCATGCCGTATATCGCACACACCTTCATCTGGCTGACTGTTTCTTTTCTGTTGCCTAATCACAAATAGTTCATCCGAGTGAACCGTATGTTGTACATCACACACACCTTCATCTGGCTGCCCGTTTCTTTTGTTCCTCCTCATCGAAAACGGTTAATTGAACTGAACCGTATGCCCTGAATCACACACGCAACTAAAATCTTAACCGTGTTTGATGCATCCTCCATCGCAAACATTTTGCACCTTTTTTGACGGGTTTTTTACACCACCGTTTGCGATTATGGCATCGCACACAGTTTCGTCGAAGGGTCTGTGATCGTAGTGTCGCGTTAGCAGCAACCTGCAGTAGTGCATGCTCGAAGAGAAGAGGTTGATACGTCTCCAATGTATCTACTTTTTCTCACACTTTTCCTCTTGTTTTGGACTCTAATTTGCATGATTTGAATGAAACTAACCCCGGGCTGACGCTATTTTCAGCGGAATTACCATAGTGTTGTTTTTGTGCAGAAATAGAAGTTCTCGGAACGGAACGAAATTTTACGAGGAATTTTTATATAATAAATGAGAATTTCTAGAGCCAAGACCTACCGGAGAGGGGTACCTGGGTGGGCACAACCCACCAAGGTGCGCCCAGGTGGGTTGTACCCACCTGGTGGCCCCGCAGACCTCAACTCTGACACTATAAATTCCTATTTTTGGAGAGAAAAATCAGGGAGAAAGAATTATCACTATCCACGAGACGGAGCTGCCGCCAAGCCTTGTTCTTCCTCGGGAGGGCAGATCTGGAGTCCGCTTGGGGCTCAGGGAGAGGGGGTCTTCATTCTTCGTCATCACCAACCAATCTCCATCGCCAATTCCATGATGCTCCCCACCGGGAGTGAGTAATTCCTTCGTGGGCTCGCTGGTCGGTAAGGAGTTGGATGAGATTCATCATGTAATCGAGTTAGTTTTGTTAAGGCCCGATCCCTAGTATCCACTATGTTCTTAGATTGATGTTGCTATGACTTTGCTATGCTTAATGCTTGTCACTTTGGGCCCGGGTGCCATGAACTCAGATCTGAACGTTTATGAATTCATCATTATATCCATGTTTTAGATCCGATCTTGCAAGTTATAGTCACCTACTATGTGTTATGATCCGACAACCCTGGAGTGACAACAACCGGGCCAACTCTCGGTGATGACCGTAGTTTGAGGAGTTCATGTATTCACTATGTGTAAATGCTTTGTTCCGGTTCTCTATTAAAAGGAGGCCTTAATATCCCTTAGTTTCCAATATGGACCCCGCTGCCACGGGAGGGTAGGACAAAAGATGTCATGCAAGTTCTTTTAATAAAGCACGTATTACAATTTACGGAATACATGCCTACATTATATCGATGAACTGGAGCTAGTGCTGTATCGCCCTAGGTTATAACTGTCACATGATCAATATCATCCAACAAGTCACAGATCCAATGCCTACGAATTTATCTTATATTGTTTCTGCTAAGTTACTACTGCTATCATCACTATTACACTTGCTACAAAATTACTGCTATCACTGTTACTGTTACCATTGCTGATGTCACTATTATCAAAACTATCAAACTACTTTGCTACTGATCACCTTGCTGTAGATAATTAATCTCCAGGTGTGGTTGAATTGACAACTCAGCTGCTAATACCTTCAAATATTCTTTGGCTCCCTTGTGTCGAATCTATAAATTTGGGTTGAATACTCTACCCTCGAAAACTGTTGCGATCCCCTATGCTTGTGGGTTATCAGAGGTGCACACACCCACGCACGTAGTAATAGTAGCACTGTTTGCGTCTTCCCCAACCACACCCGTGACACGTTTGATCTCATTTCTGTAAGATGTTGCAGCCCACGTGATAATTTGACGCGTCTAGTAGTAGTTACTCACTTATAAATAATGTAGGGTCGGGAACCACGCATGAACGGTGCCGCGTCATTTATAAATAATGTTTTTTTTTCTTCAGTGGCATGTATGCAATATAAATAGGTTCATATGGAGAGATAAGGAAACCGCTCCACTATATACATAGCCAGGACGAGCCTACACGGTTGCTTGCTGGGGTTGCTCTCTTGACACTCTCTCACACAAAATGATTGTGGCCACATCTCTAACATCTGGGCAGATCACGTCCACCGGGGGAAGGGGTGGATGCTTTGTGTAGATGCGGTCGCCGTCACCAACGGCGAAAACCCACCGTCGGCACGTCCCGATCAAGGGTCCCCGCCGTTCTCTCTCACAAAGCTGGTGAGGTTGCCTCTGTCCCTTGCTCACTGCTGCGACATGGGAAGTTGCCGCCTCCCGCCGCCCTCCTCTAGGTTGAGCTACGTCCCGACATCCCTCAGGTACAACTTCCTTACAGCTTGCACCACTGCCCCAACTGCCCACATCACTCCATGTGGATATTTCTCTACTTCTCTGCCCCACACATACCTCTACTGGCTTCAACTATATTGGTGATGAGTTTATGTCTCATCAACTAGTCCCAGTAATCTTATTCTCATCACGCTACTTCAACTTCTTTGCCACAGGGATGCTCATCTCGATTGTAGTGGAACTGCACAAAATTATCAGATGGTCAAAGGGTTGCAAAGTTCACTTCTTCGGAAGCTTCAACGTTGCGAGCAAATTAAAGCCTAGTTAGGGTTTAGGGTTCAAGTGCTAGGGACTGTCTTTAGTTGTCTCTGTTCCAAAATAAGAGTCAACTTTATAAGTAGTACAACTTTGTACTAAAGTTTGCATAAAGTTGAGACACTTATTTTGGAACGGAGGGAGTACATATTGGCTATGATCTGTCAATCATTGAGATGCAATAGCATGCATGTTAGTATCCTTTGTATTTGATGAAATGTTGCAATGGTGCAACCTTGGACGCAAGATACATGAAACAGAAGCCGGAAGCTTCGTAGAATTGTACAAATTTATCTCGTTGAGAATATGTAAAGAGTTAGGTGTTGCACACGTGTCCAGAAAACATGGTGATAGTGTGAGGTGGGCCATGTAGTCAGTGAGCCTGTGTGTTTTCACTGCTTTCGCACTCTTCTGCTGTAAGAATGGAGAAAATTGTAATCTAGTACCTCCTTTAGACGTGAGACATCCAACAGTCGTACCAACTAAGTAATAATGACCAATGAGCCACCAAATCACATAGACCCAGTAGTAAGTTGGACGGACAAAGCAACCATCACTCTTGAATCCGCTTCTCCCTTCAACGCAGGCGCCAGTGAGAGATTGCGTCCGCTCTGCTCGGTCATGAATGCAGCACCAATTGTTTGGAGCGGTGCTGACCGTTTCAGGCGGGAAGCGCGCGGGGGCGATGGAGGGTGAGGGAGTCCCGGACTAGGGGGTGTCCGGATAGCCGGACTATCGTCACGGCCGGACTCCAAGACTATGAAGATACAAGATTGAAGACTTCGTCCCGTGTCCGGATGGGACTTTCCTTGGCGTGGAAGGCAAGCTTGGCAATTTGGATATGTATATCTCCTACCATTGTAACCGACTCTGTGTAACTGTCAGTGTCAAAACCGGCGGATCTCGGGTAGGGGGTCCCGAACTGTGCATCTAGGCGGATGGTAACAGGAGACGAGGGACATGATGTTTTACCCAGGTTCGGGCCCTCTTGATGGAGGTAAAACCCTACGTCCTGCTTGATTGATATTGATATTGTGGATGTTTACAAGAGTGGATCTACCATGAGATCAAGGAGGCTAAACCCTAGAGGCTAGCCCATGGTATGATTGTAAGGGTTTTGATGTTGTTATGTCCTATGGACTAGAGCCATCCGGTTTATATAGACACCGGAGAGGGCTAGGGTTACATAGAGTCGGTTACAATGGTAGGAGATCGACATATCCGTATCGCCAAGCTTGCCTTCCACGCCAAGGAAAGTCCCATCCGGACACGGGGAGAAGTCTTCAGTCTTGTATCTTCATAGTCTTGGAGTCCGGTCGATGATGATAGTCCGCCAATGATAGTTCGGCTGATGATGGTAGTCCGGCTATCCGGACACCCCTAATCCAGGACTCCTCGGTGGCCCCGAACCAGGCTTGATGGCGATAAGTCCGCGCGTATATTCCTTGGCATTGCAAAGGCGGGTTCGTCCTCCAAATGATAGAAGATTGTGAACACCAGGATAGTGTCCGCTCTGCAAAATAAATTCCACATTCCACCGTAGAGAATAATAATACATACACAAGTTCAATCTCTTGGCGTTCTTTGTGGCATGACATCACACCACTACCAAGCCATTACTTGAATTGTTTTTACTTTACCACCTCGGCGCATTTAGCGAAGCGGTTTCCTTGGCACGTCTTGTCGAGCGGAGATCGTGTTTCCCTTAATCTGGGATTCCCATCAATACGGACGTGGGTAACCCAACGCGCCATTGATGGTGGCGCTTGGGGATAAGCGAGTTTTACCGGGCGGTGGGGGCGCGTAGACTTCGCCCGCCCATATAAGGGATAAGGATTTACCTTCTCACCTATGCCTTCTTCCTCCTTTGCTTATCCATCTCCGCGCACTCGAGCTCCAGCGCCCAAGTTCGCGCATATCGTCTCAACCTTCTCCGACCATGTCCGGAGCGGGAGGTAAATGGTTGGCCTCCACCGTTAAGGAGGAGCACATCGCCAAACTAGCGGCGCGGATACCTCTCCGCGACATCACGCCGGCTGCCCGACGAGGGCAGCTCATCCCCACCTCCAGGCCCCATGAGAGGTCGTTTTCTTCCCCACTTCCTCCACGGACTGGGCTTTCCACTTCACCCCTTTTACGGGGTCTCATGTTCTACTACGGCTGTATTTCCATGATCGGCGCGAACTTCATCCTCAACATCTCGGCGTTTATCGTCGTGTGCGAGGCCTTCCTCTGCATCCGGCCCCACTTCGGCTTGTGGCTCAAGACCTTCAATGTCAAGCCGAAGGTAGTGAAGGGCACTCAAGCGGAATGCGGAGGCGCCATGTTGGGCAAGATGCCCAAGGTCCTTTGGTTCGAAGGGGCCTTCGTGGAATCCGTCAAGGGGTGGCAATCGGGGTGGTTCTACATCACCGAGCCGCGTGGCCCTACATGGGCGGCGGCCCCCGAGTTCAGATCTGGTATCCCCATGCAGCTCACCTCCTGGAAAGAGAAGTGCTTGCTGTGGGGTAGTTTGGAGGAGCTGACGGGACTCCAAGCCTGTATCCAGAAGCTGGTGAAGAAGCTGAGGCTGGTTAACGTTGTCCAAGTCATGCTCGTCCGCCGGATTCTCCCATGCCAAGAGCGGGCATTCAATCTGTGGGAGTTCGATCCGGAACAGCACCAGGCGCTGAGCAAGCTCTTCGACACGACGTACAAAGGCGCCTGGAGGGTGCTGTTCAAGGGCGCTGAAGCCCCCGCATCCGCGACTGAAGATCGCGGATTTCGCTCGCAGCACCAAGCCAACGAGGTAAGTGATTCTACCCCTTTACGGGACACTTGCTTTTCATAGTTTGACTCTATGCGGGTTTTAATTTCCCCTTTTCCTTTGACAGGACTGGATGAGGAAGGCGGAGCAGATTATCTGTCCGGCTCCTATGCCGAAAAATCCGATGGGCGCCCGTCTAAGCGGGTTGCTGGTTCCGCACCGCACGTGGTGCGGAGAAGAAAAACAAGAAGGAGGCCACGGGTGCTCGAAAAGTGCCCGGTTTCAGGTGTCCGATGACTCGGGCGGACTCCTCCCGAAAATGAGGAGGAGAAGAGGACTCTCTCCGGAGGAGGGAGAGAGGAAGAGGAAGGCTTCCCCAGCAGGGGGGAGGCGAAGGGTCAGAGGAAGGACTATTCCCCCGGACAGCTCCGCCAACATCAACGTTGGCGAGGAAGAATGGCCTTCAAGGGCCAGGCCTCCGGCGAGATCGTAAGTATCCGGATTCCTGATTTATAATTTCTTTTTCTGCGTCACATAATGTCATTCTGATGCCGCATGCTGCCTGTAGTCCGGCCAGTGATAATCTCCCCGCTTCATCGAGCGGGTCGTTGGCTCCGTCGGATGTAGACTCCATCCCGACTGCCTCCACCCCTCGCGACATCGAGGACGCCGAGGTGGGATCGAAGGGGACCCATCGGGGAGGCTCGGGCGCGCGCAAAGCGTCCTCCGGACTTTTGCGCCGGACTCCATATCAGAACCCGCAGTGGTTCGGAGTCGGCCGCGGCCCTTCGAGCGAAGGGCAAGACCGTGGCGCCGCGGCTTCCGTCCAACCGGGCGCCGGGCAATTTGTTGGGCGCTGCAGGCGCTTCCATCGAGAAAGAACACCGCACTATTATGAGTGCGGTGATTGAAAAGTGCAGCTTCGCCAAGAGCAGGCTGACCGAAGCCTGCGGTAGCCTTCTATCGAGGCTTTGAGGTAAGAAGTTAAAAATATGCAATGTGATACCGCATAGACGGTAGCCCCGATGCTCGGTTCGGTGTTCGGAAGAAAAGCGGATGAGGATCTGAAAAAAATATATCTGGGGTTGCTAAAAATTATGTCAATATGGGTTGCGGGCTGCTTCTTTCTGACCTCTGCCGCCTTGATGCGGAGGTCGGTGCTTTGAAGCAGGAGCTCGGCGGTCGAGCAAGAGCTCGGCCGCGCCGAGAAGCAGCTCGGGACAAAGAAGGTGAGCAACACCACTTTGAACTTGTACCTTCTGAAAAAGG